>JARHVA010000770.1:522500-1210000 GCA_037957365.1 Torreya grandis | reverse complement strand
ATCATCGATGGTTGAGCAGATCATCGATAATTGAGTCAACCATCGATGGTTACTATGTGAGGTTCTTGGTTGGTAATTTTTTTGATTGATGAGATCTAAGAGATGGATTCTAAGAGATGGATAAGACCTGTGTTGATTACAAAATGGAAATAAAATAGATGAATGCTAAGAATCAAGTACTTATCTTACCAAAAGTCAATTGAATAAATGATTGAGGCAGTTGACCTATCGATAAAATCTAGATTGATTTCGATAGAATAACGATACCTAAAGACTTGATGGAGAGGTGGCAGCAAATTGACTCTCTGATATGATTGCTATATTTTTGGATTGGTGATGGTTATTGACCTATAAAAAATAAACTCCTAAATGCACAAGCTCTTGATAACAATTGTACATTCGTAGATGTTTTTAGATATTTGCTAATTGATTTTCACCTCTTTGAACCTCTTTCTTTTAGGCAAGGTGAGAGAGTTACAATAACACGTGAATTAGGCTTTCCAAAATTAACTTGTCCATGTAATGGCTCACAATTGGAATTAGATCGGCTATAATTAGAAAATCAGAGTGGGTATTTTGCATGCTTTTGGTTAAGGAGGTGCACCCTAACCATCGATGGTCAAGGTGACTATCAGTGGTTATCCTGACCATCAATGATTAAGTGCCGAGGGTTAAATAGGGCTAAAAGGAAGGGTTGAGCTAGTTAAGTTAAACTTGTCTATGAGCTAAGTTAATTAGGGGTTGGAAGGTGATATTGGTCCTAAGGGGGGCCTAGGGTATTTTAGAGGGTATTCTGCCATTAACAATTATAGTGTGTGAATTTTTGGTGTTTACATTATGCCCCTTTTTGTTATGCAGATTTGAATTAACAAGATACACAACAAAAACTGATGTTGGTCAAAGGTTTTTTGATTGCCCTAAGTATGGGAGGAGGTGTTCCTCCTCAAACTGGAAGGCGATGACGTAGACCATAATCAATTTGGGGTTTGATAAATGGTTCATGGTAAGGCACTAGGTGGTGACAAAAGGTGGTTAGGTATTTAAGACGTAAACATGTGCATAAAATATAACTAAGTACGATAACCAAGATCACATACAAACTATGGTTACCAAAGTTGGTAAAAATAAGGTCAGCTTTAGAAGGACTGGTAATGGGGTAACCGGTCCACAACATTAGACATAAATTATTGGGTTATTCCTATCAAGTCTCGAGACAAGGTCAGTGTTCTCATAAGTATCTGAGGTAGGAAGTGCTCTTGTGAAAAACACAAATGGTCTAGTCATGCATGAGGTGGTGCAAATTTTGAATGGTTAACATCATAAAAATGGTTGGTGTGGTAAAAAAGACCATGCAAGGTCATTGTAAAACATGTGATAGTTAGGGTAAAAAATGACCAACATCAAAGTGGGCATGGTCTAATGGTTAGTTGGAGAAGGTTAATATCCAAAAGGTTGAAATTTGGTAGAGTGAGATGAGGTGATCTCTAAAATTTGGCATTTGGGTATAAGTCCCTAAAATGAAAAAGAGTGGAATCTTGACCATTGATGGCTAGGGGTCCTAGGGTCGATCATCGATGGTCACCCCGACCGTCGACGATAAGGGGAAACCCTTAAAAACTAAAATGCAAAAAGTGAAAATGTTATTTCATTTTCACTTTTGACAATTTGTCTCTAAGCTTTTTGTACACTAGTGATTTGGTACTTTGTCATTTATGGCTTATGATGTGATGTTTATATTTCTTATTATTTATGTTTATGCTATGGTTGTGTAGACACTAGTATGTGCTTAGCTAGGCATGAGTTGGATTGGATTTATTGTTGTGTTATTTGACATGCTAAATCTTTAATGGGTATACACTGCATTAATAAACTTTAAACACGCAATAGGAAATGGTTGATATTGTTAGATGCTTATGGATGTTATTGCTTTATGATGCTAGTCATGGTTATGGTTGTTGTTATGCTTATGCTTATGACATGCTAATTATTTTTGGATTTCATTATGTTTAGACATGTTAACGTTGAATTTATTGCTTATGGATGTGATATGTATGGTATGGTTATGATTATGCTTCTGATTATGAGGTTTTATGGCCATAGTTATACTTGTTGTGAATAGTTATATTAAAACACATGAGGTAGGTTAATTAACAACCCTAGATGGGGGAACAAAGAATATAATCAAGAGACAAAATTCCATAATGAAAATATCAACTAGTCATGATAGGATAAGCAGAAAGCATGGTGCTTCTTCATTGACAAGGACTAAAACAAAAACTGAAGTTGGATTGACTTAATGAACATAAGCCCTTAAAATGCTTTACATTAACATTCCTTAGTTGGATAAAAATATGTCTTGACCACATAATTTTAAGTAAGCTAAAAAAATCCCTTACATAAAGTGGAAAAGGGGAGATGGGTGAAAATAAAACCCTGTTGGGAGATTGGCAAGCCTTCACTGTAGGTGTCTAAAAGACCAGGGTAAACAAGCCCATGCCAAATTATGTAGAATGATGGATGTGAGAAGTCTACTTGCAAAATCCGCTTGTGGATTCTACCTTATCTTGTTATGTGAGAGCTAATTGCAACTTTCAAGATTATTTTACCTATGTTTTGATTATGATAATGGGTCCTCTGCTAATTGTTGTATGTGGAAAGTTGATCAATGTAGGAAGCTTCCAAGAAATTACTATGTTTTTTACAAATTCTTACTCAACCATCCTTCGAGGGAGTGCTCTAAGTTTATGTGATTTATCAAATAATTTTTGATAGATGTCCTTCGAGGGAGCAGTCCACCTTAAATTTTGGAAATTTCAAATAAATTGTCAACAATTATCCTTCAAGGGATTAGTCTGTAAAAGCTAGGATTGACCCATAATTACTATTGATTGGGAATTTTGTTAATTGGCTTTGATTTTGCTTGACATAGAATTGCTTATGCTAGCTTAGTGGTTCACCATCATGGCAGCAAAACAAAAAGCACAAGAGGGTTGGTTAGGTGTAAAGAGGCTTAGGTGATAATGATCATGGGGATCTAACCTGAAAAGGGGTGGAAAGTACCATGAGAACCATGCCATGGGTAGAGTCATGATACCCATTATTCAATATTAGGTTGTGATTGTGATGAATAATCACATGATTCATGTTTAATCAATTACCCCTAAAGTAAGGAGGTGAAGGGTGGATAATAAGGGATGAGCTTAAGTTAAACAGAAGGTGGGATCATTCCCTTTTAACAAAAGTATAGGTGTAGATGTGAAGCATTGAGGGGCTCAAGTTCTGGGTGGCCTTTGAGAGAAGACAACCTATAAGCTCCTGATACATACTTGTGGGTTATGATATAAGGTCCAAGCCAATTGAAAGCAAAATTGCCCCACTTATTTTTTTCCATATTAGTGACATGTTGATTTTCCTTTAGGATGAGGTCTCTGATGTTGAATTATCATGATTTAAGGTGTTTGTTATAGGCACACTTGATAATCTCTTGGTAGACATGAAGATGGGTGAGGGATACTAGGTGACATTTATCGAGTAGCTATAGCTGGGCTAGACAGTGCTGGTAGTACTTGCTCTTAGAAACAAGATCTTATAAAGATATGTGAAGAGAGGGGATTTAGACTTCAAGAGGAAAGATGACCTTCATTCCAAACATAAAACAAAATGGGGTAGAACCCATAGGGGTTCTAATGCTAATATGATAAGCCCATATGGTGAAGGGGATGTGCAAATGCTAATCTCGACCAAATGCATTGACCATTTTAGTTAGCATTTTATTAAGAGTTTTATTAGAGGCTTCTGCCTATCCATTAAATTAAGGGAGATAGGGTCAGGAGAAGCTTAAATTAACACTGAATATGTCACATAGACCCTAGACTTGCTTGTTCTTAAGGGATTTACCATTGTAGGTAATAATCTTATGAGGAACATTGAAGTGAAAAATGATACGATGGTTGATAAAGTCGATAATTTTTTCTACTTTGGTTGAGACTAGAGGGATAACCTCTACCCACTTGGTAAAATACTCATTCGTGGTAATGATAAAATGGTGTTGCTATGAGTAATGGGGATTAATTTCCCTAATGAGGTCCAAACCCCATTGTGAAAAAGGCCAAAAATCAATGGAAACTTGAAGGCTATGGCTAGGTTCATGATGGATATTAGTGTGTTGTTGACACTTACACATTTTTTGACATAATCATCACAATCTTGGTTAAGCGTAAGCTAGTAATAGCTGAGACATAGGATGCACTTAGCTATAGGGAGGCCACTAAAGTAACCCCATCAGATACCATCATGTGTTTCCTTGATAGCATTGGAGGCTTTATGGCTATGTAGGCAACAAAAGAGGAGGCCATCAAAGCCATGCTTATAAAGAATTCCTCCCATAATGGTATAGTGTGAAGTAATTTGAATAAATGCTCTTTGATCATTCTTAGAAAGGCTAGAGGGAACAATGCCAAGGTTCAAGTAGTCAAAGGTTTATTGATACCAAAGGTCAGGTTGGGTCTCCTCCACATTGAAAATGGTGGGAGAATCTGGTTTGATATAGGAAGGTTGGGTAAGCCTATGGATAATGCTAGATAACTTAGAATCTGAGGGTGTAGATAGTATTTGAAAGGCAAAGGAAGCCATGGTGTCAATGAACTTATTTGTAGATCATAGGGTTGACTAGATGCAGTAGTGTTCAAATGATGTTAGGAGTTCGTCAACTAGTTACTTATATTACTACAAAACATCATTCTTAAATTGGTAAGAGCCATTGATTTGATTGACCATAAGTTGGGAGTCACAAAAGATATTGATCATTTTGACTCTTAAGGCTAAGGTAGTCTGAAGACCTATCACTAGGGCTTCGTACTCAGCCATGTTTTTGGTACATTCAAAATCAATCTTGAAGGACAAAGGGAGAGGTTCACTATCAAAGGGGATAATGATGATACCTGCTGCCCCACCATGTTGACATTTTGATCCATCAAATTACATGGTGACTTGATAGGTGAAATTTGCTTGAGATAGGGTCATGATGGACTCATCAGGGAACTCAAGAGGAAGAGGTTGGTTATCTGCTAAAGGTACCTTAGCCAATTGGTTGGCAATGAATTGCCCCTTAATTGACTTTTATTGGAGGAACTCAAGATCAAACTATGCTAAGAGCATGAGCCACTTGACCATACATTGATTTTTATAGGGCTTGGAGTGTATGTACTTAAGTGGGTTGGTGTGAGTTATGACATAGGTTTTATGGTTAAGAAGGTAGTGGCAAAGCTTGGTGGCCATGCAAACTAAAGCTAAGCAAATTTTCTCAATATGAGTGTACCAAGTCTCATACTCTACCAACGTGTGACTAATGTAGTACATAGCTTGCTCTCTATGTTGTTCATCTTAATGAGCTAGCATTGCCCCTAAGGAATGGTTGGTTTCAGAGATATATAGGTAGAAAGGTTGGTCATCCTTGGGAGGGGTAAGGATAGGTGGAGACAAAAGGTATGCTTTGAGTGAATCAAAAGCCTTTTAACAAACACTATTCCACTTAAAAGAGACATCCTTCTTTAGAAGGTGGTGAAATGGCTGGCACTGATCTAAAAACTAGGAAATGAAATGACAAATGGACTGAAGCTTCCCTTGCAAACTCCAGAGTTGCTTAAGGTTAGTGGGAGGGAGCATGTCTAGGATTTCTTTGATTTTAGCAGGATCGACTTTGATTCCATGAAGGGAGATAATGAAACCAAGGAGCTTCCCTGACAAGATCCCCAAAATGCACTTTTTGGGGTTAAGATGGACATGATAGTGGATAAGGCACTCGAAGATGATCTTAAGATCAACCAAGTGATCTTTTCAGAGTTTGGATTTTCTAAGAAGGTTGTCCACATAATCCTCGACAATCTTATGGATAAGGTCATGGAAGGTGTAGGTCATAACATGTTGGTAGGTTGCACTAGCAATATTTAACTGGAAAGGCATGACTCTATAGTAGAAGGTCCCCCATAGGGTGGTAAAGGCAATTTTATGTTAATATTTGAAAGTAATTAAGATTTGATTGTAGTCTGAGAACCTATCCATGAGGGATAACATCTTGTGGCTGGCTATAAGATTAATAAGCTGGTCGATGCTACGTAGAGGAAAGTCATCCTTAGGGCAGGCAAAGTTGAGGTCATGAAATTCCACACAAATTCATAGTCCCTTTATGGCTTTGGTGATAGGTACAACATTCGAGACGCATTGGGGGTAGTCAATAGGTTGATATATAGAAGATATTGTAGCTCTTCTTTAATGAGAAGGGTTATGCGAGGATGCATATGCCAAAGCTTTTGCTTGACAAGTTTGGCATCATGATGAGTGATTATGTTATGTGTAGCAATGGTGGGGTCAATTCTACTTATATCACTGTAAGAACAGGTGAATGTTATGTTACGATCTTGGAGGAAATATGGAAAATCCCAAAGCTCATCTGTATTCATTGATTGGTCAATCTTGAAAATGCATGGGTTATCTGAAGTACCCAAGTTGATATTTATGGTGGATTCATTCAACATGGTCAAAGACTTAGGAGGAAGGGATTTGTGGATCGAAGAATCTGGGTCACCAAGGTAAGTGAGGATAGAATCATCATCCTAACACTGAACAATTTTAATGGTAAGAGAGTCTTCTCCTATCATTTCAGGATGGGTCAAAGGGATGGTTGCAGTTTCCCCCTCCTTCTGATAAGTTAGGGGTTTGAAGTTGATCATATTGATGGAAAAAAAATTAGGTGGGATGATGTCATCATCCTCACATGCAAGTGGAGGTGAGGTCAATGAGGAAGGGACATCCTCCTCAACAATGGTAGCAGTGGGTTTTTTGGCTTTCTTCTTATTAAGCAAGATGAAACCAAGTTCATGCTTCTTGTGAGGTTTCCTAGTCTCAATGGAGACTAAATCATGTGAGCTATATGTATATCACCTAAGACCAAAGCCTTGTCAAGCATATTGATGGAGGTATGTTTTGGTGAAGCTCAGTTTGTCTAGGTGGGGAAAATCATTGGTAAATGGCCTAGGTGAGGAAGAGGTGGTAGGAACACTGAGGGATTTGTCAAATCCCCATAGACAAAATGGGTTAGATGGTCCAAAGGGAATGATGGTTCTGACATTGAGGTCATATCTTGGCTAGTTGGTAAGTTGCCCATACTCGTGAGGAATAGGGAAAGTGTCAAGGGGAAGAAGGTGATACTCCCCTAGTGAAATATGATGGAACATGGATTTCAAATGGTCTATGGTAGATATTTGGTGTAAAAATATAGATGAACTAGTTGATGCCTCATTAGTAGAAGGGGATATGATATTTGCTTTGGTGGTTTAAGGTTGGGTTTTAGTTGTTGAGGGTGTGTTGGATGGGGGTATGAGGACATAATTAGGGTGAAAGATCATGTTACATGTCGAGAAAGGACTTGGGTCAGCTTGGATAGTGATGACCTAACCTTTGTGCTCAAATTTAATACAATGGTAGAGGGTAGAGGGAACACAACCCATAGAGTGAATCTAGGGTTGTCCCAATAAGACGTATTAGAATTCACCTTTTACAATGTAGAATAGTTTGGGAAATATGCGGGTTCCTACATGGATATGAAGGATGATAGTTCCTAAGGTAGTGACCATGGTATCATTGAAAAAATGAAGGATAACTGAAGATTTGGATATGACATTATTCAACAAGTTGAGTTGGTTATAGGTGTGAGAGGAGATGATATTAATTTTAGCTCTCCCATCAATCATGACCCATTTGATGTGGGTTTGGTTGATGTAGGCAGTGATAAAGAGAGGAGGATCTGGGTCCTCAAGATAGATGGAGGGTATTTAAAAATCCCTAAAGGTAACAAGGTTAGAAATATGAAGGGCACCGACAAAGGTGGCTAGAGGTTGAGGGTCCTTATGTTAGACCTCAATGGATTATAAAGCTTCTATTAGTGCTTGATGGTGATGGGGAGAGGTAGAGATCAACTCATATAGGCTCATCTTCACTAGGATTTAGTGAAGTTGTTTGAGGATAACTCTCCTGACCAAGGGGTTAGATTGGGAGGCACCTAAGATAGATACCTTGGGTTTAGTCAAGGATGGAGATGTTTGGGAGTTTGAGGAGGGGTATGTCCAAGGAATGGATACCTTAGCCTTCCCCTTATCCTTCTATTGTGCTCTTGTGACCATGTTGATAGTATAGATAGAAGGAGAGGTCGATCTAGAGGTTTGGTCAGATTTGTCTTCACTTCGAGGTGGGGATGGAGGAGCAGGCAAGAGTTAGGTAGGTATGGTTAGTAGTTGAATTGGTATAGGGCTCATAAGGGGTTCATCTATTAAAAAATCTTCATCATCATAAAGCCGGTGGATGATGATTTGGAGAGCTTTATAGTTCTCTATATCATGGTTGGGCATCTTATGATAGGAATATACATGGTGGTCATTGTACCAGATGAGATTTGAAGCAAAAGTGTTAAAGGGCCTGATGGGAGGTAAGGCTAAATAGGAATTCTACAATAACCTATGGAGAATGGTTGAGTAGGACTTAGCTAAAGGTAGTAAAGGCATAATGGTCTTAGCTTTGGTTGTTGAAGCAAGACGTTGCTTGGAAATAGGTTTGGTAGTCAGTGCCTTGGGTAAAGTGGTATGCTTGGTTGATGGCTTTCGTTTAGGCAAGGAGGTTGAGGAGTTGGAGGTTAAAGATTGTAGGGTAGGTAGCCTAGGTACTACAAGTATGGTACAGAGAGGTGTGTCCAAAAGTATCTGTGAAGGTGTAACCAAGAGAGGTGGTGAGGTTTTGGTATAGGTAACTGGTCTCCGATTTAAGGTAGAGGGATGAGGACCCAAAATGGAGGGCAATGTTGAGGAAGGAAAAATTTAGGCCTTTTGGCCTTTGTGTGGCTTTGCCTCTTTAGTTGCTTCAGTATGGTGTTTGGTTGGTGGGCTTAAAGGGGTTAGGTCCACTTTGATAGACATGTAAGGCTTGGTGTAGGGTGGATACCGAGATTCTTGGCAGACCTAGTTGGGATGATAAGAGAGGGGGTGGCTACTTGGGTCTTAGTGGGCTTAAGTGGTTAGGGGTTGGTCAGTTTAGTGGATGTTTTAATTGTTTGTTTAGAGGGTTTGGTTGGTTGGATATATATGATCAGAGGTTGGTTAATAAAAGTGGCATGTTGGTCATACCGAGAAAGGGTTGGAGGCTTTGGTTAGGTAATGTAATGGAGACCTAATTTCTATCAAAAGGTGGCTCAATTCATGTTAAGATTGGAGATAAATTCTAATTTCTACACTAGCCTAGAGAAAGTTTTATAGGTTGGTTTGATTCCCTAAATAGTGGACCTGGAATATCAGTTTGTAGGTAGTGACATAGGGTAGGTAACATCATCCTCTTCCTCAATCAAAGGATTCAAGGTTGAGATAGGTGGTTCCTTTATGGGAGGAGTAGGCATGGGGGTTTCCTCCTCAGGAATTATTTCTGAAGAGGGACTGGTCTACTTAGTAGCTAAAGGTGAAGGTGAGGTGACGATGTTTGGTTGTTCCAGTGTATTAGTTAAAAGGGTGGCTAGTGGCTCCACTACCTCAATAAGTGGAGGGAAAGGGGACATTATTTCCTTGGTTTGAGTGTCTAAAGGAAGGGAAGGTGACTCCACTACCTCAATAGATGGAGGAATTAGAGGATTGAAAGATTGGGTACTAAGTGGCATGGTAATGATTGCATCAAGGACCATGTTAACTATATGGGTATCATGAGAACACTCGATGTTGTTGCTCTCATTCTTGGTAGGAGCATGGTTCGAAAAAGGTTGCCTGAATATATACAGGGCTTGTTTTGATAGTGCATTTGGGTTATCCAATATAAGTCCCCCCTTATTAATGAGGGATTGGACAAGGCTATTAAAAGTGTTGCACCTAGTGACATCATGCCCTATCACTCAATGGAAGCACATAAATCATTCTTATTATACCAACTAGGTATGGGATGAGAGGAGTCAAATTTTTGGGGTGGTTTGATAAGAGGAAGTTGAATGATATTGGCTTTAAATAAATTCTCCAAGATGGATTCATAAGATTCTCCAAGTAGAGTTAATTATTTCTAGTTATTCTAGGTTTGGTTCCTTGGGTTTTGCTTTGAGGAACTATAGTAATTGGATTGGTTAATAGAATTTGGAGCAACAACCTTTAGGACAATTGCATTGATGGTTCCCTTGTTCTTGGTGTTGGTATTAGGTTAGTTTATTGATTTGGATAAAGAAGCCTAATTGGTTTTATAGGTTGAGTTTTTATTTTTGACTTTAATCTTACATTCATCAATGGCTCGATTGTCCAAATTACGTGCCAGGTAAAAAATTCGTTAAATGTTTAAAAGGTTTGGACATGTAGGGTAGAGGAGACATGCTTGGCACATGCTCGAGCAAAGAGCTCTATGAGTTTAGGTTGAGGTAGGGAGAAGGATAGTTGGTTGATAAGAGCTCTCCAACGAGCCACAAAATCAGTAATGGATTCATCCTCAAACTACCGAATAGAGTAGAGGTCGGTGATAGACACTTTCTTGGAGATATTGATTGAAAATTGGTCCAATAAGGTTTAGGCTAGTTGGGTGAAGGAGAAGATGGAATGTTTGTGTAAAGCACTATACCAATCTAAGGTTGGCCTAGCTAAAGACATGGGGAAGGTGCGGAGGAGAAGGGAATCATCATAAGTGATGAGATAAAAATCATTCTTGAATACCCTAAGGTGTTGTTGGGGATCCTCTTTACTTTGAAATTTGGAGAATTTGGAAAGTTCCCATTAGGGAGGATATGGCTTAATAGGTACGAATGATGGATAGGCTCATTACAAATTTTGTCATACAACAAGATGTGAGCACCCAAGATGTATGAATCTAAGGTGTTTATATTATCCATAAGCATCTTCATTAGGTCCATTTGGGGTTGTGCCCCTGAAGGATTATAAGATGCATATTATTACAGTGGTTGGGGGACATACAAATAGTGGGTAGAAGGTTGGGAGGCTATCACATATGGGTAAGTGGATGTCAATGGTTGGGTGGAAGATACATTAGGGTAGGTAGAGATAGGTGGTTGGGTAGTGGGTACATTCCCTTGTAGATTAGGGATGTATCCAAAGATTGGTCCAAGGGTGCTTATTGGATAGGAGCGATAGTTGGGTTGGTGACCAATGGAAGGGTGGTGACCCTTGTACTAATCAATGACAAGTTAGAGGGTATGGACACCACAAAGATTTGAAGTAGACTAGTGGTTGATGGGTTGAAGGTAGCTAAAAGAAAGCTGATAGTGTTAGAAGTAGGCACTCCTATAATGGATGAGTGGTTGTTAGGAGTAGAATGTATAAGGGTGGTGGTAGTTTGGGTTGGTTGGTTTTTAGTGATAGCCTCAAAGGGGTTGTTAGTTGATGATGAAGCTTGGGTCATTAACGATTTAGTAGTAACCATGGTAATAGAGGTACTCCCCATGAGGTGGAGAGGCATGCCATAAGGTGGATCTATGGATGGGGTCAAAACTAGGATATGGTAAGACATGGTTGTAAGATAATGTTGTAAGGCTACAGGATTATTGTGTAGGAAAGTGGTAAAATTTGTATCTCCTTGAAGGACCTCGCAAGGGAAGGTATGACTTCTTGAGGGGCGAGGAGAGTTTGTTGGTTTAAAGGTATAGTACATGGATGAAGAGGTAGGTTGGCTTGGTGATAAGTTTTACTTTGCAAGGTCTCTTTGTTGATCGTGAGTGAGAACCATATGAGACAAGGGAGATAGAAAGCACAAACAACCTTACTACTCAAACAAAAAAAAGACAATAAAACATTAAAGAAATCAAATCACACTCTAAAAGATGCATTAAACCCTAGATTTTTAATTAATCTTGCTTTTGGCTTATGCCTCAAGAAGTAATGTGACTGAAATTGGTTTGTAGATCGAGTACTAAAGAGAAAATATAAGGTTGGTCTCAAGTTGTGTTTAGGTGCTCAAAAATAATCTATATTGGAGTCAATACATGGTTTGGTATTGGGGCCTACCCCATCACTTCACACACCACAACGATAAGGGTGTCAGGTGCTTAGCCAAAATATATTGATATCTAGAGATTATACTCAACCAAAGAGCTGAGTTGGTTCTCTCCTTGGTAATGGCATCCAATTAGGATCATTGGGAAAGGGTAAGGTTACTGCTAGGTGATGAAATCCTAGTCGGGCCTTATCTCAAGTTTGTTTGATGTTTGATTGATGAAAGTGGTTCGGTTAGGTGTGTGCAACAAAGAGTGAAGCTATGATAGATTACTTTGCCTTTAAGTTAAGCTATGTGCACTAAAATTTTAAGTAAATGATGTATGCACTTAATTTTAAGCCCAAAAGAAACCTTTGATTTTGTTAATGAGCAAACAATAGAGAGAAGATGTAGGCAAACACGAACTCCAGTAAGGACACAACGGTCCCATTGGGCATGCCAAATGTTTCAATGAATTTCTTGCTTATTATTAGAAAGAGGGAAAAGAAGAAACTAAGTATGGGTAGGGTTAAAAAAATTGATTGATAATGTGTGCATTGGAATCAAAAAATTATGAACTCCTTTTTGGCTTGGGAGGATGACCTGTAGATAAGAAAACACTAAAGTAAACTTTATTTGTTAGACAAATAGTTGGGTGGATTACCTAGCAATTGCTAGATCCTAAAAGCAAGAGCTTCCTTAGGGGATGTCAATCCATACATTTTAAATAATGAAGTTTATAAATAGAAAAAAAGGTACTAAAATTGAATACAAGAGTGCTTGCTAAGAAATATGCTAGAAATGATTAAATTAGTAATAAACTAATCAATACTGGTGCTAGAGGGTTGGGGTATGCTTCAAAAAATTAGCAAGGGATCTGTGAGTAGGTAAGAACATAGAAAATTAGGTTTGATTGGGTATAGGTAGGTGAAATTAGCTTACTAGTTTTTGATGCCACAGTGACCATTGACAGTTGGGTTGGCCATCAGTGGTCAAGGTAACCATCGATGGTTGAGCCAACCATCGATGATTACTGTGTGAGGATCTAGGTTGGTAATTTTGCTAATTGATGAGATCCAAGAGCTAGATTTTGAGAGATGGATAAGACCTAGGTTGATTGTAAAATGGAAATAAAGTATATGAATGCTAAGAATTAAGTAATTATCTTACTGGAAGTTGATTGAATGAATGATTGAGGCAGTCGGTCTATCGGTTAAATCTAGATTAATTTCAATAGAATAATCATACCTAAAGACTTGATGGAGAGGTGACAATAAATTGAATCTCTGATATGATTTCTAGATTGTTGATGGTGATTGACCTATAATAAAGAAACTCCTAGATGCACAAGCTCTTGATAATAATTGAAAATTTATATATGTTTTCAGATATTTGCCAATGGATTTTCACCTCTTTTCTCCTCTCTCTTATAGGCAAGGTGAGAGAGTTACAATAACACGTGAACTAGGTTTTCCAAAATTAACTCGTCTATGTAATGGCTCGCAACTAGAATTAATGGGCTATAATTAGAAAAGCAAAGTGGGTGTTTTGCATGCTTTTGGTTAAGGAGGTGCACCCTGACCATTGACGGTCTAGGTAATCGTCATTGGTCATCCTGATCGTCGATGATTGAGTAGTGAGGGACTAAAAAGGCTAAAAAGAAGGGTTGAGCCAGTTAAGTTAAACTTGACTATGGGCTATGTTGATTAGGGGTTGGAAGGTGATATCGTTCCCAAGGGGGGCCTAGGGTAGTCTAGGGGTATTCCACAATTTAGAATCATGGTGTGCAATTTTTTGGTGTCTACAACATCACACAAGGGTAACACTCATATGGTCTTTATCATATGACCATGCATGAACTCTAGTGTCTGCATATTGACATAAAATAACAACTACATAAAATACAATTCAACACTCCAATGAAAAATATGGTCAAAAATCAATTCAGAATAGTTGTTAATATCAATTTTCCTATGGATAGGTCCACATTAAAAAGGACATGTCTATAGATAAGTCCACAACCATCATAGAAAAATTTGAGCATGGCCTAGACAACACCACTATGGACTGAATGCGGCCAAAAAAGTTCAAAAATACAATTAGAATACATAAAAAATGACAAAATTCAAGATTTACAAATGTAAAAAAATTGTTTTTTGGCATACTAAGTTTGGAGTTGCCTCAGATTGAAGGATAACCTCCACCCGATCAAAACTTTTAATCCCAATCTCCCTCTTCAACAACATTTTTCCTCACTCAAAGCTCATAAATAATAAATTATCAATATGCAAATGAATTACAAATTTCTTTTCTATCAACCTATTTATATGGGCTGACTTTTCTTTTCAAAAATAAGAATTCCTCTCAAACTTGTGCAAGTGATATCTCGAGCATTGCATTTTGAAATCAGTCCTTGTGAGTTGAATTGGAACACAAACAATGTGATTTTCCATATGATAATATTTCAATCACACCTACCAACCTTTTCAAAAATGAAAAAAATAACACTTATCTATACACAACTTTTTTGACATATCCCTTGTTATTTCAAAGTTGTTTCGCTATAACTATTATCTTCAGCATTCATTGAACATAATATTTGTCAAATTACAAATATTCTCTCTTAAAAATGGTTAAAACTCTAATATATCAAAATAATTAAAATTTAAATGTTGTCCCATAAAACAAAGTATTAATTGCTCAAACACATTTCAAAACATACACCTTTTTATTTTGATACGACACATTCGACACTCTCATCCCTCATATCTAAAGGGGGCATACATTAGGATTATTGCATAAAATAATCTGGCACATAATAAATTTTGTCACATTGTGCAAGATTCAAAATGGTTCAAACGAGTTGCATACTATAGATTTGTGATAGATTTCTAAGAAGAGTATACCTACTAATACAAAATACTAGGGGCACATGCCATATAGGTGCAATCAATCAAATAAAAGATAGAATAGGTTTAAAAGGTTCAAATTAATGCAAAAATTATATTCCATGATATAATACAAGGGCCATAATACAAGTTTAGAGTTTTAAAGTAATTCAAATATCAAACACATGACATATATTGGTACATTGATACAAATTATAGGGGCATATGACATGAATATGCACTCACTTTTCATTGACCCAAAGTACATAATCATACACACTTGAAGGCATATGCAAAATAATTACAAGTTTTACAATAGAATTACAATTGTGCATATAGATCCATGACACACTATATCATTTGGTATAAATTCAGGGGGAACGATACTTGTTCATGTACATTTTTAAAAGATCAAAATACACATATATACATTTTTTAAAGTTTAAAATACATGATATTTATTCATGCACATTTACAAAGATCAAGAGGCATGATACTTAGTTCAAAGGGCATGATATTTGTTTGTGCACATTTTCAAAGTTCAAAGTTACAATTTCAAAGACAAAAGGTTGTTATTTTAATTCAAAACAATTGGAAATGTGGTCATGATGGGGGCATGAATATTATTCATTCTATTATGATCATGCAAATAAAATACATATCCATCTAAAATTTTATAATTTGATCTATTACGAGTAATGCATTGTCAATTCTAGTGACACTCAATGGCCTTGGCATGACTTCTAGAAAACCCATTGTGTGGTTCATGTAGATACTACATATGAATTATATAGAACCTCAATATTGTATACTTGGAAAGTATATCTCATGATTATACCCTTAAGTTCCTAAGACCTTCCCACTATCAAAAGGATCACATGCTCTATCTCTATCATTATTACTTATCTCTTAGTTCAAACATATGCTATTTTGATGACTCAGGAATTATATCATTCTAAAAATATCATAAACCTGCTTATAATCTCTTTGCAAATTTGGGACCTGTACCAGTTTTCAAGCTTCTTAGACACTTGCATCCTAATTAGATAACTACATTGATGTAAATATCCTTTTTCCTACAAAGTGTCTAGTGCCCTAAAGTCATTAAATTTGTAATTGTAACATGTCTCTATGGTCAACCTAAGTACCTTATCACGAGATAATTTACAAGAGGATTGGTATGAATATAAGATCAACTCTCATTCATTCCTCACCTAGCACCTACCTAGTAATCACTTATAAAACTACCAAAGAAGTATTTATTAAGCACCCAACTAAGAAAAGCTTCCTTATTCTCTCTTATTTCAATATTAGTCATAATGACAACCCATATTTAAGTATAAGGAATTGAAGGATAAACTCATAAGTTATATTTTCCAAGTTACAATCTAGGTCACTATATGTACTTGCTTTCCACATATTGCACCCCTATGCACACACAATCCAACACATTAGGGGAGAAATACACTAGTTTGAATTCCTTTCCATCATAGTGGCTATGTAGGTAGTGCCCATTGACAAAGGGCTCTTTGGGGTTAGCTTAACACCTGACCCACTAACCCATTTTTTCCACAATCACTATGAAGATGAAGAACTAAGATTTTTTTATTTGACAAGGAGAGACAACCCATGATCTAGATCTGGTCATACTAGAATGAAGGTGACATAAAATCCATAATATCCCAGGTGATTGCATCTAGATTCAATGGGTATTTCATACAATAAACTTACATCTAGTTCAAACATCTATGTCAATGCAATCATCCTAGAATGACATAAGCATCTGAGGCTACAAGGCATAAATTTTTAGAATCTGACGACTAGTCCAAGGCACTAATCTAATCCATTTCTATATGGATCCATATCATATCTAAATACACACATTTGACCATCTAACCACTCTTGTTTTCATTTCATTGTTATATCAATCAATAGTTGGAACTTACTATTTTTAGCAAATCTCAATATTTAAATTTGAATATTATTTATTCTAGTTTACAATTAATTGACCTACTATATATCTATTTATCACCCTTGTGAATAGTCATTTATATATTCTTAACCTTATTCCCATTCATACTTTTCCAATTTAGGGTTAAATGATTCCATCTTTTATTACAAGTGATGTATATTCGAGTCTAGTGATACTTAACAACCTCGAAATCACTTTTAGCGAGCCCATCATGGTTCTACCTTCTTGGGGATTAGTACATTGGTTACTTATCCTCATTCACAAGACTTAGAATATGCATCTATCCAACTCATATATGTGATTAGTTAATCAAAAATTAAGACTTTATCACTCTTAATTAGTCAATGATTTAACATAAAAAACTATTTTTATCCAAGTGATTTAGCTAAGGGACATGTTTTTTCCAATCTCTTATCTTGGGATACATGATTAGAGCTACATTGGTTACTTGAGTTAATATGGTCATAGGTATAATGAGACTCAATGACTTATTTCTCTCCCTTCATCACTCTAGGGGTTGTTCATTTCCCTAGCTAAGAAATGAGCATGACCAAATGCATCCTTTCTCCACTATGTGTAGCAGAAGCATTCTCCACATTCACATAATACCACATGCATACATGTGTAATATTTCTTCATTATTTACCTTTCAATATTAAAATTCACACTTTAAGGTTTTATATATGGACATTGATGACTACATGTGTTATTACAAGTTCTGCCATTGAGTATCTCACATAATCAAAATTTCAAGACAAAATACAAAGTGTGTTGTGCACACTCATATTTTATTTATTTCCTTTAATCTAACAATTTCATTACTAGAATAAATGGAGGGAACATGTAAACATACAAATTTGGTACAAGCCCATCTTTGATGTTCTTTATTACAATTTTATACCTATAGACTATTTATAATGAATAAGGTATCTATTGGTGCACGTATTTTGATATTTTCTATTTTAATCTGTACATTTGTCAATTTATTATTCATCTTTCCAATTTATAACATGGATCCACAATTATGGTCTTTTATCTTTCTTGACAGGGTTATGCTTGTAGAACTACCCATAAAGCATAGACTCATCTAGGGGTAATTTACAGAGTTTATTTTAGGTGAAGTTTCATTTAAATATGATTTTTTCCCATTAGGTCTTATTTTAGGTCAGATTTTACGTGTCAGTAGGTCCCTTAATTTTAAATTAAAACATCTATAAATACAAGGCCACTCTAAAGAATTAAGGATGGCTCTGATCGCTCTCAAAAGTTATTCAAATATTTTTGTATTCTATCTATAGATTTTATGAATATAGATTCAATTTTTTCAAAGGTTAAATCACATTTACATGTTTGTGCCAAGGGTAAAATAAGAGAAAGAGAATTTAGGCTCGCATTCACAATTTCAAACATACACATAAGTGGGAGAATTACATTTGAGTTTGAAACCTCTTCAGAGTATTGAAAATGTAGTGTAGTGATTGGTCATTCAACATAGTTTGGCCAAGGTTAGTCCAAATAAATCATTTTAAATCAACACCCCACCCTTATTTGATATCAATTTGGTTTATGTGCAATAAACTAGGTTTTGCATTGTAGGTATTCCCACATGGTATTTCAAACTGAAAATACATCGTAGGCGGTGAAATAATTAGATTTTCATCATAGTAGATGCAAACAAGTCTATAGTCACCACCTCGAGCGACCTGTGCTATTATCCACCTAAAACAGTCTTGTCTAGAATATTCTCAGATTTGGCTTTTGATCAATCACTATCAAAGTTCTATTTTTTTATTTTTTGGTTAGTCATCAATTTAAATCAATTGGGATAAGTCTACAATTAATAAACATAATGACCTATTTTATTATTTAGATAGCGTAGACCTGCCTCATAATAGTTTCATATTCTATTCTTGATCCTGAGTAGTCACAATCATATTCTTTACCAATTTCCACTTTTAGATATTTTGAATAGTTAACAAAAATCTTGATTTGAGCTAAGTTATTTTCTTCATAGTGTTTTCCAAAGATAAGTTTAACATATTTATCAATTTTCAAAATCAAAATTGTTAATTATTGTACATCTCTAGCATTATGATCTCTATCTAGTTTTACACCTATTAGTTTAATTGTTAAATAAAAAATAGGGTAAAAAAAATTGACATCTTTCATGTACCATATTGTTTTACATAAATTGCTCTAATATGTTATGCCTTCCTCATATTACTTACTTTATGCAAACTAGAAAAATCCAAAAACATTCACAAGAGACAAAAATACAAAAAAAGCACGGCCTTTATCTTTTTCATATGTTATACATCATACATATTTACAAGCACTACAAATTTTTATGCATCCATGTTTCACACTCGATTTGAAAATATACCTTGATTTAGGTTAAATATGGGATGATCTAGTCAGATATACTTATGATTACATTTGAGGCTCTCCCATGGGGGGACACTGCTTACTTTTTTAATAATTACATATTGTTGACACATAAATTTGGTCACAAGTACTTGAAAATGTTAATTATTAACACATGCTAAATGACATGACTTGTGTATAATTACATGACTCTTATTCACCATTACTCGAAGCCTATCATCAATATGCAGGTTCAACCCTTTGCTAGTTGTCACTATTATACAAAACTCTCAGATTAAAATACTCAAGATACTTAAAATCAATTTTAGACCATCCCCATGCTAAGGAAAATTATACCTGATCCTTTAGACAAGTCCATGCTAGGCAAATAGGAATGCTCTATGCTCTTATCCACTCAGGCCGTTAGCATCCTGCTCCATATAATGACCAGTTTCTAAAATTAAAAAAAATCTTTTGGGTCCTCCTACATGTTTCATAAGGAAAACTAAAAGAAACTATCAAAATATTTGCCCATAAATACATATCAAGGGTCATTCATTAACCCCACTAGCTCTTCACTTGGTTCAAACTTACATACTTGTACACATTGAAGAAATATTTCTCATTCTTTCCAAATTCAAGACCACTCAAAAGGATTAACCACTATCCAATTCAAAATAATTATAAAACATTTCAAGAGCTATCATTGTCAAGTATCAAAACCATTTTTGAGCTATATGCATATGGTCAAAGGATACAAATTGCATGTCCACTCTAGGTGGGAGATATATGTGGGCTTGATTTCCCTCATTGGATTATTATATACATAGGTAATAGTCAATCATCAAGGTAGTGATTGACATCATCTTAGCGCATTACACTCCCTTATTTTTTATAAGCTTTCAAGCTATCAAAGTACCCTAAAGATTTTAAAGGCAAGAGAAATAAAACAATAATTTATGTGTAGTATAATTCAAAGTGTGATATCTCATATTAATCAATAGATGCAAGCACAATGATAATTTTTGTATCATAATCAATCAAAACAAGTCTACGATCAATAGAATAGAGTGACCTGTGCTATTATCTACTTTTAACAATCCTATCCAAGAATATTCTCTACTTCTACTTTTGATGCATCATTTCTATAATTCTTCTTATTTTTGTATTTTCTTGTCAATCAATCATCATAGTTATGTGAGACAAGTTTATGGTCAATAGACTCTAGTGTCGTGCATTCCTATCCACTTCTAACATACCTATCTATAAGTGGTTTATAATAATGTTCCTGATCCTAAACTTGTATAGTCACCTTTTCTACTAATTTTCACTATTTGATATCTAAAACAGTAAAAAAAATCTACATGGAAGCTAAGAATATTTCTCTTTGCTATTTTCCTAAAGTAGTAGTTTTTCATATTTAGAAAACTGTCAAAACTAGAATTGTTGATTATTGTACATCTTTAGCATTAGTATATTCTCTAGTTTTACACTTATAATTAAAATATGTTTTATGCATTTAATCAGAAATAAGGTAAAATATTTTGGTAAACTTGAGCATTTGTTTTCGAGCCTTTGCTTTTTTTATTTGGATTTTCAATTTCATATTTCTTTCTTCTTTATTTTCCTATAAATTATGCTTTGATAGTCTTGAAAATAAAACGAGTTGTTGTTATGGGTAAAACAGTCTTCAGTTATACCTGAGTCATGGTGTGAGGGGTATCACCCTAATACTCAATACATTAGACAACACTAAATAAGTATTTTAATTTTCACGTACCTATGATATATCCTAATGCCTAGGATTTTGTTTTTTAGCCATAGGAAGCTTTTGACCATTTATTTTTATAGTGCACTAGCAAGCGGTTATCCCCAAGAAGTTGCTATTAACACAAACTAGAGATGGGATAGAGGGGTTAGGGGATGATGGAATCATATTTAGCTAGTGCATTCATGGTTGTGTTCACTATTTATAATCAAAATTATTATATCTAAGAGCCTAAAAATCAAACATAATGTGTCTAGTTGCACCCATTTCTCTTTTTCTTTTACACTTTTGCATGTCTCTCGAGAAGGTTAATCCTTCTATTCATTTAAGGTGTAGTTATATATTAAGTAGAGATCCTTTAGGGCATATTAAAATTCCTTTGACATATTTGAAAATGGATAATATATGCACTTTTGATCAATAGAATGAGGCAACCCTTTAAAAATATATGCACATTGAATATGATGTTAGTGATGAACATGATAACTAAGATAATGAAACTATGCATGATAATAAAGATAATACTGAAAGATCGAATAAAATTTATCCCAAAGGTTAATTATTATATTCCTTTAAGGTGTAGTGATAGATTAAGTGAAACTTTTATAGAGCATAATCAAATTCCTTTGGCATCTTCTAAAATGGATAATATAGGCACTTTTGATCAATATGATGAGGTAACCCTTCAAAAATATGTGCACATTGAAGATGATGTTAGTGATGAACATGATAATCATGATAATGAAAATATGAATGATAATAAAGATAACCCTAAAAGCTCCAATAAAATCGATCCCAATGAACTCAATGGGGTATATACTAAACCAGTCAACGAGTTGTCAAATTTCCATTAAAGACTTCAACAATGTCCCCAAATTGTGTATAAAGTTGTCCAATTACTCCTAGCATCTAAGAATACACATCAAGAGAATATTATTTCATCTCAATCACAACAAAAAGATGTGCCTTTCAAAGTTATTAATCCTCTAATTTCAAATGTTCTAGTTTCCACTATTATTCTATTCCTATATCAACATTTATAATTACACTCGTGCCAACATATCTTAGTATGGGGGCATCACTTGGTTTACAACATATTAATATGCCTATTTCCATAAAGGCATCATATACACCTCCATTAATCATCACATAAGGTTGACTTCCAACTTCACCTAATGCATCAACTCTTGAGCAAATTGTTCTAGCCTTACATGCTAAATATTACAATTAGATCAAGGTGTCTCTAAAATTAGTCACTCAATAGAATCTCATACTCTGTTTCATAAACCTTTGGAACCTGAGATGAAATTTTACCCATTACCAATAGGCTTTGTATCTCCTAAGCTACCACTCTATTAGGGTAAATGTGATCCTTAGAAATATCTTTGATCATTTCATGCAACATGTTTGGACTATGCTTACAATGACAAATTACTCACCAAGATTTTTCCAAGAAGCCTAGAAAGCTATGCTCTATAATTGTTATATGATCTCTTCTTCAATCAGTTTATATTTTAACCCTTTGTAAAAGTAATTTATAGCACAATTTTATCAACACTAGTGAAAAGATATCATATGCATAAATTATTAAACTCAAGCAAGGGTCACATGAGCCAATCAATGTATATGTCCTTAGATATAAGATTATACTAGCCAAGATGAAAAAAACATATTTTAGATAGTGAATTACAAGACATTTTCACCCAAATATTTCTAGCACCACTTCATGAATCAATCATGTTTGATAAATTCACATCTTTTGATGTGTTATGCCATAAAACCAAAGAAAGAGAAGTCAAGCTCAATTGAACAAGATAAAGTATGCACCAAGAACTCTCTAATTCAAATGTCAAGTTTCAAAGCAAGCCAAACTACAAAATCAAATCTAATGAAAGAAAGAATGAAGAAAAAGTAATAGTTAATGTAGTTTTATAACCATCAAGCAAGCTTAAATTGATAACTCCACCAAGAAGGTAATTTACAAGGTTACCACAACCACCTCATATGTTGTTACAAAAATTAATTGATTGCAATCTCATATCTCTACCTCCACCATTTGAGCTTGATTTGATCAAGCTACAACTTAAGGGCTTTGATAGTAATGCATATTATTATTATCACAAATGTATTGGGGATTGTAAAAAAAATGTTATAGGTTAAGGCATAAAATACAAGACCTTATCAATAATAATACCATTGAGATAAGCACACCTATAGAGAAAGTTGGACCACAACAAAATGACAATGTAAAGCTGAAAATATTTAGTAATCCCTTCCCAAATCATGGTACAATAAAAAAAATAAACAATTTATAAGTACATCATGTGTGTAATGTGCACCCTCCCCCTAAGACATATGGGCATCCAATAAACAAAACTACTGGTACATTTATAGGAACATCTACACCACATCTAATGATCACATTCAATGATAATGAAATCAATGACAATGATTCAAATAGGCATGCATTTTTTGTTAGAGTATACATCAACAAAAAATCTATACATAGTGTCATGATTGATAATGGATCAAGTGATAATGCATTTACAATGACACTCCTTCATAGTTATATATACATAGAACAAGATCTAAAGCTATATCAAGAGTAATCAAAGCATTTGATGCTCATACATAGGATAATCTAGGACATATAGTGATACCACTCCAAGTTGGTTTAAATAATGGCCACTCCATTTCTAGTCTTACCAAGCACATGGGTATTTAATATGTTATTAGGACACCCTTAGCTATTGAAACTCTACCTAATATCATATACAATGAATATATTCCTCAAGTATATGCATTGTAATTAAGTGGTCAAATTTCAAGGCATTCAATATGAGTACCCTCTATAGCTAGTGGAAACTCCTCCTCCTCCTCCTACACCACCACCACCACAATTGGTTATGGGACCTATACAAGAGCAAAATATAAATACAATAATGGTACCCATTTAAGAGCATAGTGCAGAATCAATTATAGCACATATATAAAATCTTGCTATATAATCAGTTCAAAATAAAGTGGTACACCCTTCTAAGCATAAAACTTCATATCAAATAGTCTTTCATGGTTCAAATAAATATAAATATTTTATAGTGTGTCTTAAGGTAGTAACTTGGACAATTCAACATGATCCACAATGAACATAGGTAATGAGACCTCTACCTATTATACAATAGACTCCACTAAGTCATGCACCTTCTTGAGCTACACATTCTACAAAAGAGTCCAAGAGTAGTGATATTGACAATTATGTTAAAACACCTTATGCCTTTTCAAATTCAAATACACTTACATGTAGCAATTTTCACCCACTAAATGTCATCTTCAACATCTATGACCCTAGCATGCACTGTGGTCCTCCCATTGATGGGATCATAGGCTAATTTATCAAAAAAATATAAAAAATAAGAAAAAAAATCAAATATTTCAAAAATCCACAAAAAGAATCAAATATTACAAAAATACAAAAACATTCAAAACATTTTAAAAAAACAAATCATGACCTAAACATGACATAAGATGTTAGTTTACTTATTTACATTTATAATTTATCACATACTTTGGTAGATAACATTTGTTTTTATAAACACATCCATTTCATGAGGTATATGGGTGTGATGCAGGACATACATTATATATGGATGCTTAGATGCAGGATTCCCTTCTACCCAATGGCCATGCATATGCTAGGGGAATCTAATTTTACATGTTACATTACAACATGTTATATTTATTTATAACCTCAAATGCTATGTTGAGTATATATATATTTCAAGTGTCTTGTTAATCACTCATAGTTTACATTTTGATAAATGAATCTACTCTTTGCTATAATATGACATTGATACTATCAGAGGATTCACCAAAGTTTGAATAACGAGGATGCTCGAGTCGTGGTTGCACGGGACGAAGCAAGTGAATACCACAAAATGCTAAAGAAAATAAAATCAAATAAGAGACAATTGCATAGACAATTTAGAGAAAAGTCAATATTTCATTAACATAAGATGGCCAAAGTGAAGAATACATATAGGTGAGCACGTAAGTAACTCTAAAATAGGCACCCCAAGAATAGACTGTAACTCCTTCATGAAAGGTGGTGAAATGGTGCTAAGAATAGAGAAGTAACTCCCATACCCAGAATAGCCGGTCAAAGGAGTTACTTATAACATTCTTATGACACCTATGACACATCTATGACACACATCTCCACATAAGCTAGCCTATCCTATGAATGTAGGAAAACTCCATGTATGCACAAATATATAATTTCCCTAATTAAATAATAGGGAAAAATAAAAACCTACACTAATACCCCCCATAAGCGTAGCTTAGGTGGGCAGTGTGGAAATATAAAATGGGTCCCAACAACTAGGCCTGATGAGGTACCCATGTACAAATGCAATCTCCCATAAGATAGAGAAAAGGAGAAAATCCGTAGAAAAAAACTCCCTCCCAAAAGAGAGACATAAAAGAAAGGAAGAGGCTAGGGCCGCCCTCGAAGATGATGCTACTATAGATGTGGACCGCACCCCAAGAAGAGCTCGTAGATGAATGAACTTGCTCTCGATGAAAGGTTTGGTGAAGATGTCTGCAACCTACTTCAAAAGCTGGCAAAATATCAAGTCAATGACCTGACTATGAATAAGCTCTCAAATGAAATGCATGTGAATCTCTATGTGCTTGGTCCGCTGGTGCTGAACTGAATTCTTGCAAATCTGAATGGTACTCTGGTTGTCACAATAAATGATGGTGGGCTACCTGATAGGAATGCCAAACTCAAATAGTATCCTCTGAAGCCAAATAGCCTCATAACTACATTAACAGCTCCCCTGTACTCTACCTCTATGGATGATATAACAATAGCACATAATAAACAACCAGTTATCGGAGTGGCTTTGATACCATATCAGAGTATTTGCCAAGGTCTGAATAACAAGGATACACGAGTCATGGTTGCATGGGATGAAGCAAGTGAATACCACAAAATTCTAAAGAAAATGAAATCAAACAAGAGACAATTGCATAGATAATTTGGAGAAAAACCAATATTCCATTAACATAAGATGGCCAAAGTGAAGAATACATATAGGAGAGCACATAAGTAACTTCTCCAAAAAAGGTGGTCGAGGCACCCTAAGAATAGACTATAACTCCTCCATGAAAGGTGGTGACAGGGTGCTAAGAATAGAGAAGTAGCTCCCATACCCATAATAGTCAGTCAAAGGAGTTACTTATGACATTCTTATGACACTTATGACACATTTATGACACACATCTCCACATAAGCTAGCCTATCCCATGAATGTAAGAAAACTCCATGTATGCACAAATATATAATTTCCCTAATTAAATTATAGGGAAAAATAAAAACCTACACTAATAGATACATATGGATGGAATAGAATTATTTTCACTTGTTTATGCTCTTTCAATGTTGTTTAATTTATTGCATGATATGTTAGACATTGTGTGCTTATTATGTGTAACCCTGGCCCTTATGTGCAAATTATTTGAACATCTCTATGATATTTTTGCTCAGTATGTGTGATATTTGAACATGTTCATTACTTGTGGCCCTTGGCCTTGTGTGTGAAATATTTACTTATGTGACATTCGAACATGTCCCTTGTATTTGGTGTCTGGCCTTATTGTTGACATTGTTTGTTGTGCTTATGTCTTCATTGATCTTGGTTAATGGTTCCATGATACATATCATGCACTTTACATAATATAATTTAGAGATGGTTACTTTAATGCATGATTTAGTGCTATATCTATCTGGACGTGACACTTGTATAGATCACTTTCAGTATGTTATATACATGTTTCAATGATAATTACATTTCTATGACAACATAATCTCCACATGGTGACATAATTACCACATTATTCTACTTTTTTCACATAATACAATGAACTCTTCTTTTAAGATGAGTGATTTTCAAGATACATACCTCATCTCAAAAGGAGGGGCATTATAGTGGGATTGTCTTAGATACCCAAACCTCTATGAATAGATTTGAAATAAAATACAAGTTCAAAGATACAAAATACAAGTTTTAAAATATAGAATATAGGTTTTTCAAATATTTAAAGTAATGCAAAATCATATTCTAATTTAAAGCACATGTTTTCAAAGATATAAAATAATTCATAAGTCGAACATATGACAAATATTGGCACATTGATACAAATTATAGGGCATATGACATGCATATCCACTCACTTTTCAAAACTCACAACACAAAATGATACACACTTGAATACATATGCATGGGCAGATGCAAAATAGTTACAAGATGAAATATTCATGTAGAAAATATAATTACAATTGAGCATATAAGTGCACAACATTTGATATAATTTTGGCACAATTTATTGGGCATGATACTTAATCATGCTCATGCTTATTCAAAGTTCATGTTTCAAGTTCAAAATTAGAAGTTTCAAAGTTCAAAGTTAAAATTTTAAAAGCAAAATATTAATTTCAAAGTAAAATCTAAGAGTAATGTGGTGATGATGAGGGCATGAATATTCTTTATTTTCTATTATTTGTGCAAATAATATATATATATATATATATATATATATATATATATATATATATATATATATATATATATATATATGTTAGCAATAGTGTGATTTGATTTGTGCGGTGATGCATGTTTGAGTGTAGTGATGCTCAATGGCCTTGACATCACTTCTAATGAACCCATGAAGGTTCCACCTTGTTAGATTGGTGCATTAGGTAATAATCTCTATTCATGAGAGTTGGAATAATGTATAGACACATAAATTAACATATTTAAGCTAAAGTAGTGCACTTGTGACCACTCTTTTGATACACTTAGCTCATGACCTATCCTAGGGCCTTTTGATTACTTTCCTTCACTTTATGCAGGATGAATCACTCTTTAAAGCAAATTAAATCACTTAAAAATGTCTATAGCCAAACCACTCAATAGTCTAATATCACTATCAAACTAACTTACACCGTGAGCTTAGAAAATCATGCCTTCATGATAATAGTGCACCCCACTATTTTCCACCCTGCTAGCAATGTTCTTATACCAATTAAAAATTATTTTTTAAAATTTTAAAGTTTTCAAAGGGTTATTTCACAAATTTAATAATCCCCATTTGAAAGAATTAAAAAAATACCATTATAAAAGCATATTTCAAACTATTTTTCACATAATAGGCTCCCACATTGAAAATCACTAGAATTCTAATTTCACATTGAGAAAATTTTTCCTATTTCTCTCAATTTTAATTACATACAACCCTAGTAGCCCTGAGCTAAATTATGAATACACATCAAAGATCTCAAGTGATGGTTGAAGCACTTAATCACACTAGGTTTTCACTAACATCTAGCATTTTGCATCAATTTCACACACACTACCATAGCATGGAGAACTACATGGATTTTGATCCCTCTTAAGAGTATTGGTATGTAGGTATCAATTAATAGAGTGGGTGTTTAGGTCAATCAAAAATTTAACTATTGACCCCTTTTTACTTTGTGATTACATCTTGTATTGTTGTCTATTAAAATAGGGTTTGAATCAAAGAAAGAGTTACACAATGATCTCTAAAGCATATTAGAAGTTCCCACACAGTTTACATAATAAATAGGTGAAGGCAAACATAACCCAAAAATCTTAGAGCCCTTTCATCTGCCAAACAAGGTGACCCTATTCAAATAATAATCCCCCCACCACTATCCAATTGTAGTGTTATTGTCTAAGATTACTGAAATATCCCATTTTAGGTCTTCACTTAGTCAACACAGTCTATTAATTAGCCTTAGATCTAAAAACAATGCACATCTCAGTTTTCCAACTAAGTTTATATTTATATTTTTCACTTTCCATATATAATATATATTTTCAAATTTAATAAGTTCTAAATTAGCTTTTAGCATTTATTACATATTTCTAACAGTCTGATTTTACACGACAATTTATCATATTAGGTAATGTATTTCCCTAGTTTGCCAAAATATGATAAAAGATATTGGTGAACCTGATTATTGTTGAATATTACTCAAACCTGGGTTGTCATTAAGGTTTCCTTCCATTTTTTCCGTTAGGGTTTCAAAAATAAAATTTTATTTTTCTAATCATGATTGAGTGTTTTTTAGCATTCGTATATCTCTCTTCTCTTATTCTCATCTTATTCTTTTAAAATTTTAAAATAATTAAAAATGAATCTCTTCCTCCTCCTAACCCTCAAGAGGATGATAAATACTTTAATTTGAACTAGGTCCATGTTATCAATTCTCCAAAAGCTAAGGTAACCCATCCTATAATTCTAAAATAAGATAACCAACCTATCCTTCCTCAATCCCCTCCACCCACATCTCTTCTTGACAGTGTGTGTATGCATATTCAATCTAAAGTACCTAAGGTATGTGCTTGTAAAGCCCTTAAATATCAAATAATCATTATGATCAAGTTAATAGAAGAGTTGTGAAAACAAAATCAATATTTTAGTTCAAAAATCACATCATTGAAAAACCAACTCACATATGCTAAAAATTCAAAATTTGTTAGTGTTAATCATGCATTTGTATCTTCATATAACAATGTTATTGTTGGCCATTTTGGCACATATAAATCTCTTGCATGGTTTGATGAAGCAGGGAATCAAAGGCATAGAAATGGATCCAGCATTTACAAATAAAGAAGATCCAAGCAAAGTTTTCTAAGGATCTAGCAATAGTGTTTAAGAATAAGCTTGCAAGCCAGAAGCTAAGTGCAAAATCTCTTATTCAGTTAAGTCTTTACTTGTTCATTATTTTGGACTTTGAGGGGACTAAGTGTTTCTTTTCTTTTAGGACCCTTTTTGGCTAAGTGTTGAATTCTTTCAGACAAGCTGTCTGAGACAAGGTTTTTGAAGGGATAATTTTTTTGGACAAAATGTCTGAAGTAAAAGGCAAAGACCTTTTATTTCAGGAAAATTGTTTGGGATAATTTTCTTGAATGGTAACTCTTCAATAAAATAATCCTTTTAAAAATTCCTTAAGGAATTCTATAGTAAAGTGCCCCAAACAATTTCCTTGAAAGGTTCTTTTCTTGAGAAATGGTCCAGTTAAAAGTTTTGAAGGTTTATTTCCCTTCAGGAAAAGGCTTTTCAAGGTTTTTGAAAGACCATTTCAAGAAAGCTGAAAGGTTATTTGAAAAAATTATGAAGGGTTCTTTCCTTTTGGAAAAGGTTCATTATAAAAACTCTGAAGGGCACTTCTCCAAAAAGTAGGGCACTTTACAAAAAATTTGAGGGTCCATTTTTGAAGAAAATTGTTCAAGGCCAAAGAAAAGGAATGAATTCTTTTGGGATAATTGTCCATAGAAATAAGTTTGGAAATAAAAGCTTGAAAAAATTCTTCCAAATGAAACAAGCCCAAAGAAAAGTCAAAGAAATTCTTTCGAGCAAGTCTGAATAAATTCTTTCCAAAGAAAAGGTCAAAGCAAATAGTCTAAAGAAATGGCCAAAAACAAGAGTTTTAAGGAATTAATGATGGGCCTACAAATGTCAAGTTTGAGCCCTTACAAGTAGCCAATGCCTTTGGTCAAGTTTTCAAAAGGTTCATCAAGATTGTCAGGAGCTTGACACTTGTCAAGATATCACGATGGGAGGTCAATGAATGAGAAAAGGCCAAGTTTTTAAAAGGATCCTAGTGGAATTTTGACAGCCAATTAGTAGAAAAAGATGAGGATTTCTCCTTTTAACTCTGATGATGTGGTCTATAACTCACAATCAGAACATGTAAAGTTGTCAAACTAAGAAATGATGTGTCTAGGTAGAGCAATGAACATGCAAAGTGAAAAAACACACCAAGTCTTAAATGCAAAAGATCAAATCATTTACACTTGGTGAGAACATGCAGCTACTTGTGACATGGCTCTCTTAGCTCCAATTAAGGGAGACTTGAATGCACGAGGGGCTCAAGGAGATTTGCAGTGATCTTGGATGGCTCATCTCATGGTCAAAGTAGTTGCATGCTCTGAATGCAAAAGAGCTCAAGGACATAATGGTGGTTGTATTAATTTATGACCCCTATCCATTTTCTCATGCAAGCCCCCTCTTCTCTCATTCTTTTTTGTTATATATAGAGGCTTTTGAGCCTAAAAAGAGATCCCTCGACTAGTGATAGAGTTAATCTGTCAAATAGCTTTGTAAACACTTTCTTGAAGCAATAAGATAAATTTTTTTGATTATGGTTTGAAGTCAAGTGTGCATTATTAGAGCTTAACTTGTAGATGTATGTCCCTTTTCATCATCTGTAGATTCTCTATGTATCTTGATTTAATTATTTGGGTTTATTTTAAGTTATGTGAAGTGTTAGATAGTGGTGCCTTTCTTGTAGTGTCACAAGTTTATAGTGTCTCATACATACCTATTTCTTTTTATCTTTTAAATTATAGGGTTTCCCTTTGACCTCCACACAAAATTCTACTACTTGTGGCCTTGAGATAGGATCAGATTAGTTCGTGTCTTGGTTAGGTTCATTAGTAGTAGTTAAGGTTTCTAGACTAAAAATGGATCATTTCATATTTTGGTGTATCACCATCTTTAACTTAGATTTCCCTTTCATGTTATCTTTATCTCCCTTTTCTTTAGTTAGTAGTAGATTCTAGTATGGGAAACAAGCTAAAGTGAAGTATTTAAGGAGATATCATCATTAAAAATCCTAGAGGTTCAACCTCACTACAAGATACCCATAGCCTGAGGTTGTTCCAATATTATAGCTGGAAGTGAGAGAACCTAAAAAAACCTCTTCTATAAAGGTGTAATTCTAGTCTTTAATAGTTTTTGGCATATCTGATGGGACAACATTATTCACTAAGTGAAGAGTTTTGGTGTCCTCTTCATCTAATTAGCTTTTAGGAGCATATGTGCAAACACCAATGATGAATCTAGGTATTTATCAATTGGTATGAGTAGCCCAAGTGCCTAATCATCTTTGTTTGGTATGTATAATCAGCCATATTTTGATCAACATGGTTATTCTCTACCTCAACATCACACTTATCAAGCTAATAATGTTTATGTGTTCCCCCTAAGTGGTCCTCAAACAACCTATCAACCCTATTATGGCCTTTGCTCCCCTCCCACTCCTGTATATGACCAAAATTAGTTTCCTTTGCATTCAAATCAGTCCACTAATTCCCCTTGTCAAGACTATTTTTATCATGCTACATCCTTGTCAAGATTTAAGCAAGCATTATCAGATTATATTGAGTTGATAAGGGAGATTGGTAGGGGTTTATAACTTTATTTAGTCATCTCTATTCATGTTCTACAAGAGGTAAGGAGTTCTCTTCAGTTGGTTAATAATTGGTGGCCAGTTTGTGAGGATGAACAATGGGCAGTTTGTGGGAGCAAAAATAAGGTGTGGTTGAGAAGCATAGTCTAAAATTAAAAAAGTGTGTTGATATCTTATGAAGATCAGCATATTCAATGTAATTAGTCCTATGTGTCCTCTCCCCTCCAAAAACCTCAATCTCAACCTCCAAAGGCTTCAAATCAAGCCCTCAGTCAACCTTGTCAAGGTCCATCCTTGTCAAGAATCAAAGAAGAAATACTGGACCAAGGGAGAAAAATCATGAAAATTAATAAGGAGGTTGGACTTGGACACGAATTCCCCATTCATGCCATGGAGGGGATAAGGAGTTTATTGCATAAGTTTTGGAGTGTGTGCACATCCATTGAAGAAGGTGACTATCCACATGTTGAGAAGCAAGAGATCAAGGAATGAATAATCTCAATAGAGGATATGTTGACTCATTCGGAGGATGAGTATGTCAAAACCAAACCAATCAGTTTGTCCTCTCTTACCCCTATGCCTGTTCCCACTCAAGATTTTGAAACACTCTCTTGAAGCAATAAGATAAACTTTTTTGATTCTGGTTTGAAGTCAAGCATACATTATTGGTGCATAACTTGTAGATGTATGTACCTTTTCATCATCTATATATTCTCTATGTATCTTGCTTTAATTATTTTGGTTCCTTGCAGGTTGTGTGAAGTGTTAGACAGTGGTGCCTTTCTTGAAGTGTCACAAGTTTATAGTGTCTCATACAGACCTATTTCTTTCTATCCTTCAAATTGTAGGGTTTACCTTCGACCTCCACACAAAATACTTATGCTTGTGGCCTTGAGATAGGATCATATTAGTCCATGTTTTGGTTAGGTTCATTAGTAGTTGTTAAGGTTTCTAGGCTGAAAGTGGATCATTTCATATTTTGGTGCATCACCATCCTTAGCTTAGATTTCCCTTTCATGTTATCTTTCTCTCCCTTTTCCTTAGTCAAAAGTAGATTATAGTGTGGGAAACAAGCTAAAGTGAAGCATCTGAGGAGCTAGCCTCATTAAAAAGACTAGAGGTTCAACCTCACTACAGGATACCCACAACCTGAGGTTGTTCTAATAATGTAGCTAGAAGTGAGAGAGCCTGAAAAAACTCTCCTACAAGGGTGTAATTATAGCCTATAATAGTTATGCCTAACAAGACTCTATATAAAAATGTGAAGCTAAAAAACATACCTCTACAATTGATGATTTAAAAATTATGCAAAAGTCTAGTAAGAGTTCAAGTGAGACTTTAAGGTAAATTCTTAGAAATAAATTGATTAAATTACCACCTCTACATCCTTTAAGGAAATCAAAACACTATTGTGCATATCATAGAATTCATGGGCATCATACTAATAATTTTTAGGATTTTAAAAATAAAATATAAAAGATAATTTATAGTGGTGATCCTATAATTGATACATCAATCAAACAACCCACTCACCTTTTGCATTATATCTTATACAACACAAGTGCAAAAATAATCAGTATGGGTACAAAAAGATAATTTAGACAAAAAATAATTGCAATTGAAAAAATTAGAGAAATCCAAATTACAAAAGGCACAAGATGAAAAAGAGCATTTACAAAAGGAATAGTTTGAAAATCAAAAGCTACATTAGTTACAACAAGACAAAGTGAAACTACTAAAAGAGAAGTTGCCAAATCAAATTCAAGCTAAGCAAAGAAGCATTATTAAAGAAAGGTTTCTCACAAAAGACATTCCAAAGCAAGTACACTTGAAAAAGTTAGAACTTAAAACGTGGTTTCAAAGTAGTCAATTAAAAAGCACTCATCATTTCTAAAGCCTTTGATTCTTAATCCCCTCATAAATGGCAAATAATGTACCAATGTTGTGATCAATAACACTATTGAAATGAATGTTTGTAGCATGCAACTTTTACAATTTATTGGATATGATAAGGAACACTTGAGTAATACTAATATATCTAAATTATTTATCAGACCCATTGAGTTACCTTTCATAGTTGGTCAAAAAACATGTTTAGTGGTATTTCAAGTATGTCCTAGTTTGACCCAATATAATGCTAAATTATGAAGATAGTAGATAAAATCAATTGGGGAAAATGGATAAAGATCATAGCCATGTCACATTTAAACATGAAAGTACCATCATCACAATTTAAAGAGAAGATATAATTTATTAAAAGGAAGTGAAACGAACATAAATCATGTCTTTAACTAGTATACAAACCAATACAAGTAATGTAATAACAATAAAGGAAAATGATCTAGGACATATCCCATAAGATAAATTAGACAAATCAATGCCACAATATGAGGCAACTAGTTTTACATATCTAGATACTTCATAGGTGAATGATACTATTCATTCACCAGAGATCACCATTCCTTTGTTTGATATAGGATCTGTTGATGGTAAGGATCTTAAGGGACTCATTGGTTAGTATTATCCTTCCATTTTTATCTTTTCAGTTTACATATATATACAAATATAAAAAAATAAAATATTCCAAAAAAGTATAAAATTAGGACCTATGCATGTTTATGTTTAGTTCATTTACCCTAGTTAATTTGTACACAATATTCAATAATTGTTTTACCTAATTTTCATATTATATATGCTTCATGAGTGAACATGAGTGATTGCAGAGCATACATGATGTCATGCCCATACCCAGTTGTAGGTTATTTACTATAATAGACACAAAAACCACATTTAGACAATATCTCCCTACTTGGATAGTAGACCACACATAGGCCTTCTACAACTTGTACATACAATAACAAGCTCACTAGGGGCATCTTATACACATGTTTTAGAGTTTTTTTGGTTATCCATTATTGTTCATAGGTCAATTATTTACATAGAATAACCTCTATTGATATTTCTCACTTACTAACACACTAATACCTTAATGGTTAACTAAGTTACTAAATCTACTAGTGTTACAAACTTCTCATGTTGATCAATTACATATGTCATCTATGCTTTTCATGTTTGCTTTCCTAATTCATGTCTTGTGTGTAATTTATGCTTAGCTTAAGGACATTTGAACATATCCCTATGTGTGGCTCTTAACCTTCATTTTGTGTTTCTATGCATGTGAAGGCATTTAACATGTCTATGTGTGTGTTTATTTATGTGTGAGTGACATTTAAACATGTCCCTTGTATGTGGCCCCTCGGCCTTCTATTGTGTGATTTATGTGCTTTGCATGATCTCTTTGTTTGTGTGTGTCATTGCCATGAAACTTGCAAGCTTATTTAGTTAATTTTTGATGAAATAATGGATATCATGCATCCCTCTTAAAGTAGTTTTATTTAAATTTTAGTACTCAGTTTATATCACTTTTATGCATGCCTAATTGCTAACACCTATCTTGCTAATGTCACTATGTATGCTTGTTTTTACCTGCATATCACATTACTACTTTACTCAGTATATATATGATGATGCCATGCTCCTTCATGCTATCGTTACTACTCAAATTTACATCTTTTGTTTAACCTTTGTGTATAACTTTTTCTTTTGAGTTAAGTTCTTACCCAGGCTCAAAAGCTCACCTCAAAAGAGGGGGCATACACAGGGGTTTGTTTCATATATTAGGATCCTATTGTAAAGTGCATAACCAAAATTTTATAGGTTTCACATAGTGGATCTCATAAAACACTCAAAAATTTAGTTTTGATAGGATCACCCCCACTATTGTCTAAATAGGGCACTATTATCCCAGAACACAGAAAATAGTCATTTCTAAAATCTATCAAAGTCTCATGTAGCTCATAATAGTTTGTAATAGGTTCATAGTTTCGATTTCTAGAAAATACTTAGATTTGCTTAGTTTTAGGGCATGACATGCAAAATGTGTTCTAGGTTAACACACAAGTTTTTGATCAGAATTGTACTTGTTATTACCCAGTATTAGAATCCATAGACACTAGATATCAGATTGGGTGCACGTACATGGCATATGATTTCTTCTTTGCTCTATTTTTGCACTAGTTTCATAGATAAAATTGAAATCCATGTCATTATCATCTGATGTATACATTAGATCTAGATTATACTAACTTTATACAATATTTTATGCCAGTTTTGCACTAGAAATGAACCTTATTGAGTTTGAAGTGGTTGGTTCACCTTTTTACACTAGTTTTTGGATTAGAATAATTTATTGGGATTTATACATGGATTCTAAACTAATTAAATACTTTAGGTCTACAATGATGGAATCAATCACACTTTGAGTTTTTAATCACATTCACCTATTGATGAGGATTAAGGCATACACAATCCAATTCAATATTTTCAATGCAAAAGAAATATCCAAGGTGTTACCCTCTATAGTCAGTAGTTTTTTTTTTTGCACCAAAAAACCACAATGGTTTGTGTACCTAATCAAGTGTATTAATTATTTATTAGTAGATATATAACTTTTATTGTATATAATTTTTGATATTAATCTCGGGTAAGGAATTTTTATGATATGCTTCATTGTAGGTTCATGTGAAACACAATTTAGCATTGTGGCCTACCTTCAAGACTACATTTCATAGGTAAGTTCAGGTATGCAATTTTACTTTTACTCTATTAATTTAATTTTTTTGCATTAATAAAACAAAAGGGGGGTAAGTGTAGACACATAAATTAATACTTAATCTAAAACAATGAGCTTGTGACCACTCTTTTGACACACCTAGATCATGACCTATCTTAGGGCCTTTTGATCACTTTCCTTCACTTTTTGTGTGATGACTCACTCCTTCAAGCAACCCAAATCACTCTAGAATGTCTATTTACAAACCAATAAGTAGTCTAGGCTCACTATCAAACTTAATTACACCTTTAGATTAACAAATCCTACCCTTAGGACAATAACATTCAATTGGGACAATAACACACCATGATATTGTCAACCTTGCCAATAGTGTCCTCCTACCAATTAACGACTATTTTCCAAAATTTAAAAGTTTGGAAAGGGTCATACCATAAGTTTAAAAAGCTACATCTAAAGGAATTCCCAAAATATCACTATAAAATCACATTTGAAATCATTTTGCAGACAAGAGGCTTCCACATTGGAAAACACCAAAATTTTAATTGCACATTAAGAGCAAATTCCATATTTCTCCAGATTTTGATACATATAGCTATAGTATCCTTAAACTAAAGTATGAATACCCTTACAAGGTCATCTCTAATAGTCGAAGCACTTAATCACACCAGGAATACACCAACATCTAGCATTTTACACCAATTTCACACACACCACCATAACATGGGATAACTACATAGAGTTTGATCCCTCTTCAAAGTACTTATATGTAGGTAGCTCTCAACACATGGGGTGTTCAAATCAAGAAAAACTTCATTCAATGACCCCTTTTTACTATGAGATTACATTTTGTCTTTTTGTCTATTGAGGAAGGGTTTGAAGCAAAGAAAGAGTTACACAATGGTCTTTGAAGTAGTTCAGAAGATCCCACACAATTTATGAATATTTTAAGCAAAGGTGAACATAATCCAAAAATATCAAAGCCCCATTTTATATCATACAAGACCACCTTATTCAGATAATAGAACCCCCTATTATTGTCTAGTTGTAGTGTTATTATCTAGGAACCTTACGGGCTCTTGTTTTAGGTCCACACTCAATCAACACAATTAGTCAATTCATCTCATATTTAGAAACAATGCACATCTCAATTTTATAGCTAAGTTTACATTTTTATTTTGGACTTTCCATATTTAATATATTTATAGATTTAGTAAGTTCCAAATTAGTTAGTAACATTTAATGAATATTTGTAGCAGTTTGATTTTGCATAATAGTTTATCATATTAGGTAATCCATTTACCTAGTTTTCTAGGTTTTGATAAAACATAATGCATCTTTCCAACTCAAGAGCTTGATTAGTTTTTCAAAATTGGGACTTGATCACTCTTAATTCACACTAGTTCAAAATTATCCAAAGTGCTTCAATAAGGGGGCACAATTCTCCATTATCAGTTACATGTTATAGAGCAATCTAGTTTCATCTCCATACATTTATACTCCTCCCTTTATTTCTTTTCAATTTTCATTTTTCAAAGTTAAAATTTTTCACATTTCAAATTGAACAAATGTCTACTTCATGTGTTGTTGCAAGGTTAGCTAAATTTAAGTGCCCTACATAATTGAAGTATCTGCTAAAAGACGAAGTTTATTGTACACATTTAGGTTCAATTCTCTTTCCTTTACTCTAATAATTTCATTACTATAATTAAGGTGGGGAATGTAGACACATAAATTTCATCATAGGTATTTGATAATGTTAATTATTGACACATCCCAAACCACATGACTTATGTACAATTACATTACTCTTACTCACTATTCCTCTAAACCTTTCATTAATATGTGGGTTTGAACCTTTGTTAGTCATCACTATTATACAAAACTTTCAAATTGAAATGCTCAATTTTATTAAAATGACTTTCAAACCATCCCATGCTAAGCACAAGTATCCCTGATCCTTTTGGACAATTCCACCCTAGGTGGACAAGAGCACTCTGCACTCTTATCCACTTAGGCTAGCCACATCTTGTGGTAAATAATGGCTAGAATCCAAAATTTAGAAGATTGTTTTTAGTCTTCATGCACATTTCATAAGGTCAGCTAAAGGAAATTATCAAAAGATTTGCCTATAAATACATATCAAGAGTAATTCATAAACCCCACTAGTTATTCACTTGGTCCAAGCTTACATAATTTTGTACATTGAAACAAATTAACCTATTCTTTCCAAATTCAAGAACACCCACAAGGAGTAGCCATAAGCCAAGTCAAGATCATTTCAAAGCAAGTCAAGAGCTATCATTTCAAGTATCAAATCCATTTTATACTTGCATAAATTTTTTGGTGAGATAAATACATGGACTCGATTTACCTCTTTTGAGTATTGGATACGTAGGATCAATTAATCATCAAGGGGTGATTGTAGTCAGCTCAACCCATTACACTCCCCTATTTTTTGTAGGTTTTAAAGCTATCATTACCCTTAGGGTTTTAAAATAAAGAGAAGGGAAAAAAAAATTATACGTGATATAATTCAAAGTGTGATATCTCAAATTGCTCATTAGGTGCCAACACAAAAGACACAATGATCAATTTTTTGTCACATTCAATTGGGACAAGCCTGCGGCCAATGAATTGGAATGACTTACACTGTTATTTGCTTATAATGGTCCTATCAAAGAATATTCTTTGCTTCTTATTTTGATCTATTGTTTCCAAATTTATACTTATTTATTACTTTCGTATCAATAAATCATCACAGTCAATTGGGATACTTTAGTGGTCATCATACTCCAATAACCTATGTTCCTATCCATTGACAATGAACCTTTCCAGAAGTATTTTTTGATCCTAAACTTATATAGTCACCTTTTTGACTATTTTTCATTGTCTAATATCTGAAATAGTTAACAAAAATCTGTGTAAGCTAAACATATTTCTATTTAGTGCTTTCCTAAAATAACATTTTTCATATTTAGAAAATTGTCAAAAGTAGAATTGTTGATTATTGTACATCTTTAGCATTATAATATTATCTAGTTTTACACATATAATTATAATATATTTTATCGAAAATAAGTTATAACACATATTAACATCATTTTAAGTAATCACATTTTCTATATAGAGATACCTTTACATGTATCTTGTTTCTTATTGATTATTTACATTAGGTACACATATTAATTATGTACATGGATATATTCATTTTATTTGATTATTTTCATCACCACCATTAAATGAATGACTATGATTTAAGACTTTTTGTTGAGATCGAATACATTCATATATTTTCTACACTTCACAGGGTGTTTGCCTTCTATTTTCATTTAATTCTTCTAGCCACTAGTTTCATCTTGCTTACTATGTTTCATTGGCTTTGATATTTTAATTATGGGTCCCATTCTTAACACTTACACTAGTCTTCCTAATGACGAAAACATAATTATCATGGGATTTTTCATTGCTAGCTTTGAGTTCCATGGAATCCATAGGTGCTTAGAATCCTCCTCATCCCATCTCTCCTAGTTTACAAGACTTTCTCTTTTTCTTCCCTATTCACCCTGTGTTTTTTGTCTATTTTATATTTTATTATACATATATAACTAAAAAATCAAAAACATTGGAAAATTAAGAAATTCAAAAACATTTGGCAAAATAAAAAATTCAAAAAGACTGTTAAATTTTTTTAACCATTAGAAAAATTCAAAAACTCAAAAACATTGCTTTATACATGTTACATGTTTAACCATGCTAGAAATTTTCATAATTAATGGTTTAAACATATGATTTTCATGGTATTGTCTTGAGTGAGTGTTATGCAACTTCACAAGTTATATACTACTGGATTTCACACTATGCATTCACATCTTAGAGGAAGACGAAAATGAGGCAAACAATTCTTTCTTTTCTTAACAAGATTACTACCAACAACAAGGAGAATGCAACGATATTCAAGTTGAAGAAGAAGATGAAGCACAGGCTGAAGAAGAATTCTTTCAAATTCCACTCCAAGATCCTTCATGACAAAAATTGGTATGTACAAATATTCCCCCTAAAAATACTACAACCAGCTTATCTCACACAGCTGATCAATGGGAAATTTGCCTAGTTTATTACTGTCAAAATTAATGGATGACTAGTAGATGCCCAAGTTGATACAGGTGCTTCACTATCCTTTGCAAAACCTCAGATCATCTAAGACTGGAATAAATTAGATGACTCTTTTGCTTATAAGAGCTTAGACGTTCAATGGAATAGTTTTGTCTACAATATGTATAAACATCAGCAGCCCCTTCGAATCCAAAATAAAATCTTCCATTGTGATTTCTTTGCTTTAAGCAAAATGCCTGTAGATATCCTTCTAGGTGGAGCCTTCATAGATAGATATTCTCCCTATGGTTCTACCACTAAAAGTGTCATGTTCACCATTGATAATTAAAGGCTAAAGATTCCTTCCCTGATATATGCTACTGAGCAATTCCCAAGTTCAATAACCCAAACTCCTGAAAATACAATTCCTACAGAAATCCAAGAAATAGAAAAGACGATTAAAACCACTATCTGTTCTAACAACCCTCAACAGTTTTGGTCGAAGTCTATGCCTAAAATAGAAATCAAGATTATGGAAGGCAAATAGATAAAAATTAGAAAGAAAATTCCAATCCCTGTGCAGGATTATAATGATATGGAAGCTCAAATAAAAGAGTTAGAGGCTAATGGTTTTATAGAAAAATCAACCTCTCCTTTTTGCTATTATGACTTCATGGTAAACAAGCATTCAGAATAAAAGAAAGGCAAAAAGAGGATGGTCATCAATTATCGACCATTAAATGCTATTACCCAATGTTATCCATATCCTATACCAAATAAAAGCTATTTATTAGAGAAAGTTGCAAAATGTAAATATTTCTCACAATTTGATTGCAAATCTAGTTTTTATCAACGTTAGGATGTGGAGCTAAAAGCTTCAACTGGTGCAAACATGGAGGAGGTTGCTAAGTTCCAGGGAGACCGGCGTCGGTGGATTGCAGTGCAAAAGGAAACCAACATCGGCAAGTGTGAGCTGAAGACAACCGGCATCGGCAGGAGGTCGGCCGACGTCGATCACCTCTAGGTAGACAGGGACCAACATCGGTCGCCTGTGGCAGTTCTAAAACTGTTCGTTGCATGGACAGTTAGTTCGTTGAACCAAGAGTTTGCATGTAAAGGCTAATTATAGTCTTGAGTTGCATGTCTAATTATTGTAATTAGGATAGTCTAATTATTGTAAGCATGAGATCTATATATGGACTCATGGGCTGTATTGTAAACTTGTAGCTAAAGAGTAAGAGAGCTAAATAAGCTCCTTCTGAGAGAAGAGAGCAATGGAGTGTTCCTCCTAGTGCCACAGTACCAAGGTGGCTGCTGGTTTGGAGAATCAGAAGGGTTCTTCGTATTTGTATGATCTTGGTCAGCAGGTGAGCATGGCTTCTTTTGGAGATCTACAATGGTAAGGTCTAGTGATTTGCAGGTAGCAGCAGAGAGTAGGAGATCTACTTGGAGTACGGTTGTGTACTTGGTGTACTGGCAGCATGTTACTAACTGGTGGAGAGGTGAACATCAATTCTATATTGGAGTTGATTGTTGGGACCGAGAGAGAGAGGGAAGGTCTTGAGGTGTGGCGAACCTTTGAGGTGGAAGAAGAAGTGGCATCTTCTTTATTGTATATTCTTCTGAGTGATTATTAATACAATTGTGTATTGTCTCTCATATTCCTGTGTTGTTTCATATTTCTAGTTACTTATTGATTCTGATTAAATTCCGTGTTTAGTTGCTAATACAAGAAGTAATCATATGTGCTCTATTGGTGGAGCAATATCCTGACAATCAAATCATGGTCAAAGAAACTAATAAAGAGAAAATAACATTCCACTATCCTTTTAACCATTTTCAATGGACTGTGATGCCATTTGGTCTTATGAATGCTCTAGCATTCTACCAAGCCCACATGGACCAAATCTTTAAGGGCACTTCAGATTTTCTCTGTGTGTATCTAGATGATATATTAATTTTCAACAATTCTCTTTTTGATCACTACTCCCATCTGTTAAAATTCTTTGAGCTGGCAAAAAATGTAGGAATAGTCCTGTCAGATATAAAGATTCAACTTTGTAAAATAGAATGTAATTTTCTTGAAATGATTGTCCAAGATTCAAAATTACAGGTTTGGTCGCATATCAAAGAAAAGGTCATCAGTTTTTTTGAGAAGCTAGACAAACCAAAACTTCAAGCATTTTTGGGATTGTTAAATTATTTGAATAGCTTTTATCCTAACTTTGGTGAAGACAGGTTCATACTTCAGGAACTTCTCCAGAAGAAAAAAGCATTTCAATGGAAGGAAGAACATACAACTGCTATTCAGAAAATAAAGACTAAAGTATCATTGCTTCAAGAACTCCACATCCCAAAATCTGACCAGTTCCTAGTTTATACTGATGCCTCCAACATAGCATGGGGAGGAATGCTTGTTTGTAAATATTGTGAGAAAGAGTTTGTGTGTGAGTTTTCTAGTGGTGTTTTAAGTACAGATGTCTTAAAATGGATCTCTTCTAATAAAGAGATTTATTCTATGAAAAAATATCTAGAGAAATTTATGTTAAAAATTCTTCATCTACCACATTTTATTGTAAAAATTGATTGTACTAGATTTATGACCTTTAGAGAAAAGGATCATGGTCAAAAAGATGGTCGTGATAAATATGTTAGATGGTCAGCCTTTTTCAATCAATTTAATTTCTTTGTAGAACACATAAAAGGCACTGATAATGTAACAACAGATTGGTTCAGCAAAAATCCACCAACAACCTTAATGCACCAACCCTATCTTGATTTTAACTTACTAAAATTTATAACCAAGGATTTGCTTCTTTGAATATCCTTGTCCAGAATAAATCCTCAGACAAAGGTTTCATCCTCGTTATACATAGATTTATTATGTAGTAGGCTCAGATCTACATATGTCATTTGCAGCTTCTATTCAAGTAGACCACCATAATGACACAAGCATCATTACTATAGAATGACTGAATAGTGAATTGTTATTCCATCAGTTCACTGAATTGGTAAAAAGACCTTTGTGGACTTGGCATATCAAAATAAGATCATCACACAATGAGCATCTTTACAGATGGATTGCACAGTATGGACCACATCATATTCATGAAGAACATCATGATCAAGACACCATTGTACATACCATCATCTGTCGACAGTTAGAATGGGAATCTTATTTTCATATCAATCCTCACTATCATGCATGTGAAGTTGGACCCCAACATTGGCATCTTTCAAGTACATTCTAGCTAAGATGTCTCTTTCAACCCATCAGTGAAGATGATTTATTAACTGAAGTGCAAGCAATGTTGGACCCACCAAGCCAGACGTCCTCATCTAGCACTTCCGATAGCATCTCTTTGTAGTTAATTTTTGTGCTATAAAGCATGATGAGACAGACACCGTCTTGGCAAAGATTCCAGGTAGGACCTCCCAATTGCTATAAATAAGGGCTCTTCATTGAGTAGTGGGGAGATAAAAAAAACTCTTAGAGATTAAGAAGTTTGCTATTAGTCCAAGCATATGCTCTTCTCTTGTCTTTCATAGGAGCCTGAGAATTAAAAACTTGGTTCAAATATTATAAAATCTAAGTGTGTAAGATTTGAGGATTCAATAATATAGAATTCGTAGCCATTCGGCCCCTGCCTCCTATCATAGGTTTCTACTTATCTCAAGAACATAAAGGAGCGTCTGTTGACAAAAAATATTGGTACCAGAGCCATGTGAAGATCTACTCTATTAAAGATTCTGTAAGAATTCTCTCTTTCTATATCAAGGAATTTTTAGTTACTTTGCTTTGAAAATTTCTCTGGGAAATATATGCATCGAGTCATTGGTCATTATTAATTTGTCATAGGCCCCTTATCTCTGCAATTAATTATTCCCTATCCATAAATTTCTCATTTTTTGGAACTAAATTTTTTACAATGGAATTTGGAAAATCCCAAGAATCTTCCACAGTTGAAATTCTCAATGAATCTGGATTGGAAGGAATGTATGAATTACCTCTTTTTGTCCCCAAACATTTCTCTGAGTGTCTGACATTGAAGTTATATAAGAAGCCCTAGAAAAGGAACATAGTCTATACAAACCTCCAGCTTTAAAGTCTTCTCAAGTTTATAAGAAGTCTGAACTTCACAAATCTAAATTTGTCTATACTAGTACTTATTTATCTTTTGTAAAACCTTGTATTAAGTCAGTAGAACTCACTCTGAGCTATAAGCCCAAAAAGTCTTTCCAAATAAATTTGTTATCCTTATTACCTAAATTTGAAATTAATTCCATTAGATCTCATGAGGATGTCAAGTTTATTCATTTTGGTCTTATTCGAGTTCATATAACTCCATTAATCCCCTATAATATAAAACCAAATCTGTATCTAGCTTTGTGTGATAGACGTCAAGTAATTTTTAAGCATGCCTACTAGTTGTCCACTTTAGGATGAATAAATGATAAGGTTATTTGTTTTGAATTTTGTCCTAATCTTTCAGTTGCAGTACGTGATAAGGGATATAAAGAAGTCAAGCATGGTTCTTTAGATTGTTGGGGATTATTCACATCTCTGTTTCATCTAGATATGTTTGAAGAATTTAAATATGCCTCCATAAACTTAACTGTTGTTTATAGTATGACCAATACTAATCACCCCAAAATTTTATAAAATCTTCCTTATGCCCGTAGATTGAGTGGAACTATCCAATTACAAAAGGGACATATTGAGTCTATTGAAATTCCTTCTGATTGGAAGCTTGATTGGCTAAAAAATGTATCACCAAAAATGAAAGGTCAAGCTAATGTCCACAAAACTGATGGAAGAAAAATTAATATTGTACCTAGATCTCTTTCATACAATAGTTCTTCAAGAAGATTGCCTCCTCACAGACCTTCATCTTCCTCTTCAAAAAGAACTGTCAGATCTGGCCATATTGTCATCGAAGATGAAGATATAAATTAAGGACCTAATCCTAAGGATCAGCTACCATCTACAATGATGAGTCTTACTCATGAAAAGACTCTTGAATTTTATACAGATAATCAAGTCAATATGTATAAAGGTGGAAGATGGCCACCTCATAAAGGTATATATAAACAACAAGGTGTTGTTAGCTATTTTTTTGCAGCCTACCAAGGAGGATGAGGAGTGCGGCACTTTTTCAAAAAGTAGTGAGGAGTATAAGAATGCTTGTGAGGGAAAGATCGACACTTGAAAGACAGACGAGAACTTAAAGATTGCTGCATTCTCCTTGTTGTGGGCAGTAATCTTGTTCAGGAAAGAAAGAATCATTTGCCTCATTTTTGTTTGCATTTTCTTTAGAGGGTAGAAGGACATCCCACTAAGGCTCAATCTTGGGAGAATGTATTTCTCTTGGGAGATCTTTGCTGGTAAACTTATTGTGTACCCAAGAGTCACTGGGCTTAAAAGAACTTTGGAATTGCAAGGGGGGGTTGACAGGCCTTTGCATTGTAGGAGGCATTCTTGGCATGAATGGCTACCTTCCTTTGGAGTTATTTCTTCCTCTGTTGTAGCCTCTATTTCTTCATCTTGAATCTCACTCTGGTACTTCATCATGATGGTGAGAACATCTACCATAAGCTTCAAATGGAAGGCTAGAATAGTCATGAGATGTTGGCCGTTGCATATTGGTGAACAATTGTTCCAAATCATTGGCTAATGATTTGAGAGCGTCAGCATCATCATCAAATTCTTTGTCAGAGAATTCATCTAGAATTGGTTCATAGATGTCATCTTGTAGGAAGAGATCTTCTGTGTTAATAACATCCCACCACGGTGCTACATTGGAAGAAAAAATGGCTTTGACTGTGGGATTTTTGCAATGGCATTGAAGAGCAATATGACCAGGATTGCGATAGATATAGAAAATAGGCATTTTTGAAGGAGGATGAGGAGTGCAGTGCTTTTTCAGAAAGCGGTGAGGAGGAGCATAAGAATGTTTGTGAGGGAATAAGTGATGCTTGAAAGATAGATGAGAATAATGCTACTTCTTTTGGTGTTTGTGGGGCTGAACAAATTGGCGATAGCTGAATGGCATTGTTTCAAGAAAGACAAGAGTGTTTTGAGAAGCTTGATGCTTAGTGAGTTTTTGCATAGTTTTATTTTCATAAACTAATTGCATGGCTTGTTGTTTGGCAAAATCAATGACATTAGAGAGAGACATGTCAGTGAGAGCTAAACTTTTGAGATCTATATAAGCAATTACCTTATCAATGAGATTATAAAGTAGGGCATGCAAGAACTTCATTTTGGTTTCCATTGAACCAAAAGAATGACTTTCATAAGCTAATTCTCTGAATTGCTTAGCAAAAGCATCAAATTGCTTTAAATCACAAAGCTCCATTTTTAGCAACCATTTTTGAGATTCTAATTCTCAATAAGATACAGTAAAAATAGAAGATGTTCCAAAATAGAAACCAATTTTGTCTCAAGGAACTAGTTCTATTAATTTTAGTACATGCTTCAGGCCAACCAAGAGGAACAAGAGTCCCAGTACATCTCTCATGCAACAAACTCAAATCCCCCTATGACCATGGTACCTAAATGTTGATGATACTCTCAATCCTATAAATGAGATCACAACATGGTGTAATTATATGAGAGTAATCACTGTAGCATCTAATTTGGACCCAGCTACCACTACTATATTTGCTTCAAAAAAAATTTGGGGAAGAGTTATGCAATGGTGGGATTTAATGCCTGAGCATCAACAACAAGATCTTGTACATAACCAACCTAATCCACTTGCTGCTTTATACAATTTATTGATAAATGAATTTGCCCCTCCAGTAGGCAATCAAGAATTAGAATCTCAAAAATGGTTGCTGAAAATGGAGCTTTGTGATTTAAAGCAATTTGATGCTTTTATTGAAAAATTCTAAGAATTAGCTTATGAAAGTTGTTCTTTTGGTTCCATGGAAACCAAAATGAAGTTCTTGCATTCCCTACCTTATAATCTCATTGATCAGGTAATTTCTTATATAGATCTCAAAGGTTTAGCTCTCACTGACATATCTCTCTCTGATGTCATTGATTTTGCCAAAAAACAAGCCATGCAATTAGTCTCTGAAACTAAAACTATGCAGAAACTCACTAAACATCAAGCTTCTCAAATCACTCCTATCTTTCCTGAAATAACCCCATTCAGCTATTGCCAATTTGTTCAACCTCGCAAACATTAAAAGAAGCAGCGATGTTCTTATCTATCTTTCAAGCGCCGCTCATTCTCTCACAAGCATTCTTATGCTCCTCCTCATCACTTTCTAGAAAAGCACCACACTCCTCATCCTCTATCAAAAATGTATATTTGATATATCTACCACAAACCTGGTCATATTGCTCTTCAATGCCATTGCAAAAATCCTGTAGTCAAAGCCATTTTTTCCTCCAATGTAGTAGCATGGTGGGATGTTATTGACATAGAAGAAGATCTCTTCCTACAAGATGACATCTATGAACCAATTCTAGATGAATTCTTTGACGAAGAATTTGATGATGATACTGATGCTCTCGAATCATTAGCCGATGATTTGGAACAACTGCTCACCAACATGCAATGACCAAGATCTCATGACTGTTTCAGCCTTCCATTTGAAGCTTATGGCAGGTGGTCTCGCCATCATGATGAAGTATCAGAGCGAGATTCAAGACTAAGAAATAGAGGCTACAACAAAGGAAGAAATAACTCCAAAGGAAGGCAGCCATTCATGCCAAGAATGCCTCCTACAATGCAAAGGCTTGTCAATCCCCCTTTGCAATTCCAAAGTTCTTTTAAGCCCAGTGACTCTTTGGTACACAATAAGTTTACCAGTTAAGATCTCTTAAGAGAAATACATTCTCCCAAAGATTGAGCCTCAGTGGGATGTCCTACCCTCTAAAGAAAATGAAGATGAAAATGAGGCAAATGATTCTTTCTTTTTTAAACAAAATTACTACCCACAATAAGGAGAATGCAGCAATCTTCAAGCCGAAGAAGAAGAAGATGAAGCACAGGATGAAGAAGAATTCTTTTAGATTCCACTCCAAGATCCTTCATGACAAAAAATAGTATGTACAAATATTCCCCCTAGAAATACCTCAACCAGTTTATCTCACACAGCTAATCAATGGGAAATTTGCCCAATTTATTACTGTCAAAATTAATATATGACTAGTAGATGCCCAAGTTGACACAGGTGCTTCACTGTCCTTTGCAAAATCTCAGATCATCCAAGACTGGAATAAATTCGATGACTCTCTTACTTATAAGAGCTTAAACATTTAAAGGAATAGTTTTGTCTGCAATATGTATAAACATCAACAGCCCCTTTGAATCTAAAATGAAATATTCCATTATGATTTCCTTGCTCTAAGCAAAATGCCTGTAGATATCCTTCTAGGTGGAGCCTTCATAGATAGATATTCTCCCTATGGTTCTACCACTAAAAGTGTCATGTTCACCATTGATAATGAAAGGCTAAATTTTCTTCACCTGATATATACTACTGAGCAATTCCCAAGTTCAATGACCCAGACTCCTGAAAATACAATTCTTACAGAAATCCAAGAAATAGGAAAGAAGATTAAAACCACTATTTGTTCTGACAACCCTCAACAGTTTTGGTCGAAGTCTATCCTTGAAATGAAAATCAAGATCATGGAAGGTAAACAGATAAAAATTAGAAAGAAAATTATAATTCCTGTGCAGGATTATAATAATATGGAAGCTCAAATAAAAGAGTTAGAGGCTAATGGTTTTATAGAAAAATCAACCTCTCTTTCTTGTTATGCCTTCATGGTAAACAAGCATTCAGAACAAAAGAGAGGCAAAAAGAGGATGGTCATCAATTATCGACCATTAAATGATATTACCTAGCCTTATCCATATCCTATACCAGATAAAAGCTATTTATTAGAGAAAGTTGTAAAATGTAAATATTTCTCACAATTTGATTGCAAATCTGGCTTTTATCAAATCAAGGTCAAAGAAACTGATAAAGAGAAAACAAAATTCATTTGTCCTTTTGGCCATTTTCAATGGACTATGATGCCATTTGGTCTCATGAATGCTCCAGCATTTTTCCAAGCCCACATGGACCAAATCTTTAAGGGCGCTTCATATTTTTTCTGTGCGTATATAGATGATATATTAATTTTTAGTAATTCTCTTTCTGATCATTACTCCCATCTGTTAAAATTCTCTGAGCTGGCAGAAAATGCAGGAATAGTCCTGTCAAATACAAAGATTCAACTTTGTAAAATAGAATGTAATTTTCTTGGAATGATTGTCCAAGATTCAAAATTATAGGTCCAACTGCATATCAAAGAAAAGGTCATCAGTTTTCTTGAGAAGCTAGACAAACCAAAGCTTCAAGCATTTTGGGGATTGTTAAATTATTTGAATAGCTTTTATCCTAACTCTGATGAAGATAGGTTCATACTTCAGGAACTTCTCCAGAAGAAAAAAACATTTCAATGGAAGGAAGAACATACAGCTGCTATTCAAAAAATAAAGACTAAAGTATCATTGCTTCCAAAACTCCACATCCCAAAATCTGACCAGTTCCTGATTTATATTGATGCCTCCGACATAGCATGGGGAGGAATGGTTGTTTGTAAATATTGTGAGAAAGAGTTTGTGTGTGAATTTTCTAGTGGTGTTTTTAGTGCAAATGTCTTAAAATGGATCTCTTCTGATAAAGAGATTTATTCTGTGAAAAAATGTCTAGAGAAATTTATGTTGAAAATTCTTCATCTGCCACATTTTATTTAAAAATCGATTGTACTAAATTTCTGATCTTTAGAGAAAAGGATCATGGTCGAAAAGATGGTTTCGATAAATATGTTAGATGGCAGACATTTTTCAATCAATTTAATGTCTCTGTAGAACACATAAAAGGCACTGATAATGTAACAATAGATTGACTTAGTAGAAATCCACCAGCAACCTTAATGCTCCAACCCTATCCTGGTTTTAACTTAACCAGAATTTATAACCAAGGATTTGCTTCTTTGAATATCCTTGTCCAAGAACAAATCCTCAGAGAAGGGTTGCATCCTCATTATATATGGATTTCTTATGCAGTAGGCTCATATCTATAGATATCATTTGCAGCTTTTATTCAAGCAGACCGCCATAACCACACAGGCATCATTACTATAGAATGACTGAATAGTGAATTTTTATTCCATCAATTCATTGAATTGGTAAAAAGACCTTCATGGACTTGGCATATCAAAATAAGATCATCACAGAATGAGCATATTTACAGATGGATTGCACGGTATGGACCACATCGCATTCATGAAGAAGAACATCATGATCGAGACACCAGTGTAAATACCATCATCCATCGATAGCTAGAATAGGAATCTTATTTCCATATCAATCCTCACTGTCATGCATGTGAAGCTGGACCCCACCATTGGCATCTTTCAAGTATGTTCTAGCTAAGATGTCTCTTTCAACCCATTAGTGAAGATGATTTATTGACTGAAGTGGAAGCAATGTTGGACCCATGAAGCCAAAAATTATCATCTAGCGCTTCCAACAACATCTCTCTGTAGCTAAATTTTGTGCTGTAAAGCATGATGGGACAAACACCGCTTTGGCAAAGATTCTAGGTAGGACCTCCTAATTGCTATAAATAAGGGCTCTCCACTGAGTAGTGGGGGGAGAAAACAATCTTAGAGATTAAGAAGTTTGCTATTGGTCCAAGCATATGCTCTTCTCTTGCTTTTCATAGGAGCCTGAGAATCAAAAACTTGGTTCACATATTGTAAAATCTAAGTGTGTAAGATTTGAGGATTCAATAATATAGAAGTCATAGCCAGGGGATAATTTAATAGGTTGCATGTCTTAGCTTGGGGGCATTGTCATTTCAATGTATTCTTACATATGATATTTATCCTTGTTTTTTCTTTATTATATTGAGCTAGATTACATTGATTACTACATCTTATTCTAGTATCTTAATCTCTTATCACATGGATATTCTACATTGTGATTATTACATTATTACATTGAATATTTGTGTTTGAATGTTTGTTTGTGTATAAATGTATTTTATTGTTTGTGCATCCTTATTTTTATAGGATCCTCTTATCATCATGGCTTATCTAAGTTAATTCTCAACATTTCTTGTCACTAACTCAGGTATGGTCACTAACATTGTGTGGTCCTAACTTGAGTGTACTTTATTACTATACTATGATTATAGCCATGATATCTATCATGGATATCAAGTATTACTTGTGTGATTTCTAAGTTTCCATGCTTTCTACCATATCTATGGGTAATACTAATTATGTATGTTCTCATTGCTTTATCTATCTCATCTAGGGGGTTTCTTGAGACGTTTACTTTTTTTATTTGCAAAGGGAACATCATAAACTATAACATTATGTTTGATATAATACTATCTCTTCTACACTATATTACACTTTACATGATTCCATGTGGCATAGGTATATACAAATAAAAATAAAAATATGCAAAACATCACAATTGTGGCAAATATCAATTTACATATGTCTCTAGGAATATAACACACTTTGGATAATTTATTTTATTAACATGTGATCTATGTTAAAAACATTATGACTATGGAAAATACCAAATTTCATATGTTTCTAGGACTATAACATGCTTCAACTAATTATTTTTCTTAACATTTAATGCATTTAACCTTTTCTTATGAAATGCATGATTGTAACAAGTTATTCATCTTTCACCTCAAAAAGGGGAATATATCATGGCATTTCCAAAGCCATAAATATTCAAAAATACAAAGTAGAAAAGTGGAAATGTGAAAAATTTCTCTAATTCCTTGATCAAGAAGTGGATTGAGTTTCTAAAATCTCCTAAAGAAGTTTTGGCTATGTTTCAACACCTATTGAAAGTAATTCTAGTGCAACACTTGGGATGATAAAAATCATGTGTATTCATTCCTATGCTCTATTTTCAATTTCAAGTTCGAATATTTTCAAAAATAAAAACACATATCATGATCATCTAACTAGTTGTATCACTTGGCATTTGTTTTAGGTATGTCAGTTATATGGTATCGATGGAAGCTCAACTTGAGTGTGTGTGAAAAAATACTTATTATTCCTTAAGTGAAGGTGTGTGTTTCAATCATTTAATTTTATAATTTGAATCATGCATACATTTAAATCACCAACCCACGTCAAATTAGAGGTATTATGTAGACACCTAATTTAACACAAGACCCTTTTTCCTAGTGTCTTATTCCTAATTTAACTTATTTGGAAAACTTTTACATTTTCACCTATTTATATGACTACTCTTTCCCCAAAATGGTTTGTTCTTGGTCCAATGAGCCTAAAATAGTGTCAACACTTATAAAAAAAGGTATATGTTCATGTATCTAAATTATTTTTCATTTATCACCCAACCTTGCATCGAAAACAAAGCTGGAATCATCTCTTAGACAGACCCATACACTATCGAGTATGTCCTATACAAACCCATACACCTATGTGTCCATCTTAGAAGAAATCGTACACCTACAAACTTATCTCTTTTATTTTTATGGGCCTGTTATCCCATTTCCATGAGTCTTAAAACTTTATTATTATTTTTTTACATTATTATACTTGGTAAATATGCATAAGTTATCCTAGGACATCATATATATACAAGTCTAACCAATCCATTCATGATCTAGAAACTACAACCAAGAAGGGATGAAGAAACAAGCATAAGACACCTGTAAATATAAATATCCAAGTACCACTCAAGTCAACCGTATTGATTTTTATACACTTGTGACTTTCTCACTTTATCTTGGTCTCTCTACATTTCCATTGTGCCAAAGGAGGGTACTATATTGCATTTAGTTGCATCATCACTTCTATAAAAGAGGAGGTTCACAAATCCTCACTCGATCTATTCCATCTACATATTCACAAAACTATGTGGATACTAAAAATAAATATTTATAACATCTTAGTCTTATATATTTGACAAATATCAATCAGGGCTTCACCCTTCAGTTCAAGACCTCACTACTACCAAAAGGCTCACATTCACCATTTCATTGTGCCTAAATACTTATCTTTTAGTCTAACCTATATAATTTTGATGACCTAGGCCTCTTGTACTACACATAAACCTTAAAACTTGATAAACATCCTTCACTATTAGTTTCATATCCATACCTATTTTCTAGCCTTCTAGATACTATTGGCCATAGAAGGACACTACTATTGATGGTAATGTCCATATCATTATCTAGTGTCTAGTTTCCAAAAGTCATCCAAATTTTTAATGATTCAAAACTTATGAGTTGGCCTACTTATCTTATTGAATCCTATTGTGAGATATTTTCAAAAAGTGTGGTATAAATACAAGTCTAATTATTCTCATTATTCATCTATAAAATACCAAGTAAACACCTATTAAAGATAATTTGATAAACTACACAAATACTCTATTCTACCATATTTGTCCTTATTTTCATATCAAACATATGATCAGTCATATTATAGGTCTAAATCATTCAAAGAACAAATCATGAGCGATATTTGACAAATTACAAGCTAGATCACTGCATGCATCTTCATATAGTATATTTCACCCTTGTGCACACACTTTCCCACACATAAGGGGAAACTACATAACTATGAGGCCCTTATTAGAGTAATGGCTATGTAGACAACACCCATTAATAGAGAGGTCTTTGAGGCAACTCAAAACCATGAGCCTACTAACCCATTTTCAGTAGACTCATTCCAAGGATGCAAAAGGGTGAAGATCTAGGGTTTGAACAATCAAAGAAGAGTGATAACCTATATCCTAGATGTGAATACATGAATAAAAAGGTGACATAAAATCCAAAACAATGAACTTGTTCACATCCATATCCACTTATTATTCTGTACTTGATACCTACATCATAGTCAAACACTAGAATCGATAGTAGTGTTTATATCTAATGGTAGTGTTCGCGGTCATAGAAGTGAAATATATAGAATATGGTGATTAATCCAAAATACTGATCCTACATATTTTACACCTATTTCCATTCTAGATCTACCTGCATGTAGTAAACTAAGTACCATTATTTCTTATTTATTAAAATATCTTTCAATAGCTGTAATTTACTATTTTTAACAATCTCAGTCGTATAAATTTAGAATATTTTTTCTCTTAGTTTTATATTAATTGGCTTGCTATATATTAGTTTAATAACTTTGTATTTGAACTATTCCTATATTCTTAACCCTATACCCCACCATATCTAAATTTAGGGTTAAACACTAGATTATATTTAGTTGCATCATCATTTTTATGGAAGAGGAGGTTCAAAAACCCTCACTCAATCTATTCCATCCACGCATTCACAAAACTACGTGAAGGTATAGTTCTATGCATGTGGGATGCATAGTCTGTAATATTACCTTGACATTTTTCTTACTCCATAATTATTTATTTTGTTTTGGAATACAAACCAGGTCAAAGAGGAGATTCACATATTTTTCACATTCTACGCATCATATATTCAAAGTGAAGGTACAAATACAACATGAAGGTGATAGTGCACACGTGACATGAAAAACTAGATTGTGAAATCCTAACATGATGAACTTGGTTGTAGCAAGACAAACTTGATCAACATCAAATAGTCATGGTCCTACAAGTTTGTTTTGGTAGAATCAAAATATGAGTGGGTCTATCTTGGTGAACATGTTTGTCCTGAAGCATCCACAATTTTCAAATTTCAAGAATAAGTTACACATAAAATACGTTGTATGTCTATAGTCTTAGATTTACAAAATAAAAATAGGTGTGATCATTCCTTACACCTTTGTCATTTACGTTGTTGTGTCTAGTTCCATTTGCTATATTTAGACTCCTTTCCCCTTGTAACACACACACACACACACACACACACACACACACACACACACACACACACACACACACACATATGTATGTATGATTAGATCTATTTAATTTCAGCTAGCTTATTCCTTATTTTTATTGAAACTATAATTAAGGTAAACATGGCCATACAGGGTGAAGGAAAAGGCAAGTAAAGTTGCATATGTAATGGACTTAACAAACAATGGAATATTGCATGATGTATTTGATGTATCATGTTTTTAATAATAAGATATGAGTGTATAATGTGCCACAACTATAAATTTTAGTCACAAATAAAGAAGGCAAGTTAGTTTTATAACCAGAGTGCATTATCGACAAAGAGTTTAGGAAGCTACGAAATCAGGTTTTTTGAATGTTCAAGGTCAAGTGGAATTGGCTATCAATAGAGGACGCAAACTTGGAGATAATGAAAATTTTGAGCAAACATACACACACACACACATATAAAGTGTCATTTGTACATGGGAAATGAGGAGTTTCAAGGTAAACATAAAAAAAAACATCCATGTTGTTGGAAAATGTGCCTTAAAGTACAAGGGGAATTTAAGGAGTTAAAAAACCCCATTCTCATTCATTTATTTGGTTAAGTAGTATTATATGCTATGTTGGTTAGAGTTTCCCTTTGTCATGTAGTGGTATTAGGTTCCATCCCTTGTGCATCTCTCACATGCATTAAAATCCCTAAATCAAAATTTCACACATGGGAAGTTCCTAAGAGGCCACCCATATTAGTACTACTATAGGGTGAGTGCACTTAAATTTTGAGGATAAAAATCCTTAAAAACAAAAACATGTTGTGTACTCAAGTAAAATATATGTTATAATATGTTTTCCCTTTTAACCTTAAATTTATTATCAAGTTATGTCATGTTTTAGATGCTTAGAGTTAGTGAAGGGTTTGGTCACAACTTAAGTAAGGTTTATTGTGGGTTTGGTATAAAGGGTGGGAAAACCCTAAAGAATGTATCTTTTTACCATTAAATTACTAAGGCAAATAGAGAGCCATAGTTGTGTGAGATATCCTATGTTATAGATGTATTTGTAGGTGCAATTCACCCTTAGGTGAGTATGTGCTAGTCAATATTTCTATTTTCATAATTTATTCTACTTATATTTATAGTTCTATTTACTACATTATTTGGAACGTAGGAATAGAAATATGCAATGTAAGTGTAGAATGTGTATATCCTATATACCAAATTATCATAATATTTGTAATTGTTTTAAGCTATTAAAGTATTGTATTCTCTTCCTATCTTCCTAAGTATTTTGTCTATGATATTCTACTCAAAGCATGGATATATTATAATGTTCTACATCATGCAAACGGTTACATGAATCATTCATATGCCTTTCATAGCCATCATCAATATTAGAAGATGTCATTTTGATCTTCCTTTTGACGTAGACCTTAAAGTGGAAGAGATTTGATGTGTTGCATGTGTGGATCCTAAGAAGTTGGCAGTTTGGTTTAAATCATTATTTACTATAAGTGTGAAGTTGTGAGTTACACAAATAAGGGAAGTGCAAAAATAAGTATTGAAGGTGCACAATAAAGATAAGGTGCATAAAAATGAAGAAGAGGTGAACAAAAATGAAGGTTGGAAATTGATTTTAGAGTGTTAGAAATGCTCTGATCATTTTCCATTTCTTGAAAGGAAATGGTGCTCGTTGGGTGGGAGGCTAGTTGGAAAATTTTCACTTGGATTTTTTGTAGTATGTACCACTTAACCTAATCTACATACTACCCTATTTTCACTACTCATAACAACTTTTGGTTTCCATGATGGGTGTTAGTAGAGGTAGTGTTTATGATTACATCACTCTATGTTGGAATGAGGTACAATATATCTACATCCAAAGGATGTTAGAATGAGATAGACTCTAGTAAAGGTAGTGTGTAAGGTTTAAGAATCTCAACATTAAACACTAGATATAATCCTAAGTACCAAGGAAGGTCAATAATGAATGATTTCTCACCCAAAATGTGTAGTATGGTGTAAGGACCATAACACATGGGTTTGATTTTGCAATGAGGATATTTGGACAACTCTTTCTAAAGGCGAAGCCATAATTTATCCTAATCTAGAAGGTGATAGGAGTTCAATGTGCATCATGTAACTCCTTATATTTATGTTGTTGGTGATCCAATATCTTGTAAACCTAGTGCTACACTTGTTGAATATTTTTAATGAATTTGTCTACTTTGTTCAAATCATTGGCCTTTACACTAGTATTTGTAAATGTGGATGCATGATAGGTGGTGTCCAAAGGGGTTACAAGTTGAAATCCATTGCATATTAAAAATGGTCTATGTTATTTGAGTTATGAATATCCTTATTGTAGGATTCTTGAATGAATGATAAGTTTTCATACCAAGTGTGTTGATGAACAATGCCACCATTATAATAAATTGAGTGAGTGCATGATTTATCAATTTGGTCTAGACATTAATGTGAGACTGAAAATATGTAGACCTTTCTAGTTATGTATCAAGAATATCCCACAAAGCTTTCTAGAAATAAGTAACAAATCAAGGATCCCAATTGAATATAATGGTGAGAGATAGCCTAAAGTGCATCTAAATGTGTTGGGAGAAGCATTTACTTGTCTCAAGTGCATTGCTTACTTTTTTATAAGCTACCACGATTTCCATCTTGGAGAATTGATCGACTTTTAGGATAATGCTTGGTTATTGGAAAAATATATAAAATCCGTGTTGATAGATTCCCATAGGTTGGATGGAACTAAGAGAGGTGTGTAAATACCCAATTTATGGTTAGAAACCTTGGTTCATTTGCAAGTAATTTAAAAACTTATGTGAACCCCAACACATTTGTGCATGTTAGGCCAATAGAATTATTGTTGAAGTGTTGCCAATGTTTTTATTTCTCCAAAGTGTGTAGACGATTTAGAGTAGTGTGCTTACTAAATAAGCCTTATGTGTGGTGGTTTGGAAGGAACACACACATAAACAAGCTTATATATAAGTTGATATTATACATATAATTCACTAACCTTTTGTTAATGAAAAACAGTCTTGAAATTATGCACAAAAATTAGATTTAAAATGTAGCGAGAGGCCCAATCCACCATATTATATCCTCTAGTATCAAGCATTATGAGAATTGAGGTGACTTGATGTCTATAAATAAGTCAGATACTTTCTTTTCTTTTCATTTATTGTGCTTAATAATCAAATATTATTTTTATAAATAAGCCATCCACTTCATTTTCTAGCATTTTATGACTTGCTTTGAGTGTGTGTAAATTAAAGAGGCTTATGATCTAAATGAATGATGGTTTATTTACTGAGGAGATAGTGTTTCCATTGCTTCATAACTTATATGATTACATGTGTGTGTGTGAAGTATATCTAAATAGTGTCACTGAGTGTGTTTGAGTGATATGCACCTCAATGTCCATGTTGAGTCATCATATTACCAAGAGTGAAGTTAATTGCATCAATCTATATTTCTGAAGCCTAGTTGATTTCAAACATTACAAGGACATGGGTTTTTTTACTTGAGTTCTTAAAATACATGCCGATACATAATTTTTTAGTGAAATTTTATTTTGGTTTGCATAATTAAGCTCAACAACCATTAAAGGTGTGATAACCGCAACAAAATTACGAGTAGAAGTTATCAAGTCGAAGAAAAATTCCCAACTTAGTGAGATTATGAGTAGCTAATCAATTCTAAATGTTTTTAGTTTTTTGGATACATATAAATTCCTTATTTCCCAATGATGTACCCCAAATACTGAACTCAAGTAAGAACAAATGTACACTTACCTAATTTAGCTTACAACTTAATGGTGTGCAGTGTGTCTAGGACCTTATATGCATGTGAAATATGTGCTTCCCAAGTCTTGCTATAGATGAGTATGTCATCCAAGTATACAATTAAAAATGAATATATTAAGGGGCATAATATACCATTCATAATCTTTGTGAATGTGGTTAAAGAAATGATTAGAATAAATGACATGACTAACCAATTATATAGGCATTATTTTATTTTTAATTAAGTCTTAAAACTTTTGTTTGAGTTTACTAGTACTTGGTGATAAGTGGAATTGAGCATGAAGTATTAATCACCACAAAATTAGTCTAATACATCACAAATGCAAGGATGAGGACATATGTTATTGACTGTGATATTTTTGTGTTTGTGGTAGTCAATGCAAAGACACCACAAACCATCCTTCTTTGGTGCAAGCAGAATTAGAATACCATAATGTGAATAACTTAGCCATATTCTCCCTTGGCCAATGAGTTATTAGATTTTCCTTCCAATCTCATTATTCTCCCAAAATGTTATGCAATACATATGAATAATTGGAAGAGGTCACCTTGGGAGGATATCTATTAGATGTTTAATCAAGAAATGTGTGGGAACACATTTGGGATCCTCAAAGACATCTCCATATTTTTGGAAAATGTTGTCAAGCTTATTCTACTACAATTTAATTTTTATAGATGATGTTTCAACTACATGCTTATGCATAACATTATGTGATAACTATGGATGAATTATGAGTAGGACAAACATCTACGCATGCGAGACAAGTTTCGCACACTACCTTATAAATACCAATGAAATGTTGGTTTTAAGGGAACTCTAGAATGTGTAGCTATTAAAATATGGTATTTAGTACTTGATAATGATAATCTTGATATACATTTACCACACATGACTTGAGCACACAAATATGGTCCCAATCTACCATTCTTTCACATTTATATGCTATCTTATGAATTTCCCCATTCTATCTAATTTTTACACACCTACATGAACCCTACTGTCTATTTCAAACCTAATTAATATCTTAAACAAATGACTCAAGAATTTTACTTTAGTTTACCTATATACAATTTGGATTTCATCAACTTTGGTCAATATTGCCAATCGATATTGACCTGATTTGGTTGGAACCAACCCTATCCAAAAAAAACTAATTTTTAAAACCAAACCTTTCCTTAGAGTTAGCCCATATAAGTGGTGTGTCAATGGAATGAGAAATTATCTAATTGGACTCATATATAAACAACTCAAGGTCTCACTTAATTGGGTAGTGATAACTTATCTAGTACACATCTATACACTATTACACATTGAGAAAATCTTCCCTATTCTTCCTGAATTGTGAATCTATCTCTAGGAGCAGACACGAGAAAATCCAAGTTAAATTAAGCATTATCGAGTGTCAAATCCAAATCATTAATTGCATACATATAACAAAAGCATAAAATTGTACGATCACATTAGGTGGGAGAACTACATGTGACTTGACTTCCCTCCTTGAAGTATCAGATACATAGGCAATGATCAATCATCAAACGAGGGTGATTGAGGCTAGATTAACCCATTACACTTTCTTAGTTTTTGTAGTTTTTAATACCTCATAAACACACTTGGGTTTCAAGGTGAAGGATGTTGATTTATAGAGTTGCACATATCATCTAGGTTAGATATCACATATAGAACATTCAGATATAGACAAGGTGACTATATGCTCACAGTCCCTAATTTTCACATAGGTTAGTGTTGACTAGCATAGGTTAAAAATGATAGTAGATACTGATTCTAATCTAACAAAACCAAGCTTGCTTAGACACAGTTTTTGAACCAGATGAATCACAAGTATACTTAAATTTGATTTCTAGTTCTAAAACATAGTCACTCTTAGATAATCAACCAAAAAAGCTAAGTACTCATCCCTTTGTTGTACTTACTATATTTAGCATATGTTACTTGTCAAATAATTATAATTAATTTTAATATTTTACATTTATATGTATTCATGAATGCCATATCTGTCAATCTAAATTATTCTACTAATTTTTATCTTATCAGGTTTTTTAAAACTCAAATTAGGGTAAAACATGTTAGTGAAATTGTACACATCGAACCGTTTCAAAATCCTAAGTCTCCCTTAGGGTTTAATTCTTATAGAGTTTCAAATTTTCACCTTATGGTTTTAATTTTAGACCTAATGTTTTATTATTACCTAATCATACACATTATTTATGGCTATAAAAAAACATTATTGGTTAATAAAAGTCATGAAGGTACTCTTTTCATGTTGTTCAACAAGGATAATGTATCTTATTTGGATCAATTACATAAGCAAATGGGTCAAAAGTATCAAATCTAAGAACACTAATAAGCCTAAAATTAACTATGAACAATCCAAAACATTCTTCCAATCTTATTATTGTAACATCCAACTTGAGTTACTCTTCGTTACCAATAGATGTCAAAAGGGAATGCATGACTTTTTTTGTCCTCCCTCTACACCTCAAGGTTGTAATATCTACCATCTCACTCCCATTATTCATTAATAACTTATTTTAGACTCTACAGTACATGTTTTCAACACTATATGAGGTAGGGTGGCCCATCATGTGTGGCATAACAAAGGTAGTCAACATGTTCCTCCTCAACCCCTTCTACCTCTCACAAAGCAAGATATTCAACCCAGAGGGTATGACATCATTGATTAACTAAATAACACACGTGCTAAAATTTATAACTTAAAGTTACTCAAGATATCAATATTTTATAAAGACATCTTATACAAGGAATTATAAGAAACAACTCTCCCTAGTTATACACAACCTACATAATTTACCTCTATTATGAATGCATTCAAGGATAAAAATAAACTAATTACCTTTAACAAAAAATGCTTAGCTAATCAACACACAATAGAGAAAAACTTGTTGTTATTCACTCAAGTTCAAGTGCAAAAAACATGGTGAAACATGTGTTGGTATATAATAGTTCTAGACTGAATATATGTAACACTACCTTTTGATAAATATTGGGGATCAAATTGGATACTATTCAAAAATTAAATCAAAGTAGCGAAGGATTCGAAAACACTCTGGGTTACATAATTTGAACCATATCATTGGATGTAAAACTAGGTCCCAAGATGATACCTATTACCTTCCATGTTACGTCTAATTAGTTACATTATAACTTAATTTTGGGACAACCATGGATACATGTTATGGAAGTAATACCATCAAAATTACATAGATGTATGAAATTCATGCATTAAGGCTATTCTTATTCACAAGCAGCAAATGATGACCCTTTCAGATATTATAATATGACCCAATATACGAATGAGGACCAATCACAATCATAGTTGGAATATCGTACTACTATTCCATCATGATAACCTACTCCAATAGCTTAGATACATACATATTGAGTGGATGAATAAAGTACTAAAAATGAAAAAGAACCAAACATAACATACATAGTAAAAGTACAACATGAACCATAAGATAATACAGAGCAACTGAAGCCTACTCTTGATCTCCTCTATTAATAGATTCACAACATTAAGAAGGCATAGTCACATATTATTATGAAAGTGATGAAAAGATACCAACTTGGTAGATATGACAGATGATCAACTAAACAATTTAAACATCAATCCTTTAGAGGAATATTTATCCCACACTCTATTCACACATATTAGATTTGGAGAATATCAAGATGATTCATATACAACAAAAAGGGAAAAATCATAACTTACTAATCAGACATAATATTTTAGTGGTAAAGGAAAGGTAGTAATGAAAAATCATGAGTACATCTTAAATGCAAACAATAGTTACAATACTATCTCACACTAGACATAAAAAACACTGAAAAAAACATAACTTAGACAAAGAACCAATCATACATTTTGGTATATAATGTGGAGATGGTAGATACTAAGATTCCAACACCATTGAAAGTAACAAGTCTTCAAGATAAACCTAGGACAATATTTCAAATATTACTCGATCATAATCTCATCACATTACCATCTACTCAACATTGAGTTGTATGATGTATTTCACATAAAGAAGGCAAATCATATTGTGGTTACATAGAATCAAAGGACATGGCACAATTTTTTGTGAGGCATAACAAAAAGATATTCAAAGATATAAGAATGAACTCACTATCAAGGTAATATAACATCAACATGAAACACTCGCATCAAGCTCCACAAAGACATCATATGCAACTCCAACAAGTAAAAAATGTCCTCGACAGGAGCTGTTGACCATTACAATATACATGGAAGGTGACTATTATAAAAACATTCAAATTGATGGCAAAAAATAGGAAGCCATATCAATGTTAGAGTTTTATGAAAATTGGGACATGACTCAATGAATTACAATATAACACATATTCGAAATAACCCCTTGGATATATCATTTTGTAAATAGCTTGTGGACCACAATTGGCTGATACACACATATGGGTCTTGCCTCCTACTTATCGAATACCATTCACATTGGTATTACAATGCTTACAACAAATATAGAATATATTAAATTTTAACCACCCAATATCTCACTTTATCACTTGTAAAAAGAGTGATCATGATCTGACATGATGATGATGCTTACCATAAAAAAGCACAATGTTATGAGATGGTAAAAAAAACAAAATTTGAATAATAAAAACATAATAATAAGAAGAAGAAATGTGTTTGTATAATCTGAAAGACAAGCTAAGATATATCGACTTCAATCATAACAAGGCTTACTTATTCTCTAATTCATGAGCACTACAATCAAATATTCCACAAATTTCAAAAATATAAAAAACAATTAAGAAAATACAAAAACATTAAAAATATTTAAAAAATCAAAATTAGGAATTGAGCATGAAATGATTACTACATTACACTATTTACATATGTTATTTATCACATGTTTATTAGATGGCATATTAATTTCACATACACATGCATTCCATGGTATATGAGTGCAATGCAGGACATATAGGTTACACATGGACATATAAATGTTGGAATTTCCTCTACCCAATTTCCATGTTGATATTGGGGGGCATGTTACTCCACATATTTCACTATTATAAGTTAGATCTTTCTATGGCCTCTCTACTGTGTTGAACTATTTAGATCATTTACACATGACTTGCTAGTTACTCATATCTTGCATAATGCTACGTGGATATGCTATTATACTATGATGTGACATTGATACATATTAATGGTGTAGGATAGTCTTTACTTGTTCTATGATCCATTGATGTTGTTACTCTCTTACATTATAGGCTACTTTGTGATTTCTATTACGTGTAGCCCTTGGTGTTGATTTATGTGACATCTATGATGTCCCTTGATTACGACATCTTTATGTCCCTCATGTATGTCCCTTGGATTTATTTGTTGTAACATCTTTATGTTCTTTGTGTGTGGCCCTTGAATTTGTTTGTTGAAACATACTTATGTCCCTTGTATGCAGCCCTTGGCCTTATATATGATACTAAAACTTTAGCTTGTTATGCTTGTTGACCTTGTTGACATTGAGTGGTGCTATGATACATATCGTGCACTTTCCCTATGTAGTCTTATTCTATAATCCTACTACTACATGTTTCATTAAGACATCTAGCTAAACATAACACTTATATACCCTGCATTACATATGTTACATACATGCCTTGATTGGCATATACATTACTATGATGAGATACTCTCCACATATTCACATGATTATACGTGATGTTATATTTATACATGACATGATACAATTGACTCTTATTTTTAGATGAATGACTTACAAGACACACCCCTCATCTCAAAAGTGGGGCATTACAGTGGGTTTGTCATAGAGACATATGCCTCCATGAGCAGAAAAATAAATAAGAGTATATATTTTAGAGATTCATAATGGTTCAGATACTAGATGGTTTAGTCATATGATTGATATTGGCACATCAAGATAAACTAACACTTACCCCAAAGGTGCAAGCAATGCCATAAAGGATGTATTTTTATGTTTTCGTAAAAGATGATTTTGTAAAGTGAAAGAGTGTAAATTGGCAAGCGTAACTCACTCAAAACCCATGATTACTGACTACATCTCACCTTTGTGTACAAAGTGTTAAGAAACAATAATATTATATTTATGGTGGAGGTGACCATGTAAAATGAGATTGTGTGTTTCTTCATAGGACATGGAAATGAGCTATGTAGGCAGGAGATAATTTGTTTCACAGTGAGCTTGAGCAATGGTGAAGTGGTGGGGAAGGGTAAGGCCATAGATAACATGCAATTGGTGAAATATTTGAAGGTGAGATGGGTGGTGATGGTGAGGGGAAATGATAGGGTATTTTAAGTGATATTAGATATGAGAGGGCCCATATCATACACTAAACCTAAATTCAAGGTAGATAGTGGAATTATATGACTTGTACCCATTACAAAGGGGTTCATAACTTGCAGCATGATGACATCTTTGATTGGATGTTTCTATTATCAGTGATGGGTGAGGACTTTATGACAACTGATTTGATTGTGGCATGGCTCCACATTTGATGTGCGACTCCATTCAGTACTATAATATCATGACCTGGGGGCAAGACAATGAAATTTTAGAGTCTATATTTATATATAATAATTATAAATATAATATATTATAATAATATAAATATATTATATCGATAATTATATCATGTATTTATAACTATAAATATTATGAAAATATATAAATTACTATTACTATATTTTAATAATATATATATTATTTCATATATAATTATATATTGTTAATAATATATCTAACAAAAGATATATATATATATATATATATATATATATATATACTTAATATATTATTATTAATATATTATATATAATTAAGTATTATATATTATTAAATTATATTAATATAACAATATTAGTATAAATTATTATAATAATATATAATATTACAAAAGTATTATAACGATATATATTATTAATTATATATGTAATATTTATATTATAGTATCATTAAAATTTATAATATATTTATAAAAGTATATTATAATAATATCTAATATATAGTCAGCTTGAAACATGTGTTCAATGCGACAAGGCAAGTCCACAATGCATGGCTAGGACTACTATTCACTGATGGTTTGGCCATTCCAATTATAAAAATATCTACGGTTCTAGTTCTATTTAAAAAAGCATGTTACCCAACATTTTACCAATGAGATGTGGGTGAGTTGGTAAAGTGGTTTGGTTGTTTCAAGTCCCACCTAGATTCAAATCTCACTATAGTATTTCAGGCTAGATGTGGTTATCATTGGTATTCTTGGGTTGGTTGAGTCCATCATTGGTATTCTCAAATTGATTGTGATCATTCATTGGTATTTTTGGGCCAGTTGATACTGTTGTTGGTATTCTTAAGCTAGTTGTGGTTGTTATTGGTATATATGGTGCATGTGATAAATGATCACTTGCGAATTTGGGCCTTCGATTGTGTTCTAGACCAATTTGTAGCTCCAGTCAAAAGCAAATACCAATAAAAAATCTAATATTATTTAATAATATGTAAATTTTATTACTATATATTATGTTTTGTTATCATAATATATATTCTAATATAATATATTAACAATTATAATATAATAATATATAATATTAATATTATATATAATATAATTAATAATTAATATATTATTTAATACATTAATTATTATTGGTATATAATATAAAAATATATTATTATAGTAATATATAATATATTATAGCGAATGAGATGTGGGTGAGTTGGTTAAGTGGTTTGGTTATTTCAAGCACCACCCAGGTTCAAATCTCTAGAAAGGCATATGAGGTCAATTATGGTCGTGGTTTATATTCTCAGGGCCGTTAATGGTCGTTAGTTATTCTCAGACCGGTTGTGGTTGTCGTTGGTATATCTAGCCCCTGATTGTGTCCTAGACCAGTTCATAGCTCTGATCAAAAGTGAATATCTATGATATCTATAATATATTATTATTATATTATATTTAATAAAGTTCATATATATTATCATAATATAACATATTATATAAGATACAATATATTATTATCAACATTATATTTTATAACTATTATATTATTATTTATTATAATACAATAATAAATTACATATAATAATTATATAACAATATAATATAATATTAATATATAAAAATCACTAATTATTGTTGAATAATAATATTTATATACTATATAATACAAAATATGTATAATAGTATATATAATTTAAAGATATATAATAATATAAGATTATTATATTATTTTATTAATTATTATATATTAATATTATAAATATAATATAATATATTAATATTAATGATATATTATATATTGTATTAGTATTATAATATAATAATAATATTATTATTATTTTTATTTGATAGGGTAAAAAAATTAGGTTTTACAGGGATCCTAGAACCACTAAAGTGAAATACAAAAGTATCAACAAGCCAAACCTAGGCCGTCCATAAAAAATATCAAAAACTAACTATACTAAAATGAAAGCAAGGAAAATAATAAAAAAAGATTAGGAGGGGGGTCCCTCCAGTGGGTCTTCATCCTCGAGATTCTTCATAGGGATGTCCTACTTAACCTTTGAGATCTTAGCTCATGTGCAGTTGCTAGGTCCTTATGTTGCCTCTCCTAGAAGAATCATATGAGGCCTCTTCTACCCTTTGACATGTAGAGGAGACTTCTTTATGGGGGTCAATTTGGGGGAGCCAGGTGGGGGGGTTTCCATGATCTTTTGCAACTATTTGATAGGGGTTTGAGTAGGTTTAGAAGACTGAATGAAGGACTGTACAGTGGATTTGGCTTGTCTATGAAGGGCATTCCATTCTTGTATAAGATTGACGAGGGTCAACCCTGCTTCCTATACCTTGGAATTGAATTTCTCTAGCTACACCTTGTCATTTTTTATCTCCTTTGATATAATGAATTTACCCTTTTGAGCAGTCTCCTCAGAAGTTCCCTCTTCAAGGGTAATCAACGTGAGTTTGGGTATGAAAATCTTGAGGGGAAGGTCATCAGTAGGGGATTTGAAAAGACTAGCTTGGGGGGTGGTCTTGGAAGGTCAATAGGATCCTAAGGTGGGATCCTCCTCTGAGGAATCCTCCTTAGAGTCCTCGATGGAGGATCCCCTGGGGGACCTCTTGACCTTGCAGGGTTTGGCTATGTTTTACGAGCAGAATAATCAGCCCCTGGTGTAAGATAGGGTTGGTCACATTTAATTGATGAGCCAAAGCAGTGCATTCAAGAGATTTAATCAAGAAGAAAGGAAGGATTATCTTATATCCTATAAAGTGATTCAGTAACAAAAAATGGTGAAAAAATATCAAGGTGTATTTACCCTCAAGGGTCATATAGTACATTACCTGGAGACAAATTTCTAGCCAATGACAAGGAAGGTCCGCCTGGGGGAAGCCTTTCTTGTTGGTCTTCACAAACTCGTTCATCTAAAAAATCATTGAAGGAGCTCATATTTCTTTATTTGGTCTTGAAATCCTTAGTCTCCTCATAGGACATACTAGTCACCTCCCCAATAAACTCCTCCATAATAGTGATTGTTATGCCATGAATTGTCACCTTACGTTTGTTCCAAGCCACTACAAAATCTTGGGCCACTTCAGTGTCATGCTCTGTGATTCCCACCATAAACTTAGTGAGACCCCCACATTTAAGTTTCTTCCAAACCTTTTTCTACCCTCACACTTCTGTGCATGAGATGGGCTCAAACCTTTCCCTATTTCCTCCCATCAAACTGGTGGTAACAGAGCTGAGGCAAGCAGACAAATAGTTTTGAATGGAGTGAGTTTGAACAATACAAATAGTGTTTGGGAATACCGCTGATATCACCCTATAGCAATTATGCCTCCTCATATTATCATAATTATAGATCATCATATTTAAAATCCACCCCTTAAGTGAAATATTATGCACATGTAGTGACATGATGTCCCATTCAAACAATGGTACTTTCATCCTGTATGGCTTTGAGGACGTTATTATATTTACTATTACTTAATATTTTTTAAAATGAAATGAAATAATGATTGAGGGAGGTAGTGAAAGATTAAAATTTAGGTAATGATATAAATGATTATTGGAATAAATATGGACATGTTGAAGTAGGTTGATAACATGTAGCATATGGGTGAATAGCTGGTAGCAACTAACGGTTATGCATTGATGGTGACAAGTTTAAATCTTATTCTTTATCCATCTCTATGTTTGTTATGTGTTATGTGCTCTATGCTCTATGAACACATTATTTCCATGTATGTAATTTTCATGTGCGCACAACAATGAACACGCTTCCTTAAATTTCACACTTTCTTGGTAATTTAATTTAATTGGCTTAAACTTGCATTTTTTGTGACCTTTAACAGATTTTTCTCAATGTTTTGAAGTGTTAAAAGCTTGAGATTTATGTTTTCCACAATCCATAAGTATTTATAGATAAATGTCTACACAAAATGATAAATATTTATTTGAATTGATTAACAAAAGAAACATTCCTGTCAAGATGTTTCTTCACTAAACTTTTTTTTTGTTTTAACGTAGGGAGGTGTAGGTAAATATGGTGAGTAGCTAAGAGCACCTCTATAAATCCATAAACTTACCTTCACTATTGGAAGATTCGGTGAAGAGAATGAATTGCATGTGGCTATATGCATGGTTTACACAACATTGTGTTTGCATTTACTTTCGATATTCCTATGCTCACTACTTATTCTATAATCTCTTCCAACCACAATCTTTTAATTTTTAGATAGTTCATGGATTGTATAAAGTGATAATTTACATTGGTCTAAAGACATTTCTCATAACATTTAATTAGAGACATGTTATTGGCTCATAAGGATTAAATAATGTTAGATCTATTGTTACAAATCAATTTTAGTGTGTGTAAGTTATTTATACCTTAATTGAAGTGAGCGAGGGATGGGAATTTTACACTTGATAAATTTCAAGCTTCACTTTTACATAATTTCATTAGAGGAAATGTTTCCAAGTCGAATAATATTAGGTTGAATAAAATAAATGGATTTAAGGAGTTGATGCAATGAATGGTTTTTATAACAAATCACTAGAATATCAACAAAATTTACTTTGGAAATAAAAATACTATCAATCTTCAAACTAACGTAGGTCTTACCAGTATCGTAAGGGCTTTGAATAAGAGCTAGCCTGTTTATAACTCTATTTTTAATAGTTTCCACCTTGATTTCATCCAAGATACATTTCCACTGAGGCCAAAATTCACTCAAGATATGGAATGTACATGTGCCCAAACATATACTAATGTTTGGAAATATACACTACAAATCATATGCATATGTTATTTTCCTCTATTTGACATAAGTAGGTTTAGAGAGATGGGGTTTCAATGATAGTAAATGCTCATAAAAATGAATCTCTTCCAATTTGGGCCTTTAAATGTATTTTATAATAAGGTAATAGGATTCAAAATAAGTTGTAGATGATTATATCATTTCATATTTTTTTCTTACTATAAATCCATAGGCTTACCTTCGCTGCACAATGCAAGAAAGAGAGAAACATCTCATACAAAATTTTCTTTGGTCTCCAAGAGGAAATGTGGGGCAGGTAGAAGGAAGTTGTTAATTACTAAACTTCCCAGTGATTTAAAAGTTGTCCAAAAAACTATAACTGCCATTGTCATGTCTACAATGAATAATGGCAACACAACAAAATCCTAATATAGGTGCTAAAATGGTGGAGCTAAGACAACAAAGCAATGTGATGGCATAAACTTTAAACAATGTTTAATTTTTTATGATGGCCTTCAACAACCTAACAGATCATATACACCACATGTCCCTTTGGTAGTGAATGAAGTAATGGGGAAGTGATTATCATAATAAACACAACAATTGTTAATAATTTTGATATAAATCATGTTTAGTTTAATGAAAATAACCAAAATTAAGGTGTAATTTTGGTTTATACAAAAATATGTTCACCTTCTCTCCATTAAGATGCATTTGTGTAATTATGGGGGCATATGCCATGCATTTGCATTCACTTTATAGAGACTTGAGTGAAATTCATACCTACTTGGGTGCATATGCATGGCCGTATGAACACAATTGATAGGAACAAGAATTATAAGTTTCCACATACACTTAAAACTGATATACACATTCTTAGATTCAACATATAGATGCATAACATTATTTATCAGTTAATACAAATTCAAGGGACATGATACTAGTTCATGCACATAAATAACACAATTTATAATATAATGGCAAATAGTTGTCAATCCATTTCACACATATCAAATATATGGTCATGATGGGGGCATGGACATTTTTCATTCTCTTTCGATCATGCATTTCATCTACATTGAGTAAACTTGAGGGAAACTATACAATCAAACATGCATTCATGATGTGGACATGAACATTATTTATTCCCTTTTGATCATGCATTTTTTTTACATGGAAAGAATTTGATTGAACTAGAGTGAAACTATACAATTGAATTTATAGGTTATATGTAGTAGTTTGATTTATTTTCTTTTAGTGAACCCATAATGTGGTTCCCTCTTTTCATGTATAGTTATTTGGCTTAGTACATTGCATACTTCTCCTCAAATTCATGGGGGTTGGGACATGTTGTTTTCCCAACCCAAGGGCCTACATAGTTACACAAATTTGGGGCACAATCACCCCAATTTCCATGTGCTTCACTAAAGAAGAACAAATTTTTTTAATGCTTCAACAAGGAAGCATCATCTCTAACAAGTTGTAAGGTAAACATTATTTCCACAAACACACAGGTATACTCATTCTTTGATCTTTAAAATTTTCAAAAATTCAAATTCAAATTAAAATTATCAATCTATGGACATTGACTACACATGTTGGTTACTACAATTACAAAAGACAAAAAGTATTTTTTACACAATCAGTTACATCTTATCCTTTTACTCTAGTAATTCCATTACTATAATAAAAAAGGGGGGCATTTGAAAATAGTAAAATTTGGTATTTGGTACTTAACAATGATAAGCTTGACACACATTTACCACACATGACTTGAGCTCACAAACATGGTCATAATCTACAATTCTCTCACATTTACATGTTATCTTATGAGTTTGACCTTTAGTTTTACTATTACACACCTATAATAACATCACTATCTATTTAAAACTCGCTTGATATATTACATATATGTCTCTAGATCTTTAGTTCAGTCTGCCTATACATGTGTCAATTCTATCAACTTTGATTAGTATCATTAGTCAATACTAATCTGATTTGGTTGGAACCTATTCTCTCCAAACAACATCTACTTTTTAAAAACAAACATTTCCTTAGGGTTTGCCTATATACCTAGTGTGTTAGTGGCATGACAAATTACCCAATTGAGCTCATATATAATAAAATCAAAGTCTCACTTGATGGGGTACTTGGCACGTATTTGGTACACATTTATTCACTATTGCACATTGAGAAAAATTTTCCTATTCTTTCTAATTGAAAATATATCACTATACGCAGTCACAAGCCACATCTGAAGCATTCTAAATCTAAGTTAAAGCATTCACTATCAAGTATTAAATCCAAATAATTAGCTACATACATATAGTGAAGTATCACAATTGCACAATTACACTAGGTGGAAGAACTACACATGACTTACTTTCTCTCTTTAGAGTATCAAATACATAGGCAACAATAAATCATAAAAAAAAAGGTGAATGGGGTCATCTCAACCCTTTACATTTTCCTAGTTTTTATACGATTATAGCCCTCATAAGCACACTTAGGGTTTCAAGGTGAAGGACGTTGATTTATAGAGTTGTGCACATCATCAAAGTTCAACATCACACATACAAAGCATGCAAAGAGATGCTAAGGGGACCATATGGTCATATTCCTTCATTTTTGCACAAGTCAATACTGACCCAAATATGATGGAACTAACCCTATGTAGATAGAAACATAGTTCTATAACCAAACAAATCATAGGCCTGCTTTAATTTGATTTCCACTTCTAGAACTTAGTCATAGTCGAAAAGTCAACTAGAAAAGCTAAGTACTCATCCCCTTATTGTACTTACTATATTTAACATATACCACTTGTCAAATCATTGCAATAAATTTAAGTATTTTACATTCAGATATATGCTTGAATATCATATATATCAATCTCAATTATTCTACTAGTTTCTTCATATTAAGGTTTCTAAAAACCAAATTAGGGTAAAAATAGAATGTTATAGGTCAATTTTTTATTTTGGTTAACCAAAGTTGTCGCTTACCTCTGTAATTAATATCTCAATCATACTTGTATGACTTACCTAAAATATCATCACATATTTCAAGAACTACATCACTAGTGAGATAATATTTCATGGGTGAGATACCATACTCAAACTATGTACTATCAAGTGAATTTTATATCATAAATCCATTGAAACCATATAATTGAATATAATTGTGGATGTTCTTATGTTATCAAACCTAGATGATTCACAATGTCTTCTAAGATATATTCTTTTAGCTTCCACTATTAATGATGACATGGATCTGTTCTCTTTTTACCCAACACTTAATGTGAAAATGATGTTCTCTTTCTTCAACATCAATGGGTGTTGTCTAAGCTTTGATGTTCAAGCAATTGGTATTTGGAACTATGTCTTGATCTAATTCATCTATGAATGGTTTCGCAAGTAAAGTATATTGTGTTTGGTATTCTTGGTCATCATGGTGTTGAATTTATGATGAATATGAGTTGCCACATGGAATTATGGCACACTATAAGTTGACAATTAAAAATGACACCTAGTATAAAATATATATTACAAACTTCAAAAACTATTAAAAACATCGATGTGATGTAGCATGATATTTTTGAGCATGAAATGGATAGGCTAAATTTTATTTTCATATATCTACATGTAAATATGTTGGGTGTTAGTTTTACCTACCAACCTAAAACATGTCACATTTCTATGAGGTCACTCCAACACTTCTTAGTCCCTTTCCCTTTGTATTTATCGTAGGAATATATTTTGGTTTAGTTGTTTGTTGATTTTTTGAAGGTTTCCCACTACGAGGTTGTTGTTTCATTTCCTAAGATTTGTTATTGTTCTATTGTTATCTCAAAGGCTTATTCTTGGGAGGAGGACCAAAATAACCTCAACTTTTCATATTTCGCTTAGTTTATTCTTTAATCTTGAAAATGTGTCTACAAGCTTCTCCCAGGTTTTTTCATCGTATAAATTCTATGACAACCTATATGTTAGAGTAGATCCTGCTAGTGTACATCAATACTTGATGTAGGTCCATTTCATATAGATTTAAATACACATGATAAATTTCATGGAACTCATTAGCATAATCATTCGCAAATTGGTCTTTCTTTTTCTTTAAAAAATAGAACCTATTATAAAGATCATGATAATTTTATGTGGATATAATTGTGACTATATCATATCAAAAAACTTAGAACATGTCTCAATGGGTTCATATTTGTTCTCCTTTTGTGAACTATGAGACCTCCACTAATTGAGCGCTGAGTTGGAAATGTTTAAAAATGTGAAGGTGATATTGTCTTCATTGGCTAACTTTTTGATATCATATTAAGCTTCAAGCAACCTTAGCCATACATATAATGCTTTGTCATTGATTTTTAATTGAAATGCTGGGATATCTAAATTGACTTGCACCTTGAGAATATTTTAGTACTTAAAAGAAGACATGGCAGAAGCTGCTTAGGTGGTCGAACTTAGTTACATTATTAGGTCACAAAAATGAGAGAAGATTTTCGTCTTATTTTCATCATTTGTCATAGACTAATTATTAATTTCATTAGCCAATTTATATTTATGCCTTCTTTCATTGGGATAGATTTATATATTTCACTGAGTTGAATTTGTTCTTCCTGATACTACGAATAAGCTAACATGTACTAGTAAGATTCTTATGGAAATAAGATATGATATTAATGATCCATTTCGAGCCCAAAATATGCACACACGACAATCTACAACTAATTAAGCTATATAGATCTTCTCAATAAAAAATTTAGATTATAGGACATTTAATGTAAAATAGTAAAAGAGGTGCATAATAACCATTGTACATTCAATATATGTACAAGCCAAGTTTCTCTTTTATTACTATGAATATAAAGAAGTGAAATATATAATTTTAAGTGTATAATTATGTATATCATTTATAATTAATCATGATAAGGATTGTAATGATGTTGGGATGTTGTAAAATTATATTATTCCCATCTTGTCTTCCTAGCTATTTTGTCTATCATATTCTACTAAAAGCATGAATATAGTGTAACAATTTACGTCATGTAGATGGTTACAAGAATTATTTGTATGTTCAAATGATTTAACTTCCATAATCATCATTGATCTTGGAAGATGATGTGTTGGGCCTAAAATTAGTCTTTGTAATATAAGTTTCATATAAATAGGAAAAATGTAAAATACCATTCTAAACCCAATATACACAAAGTGTTGGTCCACAAAGCGGTTTGGACTATAAACAAGAGTTGGGTGAAAAGGAGTTAAAATGGACTTATAAGGATAACCTACACATGCAATCTCTAGAGAGGTGGAGTGTGGCGTGCTTTACTACATCTAGGGTGTCATTAGACATTGAAGCAAGAACTACGTAAACTAAGGGTGCCACTACTAGGTGATAAATCAAGAGCTATACGAAAGTAAAATTCCACTGGATGTAAATAAAAAACTATGAATACAAATAATATAAAAGATAGTAATAAAATAACAAGCATGTATTAAACAATCAAATACATGATACATACAACATCCATAATATTGACCAAATTAAAAAGAAAGAGAGATTAAGGTTATGTATACTTATCTTCGATGACTTATCAACACATTAATCTCCCCCCTAGATTTTAACACTTTGTGAGAGATGGTTGTAGGTGAAGTTAATATGTATAGGTGAGAACCTAAGTAGAATAAAGATAGGTAATTCAAAGACTATGTATACATTACTAGTGAAACTCTTATTCTTGAAATCTTCAAGGCATTTATGTTAACTTGTCTTCTTTGTGTAAGCTCCTCTTAACCATAAATCCTATTCTTATTCCTAAGGTGATTTTCATTCGTAAGTAGATAAAATTGATATTATATATGTTGAAAAATGAAAAAAGGTAACCTTATAAATAGGGATCAAATCCCTAAAATTAAAAACCCAAATTTAGTCGACATCATTGGCTCGACCGAGGATACACAAAGAAATCCACATAAATCGGAACATCATCACCCTAGCTAATGACGTTGGCTAAAAAAGGGTGTATGTAAGCCTAAAATTATTTACATTATATGGATCACATGAATAGGAAAAGGTAGAAGACCATTCAAGATCTAATAAACATACGAGACACTATTCCATAAAGTAGTTTGGGGATATACATAAGATTGTGAGCATAAGAATTTGTAAGGGATCTCAAAGGGGAATCTATACCTACAATGATAATCATATAACCTAACTAGATCGAATATGTTAAAATAAAAATATATAGAGGTAATAAAAGATAACAAAATACCATTAGGAAGTAACTGTGATGTATCTTATCTAAAGGTTGTATAAGTGTCATTAGAAGGTATCCAAGATGTGTAAATAAAGAGCATGTAAAGATAGTAATGTACTGACAAATATGTTCTAATATAAGCATGGATATACATAAAATGAACCAAACTAATATAACAATGAAAGTTCAAATATAGAGTATAGGGTTAGTATACTTACCTTGGGTTAACTTATCAGCACATAAATATCCCCCTTGGCTTATATCACTTTGTGAGAGATGGTTTCAGATGAGGTTAAGGTGGAAAGAAGAAGACCTATGTAGACCAAATTTTGGGACTCCAAAGACTCGATGTACCTCCTTTGTTCAATTTATCTCCTTGATATATTAAAGTCCTTGTTCTAACTTGTCTTCCCTTAGTGTAAGATACTTATCCCTAATTCATGTTTTTATTCCTCAAGTGGTTTTTTTTGGTGCAAGTAAATCAGATTCACTATCTAAATTTTGAGAAATTATAATCAAGAACATTATAAATATAGATCTAAATGATAAAAGTCTAAATTTATATCTATCAAAATTCATCGGCCTAATAGACAGTGTACAAAGGGTTTTTAGTAGAAATAGTGTATCAACAACTTAGCCAATGACATTGGCCATGCTATGGGGTGCTACAATATGACATTGACCTAGATAAAGGTGCACAAAGGGAAAAAAAGGAATACAAGAGAGCATGAACCTTGAGGGATAAGCTAAGTTGATGTCATATTAATATGAAGGTGGTAATAGAAATGATAAAGCATGAAAAAATCTCTCACAAAGTGTCACAAACCAACCCACCCTAATCACAATGTATACCTTAGGATATACACTCAAGGAGATTAATTCACTGATGAGTCTTATAAAAAAAAGTGTCCATATGTGAAAATAAGGTGTATACATATGCCTTGCCCAAATCTCATCATGTGTCATGATAGTGTAACATGGTATGGTGATTTGGAAAAAGAAAATAGTAACAAAAAAGATAAGCAAGTGTTGTAATAAATGTTAGTAAATATGAGATAAGTGAAAGTAAATAAATAAATGTGTGCAATTTCACTTATGTGGTTGGTTGTAAGGAACATAATGGTGTAAAGTGCCAAAGCGGTGTTAAGACGAGTTTGGGAAGGTAGTAAAATAAGCAATTAAAAAAAAAAAAAAAAAAAATCCATTAGTACCATAAAATTCCTTTCAATGCTATGATTCTAGCTCTTCTTCTGATTTTTCAACATAAAATATAGTTGCAAAAATATGGAATCTGAAAGATAATTTTGAAAATTTGAATTTTTATTGGAAGGCTATAAATAGGGGCAAGACCCTTCATTTGGTATATTGCAATTTGATATTTTGAGATTTATGAGTTCTAGGAAAACCATTTATAGTGGAAAGAGATGACAGATAGAGGATGAAGAGGCAGACGTAGGGGAGCATTGCTAGTTTCAGTTACAATAATCATCAATGTAGGTGTTGTACTTAAATTCAAGATGGTTAGATAGGGTGGATTAGGAAAAGTGGGTGCCAAGCTAAATACACTTAGCAAAATTTACCTCAAAAGCCGTAAAAATGTAGGGAATAAAATGAGGAGTGGTGGGTTTTTCTTAGTACCTAGAAGGCCAATTACTATGTGTTATGCGTAAGCCAATTAATTATAATGACTATTTGACATCCGCCAATACAATTTACAAACCAATGCCATTTTCTAATGCATGGAGCAAAAATAATATTTTTATAATAGCTATTATATTGATGGTGATTGGTGTTTTCATATATTCCAGGTGGGAATATTGAATTTTACAATAGTGATAAGTAGTTATTTTCCAAATAACCAATACCATATTTTAGCAAAAAGTATAATTTGTTTGCATACAGTGAGTAATCAACGTGTGTTAGGATGCGTAGCAGTGAAGCGTTCCAAAGGAAGACCAGCTATGCGCTTCTAGGCAGGAGCATGGCAATGAACTTGTGCACTTTATAGGGAGGGATCCTGCAGATCCACAATTCTTTTTTGGCTGCATACGACCCATAATTTCCTACGGTTACAGTTTTAATCTTTTCATTTTTGTTGTATATAGTGACCAGGACTGCGGGCCAAAATGCAAATGTCTATCATCCATCTCGTCAACAGAACAATAATTAGTGGCATTTGCTTGGACAAATTTACATTTTAGCCATATACGACGCTTACTGTTACTACAGCAGACAAATCGCATGTCTTAAAAGATTAATAGTTTTCAGCCATGCAGGTACCACGGGTCCAAATTTGATGCTCAACCCTGCCTATCATGTTTTAAAATGATGATGTCTACCTATTCTGCATTGCCCTCCAAATGTCAATCGAATTTGAAATTCATTCTGCGCAGGACAAGGAAACATTAGACAAAATATCTATGTTCATAATAATGCTTTAATAGCTTCTGACACCTCAACTAAAACTTTACTAGATTTAATACGGCATAAAAAAAATTGTAGTTAAGGGCTTGAAAATGTCAATACAGTGATACTGCTATCAAATTAAAACACTACAGTATCTGGATTTAAAGAGCGTCCCCTGAAGTCGTACAATCGCCAATTTCTTCTCGCTATACAAACCAAACGTCAAATTTATGGCTCTCCATTAAGTCAAAACTTTATTTAAGAAGTCTAATATATTTAATCTAAAAGCCAGGAACTGTTCTAAAAAAACTCTTAAAAAAAATTAAAAACCTTTAAAACGAGAAGATAGATACAGCTGTGCAAATACAAGAAACATTTTTACTTGTATTTTTTTTTAATAGTTTTATCACAACGCATGTTTGAAATGTTTGTTTTCAGTATTAAAACCACCGAAATGCAGATATGAGTGCACAAAGTCCAAATCAAGGGTCAAATTTATTTGTATTTACCAATGGAAGATCCATGCCACGAAGGACCAAATAAAATGGTCTCACTGATTTAGCAGGGTCGGCCGTCCAATTTAGCCCCCACGAACAATGGCCTGCAATAATAGACGCAATGGTAATATTAACACACTAGAATATAAAATGTATTGGCAAAGTGTTTTTACACGCAGCTTTTTCTCTCACATCTAGGGATACATTAGGCTGGCAACGGTACGTATCATAGGGATGCACATCTTTACAATATGATCTGCACACCACTTATATATGGTTACTTTGGGCCTCATTAACAATTACAGGGCTATTAATTTGTATGCATCTGCATCATAATAATTTTGATGAGCTTAATCAACACGCACTAATAATCAGTTTGCTAGCATCAGTTGTGGGTTTTCATCGGTCCTTACTGTGCCGATTTGTGAAATGTCAGGCATGGTTACAGTTTTTGCGACGCTGACAGCAACTAACCGAACCCACCACGGTTATCATCTATGCCACCGAGGAACACGATCAGCACTACCTCCGACGGTCCCCGCAACTAACTACGACCGTCACCATCATCTCCACTAACCGCCAAGACGCTGAGACCGCAAACTGTGATTGTACAGGTGTCACTAACCCTAGGCTTCACCTTATGTCATCTAACGTGGCATCAACGGTTTGAGAAAAGAGCATGAGATTCACGGTATTTTCAAATTCACACCCCTCAGCCAATTCCCTCCAATGTCTCTTACTTATTAACTGTGAAGGCCTAGCGATAACCAACGTATAATATCCTGACATTTCATTCTTCAGTGTAGTCTCTTTCCTCCAATACGCAGTCCACTGTAAGTCTGCTGGCCTAGACGATACACCTCTGATCTTGTCTGCCGCAGGTTCATGTCTGGGTAGGTTTACAGTGGGTACCTTTTTATTACTTTTATCCTCAAATGTAAGAAACATTTCGTGTTCATTATTTAAAATTTTCTTGGGAAAATGATTTTCTTCCTGATTTTTTAGAATCACTGACTTGTTTAGTGTATCTACATCGCTACAAGTTGGTTGTTTTCCAAATAGATATTGCCTATCATCTTCCAAAACCATATTATCCAATTTCTCTACATTGGATATATAATGATGATTACCAGATATCTGGCCCCTAGGATTGGCATTAGAATTGCCCCATTTTTGTAGTTCTCTATCACAGTTATGATTGCTAATGAAACAAATAACATCTTCTTGAGTGAGATTACCCTGGGAAGGTTTCTTTGTTTCATGAAATGGTGCACTAGGAAAGTTTATTTAACCATCTTGGCCTTTGAACTTGATACGAGCTCTATCATAGCATACTTCCATGACAACATTTGATATCATAATCACAACAGTTAATTTTCTTTCCTAGCATTGAAGAATAATAAGTGATAAGAACCCTTGCTATAGTTCATTTGACACACATAGTTTGTTATATAAGCAGGTCATGCCTTTAAGTTTACATTGCCCAGGGAAATAATAGTTATCTCCCTTACTGACATAGTTTACTCTTGTTTACAATACTATCATACTAATTGCACAACATTAATCAAGGTACCTTAAAACCAAAACAATTTTTTTTTGCACAAGTATACATATCAAGGTTTCCATGTAGCTTACGTTCTGAATTTTTTTTCCGATCCCCTATTCAGACAGGGTGCATTTTGTAAGAGTGACTTTTAAAAACCATCAAACTAGTCAATAAAATAGGACAAGTCCAGCTGAGAGTACAAATCAAGAGTTCAAATTCCATCTCATTAAGCATGATCTAAGACAGTTATCATGGTAGTAAAACAATGTCTACACTTAGACCTAACTATTTAACAATCCATCATGCTACCATGCCATTACTAGGGTTGAAAGTAAGCTACAGTTCATGAATGATTAGGGCAAGGTGATTTGCATCATGATAGGAGGTAAGCAGCTCAAAATGTAACCCTAAACCAAAAAGTATAGTATATTATCAACTTAGGGATTTTCTGATAAATCATGGGTTTCCAAGAACATTAGGTTTGGTAAGGAAAATTCCCTATAAACAATCCTTATCACTATTGTACGAATCTAAAATGCCCAGGATTTGCATCAAGGCCTGATTAGGGAAATCCAATATCCTTACTAGATTCTTAACCATCGCAAAGGTAATGTATCAGAACAGACCTAATAAGGTGAAGTAGTTTTTAAAAAGGTAAGTCATAAGAGTTTTAGGGACATACACCATTAACCAAGTTTTTCTCTGTCTTATTGACATCCAATACAACCCAAGTCAAGAGGGATCTCTGCTCTATTTGCTAAAGGTTATATCAAGTCAACATTAACCAAGTGTACTCTATGGATTACAACACCTTGAGATATTCAGTCCATGTACAATAGATAGGAAATAGGTATTATACAGAGGTAGCTTATACTAAAATATATATGTATATTTTACTCTTGGCAGAGTTACCATGATGAAATAGACCTTCTTGTTACCCTTGGAGTAGTCAGGATATTTTATTGGCAAGGTACCTAATAGGATTATCTTCTTTACTTAAAATAGATTTCAACAATGTCTTAAATATGTTCCCCTAAAAAACACTATCCATAAAATGCATACAACCCTAGTTTGTTAATTATCTTTGGTCAAGTATGCCCAGTTCTTGGGATTCAATTTCATGCCTTGATTTTTATAAGAGAACAATGTTTTAGGGATACGAAAGGGTTTATCTTAGTTATATCTTACTATGGTGATAGGGTTACATATTAATGAAAGGATTAATAAGGTCCATTCATCAAGAGTCCCAAATGGACTTCCTATATTCCTTCCTTAGGCATCAAGACTGCTTTTATCTTTAAGGAGGAGAAACTACGATAGATAATTTACAAGTTTGGTTATAACATTTGGCTTGCCAATAACTTTGTCAAGCATGCTTTACTTATTGATTTGAGTTAGATCTTCAAGGTTACCAAAGGTAAGGTTATGACCTCCTTTAACTTGGCACAACCTGTCTGAAAGTAGGACTTTCATGTAATAAATTCCTATAAGCAAGAAGTAGTAGTGTTGTCTAAGTATGCTTCCTAGAGTAGAGAAATATACAATATAAAAGAATGTAGGGAATACCATAATGGTAATGATCATGCTACTAGTCTTCCCTAGGTTGAATTTCATTCTTTTTTGAAAATTTTATTGATAGAAAGAAGTAAAACATGTTACATAGACAATGGTTTAGCTATTTTCAATAAAAGCTAACATTCATGCATCAAAATGTACAACCAACATATAATCTCGATATGGTCGTGTAACAACATAGAAGGGAAGCAATTGTCCCATTCCTTTTCTTTCTCATATATTAATTGCAAGACCTAAGTCTGCAATTTTTATTTCATTATTGCTGACTAGAAGATTTGAGGGATTCAAATCACAGTGACAATGCCCTTGTTTATGCATATACAAAAGCCCTTGTAAAACTTGGAAACAAAACCTACGAACTTCATCCTCTGACAAAGAATTATTTCTTTTACTGATAAGTTTGTGTCGATCAGTCTCCATGTATTCAAAAACTAAATTTAACCTATTATCTTTGTTTGTTATGTCCAATAATTTTACAATATTTGGGTGGTTCAATTATTTAATCATTCTATCTATTCCATTTCTTCCCTCTCAAAAAATGGAATGTACTTCGTTCCTTTACAACTACTATTTTTTTAGTTTGGCAGTTGATACCCTTCCAAATGAATGTTGAATCCCCTACTCCTAGATCTTTAATCCATTCGTCTTTTTCCATTATTTTAGTGTTTTACCTTTTAAGCAATCACTCACCCATGTTGCTTGTGGTCGCCTCCTTGGAAAACTATTAAGCTATGAATATTTTTTGCTTCATTAGTGTTTTAACTTTTGCATGCTCAAACTCGGTCTTAGTTTTATGTTGGATGCTTATTGTTCATTGTGTTTGCTTCATTAGTGTCGTATATCTTTTATTGTCAGACAACCTTAGTGTTTTAACTTTAGTGTATTAAGAAATAACCTCTTAATACTATTTGCTTCAATAATGTTTTAAATTTTAATTATGATAAGATATGAATGGTTAAAACAAACAAAGATCAACTTTTAAGTAAGTGGGCTCTCAAATCTCTATTTGGTTGAAAGTTGGGAAACAACTCATTTTACATTATATTTTTAAGTTGTAGAACTATTAATTTTATAGTACATGTTTAAATTGTAAAAATATTAAGCTATATATGTTTGGATTTGTATAATTTATTGAAGTTTTGTTGTCAGCAACAACAAAAATACAAAAAAGTTAAGTAGCTCTGATATTATCATACTCAGATGCTTTCCTTTCCCTTTCCTTAAAAAATTGGATCATCAAATTTATTTGAATTAACTATTTCATAATGCCATATATAGTGAAACTTTATATTCCAAGGACTAATATATATCCTTCAACAATAATATATATAATGAATGGATTAATAGTGTTTGGGGTGATCTTAACTAACACGCACTAATGACATGTGTGTTGGCGTCAGCTCATTGGTCTTCGTCGGTCCTCACCGACTTATCAAATCACGACACGCTCATCGTCACTATATTAATAATCTAAAAGGAGGAGGAATGTGGTGGAAGATTGACCCTCACTTTTGATCACCTCAACATCCATGGCTACGCATACAACAACATACTCGGAAGAGTCTCTACAACTCTCTTGCAACATCACCTCTGTGTGGCCTTTCTACAAATTTTGAATTTTAATCTGATATTTATCATATTGGCTTGTCATATTTGTATGACACCACGTTAGAATATGATGTTTATGTCAAAGATGTTTCTACATTGAAGAAGATCATCTTGCCTATGCACTCTGTATGGCGGTCTTACTCCACCTTTATAAAAATAATTGATACATATTTCACAACTACACTCTTAAAAGTATATTTCTAAAGTTAATTTTGTATAATGATAATGATTGAATCTTTTTTAAATCTATAAAAAATTGACTAGGTGATCAATAATCACTATGTTGAAGAATCTGTTGCGTAAGATGCAGTAGATCTTGTATATAATTTATTTTATGTGGTTTGTGTGTTTGTTTGCAGTATGTTCTTTTTTTGTAACCCTTCTCCACTTGGAATTCTAATCACTTATGGAATTATCTAATCCAACTTATAGATGTCACAAGAAGAGACATTGATCAAGTTTTAGTCAAATTGAATGAAATTTTATGTTGGCTACAGCCTGCTTGGGCTACTCATGCAAATCGCATTGCCGGGATTTGGTGGAATACTAATAATGCTTTCACTTCAGAATTGTTAAAAGGCAATTGGTCACATCATCAAATAGAAACACTGGATATAATTTTTAAGTCTAATCTCGTATCAAAATTAATGATTCTTCAACATGAAATATCTTTGAATCTAATGATGAAAAGTTGGTTTGATAGATACTTTGATAGAACTAGTTATGCAACATTCTTGCTAGAAAGATTCTTTCATACATATCACCTTGTGATTAGATTTCATTTTTTGTTGTGGGACGATCTTCATGATAATTATTTACGTCTGGATTTAGATCCTGAATTAGATCCCGAACATGTGTTGGATGAGCTTACATACCTAGAAGCAATGTGGCAAAGAAGTCATTCTTCAACACCATAACAAGAATCTAAGGATGATAGAAATGCCTGTGATCATGATGCGTACTACTCAAATTAGTTTAAATAACTAACATTGGACAATGGTATACAACTACTTTAATAAATTTGTTTGCCATTCAGTCTATTCTATCTATAAAATCTTAGATAATGGCATTTACTGTAGTTAGTGGCAATCAACTTTGGTAAGTGGAATGTTGACTCATCATCTGAATCCCTAAACATCTTTCTTATATTATGTGAGACAAAGATGAGAGATTTTTTGTATAATTTTCTACACGTAATGAAGAATCTTTCATTTAGTTTGATAACTATGTTCTATCATGTCATGGGCCTCCCTAAATTTAGGGGCCAAAAATTGTGGTCCGGTAGGTGGGAAGTATGGTAGTGGTGGTCTATGAGTAAATCATTTTAAAAAAATTGGTAGCCTATTTTGCTACACTAAAGCTCTCATAACTCAATATGGGTTATGCCCTGACCTTACTGTGGGTGATAAGGTAATGTACCATTATAATTGAATGGGATAAATTGCATTCCCATATGGCCTCATACAATTTATAATGCACACATGTCGTACAAATTTTTCTTGTGTCACCTACCAATATTTCATTTCACACGGTGTCCATAAATACTAGTATGTCCATGCCTCAAATTCAATACATCGAATGATTAGTTTATGGACAATCAAAATATCACATGGGCTTTTTAACAATTTCACTTTTTTTAACCCTTTTTTGAATCTATGGGCTTCGTAGAAATTTCAATTTATTTTAACCTTATCCTGAATCTATGGGCTTCGTAGCAATTTCCCCTTTTGAACCCTTTCTTGAATCTATAGGCTTCATAGAAAAATCACATTCCCATGCCCCGCCCACATGCACGCAGTTAGTGCATGCCATTTAAGATCATCTATAAATGCAACTCCCTCGTGCATGCACTATTTTGTCAATTTCTATAGTTTCATACTTTGATTTTGATATGTTTTATGAAGGGTTTTATATTGATTTCACTGAGATTTTGTACATTCTTCTAGCCTTTTTGTTCAGATTTTTTGTCATATTTTTTGGAAGTGGTTTCAATTCTCATATTTTCATTTGTATGTGCAATTCATGGCTTCTATTTGCGGTATGTTAGACTAGCACGTGCATTTATTGGTTAGTCTAAATGGAAAGGAATACATTTATATCAAAAGCATGTTATTTTCTCCTAGAAATGAAATCATACAACAATATGGCACTTTTCCATTTGATGAATTGTCTTTATGTCGTGCCTCCTACATTGATTTAATAAACAGGTTAGGCTTATGTTTGTATCTGTGCGATGAAATAGGTGGGTGCATGGAGATCAATTTTAGATATGTTTATCATGAAATTACAAGGGATATGGATTCGCTGAACTACATGATGATGCAACTTTCATGTATGGGTTGTTTTCAAATATTCACATTTGTTGCAAAAACAAATGTCTTCAACAAGCATCATCAGGGCAGAAACAAAATTAAATATGAGAAATCACTATGGATGTGTATGCCATCCCTGATTTAGAGGACGATCCAATGGATGAATTTTTTGATACTTTGACCGATTTTCCATTGGTTGGCATAGTTAACAACATGCACCAATTCTCATTTAATCCTTGTCCAATGTTCACGTTTGTAACTGCCATACTATTCTCCATTGTCTTCCCCTACTTGATGTAATGTTAAAAAGATGTCATACAAAGTTTTTTTTGTATATTTGTTGCACTTCTATTAATAAATAACAAACCTTATACATATCTTTATACAAACTTTATTTTGACTCTTTATATGGCGTCTATATGTTATTCAGATGCTCTCTTGATTATCATAACATTATGTACTTATTATACTTGTAATCATAATTTGGTTCTATTGACATTGTGGAATACCTTAAGTTTGGAGCTTCAAAACTAGTTAAGAGCATGATGTGTTTACAATAATCAAATGCACGCATGAAGTTCCTAATGTGTTTACATACGATAACTGTAAAACATATTTATAACTTGAACGACCCAATATGGGTTAAATGGAATAGTGCATGCAAAACATTGTATTGGAATGAGAGGTACAAAACTGTAGCCAAAAAGGGTGTTGCCATATTTGTCGATACATATGAGTCTGATTGCCCATTTAGATGATGTGTAGATGTTTTAATGATGTTTGGGCCAAAATGTGCTTATATGATATGCATTATTCAATTATTGTCCTTTGTACATTGCAATATATGCCAGATAACATTCAATCGATAAAAAAATGTCCACTATAATACATGAAAAATTGCATTCACTCAATACCAAAAGTCCATTGCTACTTCATTCAATGAAATGTTCTCCTTGTAGGCTGGAATAGATGGCAAAAAGGTGGGAAGAAATAATGTGACTTGCACTGCAGAACCCAGGCGAGGGTCCATTTAATTGTAGTTGTATCAAGTGGGATAATTTTGATGACATTAACGAAAAAGACTTGTGGGTGGCTTGGGTTGAGCACAACAGGGTTGACGACTTCATCAAAGGAGAATTAAGAAGGGAGTTGTTCCTTACAAATTTTTGTGTTTCACATCGCAAGAGAAAATCACATGTTACTAGAAAAGATCGCAGGATCACCACCACCTTTGAATATGTCATGTAAGTCACCTCACACTATAGACTGCAAGATGGTGTTTATTCATATGCTATTATGTTTCGTTGATGTAGACTTTTTTCACTTTGCATGACTGTTTATTTGTTCACCACAATCATGTAACTACTGGTGTTCATATGGCCTCGATGACTTTCATAAAATTGATGTCATGCTAAAATAGAAGTCTTTAATTCCCAAGTTCAAAAGGGTAGTCAGTCGGGTTAAAGGCATATAAGGTGTGGTTGTCGTCATTTTAGCACATGATGCCTAGTCTATAGACCCGATCATGTGCTACTCACATACAATCATGTAGAGCACATAGACAATGAACGCAACTATTACCATTACCAACAATATGAATATCTCAAGGATGATTTTTTTTTTTTTTTCTCATTACATTAACCCCCAACTTAATGAATGGGTTCATAGGCTATTATTATTGGGAATGTCTGATGATGCTCCACCTTAAACACTAGAAGATGGTGCATGAGAAACTTGTATTATTTAATGGTGAAACATAATGGGATGATTTCTTGAGCAAAGATGACATAAACAATAGAGAATGATTGATCAAGGAGGCAAAATACGTGTACAATGCTAACGATGTAAAAAATGTTCAAGAATGGGTGATGGTGAATCTCAACAAGTGGTTTTTCTATCAGGGATGCAATGGGAGAGAGCTTGATGGGGATGGGTAAATCTCCTTTGTCTTGGGCATCTAACTCCCACAACAACTAGAATGGTTGTTACGATTTGGGAAATGTAGCTTGTTGGCAATAAATGAAATGTTTAGGATGAATGCAATGAAGGTATTATGCCAATGTTTGTAAGATAAGTTAATAATATTAGTTGTTATGATGTTTGTAATAATAGTAGTTGTTCCAATGTTTTTTTCGTATAGTTCCAATTGTACACATTGTTGGCATTTGATTTCAAACATGAAGGTGTGCCCATTGCATGGGTTATTATGCATCAGTCTTGTACTATTGACATAAGATAATGGATGAAAATTCTTCTTCAAAGAGTGCATTTGAAAGACATTGAATGGATAATCAGTGCCTTCATGGTGGATGATGTTGGTGTGAAAATAAAAGCTATCAGGTGCATTGTTGTTATTCATACATGCATCATAGAGTTCATATTTGATTGTTCATAAACACCATCCCCACCTTATTCCATTAACTTATGTAAAACTATTGTGTTATGCATGGATACGTTCATCTGTGAGGTATACTTATGCATTTGGCATGTTAATTGTACATGGTTGAAGAATTTGATAACAAAAGTGAAAGACGATGATGTAAGACGTGCGATGTTTTTTGTGTTGGGGTTCATATTGCATAGTTGTGTTGATGAGGACATGGATACAAAGGAGTATACAAAGTTTGTAAGAAGATATCTATCCTCTCAGGCCACTTTTGTCAAATACTAGGAACAACACTGAGTAGATAGGGTTGGAATGTGGTCATGATGTTGTCAGACACTTTCACATGCTAGGCAAGACACCAATGCAGCTATAGAATCTTACCATTCTCATTTGAAATGTCATTTCTTAAGCAAAGTAAGGATTTTTGCACATTGTAGGGTGGATTGGTTGGTTCACCAATTAACAACATCAATTTACATATATTATTGGTGGCTACAGCTATGCAAGGACACCAACTTTCACAAAAAGTTTAAATTAGAGAGACTTGAAAAAATTTCATGGCTATAGGATTTATGGATCCCGGATTGTCATGTTACCTTCAACAATAGCAACCCTCATACAACATGGGTGCAAAGTATGAAAGATGAGACATTGCATTATCATGTCTTTAATGTAATGCCTTCCATGTCAATGTGTAATTGCTCATTTTCAATCCAAGGATACACTTGCAAACATGTGGTCAAGGTGGACCTAATGAGAAAGATGACAAGTCATGTAGTTGTAGAGCATGTAACCACAATGCATGGTGTTAATGAGAGCATCAACAATATTGATGTTGAGTACCATGTAAGTTTTCTTCCCCCATACTATATGCATTGATAACTTTGAGGTGATTGTCTTTTGTGTAATACATTTTATTTGCCCAGATCATAGCCAACGGAGTTTGAATTGAAAATGAGAGAGAAGAAGGCATGGATGTCAGAGGTTTGCATACTGAAATGCACTGTGTATCAGCTATGGATATGCAAGGATCAAGCCATGCACTAAGTGTCACAATAAATCTGGGGGATGACACTGAAACCCAACTGATAGAGGTTGATAATGTAAGTCTAGTAACTACTCTTAGTCATATGTTTTTTGTATTTTTTAGCATTTCTAACTAGATGCTTTTCATTTTATTAATATATCTTGTATATTATTGGAGTTGATGATGTTGAGAACCTGATATGCAGAGCATGAGAGATACTTGAGAAATGTTGTGCAGTAGATTGAAACTATCATTCTTAAAAATATGTATGACACATGTTTACAACCACGTGCAAAGTAGGGCGATATTGAATGCACAACCCCCAATAGCTCATTCTTTCAAAAAAGTTCAGGATGGTCATGGAACTTCCACTCATAGACAATGAGACTTCATAGCAAATATGAATAGACACAGATATCAGAGCATGTTACATGAGACCACACTTACCTCGTAACAATCCAAAGTGACAAGTCTGGGATGATCTTAATAGGGAATCGAAGTGAGATAGGGGTGGACATAATAGAGATAATGCATCCTAATTGTAGCCCTTTGTAAGTTTCAGTGACAACACTACAACAACAACAAATGCATGTACAGTTGGTGACAATATACTATTGTTATATCTTGTGATGTAATTATATTTGTTTGATGCATTGTCAATTGTATTTGAAACCAAGGAAAAATAAATAACATATTTTGAAGGTGAATAGTTCTCTTACACTGCCCACATGCGGTAACATATTGCGTAAATGTACTATCTATTAAAGGATTTCGTGAACAATATTTAAAGCTAATAATAGTACATCACATTATGCACATTCTCACACTTGCAATTAGGTGCCCATATGAACATTCTTTCAAATACAACAAGTCATTTTTTTTCTCAACTTACATGCATGTTAAAAAACCTTTAGTTTACAACACATAGGTTATTTGAATAAATATACATGCCTAGAACTTTTTTTTGTGTATCTAACTCTGATACTTGTAGTCAATCCCTTATTTCATATCTAATGGATTCTTCATAAAGTTTATTGCTTGCAATCTTCTTGAAGTTTCTTGTCATCTTTCACCTTCCACTAGAATGTTAAATCTCATATTCTATATAGTCAAAATTATGATTGTGGTCACAAACTCATGAAAATTGCATCACTATATCCTTGGTCCTTTTTTTGGTAGTGTATATATTGATACACTCCGCTGTAAAATATAAAAATGAATAGATAAAAATATAAATATAAACACATATACATGGACTCATTTTTATTTTTTTCATGTTATGTTAATGTAACACATTCACACTATAACACATACATGTTATTTCGCATATGTGCTATGGTATATTATGTTGATTTCTAACTATGACTTTTTTAGGCCACTAGATGCTGCAAATATACATGCCTATATATGGTTATGTATTTTTTTTTGTTGATCTAGATACAAAAAAAAATGGTCACAAACTATGCATAATTTTACACGCATTCAAAAAAACCAATTTTCATTTTTTAGGTAGTTATGGGGGCCACATGACTAGCTATCCATTTTTTTAATCAGTTTTCACGATCTATATATTTGTAAAATTAAATAAATATATATTCATTGAATTTTTTTTTTAAAATATGGGTCACAAACTATATGATCTTATCTAAATTTTTATCAAAGGGTTTCAAACAATATTAAATGATGCTCAAAAAATGAGAGGCCGCATGGTTAGCTATATACTCTATTTTCCTAAAAAAATAGAGTTCCTCTTCAAATTTTAGATGTTTGACCTACTTATATTTAACCATTTTTAAAAAAAAATTGAAAACTAGACTCGAAATTCTACAATTCATGTTTTTATCCAATCTTCAAATTTTGAGTGTAGCCATCACAAATAATCTATAGAAGTTGAAATTTCTCAATTTTCAGTAAAACATGTCCACAAGTAGTCCTCTTTTTGTTCCCCAACTTTCAGCACTTACCCATAATATAAATTAGATTTAAGAAAAACTACACAATTTTAAGTCAAAAATATGATGGAAACAAATATTTTGTCTAATAAGTGATGTAAAATTGACTTAAAGGCTCCTCTAACGTTGACTTAAATCACATGATATTTATTAGTGTATGTTAATTGAATCAAGTTATACTTTTATGGATTCTAAATCCATGATTAGACACCTAGAATATAAACAAAAATCACTTAAGTAATAATCGACTCCAGATTATCACTTCCAATTTATGAGGTGTTTATGAATAATAGTGATTATAGATTAAAAAATGGTGGGAATATGCATAATAGTTATTCATGGATAATTATTTATAAAAAAGGAAATTTGATTTGTTTGTTATATATGTAAAAATCGTATAACCATTTAGATCTCATAATATGTATAAAATTATTAATAAATAGGGATATGGGTGTGTTTTTATGGTGTGATCGTTTTCCCCAAAAAGTGAAACAAATGCACATTAATCCTTAATCAAGATAATTATCAAGCATTGTATGTAGCCATTGTGAAAGATCTATAATACTAGTTCAAAATTCATCTCTAATATATATTATTTTAAAAAAATTGGCTATTTTTACTTGAGTGTGATGACACATCATTAGTTTTAGTAAAGAACACCTATATCATGGATGACTACCAAATATGTAATCATAGTAACTTATCAAATGAAGTGCATATTCATGCATTTGAAATATTTTGAAGTGAGGTAATTTAAATATAACTTCACTTATGGGAATGAAAGTGGAAAATTTCATAGGAAAAAAACATATGCATTTTATTCATTTAAAGGAGACATGTAATTTTTTTGCCATGAGATAACACATGGTGTTTATTGGCATGCTTATTGTGACTTTTGTTGGTTCTTAGCTGGACACCTCTTTCACTTAGCCTTGCACACTTGAAGAAAATGGCAAACAAAGATGAAAAACTTGCTAGTATGTCATTGTATCTAGGTGAGGGTTTGGTATCAAGAATGGACCCAATGGAAAAAATGATTGAGAAGCACCTACAAAGGGTATGGTCATCTCCCTGCTACTTCTAGATCTGCCTGAACCAAGCTTAGAGGACCTAAGGGGTAGCTTGCTCACATGGAGAGATTTTACAATTCAATATCCATGAGAATTATTGGCACAAAGAGACACAAATCTGACTACAACACAACCAAACTTTCTCATTCCATCTGGGAAGGGTTGTCACATGGAATGAGAAAATGTTCTAGGCCAAACACAAGCTACTAAAGATAGATATGAAAATTTGACTACAACCTTCATCTGAAAAGAATCTTGAACAACACAGAAGATGAATAAGAAATTGCAATGCTAGGATTTAAATCACAAAATGTAGACACATGCTAAGTATACAATGTTTATACATCTGCAGGCAAATAACACTTTAGATATGCAAAGGGTATGTTATATGCAGGGTAGGATAGGGTAGGAAAAATTGATAGTTATAAAAAAAGGGAGGGTGGTGTGATGGAGATCTTCAATTAGCAGGGAATCTTTCAATCATTCATGACATCATTTATTGCAAAGATGTATAAAAACTCAAATGCAAGCTAATGGGACTACAAGGATGGATTTGTCTTTTGTTATTGAATTCATAAACCTAGGGTGCCCTAACAAGTTATTTAGCAACATACTCCAAATACGATGTATAAAGGGATTTATAATCCAAAACTAAACCCAAGATGACAACCAGTAATGAGCATAGAATAAGATATCCTGTCAACAACATTTACAAGACATATTACTACACTTCATCAAAAGAAAATAGAAGAGAACCACATGCATTTTCATTAACTTGAAAGAAAAATCTTACAAACACCAGTGTTTCAAAATGCTTCCATGGGGACAAGCATTGTGGATTTGCTTCATGTTGGACAGGGGAGTCATATAGACATGCTATAAGAGCTTTCCAATGGCTATACAACTTCAACCACCTTAACTAAAGAGACAAAAAACACACAACAGTGATCCCAAAATGTGAAGAGCCTACACTAAAGAAAACATAGACCAACACTATGACCAACACAATCGCTAACCAACCTCTAGAATAGAAGACAAGTGTCTTATTTATACATTTTCAAACCTTCAAATCTGAGAATAAGAGTTGCAACTTGAAAAGGTGTAAAACACCCCTTCAAGTTCCACCAAGATGCTCCCAGCTTGAAAAAATATTTTGACATGCCTAGAATGTTCACGTATTTACGTGAAAAAAGATCCCTCTAACAACCTCTTCAAGAAATGATGGAGATTTGCAACAAAATTCTTGATTTCTTGGATGGAAATGCCCTTACATGAGTTGGAAGAAGAATATTCATGGTGGAAATCCAAACAAACTTTTGGTCTTCATGTGTAACTCCTTGAAGATGCCCTTTCACCACATTCTTGCATAGCTGGAATTTCCTTCATTTGTAATGATTGCTTGGGGATATTCTGGATCCATGGCTATTTGAGTAATCTTTCCTTGGAGTGGCCCACCTAGATCTTGAAAGCCTACAATTTCTCTCCCATGGAGGAGCTTGGGCAAATAAATCAAATGAAAATACAATAACTTAGGTTTATTTCACCCTTTTTTTTTGCCTCCGAACTTGTATTTTCACACTTTTCAATTTGCAATTTTATATTTTTGAAAATTTTCCCTTTTGTAATTTTTAATCTTTAAATTTGTTTTTTATTACAAATTTGTTTTTTTGTAATTTCTTCCATATTTCCTTTTTTAATGCATTATTTTCACTTTTCACCTTTTAGAGGAATCTTGGTATTTTTATGCAAATTTGCACCAAATGTAAATTTGTACCAAGTAAAATGCAAATTAGCACCAAGTCCAATTTGCACAGTGCTTTTCTCACTCACATCTCCCTTTGTAGCTAGTAGAATCCATAGATGGGGATGCACTTTGCACTTTGCACATTATGTTGGTGCAAAGTGCAAGTCAACCTCCCATGCCTAGCAAACCTCATGCACCTTTTTGGAAATTTGCAATTTTTTTGGATTTTTCAATGTTTTACCCATGCAACCTTGCTGAGCAGAATACCCAAGTACAAAAATGAAGGATCCTTAGAAAAGAGATATCAAGCCACCTTATAATATTTGGAATGGTGGCCACTAATAATGCCCCTTTCCATCCAATATAATCAACTTGTCCACTGATTATTGCACCCACCATGGCTCCAACATTGGATAAGGAACCGAATAAAGAGAAACGAGAAAGAGTTAACCCAAGATCATTAACGATCCCACTTTGAGTAAGTAAAGAGTATATAATACAAAATCTTAATTGTATAGGGCCTAAGGCAATAATAGATGTACATAATATTGCAATTAAAGCACTTCCTTGGAAGATCTGAATATCTGCACTTTTAACCCCTTTACCACTATTATGACTAGATTTGGATGTATTTAGTCAGGGGATCCCTTTTTCTAATAAGACCTTAATGTCTGTATTTCCAGGGCTATTTCCCTTTTCCAAATCATCATTTTAGCCCATTTCATTTACAAAGGTGAAATCCCCAAAAACCAAACTTTGTGAAAGTAAAAGTTTACCCTTCAATAAAAACTATATGAGGGCCATATGAAAAACAATATTGTTAACATAATTTATATCATTAAAATCAATCATTGTGGCTGATACATCCATATAAATAATTCATTAACATATTTTCCAAGTAGATGCATATAAATGGGCGTTGGTCCCATGCAATAGCTAGAGAAACTTGTACCCTTTTTGCTTTTGGTTTCTTCTCAACCATTTCTCTATGCCATGTGCTATAGGATTCAGGAATGGGGGATCATTTTACATTTTGCACTTTATTAAGTGCAAAGTGCACTTATAGCTCCCATGCCTGCGAAAAATTCTTCATCCATATCTATAATCTAAGTGGTCTTCTTCCAAAACATAGAAATGGAGAAACATATTGCACGTTGCACCTTGAATTGGTGCAAAGTTCATGTCAGATTCTTATTTCCTCCTACCTTCTGTGGGCTTTACTTAACATGCTTACATGCATCAGATGTGCCTTATACCAATTATACCTCTTGTGGAACTATGTCATGGCTATTTCACTTTTCATAATGTGCAATCAACTTGTTGACCTCCACCACCCTCCTATGCCACTTCTTTCACAGGGTGTAGAGGTTCCCAAGCATTTTGTAAGCTACACATTTCTAGGTGTAAATTACACTCTGGGTGCCATTTTCTACCATGCCTTTTTCAATTGAATCCCACACTTCTATTATAAATTTCTTAAACATTTACCTATTCCTTTATTCCCCACATGAGCAGCTATGTGTAGCATGGATGCATTTGCGATTTTATGCTTAGGTCTACATTGTTCCTAGTACAAGAAGCCATTCACAAAATTCAAGTAATAACTCTTATGAAATTTTTGACACAGAAGAATGACCAAGCTTCACCACTACATATGCATGCAAACGAAGCTCCCAAGAAGGGTGATAGAGAAAATAGAGTGACAACCGTAGAAGTTATTTTGATTGTTTGTATTCTATCACTCTATGTGAATGCTCCAAAAGTAGCACCTTGAGAAGATCCATAAAATCCACACAATCATCTAGTACCAACTTTGAATCCACTTTAGTAGAAATCAAAGAAGAATCCATTTTAAAGATCAACTGCTATATCTTTTCTTTTGTGAGCATGTCATCAGATTTTGGATTAACACTAGCATAAATTCCATCTAATATTTGTGCAGGACTTCAAGCACCACTTTTAACAGTCTATGTTAATGGCTAGACCAAAGGTTGCATTTGTATCAAAATTTTCGTGTTCTAGCATGACATTCGCACACTGTGAAGATGTCCCCTTCGCAAGGCTTCCTTAGAAACCTACATAAACACATGGTGCTAATCTGATCACCAACATTGGGTCTTTCCTTGGGATGTACACCCCCTATGGGTGTGCAAAGAACCCCAAAACACAAGACTAGGTGCTAATCAATTGGGCTACAGAGTCAACACTTGAACAACGTCATCAAACATCCATGGAAACTCATCCACACATGGTAGACTTAACAAAAATAGATCAAGAAGATCTGGAAATGAAAGCACGACAAAAAATTGGAAAGGAAACTATACAAACAAGGCTCAAAGCAGAGGGGCAACAAAGAAATAGAAGGACAAAGCAATAAAACATTAAACAATATGGTACACTATTCATACTCAGTGTAGGAAATGCTTCAGATGCTTTCCATTAACTAAGAGCTTTAGAATTATGCTTCCTTAGTCTCTTGAACTTTTCTAGCAGCTTGGTGGCCGAGATGAAGTAAACCCATCTCTGCACTTGATTAAATTTACTACTGCTAGGATGTAATAGGATGACACATTGAAGCAAATCCTCTTTGCATGGTGTCAAGTCAGGTTAAGACCAAGCTAACAGATTTTGGTACTCTTTTAGTAGTCATAAATATAAGTGCTTCTCAGCTACAATCATATGAGTAACAAGAAAGAGTGCATTAAGATCAACAATGCCAATTGTTCACTCAAAGCACTACTTGAAAAAGAACTGAAAGAATTTATCCTTAGGGGGATGGAAAACAACCCCATCTTCACCAAATGGCATTCTCCAAAAATCACCTTCATTATTAAACCTAGCATCAAGAAAAACTGGTTGCTCAACAATGTTCACATTCCCAATAGAGTTACCCAATTCTAAATCCATGTCCAACACTTCTGTTAGACAATACTCTTGATCTTCAATTGCATTGAGATTTGAGAACTTATAACACATTTTAATATAATTTACAAGACAGGAAAGAGCTCATCGATTACCATGTGTTTGTAGATTTACTGCCCAAATATTCTAGCATAGCATTTACGTGGATCTTCAATTTGTTGTCTTACATAGCCCCCAACTAAAGTGGCACGAAGACGACACCATCCCTAGGTGAGCAAAAAGTCGGCACCTTCCCAGTTATTTCCAAATCATAAGATTCACTCACATATGTTCCAAAAGTAATTGTCAAATGACAATCTTTTCATAATTCTGTCAACAATTCAAAGCTCTCACTTTCTTTCAAATATCAATCAGTTATGTGCACCTTATCCATCTCCCTACCTTTACCCACATCAATCATGTAGACCTCATCTCCCTACTTGTACCCACATTCTATTGTGATTATATTAAATGTAATATTTACTATTCAAAAATGAAGTATTCATATTTATATCCCATTTGCTCTAGTGATTATGATATTTATTAGGTTGCATTGATACAAAACAATTATTTTATAAATTCATGTTTCAATTATACAAATAGAATTCATGGGGATTGTCTTTGCAAAAGAACTTATTATCCCATATTTTGAAGTTAACTAATTATAAATGGTCTCTATTACTTCATTTTTTTTCTAAATATTTAAAACAAATTTCAGTTCTATTCTACCCCAAAGGGACTTGGCGCATGATGCCCTTATTTTTTGTGCATAATAAACACTTCAATGAGTTCCAATAAAAAAATATTGAAATTGAAAAAAAAAAAAAAACATGCATATAGAAAAATAGAACTGTAGCAAGGCAATGTCTCCTTGGTCGAGTGGGGAAGGCGTGCCCCTGCTAAGTATATGGGTTTTCCAGATTTTCAAATATATTATTACTATTATTAAATAGGATTTCCATGCCGCTTAAGTGTTTTAAAGGTTTGATTTAATTTAATTTAGTAGAGTCCCATTCATCCTTCTCCCTCCTTTCGTATCCTTTCCCATCCAGCTCATCAGATCTTTTGAACTGCAATCTGCAACACATTCTTTTCTATAAGGGGTGAATGGAATTATACGATATATAACAAAGATGTGTTGCTCTACCCTACTACACAACCCAATTTTTCTAAGTAATGGGTAAAGGAGTTGAATTGAAGGGCAGGGCAGTGTTGTGTTGGGTTGGGCTGGGACAATGGGATGAGCAACAATGAAACAGCAGTTGAAAGGTAATTTTTTGATCACATATGTGTGGCGTAATTAGTTTAAAGGGAGAAGAGAGCATATAATAAGAAGGGATGGGGAAATGGAAAAGCATACTTCCTTGGGTGGGGTCAATCAGTGCTCAAGAAATTCGATGGCCTAGGGAGGGCACCTTCATTGCACTTGGAAGGGGGCTCTACCTAACATCTCCCATTGTGGAGAGTGCATGCCATAATTTGTGGCAGAGGGGGCTCGCGTCCGTGTGACCCCCACACGATACCAAATCAAGCTAATGTTTTTCATGCTGTTACAAATTTATAATTCCAATAATATCACTGGTTAGTGATGTGTGTTTTTAGCGACTTCTCTTCTGAAATGATATAATGATTTAGTCTTATCTGTTGTATTTGTTTTGTGTGAAGGTGATTTGTTGTGTATTTTGTGTTAAGATAATCTTATATATAGTTTTGTGTTCGATGTTAGTGATAGGATTTTGACATGCTAATCTTGTATTGTTTAGTCTAATGAGAAGCAGAGTAAATCCTGAGTGCGAGAAAAATACAAAAAAGTACAAGCCAAAAGTTATGACAAATCTCTCGAGGGTCGGTGTTATGGACAAGGGTTTGGCTTGTTAATCTAATTAAAAGCAGAGTAAATCCTCCCTCGTCTTGTTTAGTCTCCAAGAAGGCGACTTGCTTTCCTTTCTGAAAGGAGGGGTAAGAGCGTGGTCCCATGGGGACTGCAATTGTGTCGGATTTCTAAAATAGTCAGCGCCATGCAATATTTACTCTCTGAAACTACAGAAAAAAAATTTAATCCCTAAAAATTAGGTGAAATAACTATTTTGGTGTGCTCCAAACCTGCGCCTAGTAGCGGTGGGGGGCAACTGCAAGTCCAAGCCCGCAAATTTGTTTTTCGGCCACGTGGCAAGCAAGAGTTGGGCAAAGACACAATTACATTCCCTCCCAAATTTTGCTATAGAATATGGCGGGAGAAATGAGGCATATATAGGAGGCAGAGCAACGATATTAACAACATTTGCACTCTGCACATCCCGCCGCTGCTAATGAACTAGAAAAGGACCATACATGGGCTCTATTTTTTGTGCAGTCAAAGGTATTAACAAATCATTAACAATCTTCACAGTGTATATATATTGTTGTTATTTCAGTCTCGTACATCATTGTTTATCTTTGTGAGATTCTTGTTTTTAACCCAGTTTTGTTTTATATTGTGGCTCCTCTACTTTTCAAGTTATACCCAGTTAACATAATATATCACAAATATCGCACACTGAATTGGTCGACGGATTTCAATAAAATAGCCGAAGATGTCAAACCGATTGGCTGGCCCAAGATCTCAAATTGATTGGCTCCTGGCATGTAAACAATTTGGCTCACATATACATCTTTCCATGGTTACACACAAACCTAAAAGATATCAGAAAAAAGAGTGTAGTATTGTTACTAATCACTTTTGTAGATATTAATATCTTCATAGTTGTCTTTTCCTTTCATACAAAACTTTACTGCAAGCCTTTTCTACGGCCCATATTTTTTTCCTTATATTTTATTAAACATACTGACCATGCTGCTTAACTTCTTTTCTTCTCTCGTCTATTGGATCCTAAATTCAGATTTATTAAATTCTATATTGACTACTAGGAGTAAAGTATATGCCCTTCCCAGATTTTCCTTGTAAAGCATATTTTTAGCATGTTTAAACTCGAATAGACCTCTGTGATCAGGGTACATGGGGAGAATACTTGATCAAGGGACACGCTACCTTGTTTAATAGTAGTTGTTGAGTACATACTTTATTTGACGGGAATGACAATATCACTTATTTTATTCGTTCTGGAACCTTGTTGTAATTTTGAAATAGAATAATAATTATAAATCTTATGAATTATATTTGTACCATTCAAATATAAGAAAGACAAGAGACTCCAACAATTGGTCTTGGTTTACTTTTACATCCTTCTTGCACAAACAAGTTTGTTTTTGTGTATACTTTCTCTACGCCTGGGATTTGTCTTACAACCTTATCTACAGAACAGTGATAGGTACAACACTCCAACCCTGTTACGTTGAATGTTACTTGCAAGGCATTTTCAACCATCAAGTCATCCACAACAGTCACCTCATGTCTCCTTTGAAAGAATTTCTTAGTTTGGATAGATGAAGTCGATAAAAATTTGGTTAAGCTACATGGAAGGATGATTACTCAGATTCAACTCCAAAGATCTTTAGAAAAAGGGGCTACTATTTTCTATGAATCTATTCCGGACTTAATCTTTTTCTATTGCTGCTCGACATTTTACTATTCTTAACAGTGATTTACTAAACCAAAATGTCCATAGTTATGCCTCTGCCATTTGCCCTGACACTTTCACTGATAAAAAATCCAATAACTTTGTCAAGAGTACTGGAGTTGGAGTTGCTCTTGTTTGCTTTGCAGCCATGTTGAAATGTACCAGTTTAGGCAAAGTCTATATTAGTTTTTAAATATATATTATATCAGTATAGGTAATGTTTTAAAGCATATAAAAATAAATTGCTATTAAAAACATAAGTTATAGATATATATTTCTATTAATTAACAATAAATAGGAAAGCACATCAGCTAGCCTATGCATATCAAATTTAGTTCCAAACCTATGCATATACAATTTTAAAGTTCCAAAATTTTATTATCATTGTTTAATATCTTCTTAAGTTGAAGAGGTATAGAACTTGAAGCAATCATTTATTTTGTTACAACACAAAAGTTGAATTATTCTTGGTTGCCTTGTAAAGATTGACCGAGAGATGTTTGTTGTATGATATTAATTCCTAATTAAGGAATTCTCACATGCCATTTATCTATCAAGAAAGTCCACATATGCATTTCCTTTATTAGTATACATAGTACTTGTTTCTTATTCATGAGCATTTTTTTAGACCCAATATTTATGCAAAGTCCATTAAGAGGGTGTGCCTTTTTATTCTATTAGTGACAACATAGACCCCGAAATCCAATATAAACTTTGGGCGAATAATGGGGGTAGGATGGTAGCTAGTACAACCTTGGAGTTTAGGGGGAGGAGAAATAAAATGAGTTATGCATGTCATGTGACACTTTGTGGTAAGAGGAAGAAACTCATATTGAATTTACAAAAATATGAAGGCTAAAGATTATTTTTAACTAATTTCAACCTCATTAATGCACAAAGATTTGATATATGGAATTACATAGTTGTTACATATTTTGCATAGTAAATAACATGTAATGATTACAATCATAGCTTGAATTGAAAAAATAGAAACTATGTAAATCCATTATAGACATGAATAATTTATGATTGAGTGAAAATTAAAAAAAAATGTCTAAAAAATATATTTATATACAAAATTTTGAAACCCTAGAAAGAAGGAAAGAAACGCTAAGGAAACCTAAGGTTTGGTATGCTCACTAAATAAATGAGCTCACCAATATGTTTTACTTTATTTTGATTATGTGAACCTAAATAAGTGTAAAACTAAGAAACTTGATTTTTTAATGTTTTACAATAAATTTAAATGTAAAAAGAAGAATATGATATGATCAATTACACTTTATGATTATGGAAAATACAAAGAGATTAATATACTCAGCATGTTTATGTTTTGTGTAGGTCTGATACTGGATGCAAATGACAGAAAGGACTGGAAATCGGATCAAGATTCACTCAGATCAATAAGTGAGTATCTAGGTGTGTTTGGATGGAATCATCAATCTCTAGACGTAATTGATAGATGTTAGTGTCTATAATATGTACGATTTGTATGCGATAATTGTACCTCTCTATTTTGATACAGGGCATTGTGCATGCTTGTAAGCCATATCGATGTGTGATATCAAGGTTCTAATTATGTGTGCAAGATCCAAAAAGTCTCTTTATTTTTAAAACCTTAGGTCCACCTTCGACACTAGATTTAGGCATACAAAAGAGAATAATTGGTTGAGTTGCCATCAACCACTCCATAGTGAATGGTCGAGCATTGCCTACATATCCAATACTCTGAAGAGAGAAGTCAAACTACATGTAGTTCTCTCTATTTGGTGTATATGTGTAATAGTGCTCTTTTAATGAATGAAACATGTGGTCTAAATTTTGACACTTAGAAAATGGTAACTTTGACTTGGCTTGAGTGCTTTAGACTTTAACTACGACCTACTCCTTGTGAGTGATGGTTAAATTAAAATGTATATGGTAGTCCATTTGAAGTTTCATAAATGCAAGGATATATCTTTGAGGAGTACTAGGTGTTGGCTAGATAGGGAATAGGCTTAGAACTATTTTGTATTTATATAATATTTTTTAGGTACTTTCCCAGGGCACTAACATGTAAAAATACAGGGTAACCCATGAAAATAATTTGAATTTGAAAATGAGTGTTATTTGGTGTGGGGATGATTCTGTTAGATTTTGATGTTTACGAAATTACATGTATTTAAGTCTAATGGACTCGTTTGAAATGCAAGAATATTGATCTAATGATTTGGAGACAGTCTGAGTATGATAATGCACATGATAGGTATAGACTAGGGAGATTCTTTAGATAACCGATATCAAATCGGGAAGGTCAAACCCATGGAAAGCATGTAGATCTGAGATAAAGGTGTGTAATAACTATATGTTTATGCACAAGTCATGTAAGGTGAATCTAATTTAAAACTGGTATTTCCAAGTGTTTAATACTATATTTTAGTGTCTACATTAATATCTCCAAATATAGTAGGGAAAACACATAGGCTTTAGGCTTAACTAATTTTTGAGAGTGCTATGGTGAATGAGTCAGACTTTAACAATGAAAATGTGTGCTTAGAAGTGACAAAACCCTAGCCTACAAATTCGACAATGAATAGAATAATCTCCCAAGAATGACCTCTCCTCTCTTGATGGTACAGAGCATTTGATGTGTTTTGGAAAAATTGCATACATGCAAAAATTGATTTGATGGCTATGCTCACTTAATCATTATCTTTAAAAACCTCACTCAATTTTATACATTGTAACTCCATCTGCAAAAACATATTTCTTTTTCTTGTCTTAATTGGGCAACAATATTTGAAAAGTTAAAAAAATTAAAATATGTTTTGGGGCATGTGGTAAATTAGAGAATAACAAAATTATCTTGATATTTGTTAGACCTCTAGACAATAACAATATGGAAAACATATTTCTTCTTCTTGTCTTAATTGGGAAACAATATCTAAAAAAGTTAATGAAAATAAAATATATTTTGAGATTTTCAATAAACTAGAAAATAGCAATAGTATCTTGATATTTTCTAGGCCCCTAGACAATAACAATATTAGAATCATTTCAATAGCATGCAAATCACAAACGTCAATGATGGAATAGTTCCAATAGCATGCAAACTGGTGTCTTGTGGTATGTGTCTAACCATAACCAAGTGTGTGCTTCAATGAATGTTGTAATAAATGATAACTGGATTTCCTCTAGAATACTTCCAAGTGCTCAATAATTTTTTAATAGAATGTTGTGAACTACTTAATTTTTCTTTTTGAGAAATGACTTAGAATGCTTATGTATTTATAGACAAAATAAATTCAACTAAGGACCTTATTGGTGTCCAAACAGACATCCAACGGTCAAAAAAGACAAAAAAAAGTTCATATGGACAAAAGTTAGAAGGGGCCATGTCACTGACCCAAGTTTGTTCCAAGGCTCCATACAATGTACAAAGCATTGGGAAAACTCTTGGGTCATTGATCTACATGTGGGGGGAAATAGAGTAGGAGAGAGAAGGGGACAATTGAGGGTGTTGAAAGAAGGTGCATGGACCATCAAAAGTTGATAAATGCACCAATAATGTCTAATTTAGATCGATAATCAGTAAGTACGAAACAAAGTAGGAGAGAGAAGGGGACATCTTGAAAGTGTTGAGAGAAGGTGCACAGACCATCAAAAGTTGATAAATGCACCAATAATGTCTAATTTGGACCGATAATCAATAAGTACAAAAACATCCTAAAATCATGCAACTTAACAACTAATAAATGCTCAAAAAAAAAATTAGGTTTCTATAATAAAACACCATTAGCATATTCAAATTATACATTCAAATATATCAAGGCTTAGATTACATATTTTTATCCATAATTTTTTTGATACAAGTAAAGTGAGGGTTTTGAAAGGGACTTTATAAACCTCATACCTGTAAACAATCAGCTATGGGGGTTGTGGTTTGTTTTCTTTTGTTTAGATCCCGTACTATCAATCCTCTACCACCAGTCGCTCAGTCTGTTGTCCAACCCGTCCTCAATCCGCTCGATCTGTTGGTTTGTTCAATCTGCTCGATCCACTAGTTTGTTCAATCCACCGCTCAGTGTCACTCAATCCCGCTCAGTGTCGTTCAGTGTCGTTCGATCCGCTGGTTTGTTCAATCCGCTGCTCAGTCTGCTCAATGCCACTCAGTCCGCTCAGATCTGCTTTGAAAAAGGGGATAAAAAAATCATATCTTAAGCATAAGGTGGAGTGCAGTATTAGCTTTCAACAACGAAATTAAGACCATCTATCCATAATCACAAAAAAAAATGTAAAAACAATAACAAAATTATTAATCAATATAATATATGACATTCATAATAGACACCTCGAATTTCATCTCTCTGATACATTTTTCAAACAAATATACTTAACATATATGTACTATCAAACTTGTATATTGAATAATATGAGAAATCTTAGTAACCATTGTTTAGTTAACCCATTTAAAATGTAAATTGAAGCCACCAAACGCCACGACAGAAATGACAAATCCCTACCATTTCGATAAATAGTGAGACTCCCATTTTGAGCAAAGCCAAACTAAAACGTTTGAAACAATGGACGGTGTCACGACATTCAAAGAAAACTCAGCATCGTCAAGTGCAAAAGTCGTTTTGCCTCCGATGATGCTTGCTGACGTGGAAGCTCATAAGAAAACGTTGGTATTGGACTTGGACGGAACCTTAGTCCACGTCAGCACCAACCCTCCTAAACAACATGATTTCGCCTTGGAGTGGAGCACTGAATGCAGAGACAAGAGCGCTACTTATTATGTGTCGAAGAGGCCCGAGCTAGACCAATTTCTCCATGAATTGGTCCCATTTTACGAACTTGTATTATTCACCCAGTCAATGAAGGATTACGCTTACGCAGACCTAGACAAAATCGATCCGAATCACCACATCCCCGTGACACATCGACTCTACCGCTAGCATTGCAGAACCGTGGCAAGGGTTCGAAACCAGGGCAAGGACCTCTCTCTGCTCGATAGGAATTTCAACAATGTTATCTTTGTCGATGACAAGGAAAACTCATTTCATTTCCAACTGGGAAATGCGATTCGCGTCAATACATGGACAAATGATGTGGACAACGACACGTTTTTTAACCTCATACACATGTGCAAGGCCTTGGTGAGGTGCAAGGAGGATGTGCATCGTCATCTTTCCCGATATTTTGTAACGTCCGCTAGGCCCCACTCTACGTTTGCACTCAACCGTCTTGGAATGTTTTGAACAATTTCCATAAAATCTTTCAAGCATGTTTTATTAGTTTTTTATTTAATTTATTAACAAGTGCCATGGAGCGGCATGAGTACCTCACAGGTGGAGGCTGGAGGGTGGTTCGTTGTAGGGTCACTTGCATGCAGTAGATTATTTGGTGTAATAGGTCAATGAGAAATGAAACAGAGAATATATAATTTGAGGACAGAGAGCTCCAAAGGCATTTTAATCCCTTGTTGCTCTGGGAGTCTCACAGATTAGTTTGCTCATGTTTTTTGCATGTGTAAAGCTATCCATAAAAACTAACAATAACAAAGAATATATAATTTGAAGGCAAGAAGCTTAATGTGGAAATACATCATAGGCTCAATGTGTTCAAATATGCAAAGCGTCATAAGGATTCACAATGGCTCAATATGTGCAAATACGCAAAGCATCATAGGATTTACAATGTATAAAATCTTGTTCAAGTTTACATGTAACAGTAATAGTAACAGTACACAAATTGTCATTAACAGAATTCTTTCCCAATAACAATAAAAATAACATAAATTAACATTAACAGAGATCTTAGATGAGAAAGTCACAGTAACAATATATCTTAGATGAGAAAGTAAGAGTGTTGTTTTGCAAAATCTTCTTGCATATGGAAAGTCAACTTTTTTGGAATTTGCTTTTCCAATTGGCTTTGTCAACGCCGTACTAGACTGCAAGGTAGGAATTTAACTCTTCCATGGGCTCCAAGGGCTTTAATTCTGCAAGCATGTTATGAATAGTAATGTCAAAAAAGCTAGAAGTTGAGATTTAAAATTTCATATCTATTCATGGATTGATATATATATTTACTATTTATGAAAGAAAATTTTTGTAGTTGAACTGTACAAAGATTACATACCTTCACAAAGAGTGTGATGTTGTCATTTGAATTGAACTTGCATCGTTGCTTTGTTGAGACAAGAAAAACCTGAAGCATTCACAATGTTGCTATGAGTATCAGTTGTAGAAGTGAATTTATCTGCTAACGCTGTGAAATTTGTGCAAGTACATATAACATTATGTAAATAACAAATTGTTAGGCAATTGCATAATTTCATTGCTGAGCTATGGAACAATTTGCTTTATGACATTATTTTTATCGATTTTAAAAATCCCTTGCATAGCAAGTTCTGAAAGCAAATAGATCACGCTTTCTTTGTTTTGTAAGTATTTTGTGTATGTTATTCTCCTTAATGTGGGGAGCAATTCATCTACCACTTGGTCTTTTGCTATGCATTGAAAATTTATATTGGCTTCAGTTTTAATATTGCATAATAGCCGGTAGGAGTAAATGTATGGACATTTTTTTTTACAATTACTGTAGTGTATAGTGGATTCCTGCACTGATTGAAAGCGGTCCACCACTAGATTGCAGCGTGTGCAAATTGATTCAAATGGTGTCAAATATGCTTTTGCAATTGATAGAGTACCATGCCTCTGATTTGGCATCAGTGGCAAAATCTGTTATTTGTAAGCATTAGAGATACATAAGACCTAAATGGGTATGAACAATACTTCGCCTTTGTTAGAAGGATATTGTTAATTTTGTTGTACATTCGCTTCATCTGTTTCTCATTGTCATTCTCATATTTTAAAAGACCATACAAACCATATAATATATTGCCAATAAAATGAAGCAATATAGCCAGAAGCAAGCAGCTGTTTCAAAGCAAATGGCATGGTTTACAGACACTAGAATAGACCGGTCATTTGTGACATGCAAGGAGACATTCAATATACTGTGGTTGTTAGCCTGGATGTTAAAACACAATTTAACATTTGTTCCGAAGCTTCTTATAAAAGCATTCAAAAAGAGAGAACATTGAAAAAATAATATAACAAATTTGAAATTGCCTCGTATCAACGTTCAAGCAAAACAAATTAAGAATTAAAAGTGAACTGACAATAGAAAATAGAAGCAAGTAAAATAGGTGCTGAATAAAATAAGTTGTAAATATAGCTCAATCTGATAGTATTATTGAAACTAATCGCAACATACATGAAGCAGACATGCTTGAAACAAATGATAGTATTATTGAAACGAATCGCAGCATACAAGTAGACATGCTTGAAACAAATGAGACATTGCTAATCCAAAGACACAGCAGCTTCATTTGTATTGTATTTTCTTTCTTTATTTTCTGGGCATCATTGTTCTATATGATGGCCCTGTGACGATTTGTCTTGCTATTTTTGGCTGGATATAAGATCACCTTTTCACTTTTGAAAAGCATCTTTGGAATTCATCTCCATGCTCTGTTACATTTGATAATAGCTTATCCGACTCCTATTAGCCTTGGCCACTTTCTAGAGGATATCAATAGAGACTCCATTGGTGTTTTCAGGGTGATTGATGGTCATAGAGACCCACCTTTTTATGCTGGAAAATATAAAATATATTTATACATTGCATTTCCCATGCTAGTGAAAAACTCCATTGGGAATTACATTTTTAGCTGTAAACTGACCTATATAGGTGCAAGATGAAAACAGATATAGTGTGATCAGGGGTGCTCATATAAAACTCAAACACGCAAAACGTGCACGGGTGATGGTTAACGAAATTCAAGTTAAGTATCGGGAGCCCTGCACTCTTGAAAGTTGTAATCTGTTTATGAGGTTTTAGCCGGATATTATTCTGCTGTATATCTTTAACATGGCTTTGTTCTAATACATATCATGCACAAACAACAAATAACCTAATCGAAACTTACAATTTGCTCATCACAGATCATATCATCAAAGCGTTGGCCGGCTAGCAGGGTGTTTTTTTAATCCTGTCCAAAAATTTGCAAGAAGAAATTGAATCTGTAGTGGACAAATACAGGCTGTAAAAGAATCTGATCTTGCCAATATGGAATATCTCAGATGTGTCCTAAAGGAATCCTTACGATTATAACCACCAGCGCCATTATTGGTTCCAGCAGTATGAGAAGATCTTTTGGCATTTAACCCTGAAAGATTTATAGGCAAAGATGTTAATATCCAAGACCAAAAAATATTCTTTACCCTATCAGTCAAGAAAGTTTCTCTGACGGTAAAGCACAGAAAATAATGACCACGAAACTTTAAAAATGTGGGAGGAGCAAGTTTTCATTGCTTGTTAGTCCCGAAGGAATTTTAGTTAATTGCTTAAGTAACAATGTTAAATATTGCATGTAAGCACAATAAATAATGACCACAAAACTTTAAAAATGTGCTTTTGTTTAATTATCAATTTCTGGTTATTAAGGAGTAGAAACGTGTGTAAGATTCGAAAACAAAACACTTTCAGTAAGAACAAAGCAAAGCAGTAGAAAAATAAAAAGTGATATTGTCGTTTAAATTGCCATTTGCTTTGATCCGCCTCTTAAAATTACGGTTCTTACGAGGAGTCAATGGGACAGCTGGGTCTTTTATTATATGAAGTTCATAGTGATTGCGGCTATATGCTTGCGTTCAGGCAGGTACTATAGCCGCATAATATAAATAATATAGAGCCTTAAAATACTGTAAATAATAATAATAATAATAATAAATATTTTATTCGGTTTGTTTGCTATTTTAGGACTAAAGTAATAGCGATAGTACAGATATTATTTGCAGTGGCAGAAGCAGCAGAAGGTTAGGACCCAAAATACTGTTTTGTTTTTAAAAGTTTTATTTGCTACAATTTTGTAGAGAAAATGTTTCGACTATAATTATTGTGGTATTTGAATTGCAGACCGTTTATTCCGAACTATATGTTAATGACCCTGATTGTAGGCAGTGCAGTGGTGCATGCTCTAACAACATATGTTGTGTGTGCCCAAATTGTGGATAACTGATGACACAGCACGTGATATGTTTGACCAAATGCTTCAAGCAAATGTGATTTCAGAAATTGAAAATTTTCACAGATTTCTTTTGTACGAATTAGTTGACTAAATTTTGTTTGTTTTAGTCACTTTTTGCACTATTTTAGAGCGACGACGACAGCATGGTCACATGGTGGTGAAGGGTAGTGAGCGGGGGGGCTGATATGAGGGCCAAGGCCTTGGTTTTAGTTGCTGCGTATGAGAATGAGAATAAATAAGCTTTTCTGAGGCCAATATCAACTGTTATATAAGAGTGTTGACTATATGCCTCTTGGAGCTTACACGTACATGTTAGCTTCTCTAGGTAGACACTTTGCATGTAAGATAGTTTGATGTATTTATTTTGATTCGTGAAGTAATACAAAACAGTTCTCTCCACTAAATAGTAATTAAAAAAAACAAAGATGCTTGCATTGCGAACTATTAGAACAAAACTGGAATGTTAGGATGCAAATGATCAATATAAGAGAATTTACCTCAATTGTCTTATCAAAGAGAGCTTGGAGACGCAGGAAAGCATTTTTAGCATTGACAGAGGTGATAAAAGTAGACTGCGTGCTTCACAGTGTCCTGTCTTCTTTTTGAATCCACTTCGCTAGATTTTTGAAAAGGAAAATCGCTGTTTCCTTTTTCCTTATTTTGTTTTCTATGTCATCGTAATGATGTATAAGCATGTGGAATAAATAGCCCTGTTATTTGAAAAAACTTGAATCAATTATTTCTTAAATAGGGTAGGATGCATTGTGTTTTTCCTTAAATAGTGACAATATGCAAATTTATACTTACCTTGGCTGTGTCACTTGGCGAATTGCCATCTGTTATGTTGATAGTAAGTTGATTGCCTATCTTTTGTGCAGATATACAAATGGTTTCTATTGTAGTTGTTGCATAGTTCTCTGTCTTGTTCAGAAGTTGTATTGTGCAATTAAGGATAAACATATGTTGGAGACAACCCTGATCAATGTGCTCTATTGTTGTCTTACTATTTACAAGCAATATGAACTCTGAATCGCCCCTATCATAATCACTTTTGGGAGCAATGGAGAAGTCCTTGACAAATATTGAATTTTCTAGCAAAAGCATTTGTTCATATTTCTTTATCCATGTGTCGCCTACATTTAGCGTTATTATCATTTCACCTTTGCTATCTGTCATATCTATTTACACTAGCTCATTTCCCTTTTGTCTATCGAGCACTGTTTTATACATGAGAAGTATATCTCCTTCAAAAATCTGTTCACTTTTGTAACTATTTATGTCATCTATTGTGAGAGACCTGTTATCTGGTTGCTTGGGTCTACATTATATGAAAGTGAAGAACAGAATTATGTGTACTCAAACAATAATTTGTGTCTAGTGGGAAATGAAAATAGAAGACTCTTGTCAATATGTAAAAGTAACTGAGTAACTTAAAGGTAATGAGAATTGGAAATTGTTACTGTTGTTAAGTTCTTAGCAAACCATTAAAAACACAAAAATAAAATTAGAAAAACCATTAAAACCTGTTAGCTTAGCATAAGGATTCAGTATGATCAGAAAATATTAAATATTTTACATTGCATTGTTCTGTCAATACCATCTTATTAGGCTGTAGTAAATTTTCTTAGACATAAGTTCTTACAAATGTAAATGCATACCTTTTTTATTGCTGATCTGCATCTGTTCCTCCGATAGCTAAAGACCTATAAGCGAAATTGCAAAGCATATTGTAACTATTAATTTGTGTGCAATTGTAAAATATGATTAAAATAATCAATTTGTAGATGCTTACCTTTTCCTTGATATGCTTATGTCATTTTTTGGAGATTCAATTTCAGTTTGTTGTTCTGATTTTGACGCCATGTGATGTAAGTTCATGGAAGCAAGATGTGAATGAATCATTTTTGAATTATGCATTGGTAATGTAAATATGATTTGTTTGTATGTCAATTGTTTATGTTCAGTGTAATTGAAATTGCATTGTGGTCAGTCCAATATGCATGAAACATATTCAATTTTATTCTTTCTTTTTCGATATTTGTCCACATCTAGTCTATTGTTGTACCTACTTCTGTTGTTGATGGACTTGGTAGTAGAAGCAAATTGTGCTTTGTCATGAAGCGATGCAACTGTTGTTGGGTACTTTTGTTTTGTGCCATGTCAATGTCGAAATCACCGACTATGACGATTTTCATGTTTGGTTTTGCAGTTGATGTGATTTTATGTACAAATGTTAAAAGGTCTACAAGAGAGGTTCTTGGCACCAAATAGACATTTGATATTCATATAGACATATGTTGAAAAAATAAGTTAGTCGTAATTGTTTCTATGTTCTTTGTTGCAAATGTTTCAATTCTTTGTATTGAAATCGAATTCCTATAGCATGTCAACAGACCATGAATATTCATTGCAACAAAACAAGTGAAATTTTCAATGAGCAAGTTTGTCTTTTGGCTTGTTGCCATTCAAGTTTCTTGTAGGCATAATACAGCTAATTCCATGAGTTGGTGGTCATGTAGTATATTTTCCAAGTACAATTGCAAACTCTTAGTGTTCAAAGAGCATATTGCCAAATAATTACAAGTTGTTGCGGTGAGATCATATAGCAAATTCCATTGTGCACTGTCTACAAGCCTTTGCATTTCACTTTGAACTTCATCTGAGACTTTGAAATTTTGCTCAGTTAGTCTTTCAATAAGGTATAACGTCTCAATGGTTTTTACTCTTTATAGTGCAGTATAAATAAAGCCATGATGGTTTATTCCATGGGGGTCAAAAGCCAAAGCATTCATTGTTAACATTTGTGACCTATGAATTGTTCTTGCACAGGGAATTGCTCTCGCATTGCTTTTTTCTTTTCATTTATTCTTTTTGTAACTCTTGTTATAGGAGTCCACGATTTATCTATTTCTATATCCTCTAAAGGAATCCATTGCTTGCCATTGTAAATTGCCTATATGGCATCATAGAACTGTATCCATACAATTTCAGGGGACATGTTTGTGTAATATTCAAAAATTTCATCTGCACCATTCAATAAGTCATTTTCCGTATTGTAATTTTCAGCAATTAGCTCGACTAGGATGTTTCTTTTCAGATTTATTTTCTTTGCTAAGTTTTATTGTTAGGTGTATAGTCCTTTTCAATTTTGTCAATTTCTACATGGTCAATTGCAATTAGTGTATATGTTTCTCCTTGTAAAACATTTAGCATTTTGTTATTATGAATTTCAACATCTTTGTTTCTGTGAAAAAAATATGGAAATGTTGGGTTAAGCGGAGGACTTCTATAGTAGTGTTCATTTAAGTATTCAATGTCTGTTGTTCCATTGTTCATTCTTATGCGATTTAGAATTGATGTGAATCGAATATCTGGTTGCCTCATTACTTGTGGTAGTCGAAAGAATTTTACATTTTCGTTCCAAAATGTGTATGGTATTGTCTCACTTTGAATTTTAGGGTTTTTGAATATCCAATTGTCGAGAATAGGTTATGTTTGGTAAAAATCACCACAAAAAATGACACCTAGGTTTTCGAATGGCTTTATCAGTGTGTGCATGATTTCATGTAACCTTTTATCTATGTTAAAAAGCATTCAACTACCTACTAAGGATACCTCGTCGATAAGCATTACACGAAGTTGCTCATATTTCTTGCTCATACTATCTAGAGTATTAGAATCCAGTGGTAACATTTTTGACATTTTGTATGGCAATTGGAAAACTGAGTGTGCAATTTCACCATTTGCATTGTAAGCAGCTTTCCCAGTATATGCAACAATAATACCTTTCACTAATAAAGGATCGTTATTAAGTTGTCTATTATAGAAACGACATAGTGCTTGGTAAATTAACTTTGTTGTATATGTCTTACTTGTTCCAACTTCCCCTGTTAAAAATAGGTGATTGTTTTGTCTGGAGATATTTGTTTTCTTATTGTAACATCTTTAACAATCTATTGTTGTTCAGCATTCAAATGTTTTTGCAAATCAAAATACTCGTCTTTGCTTATTAGAAATGGTTGCTTGGCTATTTCAAATTTGCTTGGTGGTTGGGTTTTCGTTTTATGTTTTTTTGTGATTTGATTTATATCAACCACAATATCATATTCGTCATTTGTAGCAAAACATCAATCACATTCATTGTCATTTCCAATGTCAAATATCATTGTTTTTGCTTTACAGATATGCATTGTCGCAATGTCAATGTCACCCCATTTTTTTTTGGAATTGCACTGTGAATTTGGCCTATGTATCTTGTATGGTTTCCAAGTGTCCTAGGTACGCTACAAGCCATGTGTCGAAATCTTTTTTCAATGTTTCTTCCGGTTCTCGATATGGTATGAACATCATTTTCTCTCTGCAATAGTTCTCAGGGTCTGTGTTTTTTGTACCTCACATAGCGTATGATTTGAGATTTTTGACGTCTCTTCATATTTTTGCTTGTTCCAAGATAGTAGGCTGCATATTTTGCTAAGCACACATGTTCTAAAGATTCTGGTCTTCCATTGTATTTGTCTGTGACTGAAGCACACATTACATTTTCGGAGTCATCACGCTCTTGTGCTAATAATTTAAGACTTTTCAAAACAAATATTCTATTTGTGAATGGCGATGTGTTTATAAAAATAGTTTTCCTAGAGCCATAATGCAATGGCAGTGATAATACTATGTGCACTACTTGTCGGCTAGATATTTGTTGATAGTTAAGGAGGGTGTTACCAAGTTTTCGCACAAATTGAAATTTAGTCTCATTTTTTTTTGATAGCTCTTCTCGGACTTTTGAGAAAGCCATTGTTAGTTTGCGATCTAGCTTAGTCATATAAGATGTGCAGTACAATGCATCAGAATATGCATCAAAAATAAATTGTGTATCTGTATTTGTATACCAAAGTTGGGGAACAACAATTGTGAAAGCATTGGTCCACATGTCCGTTGGGTGTCTTTTCAAAATAATTACAAGACATGTAGTAACTGGTCGTAAAAGGTTCACATAAGTTTCCTTAGTTAAGCTTTCGCTTTTTAAGAACATGTCAAATGTTGTATCTCTGTCATACTTTTTGTTTTCTAGTGATTTCAAAAAAAATTTAGTGGCATTTACAATTTCCTATTGTGTATTTTCTAAAGGTTCTAATATTATTGTTTCATCCATTGAAGGCAATGAAAACTTGAATCTGTAATATGATTTCTTGTACTTCTTACATGTTTTTGTATGATGATGAGTTTGCATTTGCAGTAATGTTTCTTCTAGCAATAATGAATCACAAGATATGTATTTTGTTACAAAGGATTCAATTTCGACATTTGAGTGTTTTTGTATGATGATGAGTTTGCATTTGCAGTAATGTTTCTTCTAGCAATAATGAATCACAAGATATGTATTTTGTTACAAAGGATTCAATTTCGACATTTGAGCATTGGTCGTAGATTGACACATTGTGTATCCAAAGCATAAAGTGAACGTGTTCATTTCCTCTATTTTGAAATTCTGTTATGAAAAAGTAATCGACAATGTCGCCAAACAATTGCTTATTTTGTAACATCAGTTTCTTGAATGCATTTATTTTGTGATTGAAATAACGACTACAAATTACTGGATTCTTTCTGATCATCAAATTGATTTTGTCTAAGCAAATATGCTCATTGTGTTGGGCTTTCTTTTGCCTAGTCATACTACCTAGTGCATTGCAAAGGGGGGCCCAAACATGATATGCGCTCGTTAGCATAACAAAAAAAGTTGGTGGTCCTAATTGCCTTATCATTGTGAAGATGTTATTTTTCATTTTTTCTAAGTAGTCAAGGGATATCCGAATGTTTTTTAAGCATCGAAAACATATTGGAGATTTTAAAATCTTTTCTACATTTGTCTTTCTCTTAAGGTCTCTACATATAATGTTTTCCCTTTCAATTCCCCTTTTCTTATACATATCCATGCAAAATTGAAAACTTGTTGTATGATAATTTTAATTGCTTTGAAGAATAGATTTGTGATGTGACTTGCAATGCCATTGTCTTGATGTAACAGTTCCCATTTTGCTATTTTCTGATAAGAAAAAGTTTTCATGACATCATTTGGTCGAGCACAACCATAATACAAAGTTGGAAAGTTCATTTCTTCTAAGTACTTGTCTTCAAAAATACCCAATGGCTTAAAGCCTTCAGATGGTGTTATTTGAATAATGTTTTCTTCAAAGTCTTTTATTGAATGTGAACTATTGAATCCATGAACTAATTCTGTAATTGGTTCTAATTCAATTTCAAATGAATCCTGGTCAATATCTTCAGTGTTTTGAAATTCTTTTGCTCTTTGGCCAATTTCATCCTCAAAGGTATGTAGCCATTTCTTATCGATAGTAACTTGCTCTTGCATGTACAAAGGCATTTTGCAAAGCTCAACCAATGCATTCATCACATATGCAGGTCTGACATTTCCAATCAAATATGCATTGTCATACTCTAAATTTTGTTTAATTCCAATTGCAATTATTGTCATTTTTTTTCCTCGATAATGCTTTTTGAATATGATCAAAATCAACATGCACATTTATAATTGTTCCAAAAAGTCTTATTTGTGCTCGTTCATATCCTAGTTGCCTTACGCATGGAAACTAGTCTTTCTTCTAAAGAACTTAATGTTTGAACTGCTTGTATTAATTGATTTCTTCGAATTTGAAAAGGTGAGGCAAACATGGGCATTTTGCAACTTGCAAGAGCCAAATTGCTTTGTTTACATATGTTTCCTTCCAATTGTTTTCTATCAAATTCTGATTCAGAAGTGATCGAATAGAAAATTTCAGTAATCTCTTTGTAAGATCAATTATGTCTTGAAGTGTAAGTGTTCACATATACAACACGGATAAGTGAGTGTGTAATTAATTGCTTGTAGATATGTTCTAATTGCTTTTTTGGCTTCATCAGTTTCTTTTTTCATTTTGTGTTCATTGTTTCTAAGTTTGCGTAATCTTATTTTCAAAGAATGTAATGATGTGCGTCTGATAATTTCACAATCTGTTGTCATTGGTGCTGCATTGTCATGCGGTCTATTTCTTATTGTTCGAGCTATTGACATGTTTCCAATGTCAGTCTGTTCTTGTGTCCTAGTGTTTTCTTGTGCCACATGTGATAACCCTTTCTGATGTCGAATTTCATTTTTTAGCAAACACAATGACATCTGCTCTGTCATAGGTTCTATAATTCTAGTTCCCGTTTCTTAAGTTGCTTTACTAGTGTTCAAATTTTGCCTTGATTTGATAATTGCATTTGTATTTGCTTGAATACATATAGGCTTGCCTTTGTCCATTCCATGTCCCATTTTTAAACGCATTATTTTTTTCAGTGAATAGACAAATATGTTAGATCGATAAGATCCACTTGTTTTTTCTTTGATTTCTTCTAATGGCTCATAGTGAATATGACTTGTTTCTATTTCAAATGCGATGACATTGTATATGTTCTTTGCATTTGAGCAATTGCTATATAAATTTGACATCTTTGCAGTTGTTGCTGGCCATTTTTGAATCGTCACTTGTAGAATGTTTGAAAGCCATAACAAAAATAAATGCCCACCTTCTATTTGACCTTGTTCATATGGCATTCCTAACATATCGATATATGCTTTCCAATTTACAATAGTCTTACTATTAGATTCTGTCAATTCCGATTTGCACGTTTCCAAGCATTCCATTGCAAATTTGTTTGTTGTGAAAATTGGATTTGAAAATGATTGAGAAATATAACGTCGCAATGATAGCACATCAAAATCACCTTTTATTAGGTAGCTTATTGCATTGAATAGGCTTTCTCCACAATTGTCAACAAATGGGCCTGTTTTATGCAATTGATACCTCTATATTTCATTTTCAATTGCATTCCATTTGTCTGAAAGTTTCAAACACGCAATTGACAATTTGTTATGTATAATTTGAGGAGCGGAGCCTTGCACTCTTCTTGTCAGCAATGGTTCATAGTGACCAGAAGTTGGATTCCTATCATACAACAAGATGGAATATGCTGGAGTCAACGACTCTTTGTTAAAATGCAAGTATTTCCATTTCTACATCATAGACCACAGGGAAATGGATATATTTAGCCACTGTGCAAGCCACTTAATGCAGAATGTATCACCCCATAGTCCAAACAGACCTGCACTTGTTGAGCTATTTGCAGAAATTCTCATCCTCTCTAGGTATGCACTCTTGTCATATATGCCATGCAAATCGTATACATGTCAGAATGCAATTCATATTCATAAGACCATTGTGCACTTGGATCGTAGTTATGCAAACATGATAAAAATAAATCTGTCATTCCATTCTGTAATTCATTAGACGTGTAACAAAAATTCAATAATACTTGAATTGTGTCAAACAGACAATCGCCTACATTATATTTGAATGAGGTAACTCGAAAAAGATAATTTATTCTTAAAAAATCATCAATGTGTGGCATCAATGTCTGTGGTTGATGTTCATATGTATCTACATCTAATAAAACTATAGGTGTTTTTCCTTCTTTCTTGTTCCTTCATATTTTCATCATATTCACAAATGCAAAACAGGTTTTACAATTCAGGTTTGAATTTTTCTTCCCCAAAGTTGATTACAAAAACAAAAAGACAATTGATCATACATTCTGGAAAATCTTCAGCACAAAGAAAAGAGCCCTTGGTACAACGCAAAAAAGAATGCAAGTAATTATGCCCTGTAACACATTACAGAAAAAGATAATTTGAATTTTTCAGGTTTCAATTTTTCTTTCCCAAACTTGATTAAAACAACAAAAAGACAATTGATTGTACCTTCAAGAATATCTTCAGCACAAACAAAAGAGGCCTCAACGCAACAAAAAAAAGAATGCAAGTAATTATGCCCTGTAACAGAAAAAGCTAATTTGAATTTTCCAAATGCAATATACTGTATTAAAACAAAAACAAAATTTGTCGAACTCATAATGATTAGATAGTTTGGTAAGGTACTTAAGGGCATTTTGTTTGAGAATAATAGTATAATGAAGTAACAAAGTATGTTAGCACATTTGGGCGTGTTCATTGGCGTATGAATAAAAGATTGACAGAGTTCAAATGAATTACAAAGACTACGAGAGTGAATGGAAGTGTTATAGCTGAAAAGGTTCTTTCCTTTTAAAATCCCAAATTTGGATACAAAGCCGTTATATAGTACTATCCTTGACAGTCTTCACAAGACACAGTTCTTAAGGCAACCATCTATAGCTCAAGGTATTTTTCAACATGATCCAGGTACAGGGAAAGTACCAACATGTGACTGAAACATTCAGTACTACACAAATCTTGAGATTCAGTTATCAGAAAATAGGACATGCTCTAAGAGTGGATTGATGAATAGTTCATGATTAGCAAATCCCCAGGGTTTAACATCACTACTATAGGTTAGGCCTACTATTCAACATTTATTGCATAGCATAGATTTAAGAACTTATCCAGAAAAGCATACCATCATTGCACTCCATACTTACTACTTCATGACTATTCTCATAGAGGGTCAAGTACAGTCAGGACTCACATACAGTTTGCTATCCATATTACGTACCAATCAGCTAAGATTAACATGATTTATCCTCATGCAAGTTTCCCAACCCAATCTAGTAATTTAGTCCTTGTTATAGCAGTGCCTGATAAGGTAGACAGTCAGGTCAGGCTTAGCCATCCTAAAGCTATTCAACAAATAAGTCTAGCTCAGCTAGAATGAAATCTAGTTTCTTGAAGTGCATTAAGTACTACCAGGGTATACTAGCTAAGAGTACATTTTCACTGTCAGTTCTAGTCGGCACAGTATATTACCCTGGTGTTGGAAGAGCTGAGAATGTCTTATACATGTTACAAGTGTAACTCCTACAGAGTCTGCCCTAACTGTTTAGCCAGATATAGATCACACAAAATCCTCATCAAATGCCCTTACAAGCTACTAGGCTTGTTAGTAGTTGACACAGTCAAGGCCTAGCTAATCATATAAACAATCTGATTATTATAGGATCCCAGATTCCATTTGCAACATAAGAAGGCACAGTATAGCATTCATGGAACACAAGTGCATATCTTTTTTAAAAGGTCCTAGAGTTGTTATCCATATTTCTTATTTATACAAACTGGTCAGAGCACATTACCTTACAGTTCTTACAAAAGCTTACACATTTATTGAGACTACAAACTACAATGTTACACAACCCTATACAGTTGTCAAGAACGTGAGCTATCATAGAACAAGCATGGCATATTTATCAAGTATTACTGATCAAAACTTTAATCATAGATTTTATTTTTTTACTTGGTCATAACTATGACAGGCCTCAACACGATTACCTTCTAAAATATGCACACTTCATTGAACCTCACAATATTAGCATAAGGACCATCCAATACCCTTGGAATCACCCTTTGCAATTGAGTTGCAAGCTACAGTAACTTATGCACACTAACTGAGATATTAACAGTATGTAATTCAAAAGAATCATACATAGGTTACCTTTACTTGGAAGGTCTAAAGTTAAAATCAGAACAGGGGTCCCACACAAGATTGTCTTTTCTTGTAATAACTGAAAAAGTGAAATGAAAAGCATCATGGTTAGGCATAAACAAATAATGTTATTCACCCATCATCTATTAATAATTAATTGTGTGCAATGGAATGCCATGGGTCTATACAAAAGGCCTTATAGGCATTCAAGAAAATGAAAATAACTATTACTTTCCAAAAGCAAACAGAAGTATTTTTGGTTTACTAGTAATTAGAGAGGCAATTAAGCAATGGATTTTGAAAATAAATTGCAGTTTTTCTTTTTCATTGGCCAATTAGATTCATATATAGCCCCTAGAAACCCATCTATACTATAGAATATGACATGTACAATATTAAATGTAAACAAAAGATGAGCATTAAAGGTTAATATGTTTGCTATACACTGTTTAAAAAAATTATAGAATGCTCGTGTATAATATTAAATGTAAACAGAAATGAGAATTTAAGGTTAATATGTTTGCTATACATTGTTTAAACAAAGTATAGAATGCTTACATTCATGTATAGTTTGAGTTAAAATTGTGTTTAAGACACTATTTAGGATATCAATGGGTCCCTTCAACCTGTGTGACATTATGATAATGCAAATGATTTTAAAAATTCATGTTCAACGCCACTTAAAATACTGTGGGTTTCTTCGTAAATGGTGTCTGATTCTCTGCAATGGTAATTTTTGGGGCCACAAGATGCTTGGTACATTGCAACATGTCCTATTGGAATGTTTCATTCTCCAAGCAAGTAGCTTGATCGATTACAAAGGTTTAGTGATAAAATACTGGCCAAAAGGACTTTTGCATTGAGGAAACTATGGAATCCTGAACGTCAACAATGGCCCAACTAGTGTATCAAGCAACGTTGCCCTCTTTCACCTTATCTATCATTGAAAGGGAGGTAATGGGTTATCTACTTGAATTTGTATGTGTTCTAGACAATTTGCAGTGATTCCAATTCTAGAGGCATCCAACACCTCAATGTCAACTTTGTAGTCTGAAATTCATAAAATGCATCCAATAAACAGTCCAAGTAACTCTCCTTTGAATCAATTTAGATGGAAGATACCTCCATGAATTAGACATCAGCATTGAATCTATAAACTATAATTTATGAACATAATACATAAATTGTCTCCAATTGTCTATCTTTTTAGATAGTGCGCTGATTGTTTGTCATCCCTGTTTGAGATCAGAGAACCTAACAAAGCATATTTTGAGCATGTATAAATCCTATCACTTCTGTAATGACTGAAAACTAGTCAAAATTATTTAGATAGATTATAATTCTATTATTTATCAATTTCAAATCAGGTGTGTCCACATTTATAAGGTTGACATATTGGGTCAAATAGGAACAGTTCACATAAAACATTACCAAAGATATGTTCACTCATGGGGATCATTTTCTGCTAAGGTTCTTCAAAAACAAGCACGATTACTACAGGTTCCATGAATTAGATTTGTTCTAAAACAATGTTCACATTCATCCACCAGAAGATAACATTTTGGGCTGAAATTCCATTGATAACGATGGCCATCGTTGCACATCCTCAAGCAGAATGGATTTCGTGAATTGACTTCGAAGTTGCCACAACAGACATGGAGTTTGAGCACCCTTTTGGAGAAGTATAAGGACTCTTAACATGATTGTTCATGGATCAGAGAAAGATGTTTATATTAAAAGAAGCTGGTTAGATTAAAATCATTGTGATGAAATGTGCAGGTTTATTGGAGAAGCATTCTGTCAAAGTATCAGAAGTGCAGGCAGTTTTTTAGCTCTACCCAATTTAGGATGCAGTATCATGCTTCATCATCATCAGAACTTTAATCATAGATTTTATTCTTTTGCTCAATCATAGCTATATCAGGGCTGAACACAATTACCTTCCAAAACATCCACACGGGGTGACACTGTAGTCGATGTTCGAATCCCATGGAAATAAATTGACACTTGTAAGGAGCCATAAAACCTACTATAATTATGTCTATGCAGACAAGAGATGAAACTATAAACAAGTGTCATCATACGGCTCTAGTACTTGTAATTGAGAATAGAACGGGTCAAAATATAACAATAATACAATAATGAATCGTTTGGCTCTAAAGCAACAGACAGACATATGTGAAAGGCAAAAGTAATAGTAGAATAGATCAAATGGATTTTGATAGGTCTTCAAAATCCTAATAAATAGGAGAAGCTATCATGCATGAGGGATCATATTTTATGATTCCTGTATAAACACAGAACATGAACAACAAGGAGATTCGACCCCAACAGCAAGGCCTGCTAAGATGGTCCAATGTTGAGGATTATTATCATCATTGTAGTTACGATTTTATGCAGCAGCCACCCAGATGTACCTTCGATTTGAATTCTCAGTCTGTGAAACAACATCATCGTAGAAGCAAGTGTAGCCCAAGTTTAATCCTGTAAAACTTAGAATTACGCCCACCTTCTCCTTCGCGCATTTGTAGCCCTTTTGATGACAAAAATTATAATTAAACTACCTCTACCTCTACCTCTTTCTCTTTCTTCACCCCACGTAATTCCTTTGGCCAATCTGAACTCCACATTTCACAACAACATTACAGCCATGGAGAAGAAGTTGCAGGGTCCACTTGGTCTCCTACTGTGGAGGTATTCTTATCATTGTCTTTTATGTTCTTGCTAGTGATCTTTTGTTCATGGTTTCCAAGTTGCCATTGTAAGGGCCATAGGCAATATTTTAATAGCCTACGCAAGGATAGGTGCAGTAACTAGTGAGATCACATTTCTTAGTTAACATTGTTCATAATTTTCTACTGTATGCAGGATGGTTGCTTCAGTATCCCAGAGCTTTGGTCATGAAAAGAGATTTTGGCCTGGGTAACAGATGGGCTCTTATAGCAGTTCGATAACAACCGGATCAGATATCATATTTGTAGCATGTAAATAGTCATTGGTGTGAAAATTTAGTCAGTCATCTCTTGCATCAAGATTTTAGAGTGTGTGCAAGAAGAACAGGTGAAGTGAAGACTTAGAGAACATAAATTGCACACAACTCGTTCATGAGGATTCTTTGGCCTAGAAAATGGAGATCCAGAAGAAGGGACTTAGTAAACTCCTTATTCTTCTCCATGGAAAAATGCAGGATTTGGAAAAGATGTCATTGTTGTTAACTTGGATAAAGGTAGACTGATCTTCTTTTTACCCTTAGAATTAAGCGATATGTAGGTTCATGTCATAATCATATTTTCAATTATAAAGTATAATAACAGCTGAATTAATTTCATTTCATCTCTGTCACATGTGTGCCCTAAAGCTGTGAGCTTACATGAGACAGGATTTGGTCCTATCCCTTCCAGATGGTGACGAAACTACCAAAATACAACCAAATTCGGTGTAGCTAATTGCAACAGGTACCTTGATTAACAATCTAACAACCATCATAGAAATCAGAGACATTGACTTTTCTCTAATTGCATTTATGATAATACATGTTTGAATTTTTAGGCTGTCATTTTGTCTATATGCTAGCTTGCTGTATATGCATTATGACGTGGGTTTGTCAAGCTGAAGAGTATCCATGGAAAGATAATGGACAATCACTGTCCTTTGGGTGCTTATTGTTGTGCTCTGCTTGAGCAAGAAAGGGGTTAATTGAAAAAAGGATTGTCGCATAAGCTGAATTTTAGCTTGTCAAACCAAAATAAATAAATAAAATGAAATCTTATAGAATCTGGATGCAATTTATATAGAACAGTTATACAAGCATGAAAGTGTTGGTAGAAAGCACTCTGCATAAATAGTAATTTGTGTGCGAATAGAAGAATGATGGAAATCCACTCCTTGCAACTTTAATGGAAGAGAATATGACTAAAGAAACCCTGGCTGAAGGTCACAAGGTAAAAAACAATAAGCATACTTCACGGTAGGCAATATGCCATCACACGACCCAACCCTAAAGATTGACCGTTATAGGTGCAGAGAACCCCATTTTTCTAAAATTAGGGCAAACCCTGAAAATAGTCTATTACAAGCCCCTTTGTGTCTGAGATTGAGCGGCCTGCCTGTATCCATAAATATGAAATATCAAGAGCAGAGAGACCCAAAATGTCAGAAAATTCAATGGCTATGCAGTTGTATCTAGAACACCATTGTGAATTAATAATATGCAATATTTGGAAAATCAGGGTATGGTAGTAGTAGATTGAGTCAAAACTAAATACTCGAGAAGCAAAATGCAGTCAATTTTTCTATCGAAAAAAACACTCAAATTCAAAATAACCCAGATCCGCAGAAAGGAGGACATGCAGAGCCATGAACAACCAGATGCGGGCAAATGCAAGCAAGAGAACAAACCTGATTTCAATAGTAGCAAACCTTGAAGCGGCTCTAGTTTGCGCGCCATGTTTCTCTATTTTTCTCGTTGTTTTGTAAATCCCTCTTCACTCTTGCTGCAGACAAAACATAAAAACAAACCAACATAAAAAGATACCTGGCCAAAATGACATAAATAAAGCCCAAACACACTCGCGCCACACACCTACAGGGAAGACCGCCATCTGCCAATGCCCAACACGTGCCAACTATCCCCGACCTCCATAATGGCCTGGGTTCTTTCCGTGCTCGTCTAAGCAAAACAGGGAACATATCAAACGCCAGCGCGATCGCCATCCCATTGGCTCCGACAGCAACAACTATTACAGACTTATTGTTAACTGGCAAAACAATATTTTATTGCCCCAGCATTCTTTCACTTAGGAAAATCGAAACAAAATAAACAGATATCCTCCTGCGATTGGTAATTGTCGGGAAGCAGCGCACGAATAAATAAATGCCTGAGTCGAAACATATCGTACCCGTCGGGTACTAACAAATGTAATAAAACCTCTTGGTAAAATTTGTTAGTTTTTTATTTAATTTGTGATCAATAGCGATGTTTTATTTTGTTTTCAGTCCATATTTTGTAACCTATTAATATTAAAAAATATTTTTCTATACGTTATCGTGAAATATTTTATTTATATAAATGTAATAATTAAAAATTCATTTTATAAATGATAAATATAACAACATTTAATTGGTGATTAAAATAATAATTAAAAATTTTAAAGTAAAATTCTAATATCACTATATAATATGTTGTGTTTGATAAACTGATACTTGAAATGGTCGATTAGCAATATGAGTTTATTGCCTTTAAATTTAACATTCCAAATGAAACGTTGGCTACAAAATGGCCAAATATTTTAGTACAAATATTCGTCAAGCTCCCATAAGTTTATTCTATGTACATGTTAGGTATGGCATCTTGTCAATGTAAATAAAGATGAACGTATTATATATAGAGAATATAACTTTGGTTTAAGTATTAAAAGAGAATTTGGTACTTTTATTTAAATTTATCTTCATGAATAATGTGTTATTAGTCTCGTCAAGGTAAGGTACTATGAGAATTAGTTAAGCAAACATACTACTTTAACAATTCTAAAGTTAAGCATCCAAAAAATTAATAATAATCTTTTAGATGATTTTGTAGACTATTTCATTTACACCAATGTAATAATTAAAAATTCATTTAAAAAATATACAAGCATTTATTTACCCATTAAAGTAACAATTAAGACTTTTAAATACAAAAAACTAGGTATCAGTGTTTGGCACCATTTAATTTGATGGACTATATATATATGGGTCGTGTCCACATATGTTAAACTTTCGAAAGGATTTAAATCATCGCATCATAGGTGTATACACTAATTTATGCTCACCCCGCATTACACTAATTCCCACTAATTTGACCTAAATCCCGTATTTCGTAGCTAAAATAATTGAAGATTATATTACCTACTAACCTACCCCTTAAACCCACTAGCCAATTTTAAATTCAAAAATATTCCAACTACCCACCCACCACCCTAAACTAGCATTCCCTAAACCCTATGCGGAGATTTCTAGATTGGAGGATTATAGAAATCTTCTCCAACTTAGCCTCTTCCTCTAGAATTTTTCTATTCTAGAGATTTCCATGGAATTAAAAATTCCATGAAAATTTCCTAACCATAGATCTAAATGACCCAAATTTGAATTTGGATCATAGATCTTCCCCCCATTTGCCTATAAAACTAAGCTCTCCCCCCCCCCCACTCTCAAACCATCTGAAAAGCCCAAACCAAAACCATGCCAAAATGATTCTAGAAAAGCCATAGCAAATCTATAATCAACCATCAAAGCATTCATTATCATAATCCAACATCAAGCTATCATGGAGTCAATATGAGTCTAATCACATGCATTCGAATCCTGGAATGGAGGCATGAGAAGGTAAGGAGCATGGTACAAATATTCTCCTAGTTTTGATTTATCTCCTCTATCCATTCCTATTGGTGCCATCAAGTTTTGAGTTTTATTGTCATTTTGATAACACTTGCTTGAGCTTGAAATTTGGTGCACAACAGGTATCTGCACGATTCTTCTGAAATGATCGTAAGTTATAATAGTCAAATTCTAGCCTCAAATTAGGGCTTGTAGATCAAAAATTACACTTCAATTAAACTACGTTGATTTTTAATTGATATAAGAATTGGCAAAAGACTTAAATAAGACATTTATCTCCCAAGTTGAATAAGATGGGTTTTATCTTTGTATTGAATTAATAGTTCTACCTCCAACTCACAAATGGTCATGCATTGATGTTGGAAGTTAGACAAGATGAAAATGCGGTGTTGGTGTATTATGGCCTATGGGTACAAAAACATGTTTTTTTATTGGGTTGAGTCCACATTAAGTATTTCCACACTATTTTATCTATATCATTTTTCCCTTTTCATTGAGCAATTGAAATTGATTAAATATGAAGATAATTAAGAGCTTTGAAGATCAGATTATTTTTATTAATTACGTTTTTTTTGGAGGCTATTGTAATTTGCAATTTATTGGTTACGAATAAATATTATCAACATTGGGTAACTTAACCACATGGTCTAGCTAAAACAACCATCATAGAGCTGAAAAAGGCATCGGAACTTATTAAGCGCTCACATGTAAAGAGAGGTGCCCATGTATGCATTTTTTAATTTTTAAAACAATTTCTATCTACTTATCAATGAATGGTCTATTTTTATTTTATTTTTTATTTCTACACTTTCAAAATTTTAATATTTAATATGAATGACACAATATTAGTGGAATTATTCCTCTAATTACCATGTGTGTTTTGCAACAGTTTTAAAGGAAACAAAGAGCTAACCTCACATAAATCAAAAGAGATCATTTCAATTTACATTTAAACCTTCATCACTATCGTTATGATAGGGTACAGCTGTAAAAACTACCACATAATTTATTTTTAACTGTGAGATAATGTGTGTAAATAGTGATGTTTACAATTTGCAGATACATGTGAAAGAAATGATAGAATCTTGGTTGCTCACATAGTCATTCATATTAGTGTTAAATATGTGTGATGTGAAAACACAATAAAGATATTTCACATTGTCACATTATTATGTGATCCTTAACTTCTCAAAACTTGTGAACATTATAAAATTTCATCTTCTCTAGTTAAACTTAACGTTGCCCCATTTTATAAGTTTTAAACTAGATGTAGGGTATATTCTAATTTAGTTTTTAACAAGTTGATAAACTACAAAAACTTACAAACATTTTAATCCCTGTCAAAGCATGCCAAAGCAACAATAATAGAGCTTTCACCCCAACAAATGATATTTTGGCTCTAATTAATCACAATTAATCCTTACATACCATTCACTGCTATCATGAGCTTACATTGTAAATTTATATGCAAATTCAGCCATAAACAATTTTCAATACAAAGGTAGAGATTAACCGCTACATGGCCCTTATTATTATTGTACTTGTAGGAATCAGTAGGATTAAATCTTTCTTTGTTGATTTGGTGAATCAAATGTATTTTTATAATATGAGAATACGAATTGTACAAAGTTTTATAGATATTATTTAGGGAATATTCCTCAACACCTTATTGAGGAATATTCCATATATTTTGTTGTAATTTTTTTTTAACTTTTAGAGTAATGTATGCTTCCTAGATATTTATTGCATCATCATTTTAGACTACCTGTTCAATAGCTAATGAAATTATGTCATGAAATTTAATAAAAAGTACGTTGTCATTTGTGTTGATTCGTAGCTTTATCTGCATTTATTTTTCTATTATATTGTTGTTTCATATATTTTGGTTCTGATGAGTAGTTTATTTTTATTTTTTTGCTTTGATCAATGCACATTGCCTAGATATTTATTACTCTGCTATTTTTAATTGGTTGTTAATGCTCATTAATAAACATTGTTCATGCACGTGTATTAAAGGTCTCTTTTGCCACATTGATTTAAATATTGTTATCAAGTTAAGTAACTTCTACAATGGCTAGGGTTTCGAAGAAATTTGTTTCAATATTTTAATCTAAAAAAAAACTTCACCATGTACTATGCAAGAAAAAATTGTAAATTTTTTAAATTTTTAATAGTGTTTATTATTGTCTTCTATATAGTTGTTGCATAAATTTAGTTAATTTGTTTGTTTATTTTTCACTTTGCTCAATGCATGTTGCTTGGATACTTATTGCACTGCTATTTTTAATTGCCCTTTATTACTTGTTGATGGACACTATTCACATCAAATTTGTATTGGGAAAGCTTGCTCGTGAAATGAACACCATTTTTTATTTTTTTAATAATTTTTATTGTTGCATTTTATATAGTTGTTACATCTATTTAGTTTGTTTTTTAATTCATTTGCACGTTAGTCAAAGCATGTTGCTTGGATATGTATTGCACCACCATTTTTAATTGCCCTTTAGTATTTGTCAATAGACACTGTTCACACCATTTTTGTATTACGAAGCTTGCTCGTGAAATGAATTGCATAAATACTACCACCAAAATTCTTGAATCATATTCATCATTGTCAGATCATATTGTTCTATTTAAATCCCATAGGCAGATTATGTGGCATTTGATGTCGAAGTTATAAAACACAAACATGGTGTATTCTAATCTTCATCACATTATTCCACTTCTCCTTTGTATTATTGTATATGTAGGGAAACTGAGTGAAGAAGCAAGCGATATGAAGTATAAAGTTCCTGGTATGTTCACATTCAGGGACTCGATCATATATCCTAGAAAGAACGACTTCATTACCATCAATGTGAAACTACCACCCAATCTATGGCCTCAATTTTATTGGTAACAAATCTATGGGTTGTTGTTCTAATGGTGGACTCCCAGAAGATTTCCTCAATAAGTATTTATAATTTCAAATAGTTTCAATAATTAATCTGATATTTTATGTTTTTATAAACATTTTGGCATGCAGTCGTAGCGTTGGGGCTTGAATACATAGTGTCGCCATATTTAGACCCTCATCTCAGTGCACATGACCTCCTCATAGGTGATAGCTTTGCTTCAACCAGAAGTGGGTATGACAAGCTCACTAACATGAAAGTTGTGCGTTTCTATGCAAATGTTTTTTACAAGGATTTGTTTTCAGCAGCATGTAGATTTTAACATTCAAGTATATCCTCGAGTTTCAATGGAAATCTAAGTTATATATTACAGTTTTTTTCATAAATAGTTTTTAGCATTGAGTTTTACTTACAGTAAATATTTCCTTCATGTTATAGGGAGATACAACTTTTTAAAATATTGGTTTGTTAGGGACATCTTCGGTTTGGGAAGAATCTTATTGTCATTTTATGTGAGAGTTTACTCTTTTGAGTTTTTCCTTGGTTATATGTTCTCATTTTCTATTTGAGTTTGATTGAAGTGGAAATTGGTCTTTATGGAAAGCAATATACAGTTTCTGAAAATGTTTTTATTGACTTGTTGAATGTTCTTTAGGGTCTCATTCTTCCTAAGAGAGGTATTTACTTGTGGGAGTGAAGGTAGTACAGTTCTTAAGTTGTTTTGGGCTGCCAAGTTTATAGAGTAAATTTCTTTTGACTTTGAATATTGTTTATGGAATGTTGAGCTCATTCTCATAACTTTGAGAGTTTGGAGAAATGGTATGTTTCAAGCACTAAAGCCTCATTTTTTTTTTGCTTGGTACTAAAATCTATGATTTCTTTAACCATTTTTTTATGGTTTGTTCAGAGTATGGAAGTCTCAATCTAATAAGTATTGAACTTTGTGTTCATTTAATATCTTTTGTCAAGCAGGGAGCTTTCTTAAAATTTAGATATATCTTGGTTGTGATGATGCATCAAAGTGGGAGCATATATTTATAGTTCCTTTGAAGTAGTGTATTGGTGGTTTGTGTAATATAGTTTTATGATAATAATAAATGAACTCGTATGATAGCTGCCAAGACCCAACATTCAGCTTTAAACATACACTCATTTAAATTATATGTAAAAATTAAAATTATATTTATATTTATTTATCAATATAAGAGTACTAGTTTTGGATACTAAGGAATTCATTATATTATTCTAACTTTTGTTGTGATAAAAACTTTACAATCAAGGGGGGCGAGGCGGGGCAGGGGGGGGAGGACGAGGGCGGGGCGAAATTATTGATGTTGCTTTGGTTGCTCATTGTACAGGTGCATAGATATGGATGTCCCAATGCCAAGAAACTTTTATGCAAATTGATTATATATAATGTATATATTACATTTTCTTTGTATATATATTTTTTTCTTTTTTTATGCTTTTGTGTATATGTTTATGTTTCAAAAGCTTGCCATGTTCCACTTTATTATATATTATCAATATATGTAAGCATTTTGAATCCAGTGATTTTTCCCAAATGTCTATTTATAGAGATTTGTTCCATATTTTATTTTATATTTTGTGAAATCTTTGATCAGTTGAGCATTTAAAAATTTATTGTATTTGGAATCTTGATATGCATTGTTAAAATTTGAATGCCCTACTAATGATAGAGTAGATTTATTTACATATTATCAAACAATATAAGTGTTTAGAGAGTAAATTGTATGGCCATATGACCATGTTTGCCATTTTTAGTCTTTAAATATGTAGACACAAATTAACATTTTTTTCTAAAATAATGCACTTATGACCATTCCTTTTATGCACTTAGCTCATGCCTCATTCCATGGTCCTTGATCGCACTTTTTTCACTCATATCGTGGATGACCCATTCCCATAAGCAACTATTGATCTCAAAATAGCCCTATCCAACATTCTAAGCAACCTAAATTCAATTTGAGATTGATCCCCACTTTTAGTTTAGTTTTTCTTGCCCTCTCGATAAGGTCACCCTATTTGCACAATCCCACTCCCAAGGAGTGTCCAGTTCCACTAACAATGTCCTCCTTCCAAATAATGCCTAATTTCTCAAATTTAAATTCATATAATGGGTCTTCCCATAAGTTTGGTGATCCCCATCCGAAGGATTTCCAAATATATCATTGTAAAGCCACATTTCAAACCATTTTTCACATAAAAGGCTCACACATGGAAAAACATTATAACATCTCACTACACATTGAGATAAAAACATCTATTTTTTTCAATTCATAATCTACACAACCCAAGTAGCCCTGAGATAAGTTTGCATACACTTCTAAGGTCACAAGTCGTTATTAACGCACTTAATCACACCAAGATTGCACCAACATTTGCCTCTTTTGTTGGTTTTTCCCTATACATTGTGGGGTTTCCCAAATAAAAAGTCTATCATTTTTATCCATGAACTTATGATTCCTAGTTATGTTTAATTGCATTCATATTTTATTTCTTAAGTATTGTTTACTCTTCAAATAATGAATAATGCTAGTTCTAATTCATTACATGAATTGAATTGTCATTTTAAAGTATAACATCAATGTGTAAATCTATGAATTCTAGCAAGTTTATTACTTGAGAGGTTATAGAATATTTTGGTATTAGAACAAATTAATATTTAAGTTATAATGGAAATTTTTAATGATTTGTAAGATAGTGATGAGATCTCAAGAAGGAGAATTCTTTCCTTGAAATCTTGAGATATATATAAGATAGTGGAATTGGCAAATGAGAGAAATGTGTCTCAAAGGTGAAGAGAATATTTCCAATAGAGTAGTTGCATTAGAATTATGAATGGATGGTGTGATGAAGTCCCAAGACACTATCACTAAATAATGAAAGCTCACATATGGGAACCCAAAAAAACATAGTCATTATGGTTCACTCTATAGTCAAGAAGCTTAGAAATATAGAGGAGACCTATGAAGAAGAATCTAAAAGTGGAGAAGATTCCATAGATGAGCATGAAGAAGAACCTCCTAAAGACAAAATTAAAGCTAAGGTAAAATATGAACATACTCCTTTTAAGGTTCAAACAAAATTTGAGATCAAATCCTTTGAAGGATAAATATATGCATACATATTAGATATGTGGTTGAAACAAATGGAGGTTTATTTTAGAGTGCATAATGTAACAAAGGGAAAAAAATATTTCTTTTGCATGTCTCAAAATGGAAGGTATCGCAATAGTTTGGTGGGAAACCTACCTACAAGCTTCCAAAAGGAAGAAGAGGTTGATTGTAGATAAGTGGAGTGATTTTAAAAATTTGTTGTGTAAAAATATTTATCATAATTGGAATAAAATTGGTTAAAATATTAAGTGTTAGTATTACAGGTAAGGAGATGGTCAAAGTGTATAACATTGTACTATATAATTTAATAGACAAGCCATCCTCATGGGTTTGGACTTGGAAGATGTAGACAACATGAATAGTATTTGGGAGGTCTCCATTCACATTTGAGGAGACGGGTCAATTCAGGTAGGCCTCAAGATCTTGATGAAATGTGCTTACAAGCATCCTACATTGAGGAAGAAAAGAAGCAAGTAGAGAGAGAATCTTCAAAGTATAATCAGTCCACAAATCAAGTTCAAAAAGAGAAAAATTAGCATTGCAATACCTTTAATAAATAAAAATTCAAAGGTAAAAGTAATACCATAGCTTTGCATAGTTGTATGGATCCTAATAACCAATGTAATCATTGTGCTATATAATGTCATGTTAACACCAAGTGTTGGAAGTTGTAGCCAAAATTATGTCCCAAGAATTGAGCCAAGGAGGACTTTAATAAGCCCATGCCATTGTTGAATAAATTAGAGGTACAAATTGAGGAAATTTTTAATGTAGATGAGAAGTGTGGGTACATTGTCACCGACATGAATAACAAGGAATGAGAAAGAGCATAAATGAGAAATCTATTCCAAATCAAGATTAAAATCAAAAAAACCAAGGTAAATGCACTTGTTGATATCGGGTCGCAATCTAGATTGATTTCAGATAAAGTTGTTAATAAGCTTGGTTTATAAGTACATGATCATAAACATCCATATCCTCTAGGTTGAGTGAGAAAAGATGTTAAAATTTAGTTTTAAAAAGAATGTAAATTTAAATTTAGGATTAACCCATAATATGTTGATGAGATAAAAGCTGATCTGATTCCTCTTAATACATTTAAGGTAGTGTTTGGAAGTCCTTACTTGTATATTAAGGATGTTATCTTCAAGTTGAGGGATCATATACCAATAGGTCAAGGATGGAGTCAACCATATCATCAAGGCATATCAAAGAAATTCCAAACTTACAATGGTAAGTGTCAACTAAGAAAAAAGACTCATTCAAGGAAATAATTAGTTTTGTTTGCTTCTTTTGAAAGATGAGAAAGAGGATGGGTTATAAAATTATAATATTAATAGTGCTAACAAGGGATTGGATGAGTTGTTGCATATTATAACAACATGACTTGATACCATATTGGGGAAAAAAACTCCTTTCTCTAAAACCATGTCAAGAAAGAGAAAGAGTCATTTTCCCCAGTATGGCATCAAGTTATGTTGTTATAATATGGTATCATATCTATGTTGTTCTAATATGGCATCAGATCTGAGGGACCAAGCCATTCTTCATAGATAGTTATTGTGGATTTCTAATGTTTTTTAATAAGCTCGACATTTCCACATAACTCCTCTAACCCCTTTACAAGTTTCTAAGCCATCATCCTTTATGGGTGGTTTCAAAATTTAGAGCAATGTTTCGGAGCTAGTCCTCTTGTGGGTGGCTTCAAAATTCAAAACAATTATTTCTGAGCCATGCCTATTTGGTAGTTTCTAATTTTAGAATAAGCAAGTTTCTCAGCTAAACATTTTTTGGTGGGTTTCAAAAATTATGAATATAGGTTCATTTGCATGGAGTGAGTTTGATTTTATAATAATTTTTTCACATGTACCATATCTTATTTGTTTAGAACTGATTTCTTCCTTCGACTAGATTCTCGTAGTTGTTGTTGATCCACATATGGAGGAGTCTCATTGAAGAGAATTCTACCAATTTCAATTTTTGAGTTTTTTAGTGTGTATTAGACACACTCATTACATCAATTATGCCAGAGAAAGTCATTTTTTACTTTTTTTCACTTGAATCGAACACCATGATCTCATTTACCAAGCCATGTAGATCATGTTCTGTGTAGAACTAGAACCTTTGCATGTGTAAAATGATCCAACGAGTAGGAAAATGACATTTTTAGCTCATTTGGCATGTTTTCATGACCAAATTTCACTTTTTTTAGTAACTCATGATGATTTGTTAGATTTTATATTTGGATATGGATTAGACATGGGTCCGTTCAAAGGGTGTTTTTTTACCTTGAATATTTTTCTGAGATCTACATAGTGATGGGGTCATTTTTTCATTTCGATAACCCATATTTCCATAGTTTTAATTTTGTACCTATTTTGTTGGCCAGTTCAAGCATTTTGGACTTTTTAGAGGCCATAACTTTTGACTAGTAACTCATATTTGCATGGTTTTTAAGTGTGTGTTTCTCATGCTCTTCGTTATAACATTTGTTTATTCTAATGTTGACTCATATTAGTTTTTTATAACTTAGTGGTTGCTTTGTAAACTATAAATCATATTATTATGCACTGAGTGTAGATACCAAAAAACCACACACCACAGTTTCGCATGTCGTAACCTAACCTCCTTGAACCAACTCCTAGCCATTTACCCCACCAAACCTCTAATTGGCTAAACCCACCCTTTTCACCAATTTTAACTTTAACCTTCATCCTTGACTATTGACGGTTAGCAGTCTAACAACCAATAATCAACAGTCTAACTGTCGACAGTTAGCAGTCTTACAATCGATGGTCAACTCGACCACTGACGGTCAGTTGTCCACCACCTGAATAGTTAACTCCAACATCAACTACAACTTGCTCTTTTATAATTATCTTGTATGAGTCAATGCATATCCAAGTCAAATTTAGACACGAGTTAAACCCCTCTTGAACCTACACTTCCACCTCCCCTTCTTTCATAAAAAAAAGCTTCAAGAGGTGAAAAAGGGAAGGATCGCCAACCATTATATCTACAATTATCAGGATCTATCTACATCTGCCATCTTCTATGTCAGAGTTTCTTTTGTAGGTCCAGTAGTCAGCATTAACCATCATCAACACCAATAATCATCACCAACAATCTCTATCAATAGACTTCTTCTTGATCAAGCTATCAACTAAGTATTTTGTCAATATTCTAAGTTATTTAGTTTTCTTTTTATGGATTGCACCCAATCCCCAACCTCTTGACCATCTGAGAACTTAGCCTTTGAGTTGGACCCTTCTAAGACTCACCCTCTATATCACAACCATCAGCCAACCAAAATAAACCTTGAAATAAATCAATCAACCTCACCCAACTAAGTTGTTTGACCTAGACTAGACTGACAATAACTATCGATGGTCAGCTATTTAACCACCGATGGTCAGCTCAACTGCTAACAGTCAGTCGGACCACTGACAGTCACTATCAGACCAAATTGGCAAGCACCTACTACCTATCAACCTCAACTGGAACTTTATTTTCTTGACCTCTGTCACTATACAGACCATAAACAACAACCCGACCCTAACCTGAACCAACATTCTGACATTTGGCATTCACCTTAATGTTATCTTTTTAATCTAAGCATTTCTTTTGAATGGTATTTATTTCACCTAAATTAAGTATTTTCATATCCGTTATGTAACCTTCTTTTATCAACATTAAATTGTCTTAAAAGGTGGATTATCAGCCTCCAAAAAAGTCGTGTACTTCTTGAAACTAGCTTACTAGGCAATCCACCTTCCTACCTAACTAACATAACCATTTTCTAGTCTCTTTCTTATGCAGGTCATCCTCCCAAGCCAAAGAGGAGCTCTCACAACTATCTAGATCACAGAGCACAAACCAAATCTAGGTTCTTCTACCTTACCCTTTCTTTCAGTTTTACTTTTTCTTCAGGAAATAAAGCAAATTTTGAGTATACACTGAGTATGGGTGCCACATCATTTTCAAAGTGGATCACTCTTCATTTCATCATATAAATTCTAAGTGGGTTTTTCAGATGTGTTTTATACTTAGGGTTTTCTAGCTTTATCTACCTTCATGTGTGTGTGTGTGCTTTGTCACACTCCCTTTTCACATTTTAGTTGTTGAGTACTTCATGTATGAGAAGGGTTTGGTGTAACTTGGGGATTGATCCCACCTTTCACTCCACTAATAATTATCTCCCACTCACCTCTTTTTTTTTATATAAGGAACATTTTTGTCCTTGTTTGGAGTGGAGCTTAGAGCTAGTTATCCATAACTATTGGAGATGTAGTCTCTTAGAAGATCATGTTTTGGTGCAATAATTACAAGTTGCACATGTACATTGTATATAAAATTTATTTAATATATAATCTTTTATTGGTGAATTTCATTCTATTATTTGAATACTTTATGTGTATGGTGTCTATGTTTCTCTTTCCTGACATGGTTTCATTGAGAAGAGTTATTTTCCCCGATATGGCATCAAGCTATATCGGTCTAATACTTTAATATTTTCATAAACTTTTCCAAACTCTTAAGAGTTTGCCTCTAAAAATGGACATGAGATTCAATTGTTATCCTAATATTCTCTACTTAACATTGGTTTGTATAGGCAATCACTCTTGGAGATTAATGAGCTTAAAAAACAACTTCAAGAATTATTAGAACAAGGCATCATATGCCTAAGAAATTCACTATGTGGATCACCCATTATGGTGATGCAAAATAAATATGGCTTGTGGAGGATGTGCATTGACTATTGGGCCTTGAACAAGATCACCATAAAGAACTGATATCCACTTCCACATATTGATAATTTTTTGGGCCACCTCTAGCATGGTAATCATTTCACTAAGTTGGATCTCAAATCAGGCTATCAACAATTTCAGATAAAGGAAGATGTATGAAAGACAACATTCAAGACAAAATAAGGTTTGTATGGATGGTTGGGGCTTTCTTTTTGGTTTATGTAATGCACCTAAAAAATTCATGAAATTAATGAATGATGTATTAAGTCCATTCATAAATACATGTGTAATGGTGTATTTAGATGATGTTCTGATTTTTTATGCTACATAGGAGGAACATCTAACACATTTGAAACAAGTCTTGCTAGTGTTCCAAGAAAAATAAGTTTTATGAAATATGAAGAAATGTGAGTTTTCAAAACAATCACTCATATATTTGGGGCATGTGTCTTGAAGAAGAGAACTGATAGTGGACCCAACAAAGGTTAAGGCCATTAAAAATTAGCCGATGCCTAGGCTTTTTATTGAAACAAGAATCTTATAGGAGCAATATAATACATGTGGAAGTTTATTCTAACTTTATTCATAGTACTTGCACCTCGACATTCAACTATAGTAATAGGTAATAATTTTCAATGGGATAAGGAACATGATAGTGCATTTTATTTAGTCAAACATAAAATAATCCATGCACTAATCCTTGTTCTTCCTAAGTTTCAACAACCATTCAAATTTCAAATGGATGCAAGCATGTTATCGTGTTAATTTTGTTACAAGAAAGTAATATCTTATGTTATCATTAATAGGTGTATTCTTCATAAGTAAGGGGTATCTTATTTATGATAAATAAATGTATGCACTATTCCAAGCACTAAAGAAATGCAAGTATTTATTGGGTAAAGAAACAATTATGTGCACAGACCACAAACCTTTTCAATATTTGTAATCACAGATTAAATTGTAGCAACCAAAATAATAAAAATGGATGGGATCCCCCAAAAAATCCATTTGGTGATCAAGTAAGAGAAAGGAAGCACCAACATAGTGGCAAATATGTTATCTAAGCCACCAATAAAGAAATTTTTAACTTTGGCAACAATCTCACAAAAGAGGCTTGAGGAAGCACATGCACATGTATAATTTAGGAATAAATTCTAATTATTACAAGCCAAGAAGATGGAAAATGAAGCAAATATGGATGTGATCTCAAGGTGGACTAGTCTACAAGTGGAAAACACTGTGTGCCAAAATATAAAAGACTAACCTTGATAAAGGAAGCCCATGCATCTAAGGTCTCCAGGAACTTTAGTGTTGGTAATAACATGGATCATTTGTAAAGGGATGATCAGAAATGCCTAGGATGATCACACTATCTCACTAGTGGAAAATATGGAAAGTAAGAGAGAAATGCCTAGGATGATCATAAATTGTATCATGTTTATCATCTAACTCAGGTGATAAAATAATAAACTATATGAGTAAATTTGCATAATGTTGAGACCTAGAAAATGCTAGTTTGTGTTGTATGGGATAAAACAACATATATTTGGTTTATAATGTAATTTTTAATTACATATTTGGATTTCTCTCAAAAAATTACACAATATTAAAAAATGTCACTCAATTTTGAGGTTGTATACAAAATATATGGGGTTTAAAAGTTAGTTGTCTTGGTTACTGCTTATCTCGGGAGCCGACTGTTGACATTTCGACTAGTTACCTTTAGAGCTTGACTGTTGACCTTTGGATCTCAACCGTAACTGTGTGAATTTGAATTTTTTTTGACATTTCAGCTTCTTGGTGTTTCATTTCAATTTCTTGGGGGATTCTAAGGATGGAAGAACATAAATACAGGTCTTATCAAGGCAAATTACATCAAAGAGGTCTAAAGAGATATCAAGAAGAATATAAAAATAGAAGCAAGTGCAATGAGATGTATGGAAATTAGATTCACATTCTTATTTTAATTTTTGAGTCTTGGTTCCTGTTTTATCATTTTTGCTTAGTTGTAAGTGATTGATTTGAATGCTCATTAGAGATTAGGGGGAGACATTCTTAAAAAGTATTATATTGATTGTATGTGGTTTTTTCTAAGTTAGAGTGTGGAAAGGAAAAACTAAGTGAACAAATTTCAGAGCATGTGAGTGTTTAAGCATATTTAAGTGAAAAGTATGTTCATGAAGGCCTCAAAAAGGTAGTAAACTTGTAATTGTAGCATGAGATAGTAGAACAAGGAGAAGATCCCTCACTTTTGTTAGATTTTTATCGATTTGAGTTTCTCTAGGGTAATATTGTGTCTCTTTTGATTCTATTTTGGCTCTAGTTTCTTGCTTTAATTTCAATGTTCTTGTATTCCTTTCAGTATGAAACATTTGTAACTCAGTTCTTAGCACATTTAATGAGTGTTTTAATCAAATTAACAAGAAATTAGTGATTTAAGAAATCAAGTGATTGTTAGGAGTATATAAGATTCGTGTTGGTGAAACATAGTGAGGAATATCCACTTAGTTTACGAATCAAATTGGTATCAAAGTAGGGTATCCTTTTTGTCATAAAATGTTTACTAACATATTTCCATAGATGTTAGATTTGTTTATGTTCTATTTTGGTGGTTGTTGTGGTGACCATTGTGTAGATGTTTTCAATTACCTGGATGGCAAGTGTTATTAGAGAGATTGTCTTGATTTATTGGCAACAAGGTGGGTTATAATTCCAATACTGTTGTTGTTGGGATGATGCAAGAAATTGTGAAATTTTGTGATATGATGGTATTTTACAAAATTATTTGATGGACTAATAATCCAAGGGACATGAAAAAGGTTGAGCATTCAACTTGGCAAAAATTACTCTCCCAAAGAGAGAAAGGTTGAGAGAGTTACAAAGTCCAGATAAATACATGTTCAATATAGATTTGAGCATAGTTTCCTTGTGACAGAAAGGTCTGGTTGTACTTGAGCAAAGAAAAGACTCCTAAGGTAATACTATGAAACTTAAGGAATAATGTTTTTACTTGGATATGCCTCATTATCTTTTTATTTGAAAATCAATGTTTCGTTGAGCCTTCCATGTAGAACAAAGAAGACCTTTTGTACCTTCAATTGTAGATCCTTGTTCCTATTAGCCAATATGAGTGGGAAACATATGTTGTTGTAGATGAAGGAAAGAGAATCAAGAAAGGGAAAACAAGTTATTCCAAAGGACATTCAAAAAAGTGGGGTAAGGATTCCTCACCACTTGAGTTTCAGAAATTGTGTGAAAGAAAGCCTTCAAATTGGAAGTTGACTATATTGGAACCCAAAAAGGGTGTTGTTCAAGAACTCATCAAATTAGAACATGAGCATGGTACTCTCTAAAAGATGATCAAATTGGAACCTAAAATGGGTATTGTCCAAGAGGATGATAATATGGGTTTCTAACTTGGGTGATAGGAGTTAAATCTTAAACTTATTTTTATAGTTTTTGTGGGACCTAAAAGCCTTTAAATTATAGGTGTGATAAAAAATTGATCATATTTATCATCTAACTTAGTAAAATAATCAAATGTCAAAATATGAGTAATTTGCATAATGTTGAGACCTAAAAAATGCTAGTTTCTATTGTACGGGATAAAACAATATATAATTTTTTCAAAAGTAATTTTTAATTAGATATTTGGATTCTTCTCAGAAAAATAGACAAGTTAAAAAAATGGCATTCGATTTCAAGGTCATATGCAAAATTTATGGGCTTTGGAAATTAGTTGTCTTGGTTACTGCTTATCTCCACAGCCAACTGTTTACATTTCGATTGGTAACCTTTGGAGTCTAACTATTGACGTCTAAAACCCGACTATAACCATGTGAATTTGAAGTTTTTTTAACATTTCAGCTTCTTGGTAAGGATGGAAGAACAAAAATACAAGTCTTGGCAATGCAGATTACATCAAAGAGGCCTGAGGATAGATCAAGAAGATCAAAAAAATAGCAACAAGTGCAATGAAATGTATGGAAATTAGATTCACATTCTTATTTTCAAGTTTGAGTCTCAGTTCTAATTTTCTCATTGTTTCTTAGATGTAGGTGACTTATTTAAATACTCATAAGAGATCAGGGGGAGACATTCTTAGAAGTATTCTCTTGATTGTATGTGGTTTTATTCAAGTTAGAGTGTGGAAAGGAAAGAACAAGTGAGCAAGTCGCATAACATGTGAGTGTTTGAGCATACTCAAGTGAAAATTATGTTCATGAATGCCTCTAGAAGGCAGTAAACTTGCAATTGCAACATGAGATAGTGTAACAAGGAGGAGATCCCTCATTTTTGCCAGAGTTTTTCAATTTGAGTTTCTCTAGGGTAATATTGTGTCTCTTTCAATTCTATTTTGGCTCTAGTTTCTTGTTCTACTTCCAATGTTATTGTATTCCTTTCAGTATGCAACACTTGTAACTCATTTTTAAGCACATTTAATGATTGTTTAATATAAATTAACAAGAAAATAATGATTTAAGCAATCAAGGGATTATTAGGAGTGTATAGGTTCCGTGTTGGTGAAAATTAGTGTGGAATATCCACTAGTTTATGGATCATGGGAACACAAGAGTCTTAGTAGGTCAAATTCAAGGGGAAGATGCTAAGGTAAGTTAGATGATACTCTAAGCAAAAGGTGGAAGAGTTGTTTCCACATCTTCTCACCCACTAAAAGCTTTTGTGGGACCAAAAGCCTCTCAATAAGGGAGGTATAATCCATATGGATCCAAATAACAATCAATTTACCAGACAATAGATAGTAAACCTAGTTTCAACCATTAGTAGAGCTTTAAGGGAGGAGTTATAGACTTGGTGGTAAAATTATCGCTCCATATAAGTGGTGGAAATGTAATCGTGGTTCTTACAAGTGGTGATTTTGGACAAGTACTTTACAAATAGAAAAGGTACCTCTTCACATTCTTATACAGTTACGGAGCTTTTAGTGCACGAAATGACATTTTTAAGGATTATACAAAGTATGACATAGATAAAGGAAGGCATTAGTGAACATAGTGAGTGTTCAATTGTTTGTAGGAGGGATTGGAGAAATGGAATAGTGAGTATAATTTAGTGAGCAAAATAGTTATATGTGTTGAGGTGTGGAGTTAAAAGCTTCACCAATGAGCGAATTGTAAGGTTGTTGGTTTTACACAGTCACCGACGTCAGTCAGGGATCGACTAAAGGCTGTCGACGTCGGTTATGGATCGGCCAACGTCTATTATGTGTAGGCAGATAGGGACCGACGTTGGTCACCTATGCGTCCAGAAAGTCTATTTTTGTAGATAAACAGATTGTTTGCATGATTAGTTTAGCTGTTAGTTATAAGTTCGTGTTTCTATTTTTGGCAGGACTGATTTGAACCCTTGATTAGGAGGTGTATCTAATGGTTGAGAATGCATAGCTCATGATCCCTAATCTTATATAATAGGGCGATAGATCTTTATAGCTTGTAATTACGAGTAACAGACAATTCAAGTAGCTAAATTGTGTTTGTAATTGTGAGAGAGAACTCTTGAGGGAAAGAGATCCGTACATCTGAGAGGTGTGGAAGAAAGAGAGATTTCTTCATTGTATTTCCTTTTGAGAAGATTTTAATACAAGTTTTCATTGTTTCTTGTATCTCTTGTTCTTTGTTGATTCTAGTTTCTAGTTACTTATTACTTATGATTAATTTTGTGTTTAGTTGCTTGCACAACAGTAAGCAATTGTTCTTGTTAGATCCTGACAAGTGGTATCAGAGCTTAGGTTCACTAATAGGTGGTAAAGCTTGTTAAGTGTGTTGATTACAGGTCACTCTCAGGGGTTTCTAATTGAGTGGGAGTATAGCAATGGTAGAAGAAAGTATGGAGGAATTCAAAAGAAAGAATGATCAATTACGGAGTTATGGAAAGAAAGAGCAGGTAAAGAAAGATTGTTGGTTGGTAGCAGATCAGCATGAAGGAAATAAAGGAGCATGTGTTGCAGGTATTGTTACACTGGTTGTTCTAGTATGTTCCTTGGATAAAGTAGAATCTTGGTTTATAGATTTTATTGCCTCTTTCCATGCAGCCCCAAATAGAGTATTTTTCCATGTTAAGGTCCATGGAGACTTTGGAAAGATTTATTTAGGGGCTGGTGTGCCTTGTCAAAGTTTTGGCAAAGGGAAAGTGCGGCTGAAATTGCAGACGACCAACACATCGGTGTTGAAGGATGTCATGCAGGTCCTAGTCTTGAAGATGAGGGTAATTGCTTCAAAAAAGTTGGGTGATGAGAGATGCACAGGAACTCTCATAGCGGATGCAATTGAATTAGCATGTGGTAAGAAAGAAGGTACTCTTTATCTACCTACTTGTATTACTGATTCTTTTTCTGTTGCGAAGACGTGGCTTTGTAGGCTTGGTCACATGAGAAAGAAGGAGATGCATGTTCTAAGAGGAAGTCAGATTTGTTTGACAAACTTAAGAACTGAAAAGCCTTGGTGTTCATGGAGCAGATGATGGATAGAGATCAGTGGAGAAGGTTGAATAACTCTGAGCAGGGTAGTTTGGACAGGGTTTTGATCCAAAGAGAGCTCGCAGGTAAAAAGTCATCACTCACAAGAGAACATAGTTATCGACGTCGGTCAGGTGGAACCGACGTCAAACAGGGAGGCACCAACATTGGTCATGTGCAAATAGGCAAAGTCGGTGGTGTCGAGCAGGTGGCTACTGGCATCGGTCAGGGAATCGACATCGGTGACCAGGAGGACACTGACGTCAGTTAGGGAACTGATGTCGGTGATCAGGTGGATTTGACATCAGTCGAGTACAGACCAGGGTCAACCAAGAAACAAATTTTGGGCGAAAAGCAAGCTGTCAAGGAGTCTCAAACGCTCATGTGGAGGACTGAAAGTGTAAGTAAGCCTCAAATTTGTTATTCCCCTTCTTTATACTTGTTGCTCACTGTAGAGCAGGGAGGATCCAGGAAACAATGGGAGCATGGCATGATGAAAAATTTGATTCCTATGATGCAAAACCAAACAGGAGATTTGGTAGAGTTGCCAGCCGAAAAAAAGCACTGAAAGACGAATGGATTCCTTGGTTAAAGAAGAGAGAGGATGGACACATGAGACAGAAGGCCAGGTCATATGGTCTTGAGGAAGCTGCAAGACAGTGGTACAAGTTTGATAGGTGTATGACAAAGCATGGCTTTAGTCAGTGTCATTGTAACCATTGTGTTTTCTTTATTAGGTTGGATGATGATTACAACATTATCTTGTTACTGTATGTAGTGGGGTCACACATGCAGGGTTTTGCTAAGCTAAAGGTAAAGTTAGTTCAGTAGTATGTCATAAGAATTTAGGAGCAGCAAAATTCTTTGGCATGAGTTTTTCTAGAGACATGGAAGGTCACAAGTTGATTTTGTCTCTAGATGATTGTGTGGATAAGGTAGTGGCGAGGTTCAAGATGCGGGATGCAGAACCAGTTTGCACACCTATGGATGAATAGTTCACAGAACAGGGTCCCAATTCACATGATGAGGTTAAGTACATGTGTACTAGACCTGTTGTTGCCTCAGTATCGGGTGTTGTCAGCAAGTTCGTAGCCAATTCAGGAAAGAAGCATTGGAAAGCAGATCAGTGGGTTCTCAGGTATCTGAGAGGGACCAGTAGCAAGTTAACATGCTATGCAGGGTTAGGGACTTCTCTACATGGGTACGTAGGTTCGGATGTGGCAGGTTACTTGGATGACATGTGGTGCACCACAGGATGTGTGGTGGTTGGTCTTCAGGATTGATCTTGAAGAGGGATACAAGCCAAGAAACAAATTAGATGATGTACAGGTATAGGTATAGGTGTAACTATTTATCTCCAAGTGAGAGATTATTAGGTTGTGGAGCTAAAATATTCACTGTATGCAGACATGGAGGAGGTTGTTAAGGTGCAAAGCAACCGATGTTGGTAATATCCAGTGCACAGAGCTGCCGACATCAGTCATGGATCAGTCGACGTCGGTCATCTCTAGATAGACAGCGACCGATGTCGGTCGCATGTACGGTTCCGAAACTGTCAATTTCATGAATAGTTTGTTAACGAACCGGTTGTTTGCATGTTAAAGACTAATTTTAGTCTTGAGCTGTGGTTTCTAATTATTATAATTAGAAGTCTAATTATTGTTTGTATGAGATTTATATAATAGACTCATGTGTTGTATTGTAAAGGTGTAGACTCTCAAGGATTCTTGTAGAATCGGTTCTGTAGAATCAGAGTTTTATCCAAGGGAGAAGGGTTCTTCTAGGTGTGTAAGATCTCTGTCGGCAGGTGTGCAAGGCCAGGTTGATCTGCGGTGTAGCAAGATTAGGTGAGATCTACATGTGCAAGTAAGATTCAGGATTTGCAGGTTGTCACAAGATCAAGGAGATCTACTTGGAGTACATTGCGTACTCGGTTGTACTGACAATATTGATACTGACTGGTTGGAGGTGAACAACAACTCTATGTTTGAGTTGTTTGTTGTGACCGTAATTAAGAGAGAGCTTTGAGGGAAGATTACTGAGAAAAAATCATCTGGAAACAAAATCAACCTGTGACCTTCCATGTCTCTAGAAAAACTCATGCCAAATAATTTTGCTGCTCCCAAATTATTATGACATACCACTGAACTAACTTTACCTTTAGCTCAGCAAAACCCTGCATGTGTGACCCCACTACATACAGTAACAAGATAATGTTGCAATCATCATCCAACCTGGTAAAGAAAACACAATGGTTATAATGACATTGACTAAAGCCATGCTTTGTCATACACCTGTCAAATCTGTACCAGTGTCTTACAGCTTCCTCAAGACCATATGACCTGGCCTTTTGTCTCATGTGTCCATCCTCTCTCTTCTTTAACCAAGGAATCCATTCATTTTTCATTGTTTATTATATCTCTTGTTCTTTGTTGATTCTAGTTTCTAGTTACTTATTACTTCTAATTAATTCTGTGTTTAGTTGCTTGCACAACAGTAATCAATTGTTCTTGTTAAATCCTGACAAGTGGTATCAGAGCTTAGGTTCACTAACAGGTGGTAAAGCTTGTTAAGTGTGTTGATTACAGGTCACTCTCAGGGGTTTCTGATTGAGTGGGAGTATAGCAATGGCAAAAGAAAGTATGGAGGAATTCAAAAGCAAGAATGATCAATTACGGAGTTATGGAAAGAAAGAGCAGGTAAAGAAAGATTGCTGGTTGGTAGCAGATCATCATGAAGGAAATAAAGGAACATGTGTTACAGGTATTGTTGCACTGGTTGTTCTGGTATGTTCCTTGGATAAAGTAGAATCTTGGTTTATAGATTCTGTTGCCTCTTTCCATGTAGCCCCAAATAGAGTATTTTTCCATGTTAAGGTCCATGGAGACTTTGAAAAGATTTATTTAGGGGCTGGTGTGCCTTGTCAAAGTTTTGACAAAGGGGAAGTGCGGCTGAAAACAATTTAAAATTGTGTGTGTGTGCAAGGTCAAAGGAGATCTGCGAAGTAGCATGATCAAAAGAGATTTGCAACACAAAGAGCAAGATCAGGTGAGATCTACTTGGAGTACGTTACGTACTTGTGTACTAGCAGTATTGTTACTGACTGGTTGAGGTGAATAGCAACTCTATGTTTGAGTTGTTTGTTGTGACCTGTATTGAAAGAAGAGAACTCTTGAGGGAAGATTACTGGTATGCCCACAAAGTGGATGAAAGAGTGTGATCTCTTTATTGTAATTTCCTTCTGGATGAGTTGAATACAATTGTGTGTTGCCTCTCATATTCTGTGCTATTTCTGATTTCTAGTTACTCTTTGCTTTTGGCAGCAATAGGATAATATATCTACCATTATCCAATCTCTTAAAATACACACAATGGTCAGATTGACATTTACTGTAGCCATGCTCAGTCATAAACCTGTCAAATTTTAAATACCATTGTCTAGAAACTTGCTTAAGACCATATAAGCATATGTTGTACTTGTTCTATATCTCAGTGTAACCCATCTTCTACCATAAGAAGATAGGAAGTACAATATTTGCCTATTTTAGAAGTTTTCCCTACACCTTGTGGGATTTTCTAGATTAAAAAAAATGTCATTTGTCTCCATGTTTATGAATTATGATTATGCTTCATTGTTTTTGTTGTTTCCAAAATCAGCTTAGCTCATTTTTGGAACAAGCCTCTATGAAACTTGTCCGTTTCGCCTTTTGTCTCTCTAAGTTCATTTTTTGAGATGGGTTTTTCTCGTTCTCGTATTTGCTCAATTAACACCGTTTAAAGTTCGTAATATATTTTTGCTACATTTTCCCCAAAACGTGAAAGTCGTTATAGTCTCGATGCGACCAAGGGACCAAATTTATCTTTTTCCCAGAGCTAGTCTTTTTCTTCAATTTTCGTGCACGGGTGACAAAATTTGCTGCCAATGCATTTTTTCTATTTTTCGTGTAAGAGCGAAAAAAATTGCCGCCCCTACATTTTCCTCCCTTACATGCAGAAGCGGCAAATTTTGCCACCCCTGCATGTCCCTTCAATTTTTTAATGTAAGGGCGGCAAATTTTACTGCACGTACACTGCCTCAATTTTTGCACACAACATTTATGGTCGCACGCATCGAGTGGTTGGGGTCAGTTTTTGACCCATTTAATCTGATTTTCACCCCATTTTGATCCATTCCTTCCTCTCCTCCTCCTGCCTTCTACTTCTGGACGATCCAACAAGCGAGAAAAGTGCATTTTGATAGATTTGAGCTCGCGATGCATGTTATTTTTTAGGTAAGACCTTGTTTTTATGTTTTATTTCTTGTTCTTTCCTTTCTTCTGGTTTTGTTTTTGTCTTTTGTTTTGTTTTTCTTCTTACCCCGTCAGCCTTCCACCATTCCCCCAATGCTAGGGCGATGAAATTTGCCACCCTCCCTTCTCTCCCATGAACTTACATCTATTCTTACCTATAAAGGGCGGCAAATTTGCTGCCCTAACCGTGTGCCTCCCATCTTTCCACTTGTATCGACGACAAATTTTGCCGCCGATATAGGCACCTCTGAACCAGATGTATCGGTGGCGAATTTTATCGCTAATACATCTCCCCATGCAGGGGTAGAAAAATTTGTTGCCCTGACACTTAGATGCGAGGGCAAAATTTTTTGCCACCCTTATATCTATTCTTGCTGATATGTATGGGCAGCAAATTTTGCCACCCGTGCACTTTTTTTTCCTCTTGCATGCAAGGGCGAAAATTTTTATTGCATGTGCATTGTTTCCTATAAATTCTCTAACTCTAGAGAGATTTTCATCCTTTCCATTTCTTTGCCTCCTCCCCATTTTATGACCCAGCCCTGTCGAGTGCCTTTCTTTGCTCATGATCACTCGACATGTAAATTCCCTAATTTGCCCATTTTTCCTTAATTGCACGATCATGATTATCATTGTAGTACTCCTTGAAGATTCTCATTCATTGGCACCCGCTCAATCAAGGCTCATCCCAATGACTGAAGCTTTTTCGAAGAAGTCTAAGGCCATGAAGTACCAGTACCAAAGTGTTTTTCCAATCACCTCGGTCACTTCTAATGTCGACGATATTAGAGATACAGAGATTAGTCATGTGGATATGGCTGAGTTCGTAACCAGAACCAAGGTGATGAACTCGAGCTCGAAAATGAAAAACATTATCGAAAGCAACATTCATTTAGTTGCCTCTTTCCCAGTAGTGGCACATCATACAGAGTTCATCCTCTAATGCACCCAGTTCTACAACACAGAGCCCAGGTCAGTGTTGGATGCTAGCGGTAACACGATAATTTAGTTAAACCTCAAATTTATCGATAAAGTCTTCATGTGCCCTTCTGCTACTGAAGTACTAAGAATTGACTTTGTTGAGGCACAAAAGGAGTATGACAAGGATCCCGAGAGGGCAAAAAAGGTGATGAATCACAAGTGACTCAAGACTCCCAAGACCAATTTATCTAAATGGCCACAAATTTTTTTAAGGAGTGATTTCATAAAAGAAGTTGGTGACTTGATTACTCTTCTTAGCAGAGAATGAGGTCTACTATCTTCTTCACAGTTTCACGAATGGATGTATCCCTTCATCAAGATAATCTTACAAGGGAAGCAAGTCATCTTCTAGGGTGAGTAGATCAACAACGCTCTTCATGAGCAGTTGACCAAAGTATCTACTACTTTGAAGTTCTATATGACTTTGTACTTGGTGTACATCGCGACTTCAATGTGAACCTTTTCAAGTTTGACAGCTGAAGGAGATAGGAGAACCACCCCAGTCTATTCATATTACCCTTAGTTAACACTACAAAGATCAATCTGTCATTTTAGGAGGGTTAAATGACACCTTTTTCATAGTATTTTTATGCTTTTTTGACCCTCAGCTCGAACATAAAAGAGTAACTGATGAAACTTGGATGGTCGTCAACGAATTTGGCTGCATGTTTCTATAATTTCTTTCCTTTTCCTATCTACGGGTTGGTTTTTTCCAAGGCTATCCTTGTATGCTCTCCAGGTTTATTTCTAACAAAATAGTCCTAATGGAGCTGTGTAGACAAATGATTGTCGTAAGCACTAGGAAAATAGAACTAAAAAAGCCAGATTTTAGGTTCCCATAGAAATTGATAGATACTCAGTTTTGACTGTAGCCAAAGCAAAGGTAATGGAGACAAAAATGCAACTGATTACCATGACGTAGTTTAAGAGAATGGACAATTTTGACTACAGGGGTGTCAAAGATATGATCAGAAAAAAGACTCAGTTTCATGAGCCTATGATTGAAGACATCTGGGTAGACTTGAGAACAGCCAAAGAAATCAGAAGGATGGACTACAGTAGGCTGACTCTGGAGTAGATCGAATATCCAGGGCTTGCGGATATTCTCTCTAATTTAGTTGATGATAAGGACATTATCAACAATAGATACCTAGATGAGAAGGTTGCTGACTCTCCTCTTCTTCTAATTCAGTGGTCTCAAAAAGAATTAACTTATTTGAGGAAGAGATTCGAACCAATATTGGCTAACACTAATGATTGGTTAGCAGCTAAAGAGATCACATTGAAGGAGTTCATTACAAGATCAGAGACTGAATTTCAAGCAAAAACAAGGAAGAAGGTAGAGAATAAGACTAAGAATAAAGGTGATGTTCCTTCTCTGTCTAGGCCTCACAAGCCTAAAATCATCTTTGTGTCCAAAAAACGAAGGTTGTTAAGGAGCTAGAATCAACGGCTATGGAGGTTGGAGAACAAAGCACCTAGAAACAGGCAGCTCAGCAAATGGAGAGAGATGACAGGGCTTCAGAGCAACAAAGAATTGAGCCTCTATCTTTCCAGAAAGGGGCACAACCACTTACAAGGGTTTCTTCTTCACCACCTCCATCTCTTGTAGCATCTCCTTCACCTCTTTCTCCCTTCAGTATTCCTTCTTTTGGAGCCGCCTCTCCTTCCAAATTCATATTTGGCGATCCTCAAGGCACTTTTGGAGATGTCATTCACTCCTCAGGTTCCATCCCTAATCTCTCTTCTCCTTCTTTCAATATAGGAGAAAGCTCTGCCGTTGACCAGTCAGCAGTCGATACGGTTTCACCTGTTACTCTCACTGCGCTCGTTGTTCCCACTAGCAGTGTAGACATTACCCTAGTGACACCAGCTGAAGGAACTATTGCCACAGTAAGTACTTTTTCTTTCCCACCTTGGTTGTCAACTTTCACGCTCAAAAGAAAAAAGCTAGCCATCTTTGTAGATGACTTTGATTTTTGCAAGATAGTGCCGGTGAAAGCTAAGGACCCTAAGAGACCAAAGATCCTTTCAAAATTGGTTGAAGAAAAGGAACACAAATTTTTGGAGATAACTAAACCTCCGCAGGATGCAACCCTTAAGGGTTTTGACATGAGCAGCTATTCCATTTCTCGCATTGAGTTAGGGAAAGTTACTCATGAGGGTGTGAAGAGTGATCTGCAGTCTGCAATAGACATCATAGCCCAAAAATTTGACAGGAAAAAAGAGATGAAAGATTACTATAAGGCAAAGGTAGAGCAATTGACTGCAGTAGTCAGGAAATTCACCCTTGCTCGTGAAACAGTAGCCCCAGAAGCCTTTTCCATAGACGACCCTGTTATTCAGAAAGCAAAAAAAACCTATATGAAAGGGAAAGTGCTAGAGGATTATATTGAAAAGATGCACAATCAGAGAATTTTTTTGCTTACAGAGGTTGCTGAAAAGACAAACAAGATGAAGAAGGTGAGGATAGATTTAAAAGACCTCATCTCTCTTATTTCTCAAGATATTAACAGTACATATAAATATTTTGGCAAGTAGACAGAGATGAAGGATCCAAAGAAATGCACCTTGAAATCCATCGACGTCATTACCAGCAAAGATTTCTATATTGAAATCAAAGAATCACTAATATATAGTATTCAGGTACTCAAGGAGCTGATCGAAGATCTCAAGTCTTCCAAAGATGTTAGCGAGAAAAGTGACACAGGCCTGTTGAACAGACTAGAAGAATTGCCCTACGACTTCACTTCTAGAGATAATCAATTTCTCTCAGCAGAAGAGATGATCTGAGAATTCAAAGGTATGGTCCAGAGGGATTTTTAAAAAAAATGTTTTCAATGACTTCTGTGGATAACATCTTAGATACTCAGTTAACTCTGGATAACCTAAGAACCAGATTAACTAGTCATGCCAAAGCAATCACAGCATTGAAAGACGTTACAATCAGGTCCAAAGTGATCTTCAAGAACACCATTGCACCAGACAATATAGAAATTTAGGCATCTATCACCATGTATGATGCTCATCTGAAGAAGTCTGGCAGCAAGAGTTGAACCATTTCTCCTTTCTTTCTTCTTCTTCTCTTCTCATGCACTTTTGTCATGTAAAAGTCCATGCAATTTTGTAATATGTAATTACATGTAAAAAAATTTGAAAAAATATTTCAAAGTCAAAGATGACTCATCTTTGACCAGATATTTTAATATTTTAATCTTTTTTAAATTTTGAAGGTTTCTCTCTATTTATAGTGGGAACCTCTTTTGTAAAAGGATCTCTAGATAATTGAGAGCAAAAACTCTACTGAAATTGAGACACTTCTTGAGACTTTGTGCTCAACTTATAAATCATATTTTATCAAATAAATGAGAAACAAATTTATTTCAGACTTTGTGTTGAAGTAATTTGTGTTATTTAGGAAATAGTTCTTATGTCTTTTTTCCTGATAATCTCTTATTTGTTTGATTCAATAAGCAAAGTGTGTGTGTTGACATTATCTGAAGACGTTTCTTAAAGATAAAAGAAAGACTTTGAGCTACTTTTATTTTGGTGATCTTTTATCCATTGTAGTTTTAGGCGAAGACTTTGTGCTTTGTTTCACTCTATGGTTACGTGTGCTCTGAATCAATGAAAGAGGCAACGAAAGACTTTGTGCTTACGTGGGTTTCTTTGCAGACTTTATTACCTATTTCAGGGAATTTTTTGCTCTATGTTGGATACCATTCTTGAAAGAAGAGGAATGCTTTCAACTATCGACCGAGATTTCTCTCTCTTGTTCCTTGGACATCATCTCTGAAAAAGAGAGATGGATGGTGTTATACTACCCTGAGTATTATTTTCTGCTTACTTATATATACATATAGCATATAAGTATTCATAGGGAACCTCCCTTTGATGAGAGGAGAGATTTATCTCATTAAGATGTGGTAAACCTACACTTTTTGTGGCATAAATCTCTTTGTACTGTGGTTGATACACCTATTTTATCATCAGTTAGTTGACGACAAAATATTCACCCAACAGCTTTTTGGTGACTCTATTGGGAACACAAACGTGTATTTTGAAGCCTTAAGCTTCAACTTGAAGCAGTTTCAGTCTCTTTTTTATTTGACACTCTGGTAGATCCATCGTACACACGAGGCTAGAGAGCTCAGGGTATTATTGATCCTATATTTAAGCTGGTGCAGCAAAATAATTTTGAGATTTCTCCTTCATCATCTCGTCTTCAGCAAACCACGAGCTTCCCTCCTACCAATGCCAAATCTCTCATACCTAGTGAAACTTCTAGCCTCAATACTGGTAAGACTTTGTCTTTATTGATCCCACCAAGATTTATTATCTTGTCATTTAATTGTCCTATCATAATGGCTCAAGGTCTGTGGGGCAATTCTTTTGGTGCTCTTAATTTGACCCCACCCTTGCATGAACTACCTCACAGTTTTAGGAAAAAAATTCTCAAATTTTTTGGTGACGGGAACGTTCATTTCGATGAGCATATTGTCACCTTCTCTATATCATGTGATGCAATCAGTGTGGAATTTGAAGACGTAGCAGTGAGACTTTTTATAGAAACTCTGCAAGGTGCTGCCACGAATTGGTTTACCACCTTCAAGCTCGCATTATAATTGACTGGAATACACTAAAGTCCAAATTTGAAGCTATATTTAAACCTGCTGAAGATGCACATGCCTTGTTAACGCAGCTTACACAGATGAAAAAGAAATCCCAAGAACCCATGAAGGATTTCATAGCCAAATTCAATAAGTTAAGGAACCGGATTTCAACCGTCACTCAGCCCACGCCAGAGAATCTTAAGTGTTTTTTTATCAACTCACAACTTCTTGAAGTAAGTTTTCTGTTGAGGTGAGTTAGCCCTATGGATCTCGCATTGGCTCAAAATTTGGCTACTGAGATTGAGGATGATCTTATCCTGGCAGGTAAGATCAAAAAAGACTCTAGTAAAAATATATTCTCTTCATCTGTTGAAAGCTCTTTTACAGGCACTACAGATCTTATGGTACACAAATTGACAAATGAACTGATAGCTTTAAAGAGACAAATAACCCAAGGTACGTCTGTTTCCACCTATCGAGATATGCCAAGAAGAACATTCCAGAATCAATAATATTAGGGCAATGCTGCCCAAAACCAAGGGCAACCAAATCGCCTGCCTCCCCCTCCAGGAAAACTATCCATTGAAGTAGCACCTTCCAATTTAGCGGTCGGTTACCTAGAGGCTGAACGCGACATTTCGCTCCAACCTGAGTTAGACCAACAAGATGATGCTAATATCTTCGAAGAGCAGGAAGAGGAATTAGCTAGTGACTCCAATATTAGTTTCCTAGATTACCAGGACGAAGCTGGAAGTAAAGGAGAAGGGTTGGATAGATTTTATGTTATTTTTACCAGATTTCAAAACCAGTCAACTCCACACGTTGACAAAGGAAAATTAGAAGAAAAACCTCGGTTGGTGGTCTCCATTGCTAAACGAGGGACTCCATTGCCTTCCCAATCAAAAGATCAGGTAACTCACAAAAAAGTAAGTACCTTTAACCGCCCCATATCTTTCACCTCTGTTGCTTAGACTAGTGCCACACCCACTAAAGACCCAAATGATGGACCCTCTTCCTCTATCTCAAATTTTTTCAATTATTTGATATAATTGATCACATCAGAAAGACTAAGATTTAGATGATAGAGATTGAGTATTTGAGAGCCAATTTCGAATAGTTTGATAGATTGGCAAAATATGTAAAAAATAAAGCTGTTCCCACAAGACAAGATTCTTCAAAGGCCGCTCATGATCCTCCCAAAGATAAATTTGCCCAAAATAATCTTGTCGTGACTCCTCTTGTTGCTCTCAATAAAATAGAACCTTTTTATGTTTCCCTGCTAATAAATGGTTACAATTTGAGTAATTGCATAATAGACTCTAGAGCTTCTGATAATGTTATGCTTGCCAAGGTGGCAAATCCCTTGGTCTAACTTTAACCAAAACTTTTGGGAGGTGTTTTTCTATGGAAAATAAGCAAGTCCCACTCCTTGGTCAAACAAAAGATGCCTAATTTGCTTTCGTAGCTTTTCTAGAAAAGAGGATAAAAATGACAGTTCTAGTGGCCGATGTTCTAGCCTCTTACGGCATCCTGCTTGGGCAAAAATTTTACAAAGATGTTGGAGGTGAGCTAAGCATGGACATGTCAAAGGTGAAGATCCCAATTCAAGGTGTTAAGAAGAAATTGCTTCTTGAAAAAGAGACAAGATATGTAGTCACCCGATCATCAGCACCAGAAGCTCAAATTTTATTTGAGTCTTCTGGCATGGGCAACTACTTCCTGTCCACGGATGAAGTCCACGAGGCATTCGATGAAACTCCTACAGGTGACAACTTGGAAATGTGTTCAACTGACATGGCGGGAGAATCGACAACACAAAATGAACGCATGAAAAAACCTCTTCCCTCAAATGAAAAAGTTTCAAAGAAAAAGCGGTGTCTAGTGAAGTATGGATCTTAGAATTTGATGGCAGTAGCTCTTCTACCTATTCAGGAGTCAGAGTTGTGTTGGTATCTCTTCAATGAGATATTGCTATTTTATCTTACAAGTTGCAGTTCAACAACACCAACAACACAGCTGAGTATGAATCCCTGTTACTTGGATTACAGGCTACTAGAGAAAAAGACATTAAACTACTCCATGCTAAAGGGACGTCAAATTAGTGGTTTGCCAGGTAAAAAACCTCTATCAAACCAAGAATAAAAGATTGCACCACTACCGCAATCTTGTTTGGGATCAAATTAAAATTTTTGATGCTTTTAGCATCTCTGTCATTTTGAGAGAATTCAATGACCGGGTGGATGCATTGGCTATTTCTGCTACTCTCTTGGTTCCCCACCCAGATTTTAAAAGAGATAAGTACACTATTAAACTGGTCTTTTGGCTAAGTGTACCTAATAATGCTGGCCATTGGCAAGTATTCAACAATGACGATCAAATCATTGCCTTCTTGGAGCAAAAAGACAGTTTCAAACAATTACATTTTGAAGGCAGTGAATTTCGAGAATGTGAGACAACTTCTGAATCGAATGCAGACACAGGCGAGGATTTTTTGCATCTTAAAGGGAATAAGATTTCCAAACCCTCATTTTCCTAGAAAAATTATTTGATAACCATAACAAGTTCATCAAACAACAGCAAACAGATTCAAAATCTTCCTAATATTTTGATCAAATAAACTTGGGAACCAAGAGGGATCCTAAGATGGTGAACATTAGAGAATGTTGCACTCCCGAGGAGAGATTTAAGCTTATTAATCTACTCCACCAATATATAGATGTCTTAGCATATTCCTATGATGACCTAAAATCACTCAGACCTGATGAGATTTGCCACGACATTCCTCTTAAGGCTAACTCAGTAGCTTACAAGCAAAAGTCCAGGCAATATAATCCAAATATATCAGGTACCATTTTATTTTAGATACAGAAAATACTCGATGTTAGGATAATTTTTTCAATCCATCACTTTACATGGATTGCCAATATAGTCCCTATGAGAAAGAAGAATGGTGATATTCGAATTTGCATGGATTTCAAAAACTTGAATCAGTTATCCTTAAAAGATAACTACCCTCTCCTTATCATGAATCAAGTTTTATAGATGGTATTAGATTCAGAGATGTTATCAATGCTGGATGGTTTTTCAAGGTACAATCAGGTTGAAGTTGAAAAAGCAGATCAACATAACACTACCTTCACCACACCTTGGGGCACCTTCACCTATCAAAGAATCCCTTTCGATCTGATAAATGCAGGTGCCACATTTCAAAGAGCGATCGACCTCGCTTTGAAGGATGAAATGGATAAGTTTATTGTAATATAACTGGATGATTTGATGGTATTTTCAAAGCATCGTTCTGACCATGTCCATTATTTATAAAGAATACTAGAACGCTGCTGTCAGAATGATATTTCTTTAAATCCCAAAAAATTTATCTTTGGGGTGACAAAAGGAAAACTTCTCAGACACGTGTCCCGAGAAGGTATTAAAATTGACTCAAAAAGAGTCAAATCTATCCAAGAACTTACTCTGTCTACCAGTAAAACTGTGGTTCACTCTTTCTTCAGAAAGGTGAATTTTTTTTGAAAGTTCATCCCTGAGTTTGCTGAGAAAATTCATCATATTGTCAATATGATGAAAGGTAACACTACCTTCAGGTAGACTGCAGAGGGCAAATTAGCATTCAAAGACATCAAAGAAGCGATAGCTCACGCACCAATCTTGGTTTGTCCAGACTACACCAAAAACTTCAAAATATATATTTATACTTCTGAACATACACTCTCAACTATTTTAGTTCAACAGAACCAAGAAGGCATAGAATCTCTTATTTCTTTTATGAGTTGTCCACTGAAAGCTCATGAGCTAAAATATTCCAACATGGAGAAGCATGCATATGCAGTGGTCAAAGCAGTCAAATATTTCAAGTTTTATATTCTGAACTCGCACACTGAGGTTCTGGTGCTTGATACAATAGTGAAGTCTATTTTGACTCAACAGGAGTTTGGTATGAAGAGGGGTAATTGGATCACCAAGATTCAAGAGTTTGATCTAGACATCAAACCCACCAAACTTGTGCAGGAAAAAGGTCTTTGTCAGTTGATTGCCAACAACATTCTTGATGAAATAGAAAATAAAGAAATAGAGATCAAAGGCATGCCTACGGTCTTCTTTGTTACCACTACTGATGAGTAGTATTCTGACATCGCCCATTTTTTGACCTATGGTGAGTGTCCCACTCATATCTCCTATAAAAAAAATAGAATGTTAAACTAAAGGCTGTTAGCTGTGTTTTGTGGGATTATGGTCTATACAAAAGGAACTTGGATGGGACATTTCTTTGTTGTGTCGACAAGGCACAACAAGATAAACTCTTGGAGTCTTTTCACAATTTAGCCTGTGGAGGACATTTTTCTGCACCAGTGACAATGCACAAGATTTTATGAGCAAGGTACTATTGGCCTATGCTATTTTAACTTGCTTACAAATGGGTGCATAGATGCAAATTGTGTCAACAGTTCGTCAGAAAGTTTAAACTGGCTACATTGCGCCTCAAGCCAGTAATAATCAAAGAACCCTTTTCAATAGTGGGGTATTGAATTCATTGGCACAGTTAACCCATCTTCGAGTGCTGGACATGATTATGTCCTCATGACAACTGATTACTTTACCAAATGGGTGGAGGCCATCCCAACCAAGCATGCTACATTTGAAGTGATGTGCAGTTTTCTTAAGGAAAATATCATCTCCCAGTTTGGGGTTCCACCCAAAATTATAACTGATAATGCGGCATGTTTCTCTTCACATGAAATTACTCAATTTTATTTTTATTATGAGATTACCCTATCCCACACTTCAAATTATTTTTCATAAGGAAATGGCCAAGTAGAATCGAGCAATAAGAACCTGGTCACTATTATTTGTTAGGGTGTGGAGCTAAAAGCTTGAACTGTTGTAGACACGAAGAAGGGAGGTTGTTGAAGATCCAGAAGTACTGGCGTCGACAGCATGACCGACATCGGTCATGACCAGTGCAGAAGGCAATTGGCGTCGTCAGGGAGTCGGTCGACGTCGGTCAGCACTAGACAGACATGGATCGACGTCGATCGCCTGTGGCGGTTCCAAAATTGTTGTTGATGAACAGTCAGTTAAGTGAAGCAAGTGTTTGCATATTTAAGGGCTAATTATAGTCGCGAGCTGCGTGTCTAATTATTATAATTAGAGTTCTATTTTTGTATGCATGGGATTCTATTTAAAGACCCATGAGGCATGTATTGTAAAAAAAATCAAGCAAGTAAGTAAAGCATTGAAGCAAGGAGCAAGGTCAAGGAGATCTACAGGTGTAAGGTCAAGGAGATCAGCTAAAGCATTCAAGGAGGGGATATCAACTCAGGTTGTTGAGTTGGTTGTGTTGAGCAAGAGAGAGAGGGAAGAAGGTCTTGAGGTGTGGCAAGCCTTTGAGGTGGAGGAAGAAGTGGCATCTTCCTTATTGTATTTTCTTCTAGTAGTATTTAATACAAGATTGTGTATTGTCTCTCAAATTCTTTGTTGTTTCAAGTTTTTAGTTGCTTAATCATTTTGGTATAATTCTGTGTTTAATTGCTTATAAGAAAAGTAATCAATTGTGCTTCTGTTGGATAAGGGGTTCCTAACAGTTGGTATCAGAGCTATGGTTTGCAGGGAGCAAGTTATTGTTTGTTGATTATAGGTCATTCACAGGGTTTCTGATTGAGTGGGAGTTCAACAATGGCAGAAGAAAGTAAGCTACGAATGGAGAAGTTTAACGGCAAGAATTATCAACATTGGAAGATGCAGATAGAGGATTATCTATATCAGAAGATTTGTACTTACCGTTGGGTGGGGTTGCATGCAAGCCCACAGATATGAAGGATGAAGAATGGAGTGTTCTTGATCGGAAGGCTCTCGGTTCCATAAGGTTGAGCCTTGCATCGTCTGTGATTTCCAACTTGTCACAGTGCAAGACAACGGAAGAGTTGATAAAATCTTTGGCGAATTTATATGAAAAGCCCTCGGCTTCTAATAAGGTATTTCTTATGAAGCAGCTACTTACTTTGCAAATGCAGGAATGTGGATCGGTACATACTCATCTTAGTGATTTCCATGGTTTGGTAAACCAGTTAACTTCAGTCAATATTGTTTTTGATGATGAAGTAAAGGCTCTCTTGATTTTATGTTCTTTACCTAAAAGTTGGGATAGTTTGGTTATGGCAGTAAGTAATTATGCATTTGCTTCTAAAATCTTAAAAGTTGATGATGTTGTGAGTGTGATCTTGAATGAATAAATATGTAGGAGCAACATAGGTGAATCATCAGGGAATGCTCTAAGTGCAGAAAGCAAGGGAAGGCAAAGAGAGAAGATAGAGCAAGGGAAATCAAGGTCGAAGGTGGGAAGAAGATCTGAATCCAGAGGTGTTACCTGCTGGTTTTGTGGAAAGAGAGGACACACAAAGGAGTGTTGGTTGAGGGATAAAGAGAATCAACATGAAGGTAATGAAGAAGCAAAGGATGCAAATATTGTGGTACAGGACGCTCTCATACTTTCTTTGGATAGTCAGGTAGGATCATGGATTTTAGATTCTGGTTCTTCTTTTCATGCATCTCCAAACAGAGATTTGTTCTATGAGTATGTCCAGGGAGACTTTGGAGTGCTTTATTTAGGGGATGGTATGCCTTGTCAAATAGTTGGCAAAGGGAAAGTGCAACTGAGATTGCAGATGGACAACACATGGGTGTTGAAGGAGGTCATGCATGTCCCAGTTCTGAAGCAGAGTTTGGTTTCTGTTGGAAAGTTGGGTGATGAGGGATGCACAATAACCCTCACAGCGGATTCTTAGAAGGTTACCAAGGGAGCACTTGTTTTAGCAAGAGGTAAGAAAGTAGGTACTCTTTATCTATCTACTTGTATTACTGATTCTACTTCTGGTTTATCTACTTCAGCTGTAGATTCGAAGATGTGGCTTAATAGGCTTGGTCACATGAATAAGAAGGGAATGGACATTCTTGATTCAAAAGGTATGTGTTAAGATTCGAAAAGCATAGATAGAGTTCATTGCAAGAAAAGAAAATTTGATGCTTTTGACAGGAACAAAGAAGCCTTGGTGTTTATGGAGGAGATGAGGGCCAGAGATCAGTCACAGGGGCTGAATGATTCTGAGCAGGGCAGTATGGATAGGAGTTTGATCCAAGATGAGCTCACAGATGAAGAATTCATCACTTACAGGAACACACAGACATCGATGTCGGTCACTTAGAACTGACGTCAGTCAGGCAGATATCAACATCGATCATGTGCAGACCAGTAGGGTCGGTAGAGTCGGGCAGAGAAGTTCGACGTCGGTCAGGCAGGAACCGATGTCGGCAGAGGGAACACCAGCGTCGGCTAGGGAAATGACGTCGACAGTTAGGGTCAGTGCAGGGAATCGACATCGGTTAGGAGCAGACTGGGAGATGGCCGAGATCGGTCACTGGAACAGATGTTGGGCGGATAGCAAGCTGTCAAGGAGTCTCAAATGCCCATATGGAGGTCAGAAAGGGTAGGTGAACCTCATATTCATTGTTCACCTTCTTTATATTGCTTACTGATGGTCAAGAACTAGGAAGATGTAAAGAAGCAATGTAGGTAGAATCTAGAAACAATGGGAGCTTGGCATGTATGAGGAGTGTGAGTCCTTGGAGAAGAACCAAACAAGTATTTGTTGGTGGAGTTATCAGCTGAAAAAAAGCACTAGATGAGGGATGGATTCCCATGTTAGAGAAGAGAGTGGATGGACACGTGAGACAGAAGGCTGTGGTATATGGTCTTGAGTAGGCTGCAGGACAATAGAGGTTTGTCCATTGTATTTATCTTTACCAGGTTGGATAATATTAGCTACATTATCCTGTTACTGTATTGTGTTGCTTGTCGCAGGGTTTCATATACAGGAAGTTTTTTGAGCTAAGGGTAAAGTTGGTTCAGAAGTATGTCATGAAGAATTTGGGAGCAACAAAATTCTTTTGAGATAAGTGACAGGTATTGCATCACAGGTTTTGTGGTGGTTGGTCTTCAAGAGTGACTTTGAAGAGGGATACAGAGCCAAGGGAACAAAGTAGATGGTGTACAAATACAGGTACAATTGCAATTATTTATCTCCAAGTGGGAGATTGTTAGGGTGTGGAGCTAAAAGCTTCAACTGTTGCAGACACGAAAAAGGAAGGTTGTTGAAGATCCAAAAGTACCGGCGTCGGCAGCATGACCGACGTCGGTCATGACCAGTGCAGAAGGCAAGTAGCGTCGACAGAGAGTCGACTGACGTCAGTCAGCACTAGACAGACAGGGACTGACGTCGGTCGTCTGTGGCTGTTCCAGAACTACTGTTGACAAACAGTCAATTAAGTGAAGCGAGTGTTTGCATGTTTAAGGGCTAATTATAGTCACGAGCTGCGTGTCTAATTATTGTAATTAGAGTTCTTTTTTTGTATGCATGAGATTTTATTTAAAGACCCATGAGGCATGTATTGTAAAAAAAAACAAGCAAGTAAGTAAAGCATTGAAGCAAGGAGCAAGGTCAAGGAGATCTACAGGTGTAAGGTCAAGGAGATCAGCTGAAGCAATCAAGGAGGGGATAGCAACTCAGGGTCTTGAGTTGGTTGTGTTGAGCAAGAGAGAGAGGGAAGAAGGTCTTGAGGTGTGGCAAGCCTTTGAGGTGGAGGAAGAAGTGGCATCTTCCTTATTGTATTTTCTTCTAGTAGTATTTAATACAAGAGTGTGTATTATCTCTCAAATTCTTTGTTGTCTCAAGTTTCTAGTTACTTAATCATTCTGGTATAATTTCATGTTTAATTGCTTATAAGAAAAGTAATCAATTGTGCTTACGTTGGATAAGGGGTTATTAACATTATCAAGAAGTTGGTAGATGACAATCAAAGAACTTGGTGCAAAGCACTATTTGATGCTTTATGGGCGGATAAAATTACACCCAAGAGGGCCATAGGTATGTCACCTTTCCAACTTCTATACGCCTTGAATGTGAAAATACCCATCACTCTAGAATTACCAGCACTCAAGTTAGCCAAAGCAATCAAAGATTCAACCTTCAAAAATTTGATTGACCAAAGGATCATGTGTCTGACCGAATTGAATGAGCAATGAACTATGGTAGTGAACTGGATTATGGCACATCAGAATCAGGTGAAGAAACTTTTTGACAAAAAGGCTAAGGTCCATGATTTTCAAATTGGAGATCAAGTCTTATTGTGGGACAAGAGACGAGAATCAAAGGGAATGCACGACAAATTTGACTCTTTATGGAGAGGTCCATTTACCATTCAAAAACTCTATGGTGAGAATAGCTTCTTATTAGAGTATTAGGATGGAACATCGTTTGCACTACCCCACAGTGGGCAGCATCTGAAGCTTTTCAATTCTTGAAGTTTAAATGGATCCACTTGTATATATGTATAATTTTTATGTTTTGTTTGTTTTTCTTTCATTTTTTACGTGACTCCGTAGCCCAATGGCTTGGATGAAAGCACTTAGAGACTAGATTCTACTCTCGTTGATCGATTTCATCAACATAAGTTCTCCAACAAGAGCCTGCTATTGTTTTCAAAATTAGCTCAGCTCATTTTTGGAACAACCCCCTACAAAATTTGTTCGTTTTGCCCTTTATCTCTCTAAGTTCATTTTTTGAGACAGGTTTTTCTCGTTCTCGTATTTGCTCAACTAACACTGTTTGAAGTTCGTAACATCTTTTTGCTACGTTTTCTCTAAAACGTGAAAGTTGTTACGGTCTCGAAGCGAACAGGGGACCAAATTTATCTTTTTCCCAAAGTTAGTCTTTTTCTTCAACTTTCGTGCACGGGCGGCAAAATTTGCTGCCAATGCATTTTTCCATTTTTCGTGCAAGAGCGGCAAAATTTATCACCCCTGCATTTTCCTCCCTTACATGCAGGAGCAATAAATTTTGCTGCCCCTGCATGTCCCTTCAATTTTTCAGTGTGAGGGTGGCAAATTTTGCCGCCCATACACTGTCTCGATTTTTGCATGTAGCATTTATGGTTGTGCGTGTTGAGTGGTTGGGGTCAGTTTTTTACCCATTTAATCTGATTTTCACCTCATTTTGATCCATTCTTTCCTCTCCTGCTCCTACATTCTACCTCTAGACGATCTAGTAAGTGGAAAAAGTGTGTTTCAATGGATTTAAGCTCACAACACGCGTTATTTTCCAAGTAAAACCTTGTTTTTGTATTTTATTTCTTGTTCTTTCCTTTCTTTTGATTTTGTTTTTCTTCCTACCCTATCGGCCTTCCACCATTCCCCCATGCTAAGGCAGCAAAATTCATCGCCCTCCCTTTTCTCCCACGAACTTACATCTATTATTACCTGTAAAGAGTGGCAAATTTACTGCCCTAATTGTGTACCTCCTGTCTTTCCACTTGCACTTGCAGTAAATTTTGTTGTCAATAGAGGCACATCTGAACCAGATGTACCGACGGTGAATTTTGTTGTCGATACATATCCCCATGCAGGGGCGACAAAATTTGCCGCCCTAACACTTGGATGTGAGGGTGACAAATTTTGTCACCCTTACATATATTCTTGTTGGTATGCACGAGTGGCAAATTTTGCCGCCTATGCACTTTTTTTTCTCTTGCATGTAAGGGTGGCAAATTTTGTCGCTCGTGCATTATTTCTTACAAATTCTCTAACTCTGGAGAGATTTTCATCTTTTTCGTTTCTTCGCCTCCTCCCCATTTTTCTCCCATTTTTTGACCCGACCCTGTCAAGTGCCCTTCCTTGGTCATGATCACCTGACATGCAAATTTCCCAATTTGCCCATTTTTCTCTAATTACATGATCATGATTATCATTGCAATACCCCCTGAGGATTCTCATTCATCGGCGCCTGCTCAATCAAGGCTCATCCCCATGACTGAAGTTTCTCCAAAGAAGTCTAAGGCCATGAAGTACCAATACCAAAGTGTTTTCCTAATCACCTCGATCACTTCTAATGTCGATGATATTAGAGATACAGAGATCGACCATGTGGATATCGCCGAGTTCGTACCCAGAACCAAGGCGATGAACTTGAGCTCGAAAATGAAAAAGATAATAGAAAGCAACATTCATCTAGTTGTTTTTTTCCCAGTAGTGGCACATCATACAAAGTTCATCCTCCAGTGCACCCAGTTCTACAACAGAGAGACCAGGTCAGTGTGGGATGCTAACGACAACACAATAATTCGGTTGGACCCCAAATTTATCGATAAAGTCTTCATGTGCCCTCCTACTACTGAAGTAATGAGAATTGATTTCATTGAGGCACAGAAGGAGTATGACAAGGATCCTGAGAGGGCAAAGAAGGTGATGAATCACAAGTGGCTCAAGACTCCCAGGACCAATTTATCTAGATGGCCACAAAATTTTTCAAGGAGTGATTTCATAGAAGAAGTTGGTGACTTGATTACTCTTCTCAGTAGAGTATGAGTTCTACCATCTTCTTTACAATTCCACGAATGGATGTATCCCTTCATCAAGATAATCTTACAAGGGAAGCAAGTCATCTTCTGGGATGAGTAGATCAGCAACGCTCTTCATGAGCAGTTGACCAAGGTATCTACTACTTTGAAGTTCTATATGACTTCGTACTTGGTGTACATCGCGGCTTCAATGCGAACCTTTCTAAGTTTTACAGTTGAAGGAGACAGGAGAACCACCTCAATCTATTCATATTACCCTCAATTAACACTGCAAAGATCAATCTATCATTTTAGGAGGGTAAATGATGCCTTCTTCATAGTATTTTTGTGCTTTTTCGACCCTCAGCTTGAACATAAAAGAGTATTTGATGAAGCCTGGACGATCGTCAATGACTTTGGCTGCATGTTTCTATAATTTTTCTCCTTTCGCTATCTACGGGTTGGCTTTTTCTAAGGCTATCTCTATTGCTCCCTAGGTTTCTTTCTGATAAAATAGTCCTAATGGAGTTGTGTAGACAAATAGTTGTCGTACACACTAGGCAAATGGAATTGAAAAAGTCAGGTTTCAAGTTCTTAATTGAAATTGACAGATACTCGGTCTTGACTGTAGCCAAAGCAAAGGTAATAGAGATAGAAATGCAGCTGGTTACCGTGAAGCAGTTCAAGAGAAGGGACAATTTTGACTATAGGGGTGTCAAAGATATGATTAGAAGAAAGACTCAATTTCATGAGCATATGATTGAAGACATCTAGGTAGACTTGAGAATAGCCAAAGAAATCAAGAGGATGGACTACAACAGGTTGACTTTGGAGCAAATCGAATATCTAGGGCTTGCAGATATTCCCTCTAATTTGGTCGATGATAAGAACATTATCAACAACAGATACCTGGATGAGAAGGTTGTTGACTCTCCTCTTCCTCTAATTCAGTGGTCTCAAAAAGAATTGACTTCTTTGAGGAAGAGATTCGAACCAATATTGGCTAACACCAATGATTAGTTAGTAGCCAAAGGGATCACGTTGAAGGAGTTCATTACAAGATCAGAGACTGAATTCCAAGCAAAAACAAGGAAGAAGGCAGAGAACAAGACTAGGAATAAAAGTGATGTTCCTTCTCCGTCTAAGCCTCACAAGCCTAGAATCATCTTTGTGTCCAAATAATTGAAGGTTATTGAGGAGCTATAATCAACGGCTAAGGAGGTTGGAGAACAAAGCACCCAGGAACATATAGCTCAGTAGATGGAGACAGATGACAGGCCTTCAGAGCAGTGGAGAACTGAGCCTCTATCTTCCCAAGAAGGGGCACAACCACTTATAGGGGTTTCTTTTTCACCACCCCCATCTCCTATAGCTTCTCTTTCGCCTCTTTCTCCCATCAGCATTCCTTCTTCTGGAGCCGTCTCTCCTTCTAGATTCATGTTTGGTGATCTTCAAGGCACTTCTGGAGATGTCCTTTGCTCCTTAGGTTCCATCCCTAGTCTCTCTTCTCTTTCTTTCAATATAGAAGAAAGTTCTGCCATTGACCAATTAGCGACTGATACGATTTCACTTGTTACTTCCACTGCGCCCGCTATTCCCACTAGCAGTGCAGACGTTACCCCAGTGACACCAGCTAAAGGAATTGTTGCCACAATAAGTACTTCTTCTCTCCCACCTTGGTTGTCAGCTTTCACGCCCAAAAAGAAGAAGCTAGCCATCTCTACAGATGACTTTGATTTTGGCAAGATAGTGCCAGTGAAAGCTAAGGCCTCTAAAAGACCATGGATCCTTTCAAAATTGGTTGAGGAAAAGGGGCACAAATTTGTGGAGATAGCCAAACCTCCGCAAGACACAACCCTTGAGGGTTTTGACATGAGTAGCTTTTCCATTTCTCGCGTTGAGTTAGAGAAAGTTATTCACGAGGGTGCGAAGAGTGATCTACAGTCTATAATAGACATCATGGTCTAGAAATTTGACAGAGAAAAGGAAATGAAAGATTACTATAAGGCAAAGGTAGAGCAATTGACTGCAGTAGTCAGGAAATTCACCCTTGCCCCTGAAACAGTAGCCCCAAAAGCCTTTTCCATAGACGACCCTGTTATTCAGAAAGCAAAGAAAACCTATATGAAAGGGAAAGTGCTAGAGGATTATATTGAAAAGATGCACACTCAGGGAATTTTCTTGCTTACAGAGGTTGCTGAGAAGACAGACAAGATGAAGAAGGTGAGGACAGATTTAGAGGACCTCGTCTCTCTTATTTCTTAGGATATTGACAGTACAGATAAATATCTTAACAAGTGGACAGAGATGAAGGATCTGAAGAAACGCACCTTGATATCCATCGGTGTCATTACCAACAAAGATTCTTATACTGAAATCAAGGAATCACTGATATACAAGATTTAGGTACTCAAGGAGCTGATAGAAGATCTCAAGTCTTCCAAGGATGCTAGCGAGAAAAGTGACACAGGCCTGTTGAATAGACTAGAAGAATTGCCCTGCGACCTCACCTCTAGAGATAATCAATTTCTCTCAGCAGAAGAGATGATCCGAGAATTCAAAGGTATGGTCCAGAGGGATTTCAAAGAAAAAACATTTTCAATGACTTATGTGGATAACATCTTAGATACTCAGTTAACTCTGGATAACCTAATAACTAGATTAACTAGTCATGCCAAAGCAATCACAACATTGAAAGACACTACAATTAGGGGCAGAGTGATCTTCAAGAACACCATTGCACCAGACAGTATAGGAATTTAGGCATCTATCACCATGTATGATGCTCATCTGAAGAAATATGGCGGTAAGAGTTAAACCATTTCTCCTTTCTTTCTTCTTCTTCTCTTCTCATGCACTTTTGTCATGTAAAAGTGCATGCAATTTTGTAATATGTAATTACATGTAAAAAATCCAAAAAAATATTTCAAAGTCAAAGATGACTCATCTTTGACTAGATATTTTAATCTTTTTAAAATTTTGAAGGTTTCTCCCTATATATAGTGGGAACCTCTTTTGTAAAAGGATCTCTGGATAATTGAGAGCAAAAACTTTGCTAAAATTGAGACACTTCTTGAGACTTTGTGCTCAATTTGTAAATCATATTTTATCGAATAAATGAGAAACAAGTTTATTTCAGACTTTGAGTTGAAGTAATTTGTGTTATTTAGGAAATAGTTCTTATGTCCTCTTTCTTGATAATCTCTTATTTGTTCGATTTAATAAGCAAAGTGTGTGTGTTGACATTATCTGAAGTCGTTTCTTAAAGATAAAAGAAAGACTTTGAGCTACTTTTATCTTGGTGATCCTTTATCCATTGTAGTTTTAGGCGAAGACTTGGTGCTTTGTTTCACTTTATGGTTACGCATGCTCCGAATCAGTGAAGGAGGCAATGGAAGACTTTGTGCTTACGTGGGTTTCCTTGTAGACTTTATTACCTACTTCAAGGGATTTTCTGCTCTGTGCTGGATACCATTCCTGAAAGAAGAGGAATGCTTTCAACCATCGATCGGGATTTCTCTCTCTTGATCCTTGGACATCATCTCTGAAAAAGAGAGATGGATGGTGTTATACTACCCTGAGTATTATTTTCTGCTTACTTATATATACATATAGCATATAAGTATTCATAGGAACCTCCCCTTGATGAGAGGAGAGATTTATCTCGTTAAGATGTGGTAAACCTACACTTTTTGTGGTGTAAATCTCCTTGTACTGTGGTTGATATACCCATTTTGTCATCAGTTAGTTGACAACAAAATATTCACCCAACAATTTTCATATTTCAGCGCTCGAGTATTGTTTACTTTTCAAATAATGAATAACACTAATTCTAAGTCATTGTATGAATTGAATTGTCATTTTGAAATAAATTTCAAGTAAAATAGCAGTGTGTGAGTTTACGAATTATAGAAAGTTGGTTGTTTGAGAGTTTATAAATCAATGCAACACATTACAAATATAAGATAATATAGACATAGAGCCATATAATACTCTCTAATTAATTTATAATTTATATCTCTCCATTAGAACTATTAAAATACTATACGGTAAATTAAATTGATGGCTTTTGAAAATAATCAAACATTGATCAGGATGGTAGATCTTGTATGATACACGTGAAATACATTTAAAATTATTACAAATAGAAAAGACCAATGTCAAACCTCATCCCTCCTTAAGACCAACATATTGCATTCCTTCCTTTGTTGGAAACAATTTTGTAGGGGTATTGTTCACCTTTAACTCGCCCACATCAAACTTCATAAAATACAGTGGATACTATCAAATTTTATCTAACATTTCCTCTATAGCATGTTTCAACTCATTAGTGTTCTTCTTCCTCTAAATTCTTAGTTTCAATTTTCTCCTTCTGTTGTAAACATTCTCCATCTTGATGGGATTCAATATCCATACAATAACATGACAAGTAAAATACCTCATAGATTGATATTTTCCAAGGAAATACTTTGTTGTATTAGGAATCTCTATCTACTGATCACCCATCTAGTTTTAGGATTATGTCATCTAATAGCTCCTAACCCTCTAAGTCAAATGATATAGCCTTTTTACTCATTGCTTAGGTCTTAATATCAATGTTAAAACTTTTAACATGTTTCTCTATCGACACATATCTTCTTTATGTTTAGTCATATCTAGGCCTTATGCAGTCATAGTCATTCTAACATCACACATAAGTATAGGTTTTAACAATGATATCACAATGAACCAATTACAAACAAACATCCTCCTATATGGGTTTATTGTGTTACTAAGACTTCTAAAGGATATATTTCAAATTGATTTTCCATTGTTAGTGTAAATCTTGATGGCCCTGGTATCGATTTGTTCATTCTCCTCCATGTGCTCTCTAAAATCACATTCACTCTCAAGTGAGAGTCCACACTTATTTTATCAGTGTTAGTGTGTCCATACACACATTAATGAATTTGTCTCATTCATCTGTTGGTTTCTCACATCTTTATCCAATCTCTGGTGCTCCCAACATGAGTAATGACAATACGTATATAATAACTCTCCATTCTTGATAAGTATCCATGCCTCATTTATCTCTCTAAAAAGAGTCGATGTAGACAGGGGATAATTCTTCACACTCAAAAAATTTCTTTTCTCTTACTTGGAACTCTTCTATCATAACCCTTTATACTGGGTCTCTCATGTTTGTGAGTCCCCCTTTCTCACCCATGGGGTCAGGGTATTGGTTCTTCTTACCTCATTCTTACTTTGATTCTAAATTTTTATAGATCAAAATAAACTCATATTTTAAATTAAATATATATGTTATATCATATAGCATGAACATTGTCTCGATTGCTTATGTTAAAAATGAGCCCGGGAATAAAAATTGGAATAACCAAGCCGTTAAAAAGGTGATTTGTATTGTACCCAACGACATTGATCCAAAATAAAAATTGGAATAACCAAACCGTTAAAAAGATGATTTGTATTGTACCTAATGACATCGATCCAAAAAATGATAACTAAAAATTAAAATTAACATAAGTCAAATGTCCTAATCTCATATGCCAAGTTTTTCTACACACAGGAAAGCGATTTTTTAGAACATAAAGACTGTCAATTTATTGATATCTTTATGTCTCTTTTAGTCTCGTTTTAAGTGGAATTGTTTACAAGGCATTACTTGGGTTGACTTTGTGGTAGATTCTCATCCCAATACCATCTTGCTTATGGGTATAACGTTGATTTCTTTCTCTAATATATGTCCTTAAATTATTTATATTTAATGAGTTTTATGTTATAAAAATAGTAATCACAATTTTATAAATATCAAATATAATTATGAGGTCGTGATGAAATTTAATTAAATTTGATCATTTTCAAAGTTAATTTATTTGTGAAATTATTGATCATTTTTAAGTTTAATTTATTTGTGAAATTAATAATCATTTTTAAGTTCAATTTATTTGTATATACTTTTAAAAAAAATTGATTTCTATTTTTTTTGAGGTAGTTAGGAGGGCACACATCAAACTATTTACTATGTTTTTCTATGAAGCAAGCGTCTCTCTTTAAATTTATGTGTTTGACCTACTTTTACTTCACTATTTTTTAAAAAGAATAATAGTTTAAAAACTACATTTGAAATCCTACACTTCATGTTCTTATAACATCTTCAAATTTTGAGTGTAAGCATCTCTAATAATCCATGCAAAATTAAGTTCCTCATTTTTTCAGGGAAAACATGTCCACTTAAGACCCTTTTTGACCCCCCATTTCCATGCACTTACCTAATAGCAGACTCGACATTGATTGCAGTCAAATTGAAGAGGCCAAACTCTACATCTAGGATAGTTAATAATGAGTGGATCATATAACTTTACTCGAAAAATGTAAATATCTCATAAAGGGGTGGCAATGCCTTATCCATTGGCCACACCTCATAATCTCACCACTAACAAAAATCATGCTTATATATGCTCTATTTTTTTATCACCTTTGGACTCTTCATCATAACTTCTAATCTTAAGCCTCCCCTTATCATCAAGCAACAAGCAATGTATTCAAAACTGATGACATTTGGCTACTTCATCCATTATAACTACTTTTGACCTCTTTTTCAATGTATTTCCCCTTTCCCTTATCATCATATATATTATAATTATCCTCAAAATCTATTGTAATAGACAACACTGGTAAGGAATAAAAAGTTGACTTATTTGAGATTGACACACACACATATATAAAGATTAGTTTTTAATATATATTTTAAGAATAATAAAGAAAAAAATGAACTATCCATATTATAAATTAAGTTAATATTTTAAGTGAAAAAAAATAATAATATTACAATGCTTTAAAAACATCAAATCTATTAAAGAATATTAATAAAAATAAATAAAAAAATAATATTAACAAACTATTTACACTCTACAAATATACTGGAAAATAAATAAATTTACATGTTTTTTTGGCCGAAAATGACACATTAACACATATAAGAGGATGCTTGAATTCCTTCCTTTGGAAATGATATAGATAGGGTGGTTGAGGAGACAATATTTATGCCATAACTATCCAAAGATGATCTTTGTGTGTGCCCTATCTATTTATCTCTATCTATGGTCCCTTGACCTAACCCTCTCTAAAAAGGTTAGGCCACTATAACCCTCATATAGAGAGTGGGGTCGAGTGCCCATCTATTATATATCTCTTCGCTCACGTCTCGCATTTTATTTACTCTTCACCACACGATAGCAAGGAGTTGTCTAGTTCCAACCCGATCCTCGTGCATGACAATTAAATAGGGCCAAGCCAATGCGTAATTTATATAGTTGAGGTCGAGACCCTATCTATGAATCTTGGGAAACCATAGCATATATAAAGCTACTCAATGACATACACTACATGGGGAGGGGAGGCGGGGTGGGTATCGAGTGCAATATGATTTGGAACCCACCTAATAAGATGAGTATATTATTCACCTTTAACTCACCCATGTCAAACTTCATAAAATACAGTGGAAACTCTCAACTTCTCTCTAGCACTTCCTCTATAACATGTTTTAACTTATTAGTGCTATTCTACCTTCAAAATTCATAGTTTCAACATGTTCCTTCTATGTGGATTTTTTTCTCTTGCCTGGAACTCTTCCATCATAGTCCTTTGTAGTTGGTCTCTCATGTTTATGAGGTTCTCTTTGTGACCAAATAAGTGGAGTCGTTGTAGGGCTGTACATTTCCTCATTGTCTTGTATCTCTTCTCGGTGATCATTGTTTTCAATGTTGTGTGTTCTCTTGTTTCATGTCTTGCTTTTCTTATCACCTTTTACACCCGTTTGTTCGCCCACTTGACATTTTCATTCCAAAATGCATAGAGCAAGTTGTTATTCTTTATGATCAACATGTTTTGGTTTATGTGGTGTTTCGATGTCTCACTATCCCCCAATACTACTTTGCATTGATATATATTAGTGTGATACCACTTCTGATGGCGCTACAGTTGGTTTTGATGATGAGTTGGCATTCTGAGGGAGCCCTATGTTCATCGGATAAATAATCTCTTGTGTTCCATTAACCTGATATGTTCTAGCATTCTCTCCATTGATAGGATTTTTTTGTAGGTATGTGTTAACCATATGGGATTATGTTGTACATGTTGGAGCTATACTTATTTTTGATTGAGCTACGTTACCAGATGGTGGGATCTGAGGTTCTCTTATCACAACTTGCATTAATATTATCCACTTCTGACCTGACATTTTCTAACGAAAGGTTTATTTTTTATGTATCTTCCATTTGCTTACCCCTGATCCACTACAGTCTTACTAGTGACTTCTGATAGCCCCTGCCCACAGAGATTTAATTGGGTTGACCTTACTAGGGTTTTCTCAGCTCAGTTCAGTTAGATATCCAAACCCTAGTTTGATAACTTTTATTCTTGTGTATCTTTGACACAGTCTGAAAACAAATATACTACGTAAAGATTATTTAAGAAGGTTTTATAGACCTCATACCTGTAAATAGACAGCTATGGGACCTGTGGTTTATTCTTTTCTTTTGTTTAGATCCTGTACTACCCATCCTTCTGTGATTCCTCTACCACCAGTTGCTCAATCTGTTGTCTAATCCGTCATCAATCTGCTTGATCCATTGGTTTGTTCAATCTGCCTCTCAGTGTCGTTTGATCCATTGGTTTGTTCAATCCACATATCAGTCTGCTCAGTCTGCTCAATGTCATTTGAATCCGCTCAGTCTGCTCAGATCTGCTTTAAAGAAGAGGATAAAAAATCATGGTATCTTAAGCATAAGGTGGAGTGGGGTGTTAACTTTTTTCTTTAAAAATATTTTTTTCATCAACATCGAAATTAAGACCATCTATCCGTAATCACTAAAAAATATGTAGAAAAAATAATAAAATTATTGATCAATATAATTTATGACAAATTTAGAATAAACACCTCGAATTTCACATTTCTTAGACATTTTTCAAACAAATATATTTAACCCATTGAATAATAGGAGAAATCTTAGTAACCATTATTTAAATAACCCATTTAAAATGTAAATTGAAGCCACCAAATGCCACTATAGAAATGACAAATCCCTACCATTTTGATAAATAGTGAGACTTCCATTCTGAGCAAAACCAAGCTAAAATGTCTAAAACAATGGATGGTGTCACGACATTCAAAGAAAACTCAGCATCGTCAAGTGCCAAAATCATTTTGCCTCCGATGCCACCTGCTTACGTGGAAGCTTGTAATGAAATTACTTCAAGAATTAAGTATAACAACAAAATTATATCCAAATATGACTGAAATATATCCAAATATATGATAATAGATAGGCCACTTCGAGGGGGCAACCTCCACAAGCTTCAATAAGAGCATAATTCACAATATGATGATAAATGATTACCCACTACCTCCTATATATAGTCTATCTAGGCCATGGTTACTCCATAGGCCGACATACTAATCAAAAGAAAGCATAGATAAATGTAATATAATGTCAAAGAGGGATAAGTAAGCCACAAGTCAACTAATATTATCCTCATACATGTGATAGGTTAGGGGCGTAGCGTGCCCTTCCCCTTCAAACCAATGTTGTCCTCAACGTTGAACAACTCTGGATGTTGATGTAGAAAATCTTCACCTTCCTAAGTTGCATCTTCGCTGCTTTGGTTTTTCCACTTGATCAAATATTCCCTAATCTCTTTGGTTCTCAACCTCTTAGTACGTGTTTGGAGGATCTTCTCTGGTTCCAAAATGACTCGTCCTTCTTCATCGAGTTTTGGGAGCTCTGTTTGGGCGAAAACTTTCTATCCAATGACCTTCTTCAAATAAGAAACATGAAATACTGGGTGTATGTGAGATGAATGAGGTAACTCGAGCTTGTAAGCCACACTTCCAATTTTTTGTAGAACCTGATAAGGGCCATAATACTTAGGAGCAAGTTTGTTGTCCTTTTTCTGTTTCTTCAAGGACATCTGCTTGTAAGGCTGTAAGCGAACAAATACCCAGTCACCCACCTCAAAATTTTGCTCACTACGGTGTTGATTTGCTTGTTGCTTCATCCTATTTTGTGCCAAGGCCAAATTCTCTCTCAAACTAGCCAAAACCTCTTGTTGATGTTGAATGTGCTCTTCCACATCTCGAACCTTGGTGTGAACCTTTAATGAAGAAGTGATGGAAGGTGGATGGTAACCATATAGTGATAGAAATGGAGACATTTTAGAAGAGGTATGGAAAGATGTGTTATACCACCATTCTGCAAGTGCTAGCCATTTAACCCAATGTTCTTGTTTATCTGATATAAAACAATGGAGATACCCCTCTAAACATTTGTTAACCACTTCAGTTTGTCCATCAGATTGGGGGTGGTAAGATGAGTTATGAGCTAGCTGAGTACCCAAACAAGAAAATAGTTCAGTCCAGAAATTACTAGTGAAAATAGGATCATGATCACTTACAATTATTTTTGGGGTTCCATGTAATTTGAGAACTACTTCCATAAAAATAGTCGCTATTGTACTTGCTGAAAATGGGTGTGAGAGAGCACAAAAATGGGCATATTTTGTAAGCCTATCCACAATGACCAAAATAACATTCTTACCTTTAGAACAAGGCAACCCAGTGATGAAATCTATGGAAACCTCCTCCCACTTTTGACTAGGAATTGCTAATGGTTGTAACAAACCTGGGGTCTTAACTGTTTCACCTTTATTCTATTGGCATATCAAGCATTCTTCCATAAAATTTTGTACATCTCCCTTGAGTCCTTCCCAAAATAATTCTTTTTTAATTCTATGATAAGTTTTCAAGAACCTTGAGTGTCCCCCAATTGGAGATGCATGCAACTCTGCAAGAATCTTATGCTTAAGCTCTGAATTTTTGCACAAGTATAACCTACCCTTATACCATAGGACATTACCTTTCCATTCAAATTTGTCAGAGGATAAATTACCTTGCTGGAGATTCTGAATCAAAACCTGTGTATCCTTGTGTTGCTCCCATTCTAACCTAACTTCATCCACCCAATCTGCTTGCAATATGGACATTGCACAAAGTAATGCTTCTGTGGATGCATCCCGTCTGGATAGTGCATCTGCTACTACATTATCTTTACCCTTCTTGTAGACGATTTCAAAATCATAACCCAACATTTTGGTTACCCATTTTTCTTGTTCCTTAGATGATAATCTTTTCTCCAAAAAGTATTTGAGACTATCATGATCCGTTTTCACCTTAAAGTGTCTGTCTACCCATCAGATAAGGCCTCCATTGTTTAACTACATGAAGAATAGCCATCATTTCTTTCTCATAAATAGGTTTTTGTAGATTCTTACCTTTGAATTGATGACTTTCAAATGCAATGGGTCTTCCTTCCTGCATTAGTACTGCCCCCAATCCAGACCCAGAAGCATCACATTCAACAGTAAATGTTTGTGAGAAGTCTGGAGTAGCCAAAACTGGAGTGGTGCACATAGTTACTTTTAGTTTCTCAAATGCTTTGGTGGCATCATCATTCCAATGGAAAGCATCCTTCTTTAGTAATGCAATGAGTGGAGCTGCTATGCTGCCATAACCTTTCACAAATCTTCTATAGTAACCTGTTAGTCCAAGGAACCCTCGAAGGTTTTTGAGAGTTTTTGGCATGGGCCATTCCATTATCGCTTTGATCTTATGGGGATCAACTTTGACCCCTTCATGGGAAACAATGTGACCGAGGTACTCTACCTCTTGTACTCCAAAAGCACATTTAGATGGCTTCGCATAAAGTTGGTGCTTCTCCAAAACTATCAACACCTATTTCACATGTTGTAGATGTGCTTCCCATGTCTGACTATAAATCAATATGTCATCAAAGAAAACTAGCACAAACTTCCTTAAAAAAGGCCTAAAAATAGTGTTCATCAAGCTCTGAAAAGTAGATGGTGCATTTGTAAGACCAAAGGGCATTACCAAAAACTCATAATGGCCCTCATGTGTTCTGAAAGCAGTTTTATGAACATCTTCATCCTTGATTCTAATTTGATGGTACCCCGAGCGAAGATCCAATTTTGTGAAATAATTAGCACCATGCAACTCATCAAGTAAATCATCAATTACTGGAATAGGAAACTTATCTTTGATGGTGTACTTGTTGAGTTCCCTATAATTGGGTACATCCTCCATGTGTCATCATTCTTCTGCACCATGACCACTGGTGATGAATATGCACTTTGGCTATGCTTGATGATCCTTGCCTCCAGCATCTCATGGACCATCTTTTCAATTTCACTATTTTGTGTATATGGATATCTATATGGTCTAATATTTGGTGGTTGACTACCTGGAATTAGTTGAATGACATGATCGTGTTCTCTTTTTGGTGGTAGTCTTTTTGGCATGGCCCTAAAAATAGATGAGTGGTCTTCAAGAATTATTTGTAGATCAGGATGTGTAGATACTTGTGTGGGTTGAACTTCTATGGAGCATAATCGTGCAATAATTCCCTTTGCCCCCTTTTTTAGCATCTTGGTCATCTGATGTGAACTAATCAATTGTAGAGATTTTGCATGTAATCCATGTAGTTCAATTTTCTTACCTTCAGAATGAAAGCGCATGAATAGTTCTTGGAAGTTCATCTCAATGGTACCTAAGGTTGTGAGCCATTGGACTCCCAAAACAATGTCTATGTTACCCATGGGAATAGCAAACATAGGAGAGTCGAGATTGTACCCACCCATAGTAAGCTTAATACTATGGCATTTGCCTAAACAGTTAATTGTGCCATCATCTGTAATCATGACTTGAAATTTTGGTGCTGGGTAGATGAAACAGTTCAATCGAGTGGCCAACTTATGGTTTATAAAGTTATGTGTGCTCCCTAAATCAATCAACACTATCACCTTCTATTTCTTGAGGAAACCCACCACCTTAAGAGTTTATGGAGTGCTAATACTTGCAAGTGCATGACAAGAGATTGTAGGTTGGGAATCTTCAGGTACCTTCTATATATCTTCCTCATCATTATTGGAGGCATCATCTGCTTCTTCATCTTCATTTGGTCCCTCAATGTAGAATAACTTCTTTTCAGTACATCTATGTCCTTTACTCCACTTGTTATCACAACCAAAACATAATCCTTTTGCACGATTCTCTTCAATTTGCTGAGGGGTCAATCTAGTAGGTGGAGGAAATGTTGGTGACGATATGCTACGATCTTTGAAGTGAGTGAATGGCTGCTTCTTATTGGCTATGAATTTTTCCTCAGCTCTGCATGCTAGGATAATAGAATCAAAAATATTAAGTGGATTAAACATGCGTACCTCATGTTGAATGTGGTCCTTGAGTCCACCCAAAAATAGGTCATTCAAGTTTGCTTTAGAAATTGTCTCCACACATAAGGATAGGTTCTGAAAATGATGAATATAATCCTTGATAGAGCCAGTTTGTTGCAATTTTTTCAGTTGGCTAAAGTAATTCTCTGTCACACTATTGCCATAGTGTAATTGTAGCTCCTCTGTAAAAACTGACCAGGTGACATTGAGAGTCATCTTTTTCTTTTGAGCACACAACCATTGATACCAAATGAATTGATCAAGTTCAAGATACAAGGATGCCATGGTAACCTTCTGTCCTCTTGGAATCTGATGTAGGTCAAAAAAACTCTCCATTTGGTTGAGCCAATTGAGTGGATCTTTTCCATCAAATTTGCGCATATCCACTTTTGGTAATAAGTTCGTCTGTGGCCATGGAGTTGGATTTGAAGTAGACTGGTTAGGAGAACCACCCTGGTGGGTTTGTGAAATAGAGTTAGCTTGATGATTTGACTGATTAATGTTTAAAGCCATCATGATATCTCCCAAACTATCTTGTATGGATTGCATATTAGATTGTATGTCTTGCACCTCACTCTGAATGCCTTGCACACTATAGTCAAGATGACTCACTTTGTGATCTATGTCAGAAAACCTTGGTATAAAGGGTCTAGTACATCCCCCTTCTGACTCCATCTATTCCTTGTTAGGATTTTTACTGAGTTTCAACACCCTTCCCTCGGCCCCAAGTTTGTGGTCCTGCCATAAAAGGGTTTTACGATGTTGACCCTTATTGGCACTTTTGACCCAACTTTGACCAAGCAATTTTGGAATTATGTCAGCCTCAAATCAAAATATACAAAGAACATACCATATCCAAATTTTTCTAAGTTTTCCAAAAATGTAAATAACTCAGAAAAATTCTTTGAATTGCGCACTATAGAGCAATTTTATGAAAAACCATAAAATAGCGATAACTTTTGTAAAACAGATCCAAATGAGTTGAAATTTTAAGGGAAGATTAATTTGATTATTTCGCACTTCCAATAAAATTTTTGCAGAGAAATTCATAACCATTTTTTATATATCACAAAATTTAAAAATTTAGTGTTTCACCCACAAGATTGCCCAAATCGCAGCTCTGATACCACTTGTAATGAAATTACTTCAAGAATTAAGTATAACAGCAGAATTATATCCAAATATGACTGAAATATATCCAAATATATGATAATAGATAAGCAACTTTGAGGGGGCAACCTCCACAAGCTTCAATAAGAGCAGAATTCACAATATGATGATAAATGATTACCCACTACCTCCTATATATAGTCTATCTAGGCCATGGTTACTCCATAGGCCGACATACTAATCAAAAGAAAGCATAGATAAATGTAATATAATGTCAAAGAGGGATAAGTAAGCCACAAGTCAACTAATATTATCCTCATACATGTGATAGGTTAGGGGCGTAGCAAAGCTCGTAAGAAAACACTGGTATTGGACTTGGACGGAACCCTAATCCATGTCAGCACCAATCCTCCTAAATATCCAAATATCTATATACAATATGTAGACTGAAATTTGAGATGGTTGACTAGCAATATAAGTTGATTGCCTTTAAATTTAACATTCCAAACAAAATGTTGGCTACAAAATGGCTAAATATTTTGGTACAAATATCCGCCAAGCTCCCATAAGTTTACTCTATGTACGTGCCAAGTATGGTATCTTATGAATATAAATAAAGATGAACGTGTTATATATAGTTATATATTAAATATATATATACTCTGTTTTAAGTATTAAAGAATAATATAGTACTTCAATGCACATTTTAATTTTTATATTAAATTTATCTTGATGAATAATGTGTTATGAGTTTCATGAAAATAAGGTATTATGGCAATTATTTTAAGCAAATAATATTTTTTTGCTTTAGTCAATGAAATTTTATGACAAGACATATTATTTTAACAATTCTAAAATTTAATAATATTTTTTTGAGATGATTTTGTAGAATATTTCATTTACATCAATGTAATAATTAAAAACTCATTTCAAAAATGACAACTCATTAAAGTAACAATTAAAACTTTTAAATATAAAAGTTCACGTGTCAATGTTTGGCACTATTTAATTTGATAGATTAGATGTATGGGTCGTGTCCATACATATTAGACTTTCGAAAGGATGTAAATGGTATTTGCGTGGTTTTCCTCAAGTGACCGTAAATTATAAGAGTGAAATTTTGGCCTCAAATTAAAGCTTGTGTACCCAAAATTACACTTCAATTAAACTACATTGATTTATAACTAGTATAAGAATTGGGAAAAGACTTGAATGGAACATTTATCTTCTAAGTTGAATAAGATGGGTTTTATCTTTATATTGAATTAATAGCTCTGCCTCCAACTCATAAATGGTCATGCATTCATGTTGGAAGTTAGACGAGATGAAAATGTGGTGTTGGTGTATTATGGCCTATGGGTACAGAAACTTTTTTTTTTAATTGGGTTGTGTCCACATTAAGTATTCACACACTATTTTATTTATATCATTTTCTCTTTTTTATTGATTAATTGAAATTGATTAAATATGGAGATAATTAAGAGTATTGGAGATTAGATTGTTTTTATTAATTACATTTTTTTTTTTTGGGAGGCTATTGTAATTTATAATTTATGGGTTACGAATAAATATTATTAATATTGGGTAACTTAACCATATGGTCCATCTAATACAACCATCGCATAGTCGCAAAAGGCATCAAAATTTGTTAAACTCTCACATGTAAAAAGAAGCACCCATGTATGCATTTTTTTGGTTTTTGAAATAGTTTCTATCTACTTATCAATGAATGATCTATTTTTTGTTTATTTTTTTATTTCTACACTTTCAAAATTTTAATATTTAATGTGAATGACACAATTTTATTGTAATTATTCCTCTACCTACCATGTGTGTTTTGCAACGGTATTGGAGGAAACAAAAAGCTAACTTCACATAAATTGAAATAGATCCTTTCAAATCACATTTAAATCTTCATCGTTATCATTAGGATAGGGTACAGTGGTAAAATTACCACAATTTATTTTTAGTTGCAAGATCATATGTGTAAACAAAAATGTTTACAGTCTGCAGATACATTTTCTTAGTGAAAGACATGATAGAATCTTGATTGCTCAAATAGTCATTCATATTAATACTAAATGTGTGTAATGTGAAAACACAATAAAGATATTTCACATTGTCACATTAATATGTGATCCTTAACTTCTCAAAACTTGTGAACATTATGAAATTTCATCTACCTTATTTAAGCTTAATGTTGCCCCATTTTTTAAGTTTTAAACTAGATGCAAGTTACATTCCAATTTTCTTTTCAACAAGTTGATAAATTATAAAAACTTGCAAACATCTTAATCCCTGCCAAAGCAGGGATGGTAGAACTTTCACCCCGGCGAATAATATTTTAGCTCTAACTAATCATAATTAATCTTTATGTAGTATTCACTGCTATCTTGAGCTTACATTATAAATTTATATACAAATTTGACCATAAATAATTTTCAATACAAAGAGAGAGATTAGCCATTACGTGGCCCTTATTATTATTGTATTTGTAGGAATCAACAGTTCTAAATATTTTTTTATTGATTTGGTGAATCAAATGTATTTTTATATTATGAGAATATGAATTGTACAAAGTTTTATAGCTATTATTTAGGGAATAATCCTCAACACCTTATTAAGGAATATTCCATATATTTTGTTTGAATATTTTTAAAACTTTTAGAGCAATGTATGCTTCCAAGATATTTATTGCATCGTCATTTTAGACTACTTGTTCAATAGCTAATGATTATATGTCATGAAATTTAATAAAAAGTACGTCGTCATTTGTGTTGATTTATAGTTTTATTTGCATTTATTTTTCTATTATATTATCGTTTCATTTATTTTGGTTCTGATGAATGGTTTATTTTGATTTTTTCCACTTTGATCAATGCATGTTGCCTAGATATTTATTGTATTGCTATTTTTAATTGGTTGTCATTGCTCATCAATGGACATTGTTCATGTATGCGTATTAAAGGTCTCTTTGTCACATTGATTGTAATAAGAAATTTGTTTCAATGTTTTAATCTAAAAAACAAATTCATCGTGTACTAAGCAAGAAAAAATTGTAATTTTTTAATAAAGTTTATTGTTATCTTTTATATAGTTGTTGCATATATTTAGTTTCTTTGTTTTTTTATTTTTCACTTTGCTCAATGCATGTCGCCTACATATTTATTACACTACCATTTTTAATTGCCCTTTATGACTCGTTGATAGACACTATTCACACCAAATTTGTATTGGGAAGCATACTCATGAAATAAACACCATTTTTTAAGTAATTTTCATTGTTGTCTTTTATATCGTTGTTACATATATTTAGTTTGTTTATTTTTTAATTTGTTTGCACTTTAGTTAATGCATGTTTCTTAGATACTTATTGCACCACCTTTTTTAATTGCCCTTTAGTACTTGTCAATAGACATTGTTCACATCATTTTTGTATTAAGAAGCTTGCTCGTGAAATGAATCACATAAATACTACCACCAAAATTCTTGAATCATATTCATCGTTATTCGATCATGTTGTTTTATTTAAATCCCATAGGCAGACTGTGTGGCATTTGATGTCGAAGTTATACAACACAAACATGGTGTATTCTAATCTCTATCACATTATTCCACTTCTCCTTTGTATTCTTGTATATATAAAGAACTGACTGAAGAAGCAAGTAATATGAAGTACAAAGTTCCTATTATGTTCACATGAAGGGAGTTGATCATGGATCCTAGAAAAAATGACTTCATTACCACCAATGTGAAAGCTAACCACCCACCCTCTGGCCTCAAATTTATTGGTAACAAATCTATGAGTTGTTGTTCTAATGGTGGAATCCCAAAGGATTTCATATATATTCAAACAGTTTCAACAATTAATCTGATATTCTATGTTTTTATAAATATTTTGACATGTAGTTACAGTGTTGGAGCTTAAATAGATAGTATCGCCATATTTAGACCCTCATCTCAGTGCACATGACCTCCTCATAGGTGTTAGCTTTAATTCAATCGGAAGTGGATACAACCACCTCACTGCCATGAAAGTTGTGCATTTCTATGCAATTGTTTACGAGGATTTATTTCCAGCGGCATGTAGATTTTAACCTTCACTTATATCCTTGAGTTTCAATGGCATTCTAAGTTATATATTACATTTTTTTATAAATGGTTTTCAACATTGAGCTCTACTTATAGGAAATATTTCCTTTGTGTTATAGGGGGATACAACTTAAAATATTGGTTTGTCATGAATATCTTCGATCTGGGAAGACTCTTATTGTCATTTTTATATGAGATTTTATTGTTTCAAGTTTTTCCTTGGTTATGTGTTCTCATTTTCTCTTTGAGTTTGATTGACATAGAAATTGATCTTTATGGAAAGCTATATACGATTTTTGAAAATGTTTTTATCGACTTGTTGAATGTTCATTAGGGTCTCATTCTCCCTGAGTGAGATATTTACTTTTTGGGAGGGAAGGTAGTACAATTCTAAGGTGTTTTGGGCTGCCAAGGTTTATAGAGTAACTTTATTTTGATATCGAATATTGTTTATGGAATGTTGAGTTCATTCTCATAATTTTGAGAGTTTGGAGAAACGGTGTGTTTTAAGCACTAAGACCTCATTTTTTTGCTTGGTGCTAAAATCTATGATTTCTTTAACCATTTTTTTAATGTTTTATTCAGAGTATGGAAGTATCGGTATGCTAGGTTTTAAATATTTGTGTTCATTTAATATCTTTTGTCAAGTAGGGAGCTTTCTTAAAATTTAGACATATCTTGGTTGTGATGATGCATCAAAGTGTGAGTATATATTTCTAGTTATTTTGAAGTAGTGTATTGGTGGTTTGTGGAATATAGTTTCATGACAATAACAAATGAACTCGTAATATAGTTGGTGAGACCGAAAATTCAGCTTTAAACATATAGCCACTTAAATTATATGTAAAAACTAAAATTATATGCATATTTATTTATTTATTAATATATACGAGTACTAGTTTTGGATATCAAGGAATCCATTATATTATTCTAATTTTGGTTGTGATAAAAACTTTAGAATCGAAAAAAAAAAGTTATTGATGGTGTTTTGGTTGCACATTGTACAAGTGTGTGGGTACGGATGTCCCAATGTCAATAAACTTTTATGCAAATCGAGTATATATACATATATATATATACATATATATACATATATATATATATGTGTGTGTGTGTGTGTGTATATATACATATATATATATACATATATATGTATATACACACACACACACACACACACACACACACACACACACACATATATATATATATATATATATATATATCTCTATATATACATATATATCTCTATATATACATATATATCTATATATGTATATATATATATATATATATATGTATCTATATATATATATATGTATCTATATATATATATATATGTATCTATATATATATATATATATATATATATATATATATATATATATATATATAAAACCTTTTCTTTGTATATATGTTTTTCTCTTTTTATGCTTTTGTGTATATGTTTATGTTTCAAAAGCTTGCCATGGTCCACTTTATTATATATTATCAATATATATAAGCACTTTGAATCCAATATTTTCTCCCAAATGTCTGTTTATAGAGATTTGTTGTATATTTTGTTTTATTTTTTGCAAAGTCGAGCATTTAAAAACTTAAAGTATTTGGAATCTTGACATGCATTGTTAAAATTTGAATGCCTTACTAATGATAGAGTAGAATTATTTACATATTTAAATTGTATGGCCATATGATCATGTTTGCATTTTTTACTCTTTAAATATGTAGACATGTAAATTAACATTTATTTTTCAAATAATGCACTTTTGACCACCCCTTTTATGCACTTAGCTCATGCCTCATTCCATGGTCCTTGATCGTCATTCTTTCACTCTTATCATGGATGACCCATTCCCACAAGTAACTAATGATCTCAAAATATCCCTACCAACATTCCAAGTAACCTAAACTCAATCTGAGATTGATCCCCACTTATAATTTAGTTGTTCTTTCCCTCTGGATAATTTGCCCTATTTGCACAATTTCGCTCTCAGGTAGTGTCCAATTTCACTAACAATGTCTTCCTACCAAATAACGGCTAGTTTCTCAAATTTAAATTCATGTAATGGGATGTCCCACAAGTTTGGTGATCCCCATCCGAAGGATCTCCCAAAATATCATTATAAATCCACATTTCAAACCATTTTTAATGCAAAAGGCTCACACATGGAAAAGTATTATAACATCTCACTAGACATTGAGAGAAAATCATTTATTTTTTCCAATTTGTAGTCCACACAACCCAAGTAGCCCTGAGATAAGTTTGCAAACACTTCTAAGGTCACGAGTCATTATTGAATCACTTAATCCCACCAGGATTGCACCAGTATTTGTCTCTTCCGTTGGTTTTTCCCTACACATTTTGGGGTTTCCCAAATAAAAATCTATCATTTTTATCCATGTTTTTGATTTCTAGTTATGTTTAATTGCATTCAAATTTTATTTCTTAAGTATTGTTTACTCTTCAAATAATGAATAACATGAGTTTTAATTCATTACATGAATTGAATTATCATTTTGAAATATAACATCAGTGTGTGAGTCTGTGACTTCTAACAAGTTTATTACTTGAGAGGTTATAGAATATTTTGGTATCAGAACAAATTAATATTTAAGTTATAATGGAAATTTTTAATGATTTGTAAGATAGTGACGAGATCTCAAGAAGGAGAATTTTTTCCTTGAAATCTTGAGATATATATAAGATAGTGGAATTGACAAATGAGAGAAATGTCTCTCGAAGGTGATAAAAATATTTCCAATAGAGTAGTTGCATTAGAATCATGAATGGACGGTGTGATGAAGTCCCAAGACACTATCACTAAATAATGAAAGCTCACATATGAGAACCCAAAAAAAATAGACAATATAGAGGAGACCTATGAAGAAGAATCTAAAAGTGGAGAAGATTCCATGGACGAGCATGAAGAAGAACCTCCTAGAGACAAAATTAAAGCTAAGGTAAAATAGGAACATACTCCTTTTAAGGTTGAAACAAAATTTGAGATCAAATCCTTTGAAGGATAAATATATGCATACATATTAGATATGTGGTTGAAACAAATGGAGGTTTATTTTAGAGTGCATAATGTTATAAAGGGAAAACATTATTTCTTTTGCACATGTCAAGATGGAAGGTCTTGCTCTAGTTTGGTGGGAAACCTACCTAGAAGCTTCTGAAAGGAAGAAGAGGTTGATTGTAGATTTGTTGTGTAAATATTTTTATCATAATTGGAATAAAACTAATCAAAATGTTAAGTGGTGTTATTACATGTAAGGAGAAGGTCAAAGTGTATAACATTATATTATAGCATTCAGTAGACAAGCCATGCTCATGGGCTTAGACTTAGAAGATGTAGACAACATGAGTAGTATTTGGGAGGTCTCCATTCATGTTTGAGGAGATAGGCCATCTCAAGTAGGCCTCAAGATCTTGATAAAACATGCTTGCAAGCATACTGTTGGGTGAATATTTTGTCAGTCAGTAGTCTGATTGAGAAAAATAGGTCCTATCATCCACAACAAAGGAGATTGGTCAGCCCAGTGTGCAGGTTTACTACATCAGAGGTGGACAAATCTCTCCTCTCATCAAGAGGAGGTTACCTATAAATACGTAGGAGCTATATATACTATAAATATGCATAAAATAACACTCGGGGGTGGGATACCTCATCCATCTCTCTTTTTTCAGAGATGATGTTCACAAACAAAGGAGAAAATCTTGGTGAAAACACTGAAGGCACTTCTCTTCTTTTAGAAGTGTTCTTGCAGGAAACAGCATGAGTTTCTTTCAGGTAGTAACAAGAAGCTAGTAACACAGGTGCAGTAACCAACAGGATGAAATAGAACCTAAAGTTTCCACCTTAACTGCCCAAAGAGTAAAACACAAAGGACAATGGGGGCACAAAGTCATCCCAGAATCCTCAACACAGAAGGAAAAGAAAAACACACACTGAAAACAATTGTGAAAGCGCAGAGTCTTCCTTACAGTTGATTTCAGGGGACTTTACTAATTACTTTCACTAATTCTACTAGCCAAATTAAATAGATGAGAACACATTCAGAAGACAGACATAAGAATAATCTCCAAAAATGATACAAGACAAAACAACACAAAGTCTGCAAACAACTTGCTTTCTCATTCAAATAAAATGAAATGAAATTACAATCTGAGCTCAAAGTCTCAGTCTTCTTCTTTCAATTAGCCAGAGTTTTGCTCCTGTAAAATTTAAAAGTCTCCCTTACTAATGAGAGAAATTACAATCTTATAGCAATCACGCAAGGCTTGGCATTCTTTCCCATGGGACGGCCCATGCTGCAGTCAACACCTTCAATGCGCCTTCAGTTCTGTCTAGAGTGACCATGCTAGAAATAGTGCATTGCCATAACTATGGCATGTCCATTCCTCTAATATATCTCTTCTTAGTATGGACTATCCGGTCTTTTCCCTGATGTCTACGCAGCTATCTAATTTGTCTTTACTTCATGGAAGAAAAATAAGATGCATCCTTGATTTGGTGTGCTTAGAAGGCTACTTGATCCACTATTTCACCTGCTAGAAATAACTCCCTTGAAGATATTTCCCTCTTTGTCTCTTCTTTGTTTTGTCTTTTCCAGCTTTGTCTCTTCTTGGAATTTAATCTCCTAGGCTATCTTCTTAGCTTTGCCGGCTCTTTCGGCTCCTTCTTGAGCTGGTCGCTGAGTTTGTTTTTAGGTTTCGTGCCACATTTGAAACTTAGCAAATATTTCATTACCTTAAATTTGACGTCCATGGGGACGTCATTGGTTGACTGTTTCAACGGTTTGGGCAGCCTTCTCAGCTCCTTGGTTCAATCACTTTCTTGCTTTAATCGCTTTATTGGTTCAATCACTTCTTTCCTTTGATCTTTGAACCAATGTTCCCTGCCTTCCGCAAGGGCACTTGGTCTTTTCACTTTGGGGCACTCCCTTGAACCTGCCAATTGAACCGACTGATTGAACCAACTTTGGTTTAATGGTTCAATCAGTTCAATCCCTTTATTTGGCTAAGTCCTTTGTCTGCTTGAACCAACCGCGTGTTGAACCTTTGAACCATTGAACCCATTGAACCTTTGAACCAAAATGGTTCAATGGTTCAATGGTTCAAGCCTTCCTCTCTTTGATAAGTGTTTTGAAGCCGTTGAACCTTGAAATGGTTGAACTTTGAACCTTGACAAATGCGCTTAACTCTTGCTGATGACGTTGAACCTTTGAACCCATTGAACCCTTGAACCTTTTTGGTTCAAGGTTCATGGTTCAATAGTTCAATCTTTGTTTAGAAGCCTATCGACGGACATTTTGGTTGAACCTTGTCATTGAACCAACTTTGAAATTGCCTAAGTGTTGAGAGCTTGCTTCTTTCCTTCAGAGTCCGTAGAAATCTACTTGTGAAGCCCGTAGAACTTGGCTTGTAGAGTATGTAGATTTTCTTCCTACAGAGTCTATAGATTCAAGTCTGTAGAGTCCGTAGAAATGAGCCTGCGGAGTTCGTAGTTTTAAGCCTGTAGAGTCCGTAGATTTCTAAAAAGCTTGAAGAATGGAGAATTAGAATGCGCATAACAATTTTTGAAAAGGGAAGAAACAATTTTGGTCTTGTAGGACCAAAATAGTTCATATGTTGTCCCAAAAATGAGTGATATTTTTGGGGACAACACATACTACATTGAGGAAGAAAAGAAGTAGAGGAGAATCTTCAAAGTACAATCAGTCCAAAAATCAAGTTAAGAAAGAGAAAAAATAACAATGCAATACCTTTAAGAAAGAAAAATTGAAAGGTAAAACTAATACCATATCTTTGCATAGTTGTATGGATCCTAATAACCAATGTAATCATTGTGTTAGATAATGCCATGCTAACACTAAGTGTTGGATATTGCATCCAAAATTGCATCCCAAGAATTGGGCCAAGGAGGACTCTAATAAGTCCATGGCATTGTTGAGCAAATTAGAGGTACAGATTGAGGAATATTTTGATGTAGATGAGAAGCATGGTTACACTGACACCAACACAAATAAAAAGGAATAAGAAAGAGCATAAATGAGAAAGCTATTCTAAATCAAGATTTAGATGAAGAAAAGCAAGGTAAATGCACTTGTTGAAATCGGGTTGCAATCTAGTTTGATTTTAGATAAAGTTGTTAATAAGCTTGGTTTATAAGTACATGATCATAAGCATCCATATCATCTAGGTTGGGTGAGAAAAGGTGTTGAAATTTAGTTTATAAAAAAATGTAAATTTAAATTTGGGATTAACCCACAATATGTTGATGAGCTAAAAGTTGATATGATTCCTATTAATAAATTTGAGGTAGTGTTTGGAAGTCCTTACTTGTATATTAAGGATATTATCTTCAAGACTGATAGGTCAAGGATGGAGTTAACTATATCATCAAGGCATATCAAATAAACCCTGAGCTTACAATGGTAAGTGCCAACCCAGAAAAAAGACTCATTCAAGCAAATAATCAATTTTGTTTGCTTCTTTTAAAAGATAAGAAAGATGATGGTTTATAAATATATAATATTAATAATGCTAACAAGGGATTGAATGAGTTGTTGCATATTATAACAACATAGCTTGATAACATATTGGGGAAAATGACCCCTTTCTCTAAAACCATGTCAAAAAAGAGAAAGAGTTGTTTTCCCCAATATGGCATCAAGTTATGTTGTTATAATATGTTATCATAGTTATGTTTTTCTAATATGGCATCAGATCTGAGGGATCAAGTCATTCTTCATAGATAGTTGTCTTGGATTTCTATAGTTTTTTAACGAGCTCAACATTCCCACACAACTCCTATAGCCCCTTTACAAGTTTCTAAGCCATCATGCTTTATGGGTGGTTTCGAAATTCAAAATAAAGTTTTGGAGCCAGTCCTCTTGTGGGTGGTTTCAAAATTCAAAACAATTGTTTCTCAGCCATGCCTATTTAGTGGTTTCTAATTTTAGAATAAGGTTTCAAAATACCGAATATAGGGTCATTTGCATGGAGTGAGTTTGATTTTATAATAATTTGTTCACATGTACCATATCTTATTTGTTCAAATATGATTTCTTCTTTCAGCTAGATTCTTATAGTTTTTGTTGATCCACATATGGGGGAGTCCCGTTGAAGAGATTTCTACCAATTTTCATTTTTGAGTTTTTTTGGTGTGTATTGAGCATTCTCATTGCATCAATTGTGCCAAAGAAAGTCATTTTTTACTTTTTTCACCTGAATCTAACACCATGAGATCATTTACCAAGCTATGTAGATCATGTTTTGTGCATCACTAGAACATTTGCATGTGTAAAAATGATTCAACAAGTAGGAAAACGACCTTTTTAGCTCATTTGGTATGTTTCCAGGACCAAATTTCACATTTTTTTAGTAACTCATGATGACTTGTTAGCTTCTATATTTGGTTATGGAGTAGATCTAGGTCCATTCAAAGGGTGTTTTTTCACCTTGAATATTGTTTTTGAGATCTGCATAGTTATGGGGTCATTTTTTTCATTTCGATAATGCAGATTTCCAAAATTTTAATTTCTTGCCTTTTTTTTGGCCATTTCAAGTGTTTTGGACTTTTTAGAGGCCACAAATTTTGACTAGTAACTCATAATTGCATGTTTTTTTAAGTGTGTGGTTCTCATGTACTTGGATGTAACATTTGTTTATACTAATGTTGACTTATATTAGTTTTTTCCAGCTTAGTGGCTTCTTTGCAAATTGTAAATCATATTGTTCTGCACTGACTATGAGTGCCACCTCATTTTTAGAGGGGATCACTCTTCATTTCATTATATAACTTCTAGGTGAGTTTTTCAGATGTATTTTATACTTGGGGTTTTCTAGATTTATCTACCCTCATGCGTGTGTGTGTTTTGTCACACTCCCTACTCACATTTTAATTGTTGATTACTTCATATATGAGAAGGGTTAGGTGTAACTTGGGGAATGATCCCACCTTTCACTCCACTAATAATTATCTACCACTTACCTCTTTTTTTTCTATATAAGGAACATTTGTGTCCTTGTTTGGAATGGAGCTTAGAGCTTAGTGGAGATGTAGTCTCTTAGAAGATCATGTTTTGGTGCAACCATTACAAGTTGCACATATACATTGTATATAACATTTATTTTATATATTATCTTGTATTGGTGAATCTCATTCTATTATTTGAATACTTTATATGGATGGTGTCAATGTTGAAGTTCCTAGGCTTTCTCTTTCCTGACATGGTTTCATTGAGAAGAGTTATTTTCCCCAATATGGCATCAAGATATATTGATGTAATACTCTAATATTTTCATAAAGTGTTCCAAACTCTTAAGAGTTTGCCTCCAAAAATTAACATGAGATTCAATTGTTGTCCTAATATTCTCTACTTAACATTGGTTTATATAGGCAATCACTCTTGGAGAGTAATGAACTTACGAGGCATCTTCAAGAATTGTTAGAACAAGGCATCATACACCCAAGAAATTCACTATGTGGATCACCCATTATGGTGGTGCAAAATAAATATGGATTGTGGAGGATGTGCATTGACTATTGGGCTTTGAACAAGATCACCATAAAGAACTGATATTCACTCCCACAAATTGATGATTTTTTGGACCACCTCTAGCATGGTAATCATTTCAATATGTTGGATCTCAAATCAGGCTATCATCAGGTTCAGATGAATGAGGATGTATGGAAGTCAACATCCAAGATAAAATGAGGTTTGTATGGATGGTTGGGATTTCTTTTTGTTTATGTAATACGCCTAAAAAATTCATGAGATTAATGAATGATGTATTAAGTCCATTCATAAATATATGTGTAATAGTATATCTAGATGATATTTTGATTTTTAATGCTACACAAGAGAAACATCTAACACATTTGAAACAAGTCTTGTTAGTATTGCAAGAAAAATAACTTTTATGAAATATGAATAAATGCGAGTTTTCAAAACAATCACTCATATATTTGGGGCATGTGGTTTGAGGAGGAGAACTAATAGTGGACCCAACAAAGGTTAATTCCATAAAAAATTGGCCCATGCCTAGGATTTCCACTGAAACAAGAAGCTTTTTAGGAGCAATACAATATATGAGGAAGTTTATTCTAGCTTTCTCTACAGTACTTGCACCTCTACATTCAGCTACAACAATAGGTAATAATTTTCAATGGGATAAGGAACATGATAGTGTATTTGATTTAGTGAAGCATAAAATAATCCATGCACTAATCCTTTCTCTTCCTAAATTCCAGCAACCATTCAAATTTGAAATGGATGCAAGTGAATATGTTATGGTGGTAATTTTGTTGCAAGGAAGTAATCTCTTGTGTTATCATTTAGAGGTGTATTATTCATAAGTAAGGGGTATCTTATTTATGATAAATAAATGTATGCACTATTCCAAGCACTAAAGAAATGTAAGCATTATTTATTGGGTAAAGAAACTATTGTGTGCACATACCATAAACCTCTTCAATATTTGTAAGCACAGACTAAATTGTAGCAGAAAAAAAGATTAAAAATGGATGGGATCCCCCCAAAAATCCATTTGGTGATAAAGTAAAAGAAATGAAGCACCAACATAGTGTCAAATATGTTATCTAGGCCACCCATAAAGCAAGTTTCAACTTTGGCAACAATCTCACAAATAGATTCTTTCACGAAAGAGGCTTACGAGGAAACACATGCACATGTATAATTTATGAATAAATTCCAACTATTACAATCCAAGAAGATGGAAAATGAAGCAAATATGGATGTTATCTGAAGGTGGGCTACTCTACAAGTGGAAAAAGTTATGTGTGCCAAAAAAGAAAATATTGACCTTGATGAAGGAAGCCCATACATCCAAGGTCTCGGGACAATTTGGTGTTGGTAATAACATGACTCATTTGAAAAGGTATGTTTATTGGCCCAATATGAAATAATAAGTTTCAAATTTCCTTAGAGGATGTAAACTACAAGCCTAATATTAGGAAGGAAGGATTGTGCATGCCACTACATGTACCTACTCGACCATGGGAAATCATTGTTATAGATTTTTGGGGTATAATACTTATGTCTAAACATAACCGTGACTATATAATGTATCTATATGTTGTTATAGATACATTCATTTTTATTTTTTTTTGTTGCATGCAAGGAAATAGTGAAAGGGTATGAAGTAGCCGAACTTTTAATTACCAATGTTTAGGTGTATTTTGGATTACTTAAGTCTATTTTTTAAGATAGAGATTCAAGATTATTAGATAACTTTTGAACCACACTATGGGTAAATATGGATAATAAGCTACAGTGAAGTATTGCTTTCCATGGATGATTCATTCAAAAAATGGAAGTGGTCAATTAGACTTTAGTGCAACTAATAAGAGGTTATAACATCAAGTATCCAGTGTCCATGGACTTGTGATAAGTATTTGGTGCATATTTAACACTCATACAATAGGGTAGTACACACATCCACTAATAGGTCGCCATTTAAATCATGCTTGGGTTATTTTTCAACTAATCCACTTGATGTTGTATTGGAACAACTAGCCAGGATAAAGAAGAAATATTTATAGGTGACAGAAGTTGAAAAGTTCATTAAGAGGATTAAGCAAATCCATCTCAAATTGAAGGGTTAGTTAGATAAGTCTCAAGCCAAGTACAATGTTAAACATGACCAGCACCACAAAGAGCACACACTCAAGGTGGGTGGCAAGGTATGGTTATACTTGAACAATGAAAGGCTTCAAAGAAAAGCTAAGAAGGTTAAGGCACTAAGGTGGCCCATTTTCCATCTAGGAGAATAATGGTGAGAATGCTTTCAATATTGAACTAACCTCAGTCATGAGAATGTACTTAGTTGTCAATAGCAATAATTTGTACTTGTATGAGCCATCCATGGTGGATGAGGAAGAAGAAGGACAATTACTACCTTCCATAGAATACTTGGTCATGTATGCACAAAAAGAGTTGTAGGAGGATGTAGTGATGCAATGGAAAGTAAGAGAGAAATACTTGGTATGATAAAAAATTCTATCATGTTTATCATCTAACTCAATTGGTAAAACAATCAACTGTCAAAATATGAGTAATTTGCATATTGTTGAGACCTAAAAAATGCTAGTTTATGTTGTACAGGATAAAACAACATATCTTTGGTTTAAAATGTAATTTTGTGTTACATATTTGGATTCCTCTCAAAAAATTAGACAAGATCAAAAAATAGCACTCAAATTCAAGGTTATATACAAAATTTATGGGCTTTGGAAGTTAGTTGTCTTGGTTACTACTTATCTCGGGAGCCGACTATTGACATTCATATTGGTGACCTTTGGAGCCCAATTGTTGACCTCTAGAGCTCAATCGTAACTGTGTGAATTTGATTTTTTTTGATGTTTTAGCTTCTTGGTGTTTCATTTCAATTTATTAGGGGATTCTAAGGATGGAAAAACATAAATACAGGTCTTGGCAAGGTAGATTACATTAGAGAGGTCTAAGGAGAGATCAAGAAGATCAGAAAAATAACAAGTACAACTCATGAGATGCATGGAAATTTGATTCACATTCTTATTCGAAAGTTTGAGTCTTGGTTCCTATCTTATCATTTTTGATTAGTTGTAGGTGATTGATTTGAATCCTCATCAGACATTAGGGGGAGACATTCTTAGCAAGTATTCTCTTGATCGTATGTGGTTTTTTCTGAGTTAGAGTGTGGAAAGGAAAAAATAAGTGAAAAAATTGCAGAGCATGCGAGTGTTTGAGCATATTTAAGTGAAAAGTATGTTTATGAAGGACTCAAGAAGGTAGTAAACTTGTAATTGCAGCATGAGATAGTGGAGCAAGGAGAAGATCCCTCACTTTTGTTGGAGTTTTATGGATTTGAGTTTCTCTAGGGTACTATTGTGTGTCTTTTGATTCTAGTCTGGCTCTAGTTTCTTGCTTTACTTTCAATGTTCTTATATTCCTTTCAGTATGAAACATTTGTAACTCATTTCTAAGCACATTTAATGAGTGTTTTAATCAAATAAACAAGAAAATGGTGATTTAAGAAATCAATAGATTGTTAGGAGTATATATGATTCATGTTGGTGAAACTTAGTGAGGAATATCCACTTAGTTTAAGGATCAGATTGGTATCGAATCAGGGTATCATTTATGTCTTTAAATGATTATTAACATATTTATGTAGATGTTAGATTTCTTTATGTTCTATTTTGGTGGTTGTTGTGGTGATCATTGTGGATATTTTTCTGATTACCCATATAGCAAGTGTTATTAGAGAGGTTGTCTTGATTTATTGGCAACAAGGTGGGTTAAAATTCCACTACTATTGTTGTTGGGATGATGTAAGAAATTATGAGATTTTGTGATATGATCGTAGTTTCCAAAAGTATTTGATGGACCAACAATCCAAGGGACATGAAAAAGGTTGAGCATTTAGCTTGGCAAAAATTAATCGTCCAAAGAAAGAAAGGTTGAGAGAGTTGCAAAGTGCAGATAAATACATGATCAATATAGATTTGAGCATAGTTTCCTTGTGACAACAAGGTATGGTTGTGCTTGAGCAAAGAAAAGACTTCTAAGGTAACACTATGAAGCTTAAGGAAGAATGATTTTAATTGGATATGCCTCTTTTTCTTTTTATTTGAAAACTAATGTTTCTTTGAGCCTTCCACATAGAACAAAGAAGGTCTTTTGTACATTTGATTGTAGATCCTCGCTCCTATTAGCCAAGATGAGTGGGACAAATATGTTGTTGCAGATGAAGGAGAAAGCATCAAGAAGGGGAGAGCAAGTTATTCCAAAGGGCATTCAAAGAACTAGGGGAATCTATTCCCCACCACTTGAGTTTTTAAAATTGTGTGACTGAAAGCCTTCAAATTGGAGAGTTGACTATATTAGAATGTGAAAAGGGTATTGTCCAAGAACTCATCAAATTAGAACCTGAGCATGGTACTATCCAAAAAATGATCAATGTGGAACCTAAAAAGGGTATTGTCCAAGAGGATGATAAGATGGGTTTCTAACTTGGGTGATAGGAGTTAAATCTTAATCTTATTTTTAAAGTTTTTGTGGGACCTAAAAGCCTTTAAATTATGGCTATGTGATTAGACATTTGATCATGTTTATCATCTAACTTGGTAAAACAATAAATTGTCAAAATATGAGTAATTTGCATAATGTTGAGACCTACAAAATGCTATTTTATGTTGTATGGGATAAAATAACATATAATTTGTTTCAAAAGTAAATTTTAATTACATATTTGGATTCCTCTCAAAAAATTAGACAAGTTCAAAAAAATGGCATTCGATTTAAAGGTCATATGCAAAATATATGGGCTTTGGAAGTTAGTTGTCTTGGTTACTGCTTAACTTGAGAGTTGACTATTTATATTTCAACTGGCAACCTCTAGAACCCGACTGTTGACCTTCGAATCCTGACCATAATCATGTGAATTTGAAGTGTTTTTTGACATTTCAGCTTTTTTATAAGGATGGAAGAATAAAAATACAGGTATTGGCAAGGTAGATTACATCAAAGAGGCCTGAGGAGAGATCAAGAAGATAAAAAAAAATAACAAGTGCAATGAGATGTATGGAAATTGGATTCACATTCTTATTTGCAAGTTTGAGTCTTGGTTCTTATTTTCTCATTAGTTTAGTTGTAGGTGAATTATTTGAATACTTGTCAGAGGTCATGGGGAGACGTTCTTAGAAGTATTATCTTGATTGTATGTGGTTTTTTCTGAGTTCGAGTGTGGAAAGGAAAGAACAAGTGAGCAAGTCGCATGGCATGTGAGTGTTTGAGCATACTTAAGTGAAAAGTATGGTCACGAAGGCCTCAAGAAGGAACTGAACTTATAATTGAAACATGAGATAGCGGAACAAGGAGGAAATCCCTCATTTTCGCTAGAGTTTTCTTATTTTGAGTTTCTCTAGGGTAATATCGTGTCTCTTTCAACTATATTTTGGCTCTAGTTTCTTGCTCTACTTTCAATGCTCTTGTATTCCTTTCAGTATGCAACACTTGTAACTCATTTTTAAGCAGATCTAATTATTAATTTATGTAAATTAACAAGAAAATAGTGATTTATGCAATCAAGGGATTATTAGGAGTGTATAAGTTTCATGTTGGTGAAACTTAGTGTGGAATATCCACTAGTTTATAGATCATGGGAGCACAAGAGTCTTAACATGTCAAACTCAAGGGGAAGATGCTAAGACAAGTTAGATGATACTCCAAGGAAAAGGTGGAAGAGTTGTTTCCACATCTTCTCACCCACTAAAAGCTTTTGTGGGACCAAAAGCCTCTCAATAAGGGAAGTATAATCCATATGGATCCAAATAACAATCAATTTACCAGACAATAGATAGTAAACCTAGTTTCAACCATCAATAGAGCTTTAAGGGAGGAGTTCTAGACTTGGTGGTAAAACTACCACTTCATGCAAGTGGTGGTAATGTAACCGTGGTTCCTACAAGTGGCGATTTTGAACAAGTACTTTACAAACAAAAAAAGTACCTCTTCACATTCTCATAAAGTTGGGGAGCCTTTAGTTATGAAAGGACATTTTTAAGGATTATATGAAGTATGACATAGACATAAGAAGGTATTGGTGATATTGGTGAACATAGTGAGTGTTCAATTGTTTGTAGGAAGGATTAGAGAAATGGAATAGTGAGAATAATTTAGTGACCAGAATAGTTATATGTTGCACTTGCTCTATATCTCAGTGTAACCCATTTTCTGCTATAGGAAGATAGGAAGTAGAGCATTTGCCTCTTCTGTAAGTTTTCCTTACACCTTGTGGGACTTTCCAGATAAAAAATTATGTCATTGTCTCCATGTTTTTGAATTATGATTATGCTTCATTGTTTTCATATTTCAGCTCTCAAGTATTGTTTACTTTTCAAATAACAAATAACACTAATTCTAAGTCATTGTATGAATCGAATTATCATTTTGAAATAAATTTGAATTAAAACAACAATGTGTAAGTATGTGAATTCTAGAAAGTCGGTTGTTTGAGAGTTTATAAATCAATGCAACACATTACAAATATAAGATAATATAGACATGGAGCCACATAATACTCTCTAATTAATTTTTAATTTATATTTCTCCATTAGAGACTATTAAAATGCTATACGGTAAATTAGTTTGACGGATTTTGAGAATTATCAAACGTAGATCAGGATGGTAGAACTTGTATGATACACGTAAAATACATTTAAAATTATAAAAAATGGGAAAGACCAGCGTCAAACCTCATCCCTGCTTATGACCAACATATTGTATTCCTTCCTTTGTTGGAAACAATTTCGTAGGGGTGTCGTTCACCTTTAACTCACCCACATCAAACTTCATAAAATACAATGGATACTCTCAAATTCTATCTAGCATTTCCTCTATAGCATGTTTCAGCTCATTAGTGCTCTTCTTCCTCTAAATTCTTAGTTTCAATTTGCTCCTTCTATGTGGAACGTTCTCCATCCTGATGGGATTTAATCTCCATACAACAATGTGGCAAGTGAAATATCTCATAGATCGATATTTTCCAAGGAAATACTTTGTTGTATGAGCAATCTCTATCTTATGAGCACCCATCTAGTTGTAGGATCATGCCATCTAATAACTCCTAACCCTCTAAGTCAAATGATGCAACCTTTTTACTCATTGCTTAGGTCTTAATATTAATGTTAAAACTTTTTAACATGTTTCTCTATCGACACATATCTTCTTCTTTATGTTTAGTCATATATAGGCCTTATTCATTCATAGTCATTCTAACAATGCACCTAAGTATAGGTTTTAACAATGATATCACAACAAAACCAATTGCAAACAAACATCCTCCTAGATGGGCTTGTTGTGTCACTAAGACTTCCAAAGGATATGTTTCAAAATGATTTTCCATTGTTAGTGGAAATCTCGTTGGCCCTATTATTGATTTGTTCATTCTCCTCCATGTGTTCTCTAAAAGCACATTCACTCTCAAGCGAGAGTCCACACCTATTTTTTCAGTGTTAGTGTGTCCATACACACATTAAGGACTGTCTCATTCATCTATTGGTTTCTCACATCTTTGTCCTATCTACTGGTACTCCCAACACGAGTAATGACAATACGTATGTAACAACTCTCCATTCTTGATAAGTATCAATGCCTCATTTATCTCTCTGGAAAGAATCGATATGGACAGGTGATAATTCTTCACACTCAAAAAAATTCTTTTTTCTTACTTGGAACTCTTCTATCGTAGCCCTCTATACTTGGTCTCTCATGTTTGTGAGTCCCCCTTTCTCATCCATGGGGTTAGGGTATTGTTTCTTCTTACCTCATTCTTTCTTTGATTCTAAATTTTTATAGATCAAAATAAACTCATATTTTAAATAAAATATATATGTTATCTCTGATAACATGAACATTGGCTCAATTGTCTATTTTAAAATGACCTAAATAATAAAAATTAAAATAGCCAAAACATTAAAAAATGATTTGTATGGTACCCAATAACATCGATCCAAAATGATAACTATAAATTAAAATTAACATAATTCAAAATTTCCTAATCTCACATGCCAAGTTTTTCTACACATGTAAGAGATTTTATAAAACATAAAGATCATATTTATTGATATCTTTATGTCTCTTTTAGTCTCGTCTTAAGTGGAATTGTCTACAAGGCATTACTTGGGCTGATTATAAGGGTTGATTTTATGGTAGATTCCCATCCCAATACCATCTTGCTTATGCGTAGAAAGGTTGATTTATCTTTCTAATATATGTCCTTAAATTATTTATAATTAATGAGTTTTATCTTATAAAAAATATTAATCATAATTTTATAAATATAATTATGAAGTTGTAATGCATTCAATTAAATTTGATCATTTTCAAAGTCAATTTATTTATAAAATTATTGATTATTTTTAAGTTCAATTTATTTGTAAAATTATATATAGAAATTAAATAAATAGGTGACAAATTAGGTCTAATTTTATATATTTTATAAAAAAAATCATTTTTTATTTTTTTAAAGTAGTTAGAAGGACGCACATCGAACTATCTACTATATTTTCTAGAAAACAAAAGAATTTCTTTAAATTTTAGGTGTTTGACCTACTTTTACTTCACTATTTTTTAAAAAAGAATAGTAGTTTAAAAACTACATTTGAAATCCTACACTTCATGTCCTTATAGCATCTTCAAATTTTGAGTGTAGGCATCTCTAATAATCCATGCAAGTTTAAGTTCCTCGCTTTTCAAGGAAAACATGTCCACTTAAGACCCCTTTTGGCCCCCCATTTCCATACACTTACCTAGTAGCAGACCCAACATTGATTGCAGTCAAATTGAAAAAGCTAAGCCTTACATCTGAGATAGTTAATAACGAGTGGATCATATAATTTTACCCACAAAATGTAAATATCTCATAAAGGGGTGGCAATGCCTTATCCATTGGCCACACCTCATAATCTCGCCACTTATGGAAATCATACTTATATGTGCCCAATGGTCTATCAGGGAGTTTTCAATCACCTTTGGACTCTTCATCATAATTTCTAATCTTAGGGCCCCCTTTATCTTCAAGCAACAAGCAATGTATTCAAAACTGATGAGAGTTGGCTACTTCGTCCATTATAACTTCTTTCGACCTCTTTTTCAATGTATTTGCCCTTTCCCTTATCATCATATATATTATAATTATCCTCAAAGTCTATTGTAATAGACAACACTGGGAAGGAATAAAAAGTTGATTTATTTGAGATTCACACACACACACACACACATATAAAGATTAGTCTTTAATATATTTTTTATGAATAATAAAGAAAAAAATGAACTATCCATATTATAAATTAACTAAGCAAGTTAATATTTTAATTGAAAAAATAAAATAATATTACATGCTTTAAAAACATCAAATTTATTAACGAATATTGATAAAAATAAATATAAAAATAATATTAACAAACTATTTACACTCTACAAATATTTAACCTCCGAAAAAATAAATAAATTTACATGTTTTTTTTTCCAAAATGACACATCAACACATATAAGAGGATGTTTGCATTCCTTCCTTTGGAAATGATATAGATAGGGTGGTTGAGGAGACAATATTTGTGTCATAACTATCTGATGATGATCTTTGTGTGTGCCCTATCTATTTATCTATCTCTATCTATGGTCCCTTGACCTAACCCTCTCTAGAAAGGTTAGGCCATTATAACCCCCATATAGAGAGAGAGGGGTCAAGTGCCCATCTATTCTATATCTCTTCACTCACGCCTCACTTTTTCTTTACTCTTCACCACAAGGTAGAAAGGACTTGTCTGGTTCCAACCCGATTCCCGTGCATGACAATTAGATAGGGCCAAACCAATGCCGACTTTATATAGTTGAGGTCGAGACCCTATCTATAAATTTGGACAACCATTGCATATATAGATAGCTACTCAATGACAGACACTACATGGGGGAGGGGGGGGGTTTAATAAGTCCACTCTGATTTGGAACCCACCTGATAAGACAAGTATATTGTTTGCCTTTAACTCACCCACGTCAAACTTCATAAAATACAGTGGAAACTTTCAACTTCTATCTAGCACGTCCTCTATAGCATCTTTTAACTCATTAGTGCTCTTCTACCTTCAAAATTTATAGTTTCAACATGCTCCTTCGGTGTGGATTATTTTTTTCTCGTCTGAGACTCTTCCATCATAGCCGTTTGTAATTGGTCTCTCATATTTATGAGTCTCTCGTTCACACCAATGGGGTTAGAGTATTGATTTCTCTTACATGTAGTTTGATTAGTACTACATTACACACTCATTCCATCAAGTTTATAAAAGTCACAGCCCTCTATGCATCGTATATTGTATTACTAAATAGATATTATATTGACTAGCCCATGTGAATCGCTTATTGGTTCCAATTTCATAATAACCCATGTGGCTTGCATAGGTTCAATTTTCTATGTTAAAATGGCCTAGGTAATAAAAATGGAATAACCAAGCCATTGAAAAGGTGATTCGTATTGTACCCAATCACATCTCCCCTAATCATTGATCGATTCTTGAAAGAAAAAAATGTAACTAAAAATTATAATTTAACATAATTCAAATGTCCTAATCTCATATGCCAAGTTTTTCTCACATCAACATTACGTTATGAACAAAGTTAGCTTGAGGTGAGAGATTATTTTAAACATAAAGACTGTCTTTAACTTTCCATAAAATTGATCACAATAGACTACCTTGAAAATTGATCACAATCGCCTACCTTGAAATCATCTTCAACATCATTGATTGTTTCTCTTTCCAAAATCCAATTTTAAAGGTGTCAAATTTTGAATTATTAAAGAAAAATCTTTTCAAATAAAACGGATATAAAACATCATCCCTAATTCCACATGTTTTGGGCCAACTATGTTGTTGATCTTCCAAATACTTTGCATTATTTCCCACCAACTTATCTATGAAGATATCACCCCATGATTATATCTCTTTTAGTTGTGTTAAGTGGAATTGTCTACAATCTTCCACATATTTTATGCCAAGTGTATGATTGTTTTGCCACCAATTTATCCATGAAGATATCACCACATGACTATGTCCTTTCAAACGAGTCTAAAGTGGAATTGTCTACAACAAGGCACTACTTGCCCTGATTATAACGGCCGATTCTATGGGAGTATCCCATCCCAATAGTGTTGATGTTGGAGGAGTAGCTTCGGGCTTCCACTTCCAGCCCAACGTCTTGGACTTTTGGTGGAGGCCGACAGGGAGATTGAAGTGATGTGTCTCTTTGCCAACAGGGAGATTGAAGAGATGTGTCTCTTTCCTCTCACTTATATATATAATGATTCCTCATTGTTCAAGATATAGATATATTCAATCACAAGTATAATTTATAAGACATAGCAGACTTCTAAAGAGTAAATCAGATTTATCTTGTTGTGTTCATTATTCATTGTGTTGCAATTTCTGATTGTTTCAATTTTGATCATAAATCTAACATGGTATCAGAGCAGGTTTGAAGAAGATCGTGATCAGACTTGTCATTGCAGCAATACTCTCTATTGTTCTTTATATCTCTTGTCTATCCCTATTTTAGTCAAGATGGTGAACAGTCTTAAAATTGAGGATAGACTCGAAGGAGCATCCAACTTCACATCATGGAGGTTTAGATTCATGCTCACCTTGGAAGAAAATGACTTGGCTGAGTTTGTGGAAACCAAAGTTCTTGAACCATTGGAGGAAGAAGAGAAGTTGCAGTGGAAAAAGAAAGACATCAAGGCGAAGAAGATATTGGTTGACTCCATTAAAGATCATATTGTTCCGATTGTCTCCAAGTTGAAGATGGCAAGGGACATGTTTAAAACCTTGGAGGAGATATACGAAATCAACAACACCAGCCGGGCTCTTGCACTGAAGCAACAACTACATCATGTGAAAATGGAGAAATGAGAAACAGTTATTGCTTACTTTATGAAGATTTCAGACTTAAGAAATGAACCCTCTACAATTGGTCATGTAGTTAATGACAAAGACTTGACCATGCTTGCTCTCAATGGCCTTCATCATGGGAATCCTACATTCAAGGAATCAGTACAAAATCGAAACTTCCCAAGTTTGATCGATTGAGGGTAGATTGCATTCAAGAAGAGTCTAGATTGGTCGCTAGAGGAATTGGTCAAAGCTCTACCAATGAAGACATTCATGTCCTTGCCTCTCAATCATTTAAGAAGAAAAGTAAGAATGAGAAGAAAGGATTCTTCAAGAGGAACAGAGATAATGGAACTGATGGTGCTCCCGCTTTCAAGAAGAAGAGGGACCTCTCCAAAATCCAATGCTTTAGGTGTGACAAGTATGGTCACATTGCCAAACATTGTCCCTCCAGGCCTAAGCAACAAGCCACCATTGCAGATGTTGATGATGCCTCTCCTCAAAAGGAAACGTGTGAATATTTGTTCTATTCGGCATTATCAAGCAATGTACCTACCGACACCAACACTTGGTTGATTGATAGTGGTGCATCTCGACACATCACTGGTTTTAAGAAGCATTTATCAAACTTGATGGAGAAAAATTTTAGTGAACAAGTTATCATTGGAGATGATGCTAGCTATTCAGTGAAAGGGATTGGAATCTCTACTCTCCACTTAAAATCCGGCATTACACTAAGGTTAAGTGATGTTCTCTATGTTCCAGGAATCAAACGAAATTTGGTTTCCATTTCAGCGTTGGAAGACAAGGGTTATCAAGTTGCCTTCTCCGAAGGCAAAGTTCTTGTGTGGATGAAGAATTCCAACTTCAAAACTGCTCGAATAATTGGAGTTAGACATGAGAGCCTGTATAGGCTAATCACTTGTCCACTTTAGGTATTAGTAGATGATTCTTCAAGCTTGTATGATCTTTGGCATAGAAGATTCGCTCACCTACACTTTTGAGCTCTACCTATCATAGAGAAGATGGTCATGGGTCTTCCAAAATTCAACTAGGAGCATGAAGGTACCTGCAAAGGTTGTGCCATGGGTAAGAATATTAAAAGACCATTTTATAGCAGAGAAAGTAGATCTAAATGTATTCTAGATCTCATTCATTCTGATTTATGTGGTCCAATGTCTGTTGCTTTTTTGAGTGGTTTCTTGTATTACATTATTTTTATTGATGACCACTCTAGAAAGACTTGTATTTATTTCTTGAAATCTAAAGTACTTGAGAGGTTCAAAGAGTTTAAAGCTTAGGTAGAGAACTTATCTAGGAAGAGGATCAAAGTTCTGAGATCCAACAACGGAGGGGAGTACACCTCTGATGAATTCCATAACTTTTGCGTTGAAATGGTGATTAAGAGGGAGTTATGTGTTCCTTACAACCCTCAACAGAATGGTGTTGCAGAAAGGAAGAACAGATCTGTTGTAGAAGCTGCCAAAGCTATGATTCATGACCAAGATCTACAAATCTTCCTTTGAGCTAAAGCATCTAAGACAGCGGTTTATGTTCAGAATAGAAGCCCTCACCGCATTTTAGAGAACATGATTCCCGAAGAAGCTTTCACAGGGGTGAAGCCAGAAGTAACTAAATTGAGGATCTTTGGTTGCCCAGTATATTTTCACATACCAAAGATAAAAGGACTAAGTTGAATCCTTTTGGCAAGAAGGGAATATTTGTAGGCTATAGTGAATCTTCAAAAGCCTATAGAATTTACATTCCAAGTCAGAAGTTGATTGAGATCAGTAGGGATGTTACATTTGAAGATGATGTTGCATTCCAAAGATCTAAGAGCATTCATATGGAGATAGATAATGAAGACCAAGAGTCTCCTCAGGATATGGAAGTTGACCATACTCCTGAAATTCAAAGGGAGGTTTTTGATTCAAAAGAAGACAATGTTCCAGTTAAGCCTTTGGAACCAACTGATGGACCTAGTGACATTGTTATAGTACGGAAAAGGCCTCGGTGGACTCAAGAAAACATGCAAGAGGCAGGAAAATACACAGCTCCTCGAAGATCTCTTAGAGAAAGCAAGAGACCTCATAAGTTCTCAAATTATGTGTTATTAATGAGTCAAATTATTGAGTCTGAGCCTTCTAGTGTTAAGGAAGCTACTAGTCAACAAGTATGGAGAGATGCTATGGTTGAAGAGTATCAATCCATCCTCAAGAATGATGTTTGGGATATCGTACCTAGACCTGAAGGAAAATGTGTTGTTGCTTCTAAGTGGCTCTTCAAGATCAAGCATGCCACTGATGGAAGCATTGAGAAGTACAAGGCTAGGTTTGTGGCTAGAGGATTCTCTCAGAAAGAGGGAGTAGATTATGAGGAAACCTTTGCTCCAGTTGCTCATTATACATCCATCAGAGCCATCATTGCTAGTGCAACATTTAAAGGATGGAAATTACACCAAATGGATGTGAAGACAACGTTTCTAAATGGTGTAATTGAGGAAGAGGTATATATTGAGCAACCTGATGGTTTTGAGGTTCATGGGAAGGAGTCTCATGTTTGCAAGCTGAAGAAGGCTTTGTACGGCCTTAAGCAGGCTCCTCGTGCTTGGTACGAAAGAATTGATCAATACTTGATGAGCTTCGATTTCTCCAAGAATGATGCTGATTCAAACCTATACTTCAAGCTAATTGATGGCAACGCATTAATCTTGGTTCTCTATGTTGATGATCTTCTTATTACCGGAGAAGATTGCCTCATTTTCAAATGTAAAAAGTTAGCTTCATAATTTGAAATGATCTTGATCTCTTACATTACTTCCTTGGTTTAGAAGTATGGCAGAACCCAGATGAGATCATTCTAAGTCAAGGGAAGTATTCTATTAACATATTGACGAGATTTGGTATGATAAATTGCAAACCGATGTCTACACTGATGGAGTCAAATTTGTTGAAGTTAAAAGAGGCTGCAGTTAGTTCAGATCTGGTGGATCCTAGCATGTATAGACAAATGATTGGTTCATTGATGTATCTAGTTAATACTAGACTAGATATTTGCTATGCAGTGAGTGCACTTAGTCAATTCATGTGTGAACCAAGACAAATACATCTAGTTGTAGTGAAGCATTTCCTAAGATACTTGTGTGGCACAATTGGATATGGCTTGAGATATTCTTCTAGTGTAGACTTGAAACTGCATGGATATACTGATTCTGATTGGGCAGGATGTGTCTCTGATCGAAAGAGCACCTCTGGATGTTGCTTCAATTTGGGATCTGCTATGATTTCCTGATACAGTAAGAAACAATCATCTGTAGCATTGAGTACAACAGACGCAGAGTATATTGCAACTTGTATGGCAGCTCGGGAAGCAGTATGGCTTTGTAAACTCCTTGCAAGATTGTTTGAACAATCAATGGAGCCTACAATCATTCATTGTGATAACCAGAGTTGTGTGAAGATTTCTATCAATCCAGTGTTTCATGATAGAACCAAGCATGTTGAGATCAAATACCATTATATCACAGATATGGTATTGAGGAAAGCTATTGAGTTGAGGTATATCAACACTGATGAGTAGACGACAGACATTCTCACCAAGCCTCTCTCCAAGTTAAAGTTTGTGTACTTTCAAGATAAGCTTGGTATAGTGGAGAATACAGTCTTAACTGAGAAAGAGTCTCAATATCAGTAATCCCTTGATAACGCGTTCTTCTCTGTGAGAGACGTTTGAGGTGAAATCCCTTGATTCCACACTCTAAGAGAGCCATGATGGATGTCATCCATTGTGGTTGACATCACGATGAGGTGATATGTCTTATGTAGCTGGAAGTATCCTCCCTAGCTGAGAGGGAGTGTTGATGTTGGAGGAGCAGCTTCGGGCTCCCACTTCCAGCGCAACGTCTTGGACTTTTGGTGGAGGCTGACAGGGAGATTGAAATGATGTGTTTCTTTGCTAATAGAGAGATTGAAGAGACGTGTCTCCTTCCTCTCACTTGTATATATAATGATTCCTCATTGTTCAAGATATAGATATATTCAATCACAAGTATAATTTATAAAACAAAGCAAACTTCTAAAGAGTAAATCAGATTTATCTTGTGTTCATTATTCATTGTGTTGCAATTTCTGATTGTTTCAATTCTGATCATAAATCTAACAAATAGCATTTTGCTTATGGTTGAAGGTTGATTTCTATAGCTTATATATGTCCCTAAATTATTTATAAGTAATGAGAGTTTTATATTACAAATGGGAATAATCAAAATCTGATAAATGCAATTATGAGGCCATCTTAATGGAATTCAATTTAATTTGATAGTTTGGTATGGATTATTTCTATTGTTATATATAAAATTTATAATTTAATTTTATAATTTGACCTTATATATGTCCCTAAATTATTTATAAGTAATGAGAGTTTTATATTACAAATGGGAATAATCAAAATCTGATAAATGCAATTATGAGGCCATCTTAATGGAATTCAATTTAATTTGATAGTTTGGTATGGATTATTTCTATTGTTATATATAAAATTTATAATTTAATTTTATAATTTGACATATATCACCATATTATTGAAATTTAAAATTATTAAATATTTTTACACATTATCGTGAAACTGGTAGATATTCACCCCCGCAAACACCCTAGGAAACATGAATCTGCAACATTTGTAGTTTAGCAAAACTAGAAGATGAAAAACACTTCCTTTTAACATGCCCATTGTATAATTGATAAAACATATATTTGCAATTATACCCTGGTTCATGATATCTTAAACCAAAACAATCAAAGCAAGCTTAGAGATTTTATTTTAAATGTGAAAACTCATAGAAACAATTGTTCAAAGTCTCAGAAGTGGTTTCTTAATACCATGTGAAATTTTTGGTGCAGCAATAGAATGCCAGCTCAAAGAAATCCAACTCTAGTCCGGATAGGTATTTCAATGGCTCCACCAGGAGTTTCATCAGGACAAAGCAACTCAGTCAAAAGATTTTGAAATCCTGAGGAACAAACAGGAGACCCAGACACAGATGCTCTTGCCTTATGACCCCTCGGAGGCTTGACCTTTCCCCATCTCAGCCCAATAATATGAGACTTCAATTAGTATAACTCAGCATTTCAAATGCCAGCATACACACAAAAAAATGCTTGCCTCTATCCTAACGGAGAAGGGACCAAGGATAGTAGCACCATCAGGATTGGAACAATAAATGATGCTAACCATCTCTGATGATAGCCTATGTCCATGCAAATGCAGACCCTAGCTCCATACAGGACTCTGAGGTGTTTTCATCTCTTTAATCTGTACTTTTTATTATGATATGGAGCTTTTTGTTAATCACGGTATGCTGAAAATGGTCTATCGCAACTTCAAGCTAAAAGTTTCCTTTGTAGCCTGTAATTTCTTCGGAAATGAGCTCTCTTATGAAAGCAACCCAAGCAAATGGTCTACAGTCCTATTTAAGCAGAAGTATCAGAAATGGAAGCGTTATGTAAATGCAAATCAATGTGAATCCCTGTTGTTTTGAATTGATGCAGCTAATAGCTACTTTTAGTTTAGGTGGGTCATAGTACTTAGACCTTGGGTCCCTTTGTCCTTTTGGAAAGGTACAAGTATGTCTATATGCAAACCCGGTTGACACAGAAGAGGGCTTCTGCAGTTTTGTACTAGTTTGAAGTGTTTTAAAAAATATATATTTTGCTCATCAAAGAAAAAACTAACCTTTAGATACAGTTCTCTGTCATTCAACCTATCTAAAGCAACTAGAAAAATTGTATGGTCTCCCCAAGTTTCTCCATGACCAGACAGTACAAATAAACATTGTAACACATTGCCTCAAGTCAACTGCTATTTATGTGGTGAACATAAACAGATTAGTGCCAGATGGTGTTTACACAAGCAATCTATATGTTTATACTCGTGAAAGTTAACCGTGCATGAATTTCTTCACATGAATTGACTTCCGGAAAATTTTCAGTAATCAGCTTTTACAATATTTTATTGGAAAGCTGAAAACAAAAGATCTCAATCAGTTAAAAATTGTGGAAGGTTTAGATTCTTGAGTTTAAGCGCTACATTGCAAGTAAAATTGTAGAAACTATGGAATGGTAAAATTGATTCCATGGAGCAACCTCGTAAATGAGCATCCACAAATACGGAAAATTGGTCAAAGATCAAATTAGTCCAATCACTCTTTAGGACTCTGAAGGCTAAAACTTTGAACAGGAGGAAAGAGATTTGGACTGCTTTTAGCTCGTGAATAATCCGTGCTTTTGCTATCTGATCCAAAGCTGTCAATGTCTTCCTCTGAGATTTGTTCAGCACTCTCTTCTGATTGTGTTCTCTTCTCTTCCCCTTTTGGTGCTGTAGCTTCTTTTCCACTAGGGAATTTGTTTCCAATTACATTTTTGTAAATGGACAACGCCTGTGCCATCATACTGGCAGGATTGGCAGCATTACTTGGAAGCAGCATTGTTGTTCCCTAGAACGCACCATAACCATATTAGCAGATGTAAACCAGTCTATCAGACGTTATCTACCAATTTTCCAATTGATTTGGCAATTTGAAAAAGGTAGACACTGCAAAAAAAAATATATATATATATATATTTTTTATTAATGTCAATGCCAATTGTTCTACATTGGTAAATTCTATCTATTTACTCTCTATAAATTTATTTAACTAGTTTTATTCTCTACAGTGCATTAAGAAGATACCTCCTTTGCAATCTTACTGAAAGCTTGAATATATTGTTCAGCAACCCTCAGGCTCGCAGCCTGCTTAGTACATCATCAAACCATTTAAATTAACTACAGGTTGATGTCCAAAACTCTGCTAAAAAAGCTGACCATAGACAACAACCACATTTCATTTATGGAAGAAAATATACAAAAAACAAACTACCAGAAAAGAAAAACAATATCTGGGCATTCAGTGTTTAAATCAGTATAACAATTATCTCTTACCAACTGACAAATAAAATACTAATCAAGCAAATTTGTTGAAACAGGAATCTTCTAATGCTAATCACTCTCAAAGCTGTCAATAGTTGGCATGCTTTATGAATGCTTGTATTAAATTATTAATCATTCTAATTCAAGCAGCTCAATTTCACTAAGACACCAACCTCTACTCCACCATTTGACTGAATAGATTCCGAAATCATGTCAATTCCCTTTGCTGTCGCCTTAGCTCTAGCTATTATAGCTTCGGCTTCGCCTGCACATTTACAAAAGAACCTCAATGAATTTTGCAACTGTGCAATATATACACAATTCCCTATGAATAGTTTTTTCAATGTGCTGTGCTAATATGATTGGAAAAATTTAGGCATAAAATTTAATACAACTCTTAGTTAGGACATTATCAAAAGTGCGACCGACTTTTTCAAATTCTTCGAGTAACTTATATGCAGCATAAACTTCATGATCTAAAATGGTGGACTTCAGGAGCTTTTCACAATTTAGAACTTCACACAAGGGACGAAAGAATCCATTCTAAATTCAAATTGCACCTCTACATAAATGATCTGATGATACTAAATAGACACAAAATCAACAATTTGACCATTTACACCCAACTGAAGTAGTTCTTTAAAATAATCTTCTACGAATAGCTAATTTGTGATACACTTAGAACTCAGATTCTCGCTCTACAACAAAGTTCTCATAAAAAAGATTTATAGATTTAAATCCATTCATGGACATCTAGTTCCACTATATACACACATACATGTCAGCCTCAACTAGAATCAAGAATCATTTTACTAGTGGGAATTCAGTATATAGTGGTATGTATAAGATGTAACCCTATATTCACATGCAAAAGAATATATCCAAACTGCAAGTTTGCCTCATCAACCACCATAGAGTGATATTCATGCAAGCTAATTGGTACAGACATAAATTAACGAACTTAGTCCCATATTAGCTTTGTGAGAGAATACCCCACACACGTTCTCAGTATCTTAAACTAGCCATAAATCACAAGAACTGTGAACATGATAAAATTGTATACCTTTGCATCGGTTATTGCATTCTCTACTAACTCTCTATTTGCTGAAGTAGATACACGATTCTAATTTTCAATGATATGTAGAATTCACAAATCTAAATATTAAACATGATAACTGTCCAAAACAATGTATCTGTTGCTAGTTTGCAAAGATTTCTGCTTGATTATTATGTTCATATAAATATATGCAAATATATATAATGTTCATCTTAACTTAAGTAGCATTAAAAGTTTTCTAAACTTAAATTTAATACGCTCATTGCAGAAGTCAAGCAAAATCCATGCAAACAAAAGATCAAAGTTTAATAAGTGTTGTCAGCATAGTTGGAATAACCGGTTGGGGCAAGTACTCGCCAAGGGGCCAAAATGGGTAACCGGCAGTTATGCGACCCACTCGGTCAAATAACCGGCAATAACCGACAAAGGCAAAAAATACTTGAAATTCCCCCGAAGCAGAGAGTATATACATAAAATATAACTTAAAGTATTAAGACACTAGATGTCCATATCTAAATGTAAACTTATGCTTAAATGTTTATTAGACATCAATATCTAAATGTAAACTTATACTTAAATGTTTATTTTATTTTATATTATATTTATATACTTTCAGGATGTTTGAGAGTGGTTTCGGACCTCTAGAGCTACAATGCAAATTCTAGGTTCTGGAGGATCCTATCATATTTCAGACTTAGATTTCAGGGTTTCAGACTTAGCCATATTTCAAGGTTTCAAAATTTCAAGGAGACATCATAGGAGGGATGAAAGTTGCATGAAGGGATGTAGGTATGATAGAATAGTATGAGAACATCTCTTGCAAAGTGCCACAAGTTGATCCCACCCCATTCGCTGTGCATAGATTACTATACTTTTTCAGTCTCCCTTAGTTTTCTAGAGAGCAGGGAAGAGAAAAATATAGATTCTTGTAATTTGTACTTGTAGATTCTTGTATAAGTATCATTGTATCAGTTTTAATCTATGCACAGGGAATGGGGTGGGGTCAACTTGTGGCACTTTGCGAGAGATGTTCTCATACTATTCTATCATACCTACATCCCTTCATGCAGCGTTCATTCCTCCTACAATGTCTCCTTAAAATTTTGAAACCCTGAAATATGGCTAAGTCTGAAACCCTGAAATCTGACTAAGTCTGAAATATGATAGAATCCTCCAAAACCTAGAATTTGCATTATAGCTCCTAGAGGTCCGAAACCACTTTCAAACATCCTGAAAGTATATAAATAAAATATAACTTAAAGTATAAGTTTACATTTAGATATGGACGTCTAGTTTCTTATACAAATGGACGTAAGTTTACATTTAGATATGGACGTAAGTTTACATTTGTATAAGAAACTAGACGTCCATATCTAAATGTAAACTTACGTCCATTTGTATAAGAAACTAGACGTCCATATCTAAATGTAAACTTATACTTAAATGTTTATTTTATTTATATACTGTCTGCTTCAGGCGAATTTCAAGTATTTTTTGCCTTCGTAAAAAAAATTGCGGTTTTGAGTGGCGGTTAGTCCCCTAGTGGTTTCCCTGGCGAGTAACCAACTAACCGGTAGTTACTCGCCAGTTATGCCATCTACTTTAAACACTGACTAACTACGTCCATTTGTATAAGAAACTAGACGTCCATATCTAAATGTAAACTTATACTTAAATGTTTATTTTATTTATATACTGTCTGCTTCAGGCGAATTTCAAGTATTTTTCGCCTTCGTAAAAAAAAATTGCGGTTTTGAGTGGCGGTTATTCCCCTAGTGGTTTTCCTGGCGAGTAACCGACTAACCGGCAGTTACTCACCAGTTATGCCATCTACTTTAAACACTGAGTAACTTGTCAGTGATTATCATTTTATCATGCATGTCTATCCAAGCAGGAACAGAGCTTTTATTCAGTACTGAAATAAAGGGACAAGAGTGGCACTCACTGAGAACCTTATAAAACGAGATAAAATAAAGATGTAACACAGTGATAAGAAAGACTTGAGTGACTTCATCTGGGTAGCAGAGAATATAAGGATTGGTCGCAGCATAGTAATGCAAATCCGATTATGGTTCAAAAAAATGTAATTTTAGAATCAAACATAGAACTTGCACAAGGTAAACACATTGTAAAGACAGCAATATAGGAAACGGATAACAGAGGAATTGTCAAACTTGAGAAGTGTCGATACCACTACGACACAAAATCCATGCCAAGACAAAAAGACAAAATATGTTAACTGATCAGAAAAAGGTGTCCAAGAAAGATGAAACATAAGACCCATTTGAATGGAATCAAATTAATAGCAATGGTTCCACCTAGTATTAGATGTACATATCTTAATATAAAAAATTAATGAGTGGGATCTAATGTAAATTTCAAAGGCAAACATCAATAAATTGTCTTTCATTTAGTACCCAAAAAGTGGTAAGTGGCATGGGAATGATCAACATTTGATTAGACCTTAAACGTAAAATTTCTATTAAACTGAAGCCACCATACTTAGACCTATGCAAGAATTAAGATCTGAAGATGACTTTCACTTTGCAATCAGTTTTAAGATCTTTGTGTGAATTAATACCAGCATCCACACAAGAAATCCATAGACAAGACAGAAGAAGAAATTGGAAGTTATTATGTTCGGGTATTAGGGAGTTTATCTTGTCACCACTCAATAACCGCAATTGAATGGGATGTGGCATGAGGTATAAGCTGTGCATCATTAGTTTCCAGACAGAATAGATAAGTAGCCCAAAATGGAAGGGAATTTTACATCACATGAATGAAAGAAAGTCAAACATTTCAGCATAAAGTATTGGCCTTCTGCGCCAAGGTAAGTGAAAGATTAAAAAGCAGTTGAACTGGACTAAAACTTTAAACCTTTAAATTTATACTTTTTTGCAGCATGTATAGCCAAGTTTCAGAGCTTTTGACTTCCACAAGCTTTCAATTGCCTGTTGCCAATAACAAATCCAATAGCCCAATCTAATAATGATCAAACTTTTACCATAGACAATGACAATATTGTATTACCAATATACTAACATAGCCCAATCATACAAAATTAAACAAAATTATCCTTCAGATTGGTCACTAATAGATATTTAATGCCCCTCTGTTCATGTTTTAAGGAGAGCACACAAGAGAAGCTTTCGCAATTAAAAAAAAAAATCCCCCAGTCCTATTCCGAGAGAAAATAACTTCAAAACAGCTTACCTCGGGCTCTGTTTACTTGGTCCATCATGGCAGCTTCTGATTCCAGTATAACTGCACTTTTCTTTCCATCTGCAATATTGATATTTGCTTGGCGTTTTCCTGTTTAGATAAATTAAGCATGTTTTAGCAGCTTTTGACAAATAATTTGCCTCCTAGAGACATAAACACTACAAATATACAAGTTAATATTTTGAAACTTGGAAACAAGATTTTATATGCCAAATAATTCCATCTCCAAACTCCGCTGGTCACCTAGATCAAGATTAACCTGCAGTCTACTAAATTGAATTCAGGTATGCTAACAGCCTATACAAAACATAAGCCGTTAAATAATGCCTACTATACTTTTGCCTCTTAGTATCCACATCTATACTACTACATATATTTTATTATATTGACCCCATAGCACACAATTCTATTCTAAATTTAAACCCTAGTGACATGAGGTAGTTTAGGGTATCCAGTTTACTTGCATATAAGAGCCCTCTATGGCATGAAACAAGTAGATTTGGTCTTTGTTTATAATAAAGATAAAGAAATATAATTTATTTGCAATGATCAACTGGCCTTCAGAATCGAGAACTTGGGCTCGTTTTCTACGTTCTGCCTCTGCCTGCATCTCCATAGCTGCCTTTACACCTTGTGGTGGAGATATGTCCCCTGCAGATACATGAAAGGTAGATTAATAGATTTTTATGAGTAAAATATCAGGCAACTCCTCCAACTTTCACAATCAAGAACTCGTCAAGAGTTCCTAGGTAGGTATAATAGAATCCCTTACTTATCTCATATCTTAAACACCGTAAACCCCAGTCACTTGCAGCTTCATTGATAGATCTCTGCAAAGAAAAATATACTGTCAAATTACGTATCACCAGAGTTTCAGTACAGTTGCAATTGCCATGACTTCTATCTTGGAATAAAAAGACACTCATAAACCTCAGTGCACAAAGAATTAATGCATTGAAGTGTGTGGTGATGGGGTCATCTTTAAATACTACATAGTGACCAGAATAAGCATAAATTGATTCTCTCTCAAAGTTAACATTAAAACATCAGATAAGAACAGTTTAAATTTACAATGATATGCACAAAGCAAGCTCAGAATTTGTCAACTACAGATAAACAAATCGAAGATGTGTAAATGGTTATAAAACACTTTGATAAATTTAGTAAAAATTAAAAAATCCAAATAAGATCAATGCACAAATAACTAACGCATAAATTTTGGCTGGTGATAGAAAGAGGAGTTAATTTTTCAACATTTAGTGATTTAAGTTAAACAATGTTTTAAGAAAGAAACAAAGAGATTAAATTAACGTCCAATACTAAACAACATAGTTCAATGGAAGTAAAGAGATTTAAAGCTTCTGCAGTCCACAATTTTAGAATATAGCTTATGGATAAGACCTGTGCTCGAAATGTTCCACCATCGATGTTTTGGATCACACTACATGATCTATCATTATGATGAAATTGTGAATTGGATTGCAGATAAAAGCTCCTTGAATGGATGAAAAATTTAAAGACATTAGATGCCACGTGTTTTTCACTAGAAAGAACCTTAATTCCTTACTTTTGTTTATTAATCCGTTTGTCATAAACTTAGCTGTTAGAACCTAACCATTAAAAAATAGCTGTTTAACAACTTGGTTTACAGCTAGCTAGCTAACTAGTACATATATCTATCTGAAAAACATAGAGATGTATCAATCTTGAGACGCTTATCTTGCATTTGCCACATAGTTTCACCCATTGAAGGGTTCCATATTCATTAATGACTCCATCACCTTCTCTGGCCTCAATCTAGCTGCACCACTGCATCAGAGTCGAAAAAATATTTTCACGAAAAAAAAGGGGCTCCAAACTCCATTGTATTCCCAAGGTATCACAATTTTTCGAAAAATCGTCTTCTTCAAGCAAGAAGAAAAACTATTCTATGATGGTAAAATGGACATCAAATTTAAGGCTGGACATTTGTATTAACATTTCACACTATTACACTCACTCCTCACATCCCCTTGTCAATCATTGTACTTACGCATCTCAGTGTAATTAATCAATTAATTGCTCCCATTAGTGGTGAGACCTACACTGAGTTTTAGAATGATGGGTCTCCAAGAATGGGCTTAAGTTCAAGCCCTCATCCTTGTTTAGGTTGTTGAGATGTTTAGTTCAATGAAACTCAAAATGTAAATCCAGAAATAATAGCAAAAAAAGGAGACCTAAAGCATCTCCTGCTACATAAAGGGATTAAATACAAGTAAAAGAGAGGATTTATTAGGAAAAATGTAATCCCTAAAAAGAAAGCAAGCCTACTAAAGTACAAGAATACTTATTGTCATATATGACTATTGTACCCATGTGATTGAACAAGATGAATGAACTAATATCAGAGAAGAAATAAAGAAAGAAATTATATCATGCCCACGGATGAACAAAGTAGGTCAAAGGGATTCAAAAGTACATCAGGTTACAATGGCTAATCAAAAGTGCTAAAAGAAAATCCAACTACAAAAAACAAAGCATCTAACACCAAAAATAGGTAGCGATAAAAACTAAATAAAAAGGTTGGGGTGGAGGGGTGAGCCCAGACAGTTAAACCCTAGAGCAAGAGAAGGTTCCCTGTCAAAAAGAACATTCCACAGAGCCAATGGAGAAGGCGGCTCTAATTCTTGTTTGACCACAAAGACCAGCATCCATGTTGACGATAAAGAAAGAACTTATGCAAGGTCTGATGAAGTCAGGAAAAAGGGCAAAGGAGAACAAGGCTCAAATCTGTGTCAAATCCGAAGCAGAAAGACCAGCAGTCTTGTTGACCACAAAGAAAGAGCTGATGCAAAGTCTAATGATAAAAGAGATGGTACTTCCACAGTCCATGTGGATCGAGAAAAATGCTTCTGGATAAAATTGTGTGAGTGATTTTTAAATCAATCACTCACACAATTTTATCTATAAGCATTGTAATCTAAGTCTTATGATGTCAAAAAAAAGGCATGGGCTAAGAGGGCCCAGAAGAACAATTATGGAAGGAAGTAGGATCCTCTTCCTCTCCTAACATGCAAGGAGATTTTTTCACTAGCTTGTAACTATTTGGACGTATTATATTAGTTTTTCTCATAGCAGAAATGTTTGTATCCATATAAAGAGTCTTTTTCTTAAGGGGGCTTTGAAATGTCCCTTTTAGGGTAGAATAAGAATAATTTGGGTTTTCCAACAAACCCTAACATAAACACAAGTGATTTCTGATTTTTTTATTCAAACCCTACACAAATAAAATTCAGAATCCTGTAGATACCAAATTTAGGACACAAATACAATATTTTATTCACCAAAATACTTACCAAAAATTATAAATATTACAGATGAATATAGTACCTTCAAACTTTATTTTTCTGAATTAAATATAGAACTGAAAATTATAAATAAACACCAGCTGAATATAGGAATGTTCAGTTTCCACAAACCCTCAACAAATCTGCCCACAATATCAAATTTAACCCTTCCAAGAGGGTCACTGCTATAGGGAAGGTTCCCAATGGTGTTTGCTGCCTTATCAAAGTCCGCAAGTGGTTCACTGCCCTAGAAAAGGGCCTGAAACAGCTGCGTCCCGTTCATAATACCCTCCAAATGCTACGCTCCACACCCAAACTGCCCTAGTAATCTCAAAGTGCCAAATCTACTCAATGTAACCCTTGAAATAGAATTATCTCGCTAAAGGTTAAGGGTTTTCATCTTTACTTCAGTCTTCCAATAAAGGTTTTGTCTCCAATGGATGCAAGTCAAGCAAAACGTGCTCAAACTTATGATTTCAATTGATAAAAATAGCATGATCCTAAAATGAACCTCTTTTTTCCCTTTTATATCATTTCCTCAACTCCATCTTCAAACTCTCCTTTATTTTAAGACATAAGTTGCCTACAATAAGTTACTTTTTGGCTAACTTAGTCATATTATTATTTTTACTTTTAAGTATTTAAAAATATTTTTTATTTTAATAAAAATATTATTAAATATTTCTAATTTTAAAAAGGGGACATTATAGTCCTCCCTCCCAAATTTGCTTGCCTTCAAGCAAATGCAAGCTCTCATGCCCAAGAACCATCATGCAAGTGAAGGAATATGTTGTAATGCTCCAATAATCTAGATCCTATACTTGTCAAATGAAAGAGCTCTTGTCAAAACAAGCTCATATATTTGTTGTCCTTCTCCCTAATGATGTTCTTTGGTAGCATATGAAGTTTAAAAACTTCCTTGAAGCAGAGATCAGCTATTACCTTGGGCCTGCCATTTTCATTTTCTCCTTCAAAAACAGCATCAATAAATTTATTCTTTGCATACTCTGATGTACTAAAAACCTTCCAAGTTGTTGTGACTTCAGCCCGAGCAAGGAATTGATGACTAATTAGCAACTTGCCAAGCTAAAACATATTCCAAGGTGGCATCTTCATTCTTCGTTCTAACCTTGTCAACTATGGTGTAAGGACATCCCATATTCACAAATATGAGTGTCACTGAAATAATATGGTGGCTACTAGTGATGATGATAGCGATGTTAATGGTTGCAATTTGGCTCATGGTTGTCATGAAATTACTTTCTCTAGCATTTGGAGGTAGTAATACATCATCCCGAGTTTCCTCTGTGCCTTGTTGGAGCCCATTTGCATGAAGATTCAAGTTAGAAGCCCTTTCACCATGCTTTTGCTACACTACTCTGATATTCAAGTGGGCTGTCCCTTGGGATCTTCCTTTGGTGCTTTTGGTTTCTTCATCAGGAGGGGTGTATATCAAACCATTCTCCAACTCTTGATGGCATTCTTCACTCAATGGAAAACTTGGAAACATTATCCAAAGCTGACCCAAAGTAAACCAGTTGAAAAAGTTACCTTGCTATAACAATCTTCTTGGCTGTCAAAAAATTGCCGTTTGACGCCGTCATAAAGAATTTCTAGGCTGCCTTCTTGCTGTTGTCCTTGGCTGGGCTGTATATTCAGTCAAACGCTTTTGTTCACTTTCCAATCCAAGCATTGGAAAGACTCTATTTCCATGCAAAATGAGATCTTTTGTAATCACGAACTTGTCAACCTTCATCGTGTCATCTCCATCTTCAGCTGCAACTCCATATGCTCCACCATTTGCTTGGGTGGGAAACAAACTCAGCTGCTCTTCTTTTTTTATAACTGTACCTACACGTGGACCAAACTCATTAAGAAAAACAAGGGTTCCCATTATCACTTCTTCATGTCTTATAGACATGATGGCCAGCTCTTTCTCATTGCGTGCAACCATCCCATAACCTCCACTCAAGTTATAGATGTCCAAAAACTCAATCACGTTGTTCCAAACACAGTTGTAACCTTGCATTTCCTTCTCCAAAATTAGAGTGATAGTGGCTGGAAACTCTTGTACAGCTGTCAAAAAAGTTAGAAGGGGGCTGGAAATGTTGCATGCCGCAAGTGAATGGATGGTACCGCAGCTGTCCCACTAAAAACCCCTCATGAAATTCTGCAATGACAATGTTATGGGAGCTAGAAGCATCCCATTATTGACCAAAAATTCTCCTAATGACTGAATATTATTCCATTTCATGACTGTCCTCATTTGTGTCGCAATTAACAAGCATTGGGCCAACTGAAAATGTTGATAACAGCAGTACAATTTTGTTTGACAGCATGTCTTAAAACCCATAAAACATGACTTCTACTACTTACAATCATACCACCAATTTTCAGCTGGGATACAATGCTTGGGGGCAGCAAGATAACATCCATTTTGCTCACTTCCAGATATAAAATTCATGAACTCAACATCCCCTTTTATTGAAAGTCTTCTAAGAGCATGTGCATGGATTAGGAGCTGAAAACCTCTATGATATCATTGTTGTTCTACAAATGAAAATGTGGGATTTACCTGGTGTCCATCCCAAGCATTGAAAAGTTGTATCTCCATGGTGTAAGGAATGATGACGCTGCTTTGTAGTGACTCATCCTTCATCATGTTTGAATACACAAGAAAATTTACATGACTCTTCCTAATTCTTCTTACATGCCAAGTGCAAGAGATGGAGAACTCAATAGTGACATTTATCTTGATCCTCACCAAACCATATGGATCCCATATACACAAACAACCTTGGACTTGAATCGGAGAATGTACATGCTCACCACTACAAATTGTGTTCTTGGCCTCAATACACATCTTAGAATACCTCCTAGGAGCATGCTTATTAGCTGAATTAACAACGATATGAGAGAAGAATGATTTTGTCCTATCAAGCATACCATGGATTTTGACTAGAAGGTAGTCATCTCCAATCGTCAACACATAAGCAATCATAGCTTGGGACATCAAATCTAAAATCATCAACATTATTTTGAATTTGTGGGCCCTAATTTTAAGTTGTCTCATTGTTGTTCACTTTGAGAGCTCCTTTGGATGTGAAGTGACATGTCTTTGGACCTTGCATTTGTCCCATAAGCTACAACCACCAAATTTTCATGATCCAGCTAGTGTTCACCACATATTTCTTATATTCCTCCAAGGTGAGGTGTGATCTTCTTTCGATCCCGGAACATGTATTAGTGACATTATCAACAATATTGACTCTGAAATCAAAAATTCCAACCTTAATGGGTCTCCGAATAGCACCGGGATCCGACACTATTATGCAATTTTGAATTTGATCAAAAAGATTTATGTGCTCTATATTACAAGTTGTCTCCTTTACCTTATCATCCTTTTTAGCATATTGTTCATGATGACAAAAATATTGCAATGACATAAAAGGGAGCAATAAATCTGAAATATGATCAACATTATCATACCTTGGGCTACCAACAAAAAGCTCATCCTCCTTTGGTGAAGCGGGGTTTGTGGAGATACCTCCAACCCTTCTATCATTGTGATTCCCAATATTTTATTCAGACACGTCTCTCCACTATGATGTTCTGAAAATCAATCAATGGCTCATCCTTAGGAAGTTCGAAGGATGGTGTATGTTCCTTCACTTTGAGGTCTTCATATTCAACAAGTGAAGCCCTGTCCACCTTGGTTTCATCCATATTTTGTTGACACATGCACGGAGCATTTTCTTAGTTCTTGCCAAGGTCACGAACACCATCAACTAGCTTCTTATTGATTGTTATTCTGGAAATTCCAACAAGCTAAACATCAACATTATCATCCAACAATTGGACTTTAACCAAAAAATTATCTCCCCAATCTTGCAATTCTGACTTTCCTTCTTCCTTGGGCTCATATTTAGAATGCTCATCTCCTTTGGCTGAAGTAAGAGCCTTTGATAGATTTGCCTCCACACTGTTAATCTTGTCAAGTACCTTCCCAACGCTGTCCTAAACATCCATCTCATATGGCAATGGCTCGATCATTGGAATGCTCGGAAAATGGATAGGGGCTTCTTGGAAAAGATCCTCTTTCTATTTGGTACCCTTCATCTTATTCTCATTGTTAGAATGATTCTCATGATGATCAAAATATTGTAAAGACATAGTATGATGGTAATGCAATAAATTCTTGCTATGACGATAATCAAATTGTTTACCCTTCTCTTTAAATTCCTTTAGGTGGTGTTTTGTTTGAATAGCTATCAACTTTGCCTCTTTCACTCTTCTTAGCTAATCATCACACCTCCTTTGGGTCCTTATCACATCTTCTGTGCTTGCTTGCAAGATGGCTAGTTTCCTTTCAACCCTAAGATCCACTTTTTTTGTTGATCGTGGATCATTAAATTCTATCTCACATGTGTAATTTATGCCTTTCTTTTCCATTGAACTCTTAGAGCAAACAGCGAATGAAATTCTTTTTTCAAGATTTCTTCCTTGGCTTCCTCATTCCTTTACTCCTTTGTAGGGTATTGGAATTCAAACCTTGACTTTTCCATTTTCTTTTCTTCTAAGAAAGACTATTGAGGTCTATAGCTTAACCCTACAAACTTCATCCATGCCTTGGGACCCATTGCCCTTAATTCCTTCTGAGATTCTTACATAGCTTGCAACATCTCCCCCATGGATCCATGTGTTGATGTCATTTTTCTATCACTACCCTGCATGATGAAGAGTCTCCAAAAAACTCGTTACCCACAGTTGCCATAAAATGGCTCTAATACCACTGTAAAGTCCCTTTTAGGGCATAATTAGAACAATTTGAGTTTTCTAACAAACCCTAACATAAACACATGCAATTTTTGATTTTCTAATTCAAATCCTAAGCAAATAAAATTCAGAATTCTGTAGATACCAATTCTAGAGCACAAATACAATATTTTATTCACCAAAATACTTGCCAAAATTATAAATATTACAACTGAATATAGTACCTTCAAACCTTATTTTCTGAATTAAATATAGGACTGAAAATTGCATATAAACACCAGTTGAGTATAGGAATGTTCAATTTTCACAAACCCTCAACAAATCTTGCCCACAATTTCAAATTTAATCCTTCTAAGAGGGTCTTTGCCATAGGGAAGGTCCCCAATGGTGTTTGTTGCCTTATCAAAGTCAGCAAGTGGTTCGCTACTCTAGAAAAGGGCCTCCAATAGTTGCGTCCCACTTATAATGCCCTCCAAATGCTACGCTCCACACCCAAACTGCCCTAGTAATCTGAAAGTGCCAATTTTTGCTCAATGTAACCCTTGAAATAGAGTTAGCCCACTGAAGGTTAAGGGTTTTCGTCCTTACTTCAGTCTTCCAATGAAAGGTTTCATCTCCAATGGATGCAAGTCAAGCAAAACGTGCTCAAACTTATGATTTCAATTGATAAAAATAGCATGATCCTAAAATGAACTTGCTTTTTCCCTTTTATATCCTTTCCTTCCATCTCCAATCTCTCCTTTATTTTAAAATTAAACATAAGTTGTCGATAATAAGTTACTTTTTTCCTTAGTCATATTATAATTTTTACTTTAAGTAATTAATAATACTTTTTATTTTAATAAAAATATTATTATTTCTAATTTAGAAAATGAGACATTACAATCATTATCCTAACTCAAAAGCTAAACCAAATAAAAGTTGACTGATATATCCTAGATAGAAACTCCAAAGCTACCAAACTACACCACATGCTTCAATGCTACTCTGTGCAATCCACGAAATCTATTATGTGGCAAATTTCATAGGGGGAGTATTTAGGAAAAATGATGTTTATTTTGAGGGGAGGCCACCTATCTATGTAAATTATATACACTTATTTGGACAGCAAATGAAAAATAAAGGAGCTAAGTTGAACACATTTCATAGAAGAAAGAAAAAGAAATTATATTAATGTCCACATATGACCAAATTAGGCCAATGGGACTCGAGGATACAACCGTTCACAATAGAAAGTTCAAGGAAAGAGAATCCAAGAAGCTAAAAAGAAAAAGGAAAACATGTACATAAGACAGTAAAGCAATGTGCCACTAACAGAGGTGGTAATAGAACCAATACAACTAGCAATGGAGGGCGAACAAGAGCCCAAAAGCATGTGTTGATGAAGACTGGAGGACCTCATCGAAAATCTTTGTCTATGCCTAAAGTGGAGGAGCCATCCAACCCACCATCAATAACTATGGAAAGATCTGATAGTGTTCGTCAGGGAGTACTCAATGTCGGAGGGGCTAGGTTGGGAGATCCTAGGGGAAAGCAAAGCACTTCCTCTAGAATCTCCCCTAACATCCAAGGCCAATGTACTTACCGTAAAACAAAATAAACTTGCAATGTGAGTCTGCCCCTGTGGTCTTGGGGGCCGCTGGTAAGTAGTAGATCTATGACGTCAAAACACACAAAACCATGCTGATAGTAAGAAGCAGAGCCACACCGCCGAGGGAGAGAATATTGGGGGATCTAAGCAATCTGAGTAGTAATGATACGCTGAAAGATGCATTGCCTAACTCATCTATCAACTCTGATGTGTGATGCATTTGTGTCCAAAGGGTGCTTAGTGTTGTCGATCGCCTGGATAGGCTAGAAGAAAGAAGTGATCAACACGAGGGCTCTAAAGCCTCTAGGCTCCTCCTGTAGGGATCTACACTTGAAGGTGACGACCCCCCAAAGATAAAGAGCCAAGCACCATTGGTCTAAATATCTAAAGAAAGTAGAAAGAGTGTTCGTTGAGTCCCTGTAGAGGCAATGATATCTTCCTCGAATCGCATAGAAAATGGGGCTCTATGGGGCATTTGAAAATGAAGTGTTCCTTGATCTCTACCTCCTAGAGGGAGCAAAGACTGTAAATCCAATTCGGACAAAGAATGTGGTGATTTGTTTCAACTCGTAATTGGTGAGAACACACTCTCATCTGGCCAAGGGGAAACCTCAAGCCGTGGGCCCAATGGCATTGGATATAGTGGGGGTGACAAATAATACACTCCACTACTTGTAAGGAAAGTTTGGCATAGAAAGCAAGCTTGTGGCTAAGCGGCTCAAGGGGGGAGATCTAGGTGGCCTAGATATACTATTTGTGTATGTCCTCTCTAGCAGATCTAGTGATAAACGTCCTTTGTGGGAAGGAGCCCCAAAGGGGCCATCTACATAATACATGAAAGGCGGTAGCCTATAAATAGAGATGCCAATAGAAAGGAGGAGCAACCTAGTCTCAAAGTACCAACAATGTCAGCGTCTAGTGGGGACCAATGAAGCAACCCTCTCTGAAGAGAAGAATGCTAAGTATGGATATCTCTCACGACCATAAGCTCAGTCCCCCAAGGACCTGAGTCTGTGGATGTAGAAAGTAAACCTGAAGATAGTCTCAAGGCATAGTGGCTAGGCGGCAAATTCAGCTTGGACGATGCGCTGAGGAACTATCCGCTTGCAATAGATCATGCACTAAAACATGGTAGTCTGAACCCTCTTGATACGAGCCCAGTCAATGGTCCCCAAGCTATGTCCCCACATCTCTGAACCATATAAAACTATAGGTTTGATGATCAAATCAAAATGGCATCACTTGGAAGGAATGCCCTGGAAGTGGATCTAGAAACACTGACGCTCTAAGACAGAAAGAGAGGCATACCCCTAGCAAAGGAGCAGATGAGAGGCAGACTTCATGCGAAAACATGGACCAAAAAATTGGACCCCCAAATAAGTGTAGGCCGATGTGATCTCTTGAAAGTTCCCCTTTGTATAAAAATTGGAATCTGGAAAGAAAGCACTTGGAAATATTGAAGATCATGAGCTTAGTCTTGCTAAGGTTGACCACAAGCTGTCAGAATTCGCAAAAATGTGCAAGGGCATCAAGTTGCCATTGTAAGCCCTCAACAAAGTGTGAAAGGACAACATTGTCGACAAAAAGGATAGCTATAACCACCTCATGCAAAAAATAGACATCATTCATATGGGTATGCTACCAAAAAAACTCATCTGACTCATCAATGTAGATGCTAAAAAGGGTCGGTGAGAGAGGACATCCATGCTTGACCCCAATGGTACTCTTCCCAAGTCAAAAAAACCGTGAGAAGTATAAAATTGCCCAATAATTGTCTCATAAAGCCTCCAAGTGTTAGCAATCAAAGAATTAGGAATGTCGATATCTCTTAACTTCTTGAAAATCAGGTGTCTCGGAACCAAGTCAAAGGCTTTCTTGAAGTCAACAAAACAACAAGACTTTAAAACCCCTGTGATGAGCTTCTTTAATAATAGCCCGAAGTGTGAAGATGTGGTCGATAATCCGATAGTCCCATCTGAAGCCAACCTACCCTCTGGCTCTGATGTTATTCCTTTCCAATTACTCTGACAACTGCATGTCTAACATTATGGCATGAAATTTGGCAAATGTATGCCCTATCATAATCATCCTATAGTTTCCAATGATAGAGAGATCTCTAGAATTATGAATAAGGTGAATAATGTGTTGGGACCATGACTGAGGGAAACCTGAATATACCACCTTATTGAAGAGCATGGCAAGAGGAGAGGCAAGGTAATCCACACCATATTTGATGAACTCAGCTTTGAGACCTTCACAATCAGTTGCTTTGTTGGTGCACAATTTCAAGATAACTCTCTTGATGGAAAAAGTGGAGAAACATAGAGAAAGGCAGAGTGGAGGCAGCGGCAATAGGATGGACAAGAACATCATAGAGGGAACTAGCATAGGAGACCCATGCTTGGGCGGTGATGTCGGAAAATGTGGTCTTTCTCGGGAGAAGAGTACACCAAAAAGTCTTAGGTGACAGCTGGCGATCAGCAAGGAGTGTAAGTCGTCTAGACGCTAAAAACTCTTGTTTCTCACATTGAAGAAGACAACAGTACTCCCTACAAAGGGTGGGCACAGAGGCAAGGTCATGGGTTACAAATAATCAAAGTCTCTGATGAAGGGATTTACACTCATCATCATACCACTAGTTCATGCGGCAAGTTCCATGGCAGGTAGGATATCTAGAGTAATGAATAGTGTGGGGACAAGAGTTAAGGGCAACATCGCAGAGGGTTTGATGCAAGAACTCATACATGAAATCCATGGTGGTAAGAGGGAGTGAAATCCAGACATAAGAAAAGAAAGACGGGCAAAATAGTCAATGGTGTATTCATCATCAAAGTCGATTGTGTTATGTCTAGTATTGGGGGGTGTAGTGGAAGGGGAAGGGTCAGGGTGAGAGGGTTGAGGCTAGTGTGGAGGGTGAACGTCAAGATGACATGGATTTGAAAAGAAAGACGGGCAAAATAGTCAATGGTGTATTCATCATCAAAGTCGATTGTGTTACGTCTAGTATTGGGGGGTGTAGTGGAAGGGGAAGGGTGAGGGTGAGAGGGTTGAAGCTAGTGTGGAGGGTGAACATCAAGATGACATGGTCGGCAAGGGGGAGCTGAGGAGAAATAAGGAACCCACACATGTGGGGGATGAGGGATATGTTAATGAGAATAGAGTCCACAATGCTAGCACTACCGCCATGGGAAAAACAAGTGAATCTACCAGAGTCGAGAAAGTGAGGAAGTCCATTGAGAATGTGGAGGCTCTAAGATTCACCCAACTAGAGAAGGTGTCTCCATAGGCCATAACCATAGAATTCATGTCAGGAGAATCTCTCTGTAGACCAAACTTCTCTAGATCCAACTCATGAAGACGTAACTCATCCTAAACAAGGTCATGAATAGGCGTTTGGAGGTTCCCTATACAGGGATTAAAATCACCCAAAAGAATGATATCACCAATAGTGGAGTACCAAGAGATCTCTAGCTAGAGGTCAAGGTATGGGTCTCCATCAACATGAATGGCAAATGGAGATGTGGCGGGGGGAGTAGCATATAATGATGAAAACATCCCGAAAAGCAAGTGGACCACTCTAAATCTGTATCCACAAGTCTCTGGAGTGGGCATAAGAAGCAACAAGTGAAACTCTAGACCTGAGGCTATCCCGAATGAGGCAAGCCACACTACCTGAACCACGAACACCCCTTGATCTGCAAGTCTCATGACGAGAAGCCGAAACCCACGAGTACCCCGTGACTAGAGGATGGGGCCATTTGGGGCTCTCATGGGTCTAGTGAGGAAGATGAGATCTCAATAAACAATAACATCCTAGAAGGTACTTGGAGAAGACCATGAAGTGCCATTACATTTCCAAAAAGCAATGTAGATGCCATCACCATGCACCGAGATCAAAGGTCGTTGTCATGTTGACAGTGTAGGGCATGACCACCTAGGAGGGGGAGAATCACAAATGACAGACCTACAGTCTCTGATAATCACTTGAGGGAAAATCCCCTTTACATTCTTCATTTAAATGTAGACACTACAAATTAGGTTATGAAATCAGTTAATTGATTAATAAAACTAACTGGAGGACACATGCTCACAACTAAGGTTTTCTTTGGTGGGCTCTTCCTTGTTGGTATCACCTGTTGGCTTGATAGTTGCTTCTTCTGCCACATCGTCTTCATCATCAGGATATTCGTCACCAACCAATCTGGACAAAATATTATGGTCCAGACTAAAAGTTTGCAGCTGTTTTAAATCTCACAAAGTCTGAAACTGAAATCAAAACAATTTGTTTGTAGCCCATGTTCATTGTTTGATGAAGTTTCACTCTCTCCTTCAGAAAGAGTTTCTATCTCATGTATAAGAGACAATAAAGAATCAATTGATTCCCAATTGTATGTCCCCTACTCACTATTTGGAATATCCAAATCACTCTCCTTGTAGACATCAAACTTTGCATATTTCTCAAGTCGACTCAATTGTCGATCAATGCTTGCTTTGCCCTTTGGGGTTTCACAAAAGACAACTTCTCTTGCGAAAAGAAACTTCTCTTTCTCATCATATACCCTATAAGCCTTGGAGGATTCAAAATATCCCAAATGAATGCATTTGCAACTCCTGTGATCTAAATTATTCTTCTTTTCTTTTGGAATCAATGAGTAGCAATTGGATCTGAAAATCCAAAAATGTCGCACTAAAGGAAGATGACTAGACCACATCTCATATGGAGTCTTGAATTCAAGCGCTGTTGATGGTGATTTGTTGCAGAGGTATACTATTGTTTTAGCTTCTTTGGCCCAAAAGTGCAAATTTACCCCTTTGAAGTAAAACATAGCACAAACCATATTTATCACAGTTTTGTTCATCCTTTCTACAACTCCATTTTGTTGCGGAGTGTGAGGAACTATGAGAAGATGTTTGATCCCATTTTGCATGAAATAGGATTCAAACTTCTTTGAAGTGTATTCACCACCATTATATGTCCTAAGTGTTATGATGCGAGTTTGAGCTTCATTTTCAATCATGGTTCCAAACTTTTTGAAAAGTCTCGAAGGCTTATGATTTCTTCTTCAGAAAGTATATCCAAGTCATTCTACTATAGTGATCAATGAACAACATGAAGTACTTATGACCACCAACTGAGAGAATTGGAAGCGAACACAAGTCCGAGTGAACCAATTGCAATTTTTTTTTTGCTCTCCACTGTGACTTAAGGAACAGTTCTCTTGCGTGTTTGGCCAAAATGTAGGCTTCGCATTTTTCATCTGACTTTGTAGGCAAGGTAGACATTCCAACAACACCATTCTTTTGAAATACATCAATGTTGTTATATTATGCCCAAATCTATCATGCCACAACATATTTCGAGACATTCCGTCCTTAACGAGATGAACATAATTCCTTGAATTTGATGGCTCACCCCTTAGTTTGAGCAATTTTTCTTCCTAATATCTAGTCAATACGACTGCATTGTCACATTTTTTTTTGATAGTGACATCACCATTATCCAACAGGATGGAACGACCTTGTTTCCTAATAAGCACTAGGGACAACAAGTTTCATTTCAAATGAGGAAGGTAGAGAACATTTTGTAGTTTGAAATCTGGAAACCCTAGACACTTGAGTCGTATTGTAACTCTTCTTTGTGGTTGCAAACTCGATCTATCTGCGAGATATATTGAACCACAACTTTCTTCACTGAGCTCCTCAAAGAAGTCTTTTTGGAAAGTCATATGTAGAGTGGCACTAGTATCAAGAACCCAAGCATCAAACTATGACGAACTAACTGAAATGGTGTTTGCTTCATCATTTGTACTGAAAAACACACATTCATGATGAATTGAGCAAAGTTTGACTCTTTTGTTTTCTTTGATTTTTCCTCTTTCTTCTTATTGTATGCTTCAATTTTCTCCAATGTAGTTTTGCATTTGTGAGTCTCATGGCTTCCTTTTCTATCACACCGTTCGCAGTAGAGATTTTATTTACCATTATGTTTTTTATTTTGACCTCTTTGATTTTAAATTTTATCATCTTTTCCCTTGTACTTATATAGGTCTGGTATAGGTTTTTTGTTCTTCTCAGGAGTGTTTTGGCTTCCGCACTTTGTATCTGCCTTCTGCGGGCTTTGCAGTCCCATTGACCTACTTTTGTGGTCACTTGTTGGACATTAATATAATTATCTTATTTATCTTATCTATCTATTATTTCCTTCATTTTTGGAAGATGTGGCCTTGTTGGATGTTTTAAAAAAAATTGATTTGACATAGCACACACTTCCTCCTGTTGTGAACTCAGTTTTTCTTCCAAAGGTCTTTTATCTTTCTGTCATCTTTTCAACCAACTGATCAAATGTGAATCTTCAATTGATTGTTTTCTTGTAGAGACTCCAAGTTGAATAGTTGGGAAGAATGTTTTTTATGAATGCAATCATATAGATGTCAATTTTGACACCCATGGCATCCAAATGATGCTTGATTGCACATATTTTTGAAGCCAATCTCATCACATCACCATCACCAAACCTATATACCAAACCTCTCTATATCCCTGTCCTTCCTATATACTTGTTGGTACATGGAAGAAGCTAGTTCTTCCTATATACTCGGTCGTATGTGAAAGAGGCTTTAAGGTACGTGAGAACAAAGTGATACGTGGTACCTAAGTGGCACGTGAAAAGGATTTGCCCTGTCATTAACACCAGCTTAACAAGAAAACCTCATACTTGATGATATACTCAGTTTTTCTTGATTTCCATATTTACGTTTTTTCGACAGAAATGAATGAGTAAAAGAAGAGTAGCTCTCCTTATTTCTCCTTGATCTACAAAATTTAGTTGTTTTTTTGCCAAATTTGCTTTAGAGTAGCTTGCTCAAGGCAATTTTTCAAATTTGCACTAGGAAATGAAAATAATTGCTTTACAAGTTTTAAATGCTTCAAATTGAAAAAGCTTCAAAATTTGAAAATAACATTTAAAAGAATTGAAATTTTGTTTTTTAAATGAAAAATCATAAATTCAAATACATCTTCCTCCTTTTATTTGGCTTTTATGTATAAAGAATTCCAATATTGGAATATGAATAAAAACATAAAACCACAGTCTCCACAAAAAAAATTGCTCCAAAATGAAGAATATGTAGGTTGTTGAAGTGCCAAGTGTATAGTCTGCGTGTAGTTTCCAATACGAAAGACCTCACAAGAAAAGACTTGTTGCATGCCCCTCAGAGCAGTAAAGAATAAAAGCACCAAACTCAAGTCAGAAGCCTCCACATACAACCTTCCCACACACGGCGTCAAATTCTCCTATTACACTGGTCTTAATGTAGAGAAGGCTCCACATAGACGTAGCAGTCAGGCCGTGGTACCTCTAGACGTAGCAGTCCACAGTCTGCTAGGCTACATAGCATATAAACTCGATCAGATACTACTATTAGAGAATCAAGATGTTGAAACCACTGTTGCACTGACTGTATCTGCAGGCTGGCCGCACAATCCAAGAGACAGTCCTAATAACTGGTACATTGCAAAAAAATACAGAAGTAACGGACTAAAACTTTCAATTTTTCCCAAAATCAGTTGGCATGGCTTCAAAACCAGCTAACAAAGTGTGCCTTTCTGCCAAAGCTACAACAACTTACCAAATATTTATTTTGATAGCAAAATATGTGGTTGTACGGCTATGGAGGAGGGATAATGAAATAAAAGACCAATAGAGAAAATCCAGGGTCTGATACCAATGACAGGCCAGATCATGGAATGTCAATTTACAATGTTTGGTGCAAGCCAAAATTGTCTTCACGATTCAAATTGAAATGGAGGAAAGTGTTACAATAAATAAGCCAAGAAATAGTTGTTCACTTCACATTCCCAAATGACCCTTGCTATTCCTACGAGAATGGAAACCAACTTATTAGAATAAAGACAAAAGCTACCTAAGACACTTAGGATTAATAACAAATATGTACAATACTGTTATATTCAGAAAATTCTTAACTAATTTGAAAAGAGATGAGAAAAGAAATAGATACCTAAAGTCTTACTAATAGAAGCTATGCAAGTTGTCGAATGGGATGAGCCCAAGTGGTAAAGAGCAAAGCACCGGATTCAAATCCCTAGAAGACATGATAAAGTGTCAAAATTGGGTAAAATGCCACATCCCACTCACTCAATGTGATGTACGCCAATGGAAAAGCTCAAGTATAAGTCCCAAGTGAATTTGACGAAAGAAATACCTTGTGGTCATGGCATCTAAGCTGAAGGTCACCCCACAATGGGAATTTGCCAATCAAAAAAACATAGAAGCTATACAAGTCTTACTAAAGTCATGGGTAATAGAAGCTATACAAGTCTTACTAAAGTCATGGGTAATAGAAGCCATACAAGTCTTGTGATTTAAAGCATGTAAGTCTTTGCATTGAGCATGCAATGCAAGACGCTTATCTAGATTTTATTTTTCTTTCCATACCACCATGTACACATCCTCCTAGAGAACTGCTAGAATCTCAAACCAAGTAGGATAAACCATCAAGCTGCTCACCCATCCTCCAAAAAGAATGGTGCTAGAACAAGCAAGAAAAACTTTCCAAAATTAGTATAAGCAATTTGTGATTATCAGCTCTTCCAAAAGACCTAAATTAGACCCTGAAATTCTGGTCTCTGAAGCAACATAACCAAAAACTAAACGATAGACAAAACATGATATATCCACAATATAAAAATCAACTCAAAAATACTACACAACATACAAACAAATGCAATAAGGAAATTCCTTTGTAATAATAAAATACTCAGATCTATGGATGTACACATATTCCTTTTCCCATCTTATGTCCTTGAGACGTTTTAATATACATTTAACTTCCACATTGGCTCCCATCCTAAGGAATCTTCCTTGTCTAGGTGTCCACAAATCTGTTCATGTAGTCAGACTTCATAGTTAACAATATGCAAATTCAGTCCTATACTTGCAGTGGATTCCCTCCCCAGGTTCTGATGTATCCATTGTTCTTTACATTGTTACCGTTACAACTTCCTCACCTTGGAGCATTCCATGGGATTCTTTGATCCCCCTTGCCATTTTTGGTTTCTGCAAGTATCTTAGATCTATGACAACCATTTCTCAGCACAATGAAAGCGCTTCATACATAGAGCCACGCCATGGTAAGGATTAAGCTTCCAATAAGCATCTTGCCCAAGCTTCAATCTAAACTAAGTACCTTTATTGAAAAGCAATATAAGAGGACGATAAGATAAAGAAAGAAATTATGATAATGTACCATAGTAAGGATGAAGTTTCCAGCAGGCATGTTACCCAAGTGTCCTTCTAAACTGAGTGCCTTAAATGAAAAATAAAATAAGACAGACAATAAGAAAAATAGAAAAAATAAGATTAATAAGATAAACTATAGGAGAAACATTGCATGGAAAAGAGATTAAGTTGATGTTTTGGGCTACACCTTATGGCCCATCATCAAGATGAATGATACGATGACAGATCAGATCTCCTTACAATCATGAGGTGGGAAAACCTTACAAGCAATAAAGTGGAAATATCTAATGCTATTTCTCCCAGAATTAAATATTTACATTAAAAAATAAAATAAACCATAGCTTATGAATGACAGGCTTCCAAGAGTCAGTTCTAATCCAGCGTCTATATTTAGATTATTGGGATGCTTCCCAATCTCTATAGCTTCCCTTGGTTCTCATTTCATGAAGTGTTCTTCCATAACCATAATTTTGGCCTCTTCTATATAAGTTTCTTAAGTAGTTATGTGAGTGTTCTGCTAAAGCAGAGCTCTTCAAGCAGCAACAAGCAATGTCTACACAGTGTTCCTTATTCTTTTTTGAAAAGTTCTCCTTGTTTCACCAATGTATGGGCAATAATGAGAAATTAATGCGGTAAGCCCCACCACTTGTCCTTTTGGGTAACTACAGTGAGAATACCATCAATTTTGTTTTAAGGTATGAAGACAGACTTGATGTTGTTCCTCAGAATTTTTGCTATTTTATTAGATATCCCTTCATTGTATGGTAGATATTATGTTAATGCCCATATATGACCAATGTAGATCAATGATACTCAAAGGTACAAACAGCTATGATAGCATTAGTAGCGAGTGCCTAATGCATTTCCCGCATCAAAGAAACTAAGTGACTAGATTAAAACATAAGTTCAAATCAAAAGTATATCCAAACACCCTACGGTATTATAGGACTAAGGAGTACATGGGTGAAGCTATAAGAGTCCAGTCCCCATAAGACAGTACAAAGAGAAAAACAAGGAATTTTTACCATGCCACCAAAAATTCTCCAAAAAGAAGGCCCAAACGAGCACAAAGAAACTTCAAGAATGAGCAGGAGGAAATATAAGGTGGTGGTTGGCTACATGTTGGCTAAGTTTTTTATGGAAATGGAGACCTATCGACATAAGGTGGTCATGCTTCAAACATTCATGTAGCATCCAGGCGAATGAGTCACTGTTAGCCACTTGATTTATATGACTTGGAGAAAGGTATTTGGCATCGTGGGCCCTTTATACTATAAAAACTTCAAATGTCCTCTGCCTATGTGTCACCATATATCTACCTTTTCTAGGAGATTACTGACGTTGGGTGTTAGGAAAATAGTTTCTGATTCCTTAGGAGAGCTCCATCAACTCTAAATCCCAGCCACTTTCCAGAGGACATTATTTGAATCTATATTTTTTTAATTTAGAATGCCAACATTATATTGATAAAAAATATTTACATACACTGCTGCCCAGAGCATTGGGTCAAAGGCAAGAGCAGTTTCACTGCAGCATACAGATATTTAGGAATGTCAGATAGGGCCAAAAACAGCAGAATAATGAAAAACAAGATTTCTCCAATACGTACTAAAGAGCTAACGACATTCAAAAGAACATTGATTAAAACTGAAGCTGAAACAAAGATAGGAAACAGAATATATGATAATATCCAAAAGCAGAAATATAGAGAAGAGCTTCACAAGATCAGACTGAGCTAGCAAATAAAAATTGGAGTTCACAAGCACAGATATGTTTTGGGAACCATGGTGCTTGCACTCCAAAACCAAGAGAAAAGAAAAAACCAGCTAGTAGGAGGAACATCCCCATGCAGAGGATAAGGTTCTTTTCCATTAAGCATCTCTCCAGCAGGCCACTTTGGAGAGGCTTTGTGTGGCTGGGGTTTATGCAGTGGAACTTGGCCATTGGCCACTTCCAATCCTAGAAGCCTCTTCATGGAAGCTTGTCGTTTTGTTTAGGGGTGCTGGTTGTAATGTGCTTCCCCATCACCGTACATTGTGTGCTCAGGCATCTCAATTTGCTTGTTTTGCTGTTGAAACATAGTGTTGAGGAATGCAATACATTATTCCATGGAACCAAGGGCTTTTTCGACTACCGGGTGTTCAATGCCATGTTTCTCGATGTTGTCGTTGAGAAATTTAAGGCTACCGTCAATGGTGTGACGAGCAGCCACACAGTGGCATTTTATTTGAGGGATTTTTCACTGGAGGATTTGTGATGGGGCTTATTATCATTGGTTTGTGGATGAACGAACTGACTTTGGGGAATCTATAGTGGGGCGTGTCCTAATGCCCAGAAAACAGGTGGAAAGTCTGGGTTAATATCCGAAGGCTTACTAGCTTGAACAGCTCAAGGCATGGTCAATAAACTTTGAGGGGATATGGAAAGATGATTGGTGACTCTAGGAACTGGATTTCCCAACACTCTCAAGACTGAATGTTGGTGTGGGAAGCATTGGGATATCAAGGAGACTTTGTGGCTTGAAACCCAACATTTCAGCTAACTCAAGTTTCGTTAACTAGGGTGTTGAAAACCTCTTTTTTCGCCATTCCATGGTAAGTTTGAACCTGGGTAACAAGGGGGTGAGAATGAGAGAGGAAGAGATTTGCGGATGAGGTAGATAAAGATAAGATAAGATAAAGATAAATATAATAATGTCCAACAAATGACCACAAAAGTAGGTCAAAGGGACTGCAGATTACAGAAATGTGTCAGGAAAAAGCGGGAAACCAAAAAGGTCTCCAAAAACAAGAAAAACAATGTTGAAAGAAATAGTATAAAACATGGCAGAGAGTGACACACCCAGAGCCAAACCACCAAAGGACCCAACCATGCTCAGGTCCAAATAAGGGAGCAAAAAAAATGAGCAATCTCCAAGAATCTGTAAACATCGGGAGCACGAGGATGATACCTAAGAGAGAAGAACCGGGAGGGAACCCATCAAGAGTTCAATCCAACTCTCCTGGCATCCAAGGCCGACGAGAAGAAACTCCGAATAGAAGTCTGACCCGAAGAAGGGGAGGTATGATCCTTGGTCTGTCCTCCAATCCTCTGCCTAGAGGAGTGGGGTTGGGTCCCATACCCTCTTCCTCAATAATAATTGGTTGTTTCCCTTTAGGCTCAGCCATCTTGTCTGCATGCATCTTCTAATGAACAACATATTTCAACACGGGTACTTCTCCTTTTCTTCTTTGGTACACTTTCTTGAATTAGGGCTGCATAAAAGATTTAACTTTTGCTTCTATCATTTATCTTTTTATAGCCTTTGCTCAGAGACTTTTGTTGCGTCTGAAACAAATTTGTTGAGCAATAGCATTTACCATGTTGTCATATGAAGATTTCTTAGTGTAAACACTAAGCTCTGGTGATTGATACTTGGTGATGTCAGTTTTGACTTACCTTCACACTGCATGACTTGTGCATACATACATGACTCTCCTTTGCCATTCTCTCACATCCTCATGCCTTCTACAAGTTTATCTTTCCCACATTGCTCTCAATCACCAACAAGAAATCCCACAATCTACGTCAAACCATTTATCTATCTTACTTAGACATCTCCAGATCGTTAAATCAATGTTCTTGTCTCCTAGACACTAAGGTCAGACTCAAAACATACTATCTGACGGTATCGTTTGAGTCTAACGATTTTGTCCCACACCAAGCAACGATTGCATTTTAAATTCAAATCATTCTTATAGGTCAACTCGTACATTGCACATGTCGATGGCGTGAAAAAGTACCCAAAGAGTCTCCTATAAATACAAAATAGGTGTAAGCTTATTACTCATCTAGCAAGTACATACCAAGCATATCCAAATACTTGCACATTCAAGAGAACTGCCTTATTCTTCCCAATCCACCAAGCAGTCGATAGTAACAAGTCTTTACCAAGTCTAAAGTTCTCAAGAGCCAAGCAAAGCCAAAGTTGTCAATTGCCAAGTATCAAGAGCTAGATCATAGGTTACATATATTGAACGAGCACGATTGCACAATTTCACCTAATGGTAGAACTACATGCAATTTGACTTCCCTCTTTAAAATATTGGATATGTAGGCAGCGCTCAACCATTCAACAGGAGTGATTGGGGTCAACTCACCCCACTTTTCTTCCCCTTTTGCAGGCCTAATTCTATCACTACAAATGGACCTAGGGTTTTAAGTGAAGGAGATGGATTTCTGAGTCGTGCGTATAATTAGACCTCAAGATCGCACATGGAGCTAAAGAAAAATAGGCACACCTACTACAGAGATAGAACCATCAGACAGAAAATATGAAATCTGATGGTACTGACCTGAGGCTGATGATACCGTCTGGGCACACACATAGGTCCAAACCCTGATCCGAACGACCTGCAATCCATTTTGTCATCCTTCCTGCCACTTGCCTACAATCATAGTCCTCGAAACAGTTAACCACTAAGTATATTGTCCCTTTGTTGTACTTTCCATATTTAGTACGCTAGAGTGCCAAATCAATTTCCAGAATTTACATTCAAATTCATATATATCTATTTATCTTGTAATCTGAATTCATTTACAACAATTCTATCTAATTAGGGTTAATTAACCACATTAATCCCAATATAGGTAAAACACTTAGCAGATTTATCTGAATTATCCCTTTGCTGATATTTATTTATAGAAAACTGTCTTGAGGTGAGTGGACAGATTGTGGCTCTATATTGGTGAATCTAAAGTCAATGATACGTCTATAGACCTTCATCCTACTATTGATAAAGACTAGGGGCCTTCACTTTGTTGTATCTCAAAACGATTGCATTCTTATAGCTATTACCATGTACTCTTGCAGTTCCTTATGGTTGTACATTTTCTCGGGGAACATGTATATTATTTCTATTTCTACTTATTTAATTTGGTGCTTTCTATCATAAGGGATGATTTAAGTGCTCTCTTCTTTAGCTATCACAGCTGGTTTACTTCCAACTTCCCAAGTCGATTGGCACGTGCCATTCAATCAATGGAATATGAAATTTACATTTCATGTATACAAGGCCCTTGGGCATAATCAAAGCAATGCCTAGATATCTTCCATTTACGTAATGTCTATATATCTTCCATACTTTATATAGAGTATTGTCCATTCACATTTTAAAAAATTGGAGTATTTCTTTTGCAATCTTACCAATTGAAATACCCATGCGTGCCCACTCATACATGCAACAGAGGGACATTGAAACTCCTCCACCATTAACAGCCATCATAAATACTCTCTAGGCAGGAGCTGTTGAGGTATGAAGCAGTGGCAAAACAAGAGCTAATTCAGAAGCAACCTGATGAGAAATATCCTTAGAGTTAGGTCCAAGACGTCAACAACAAGAATGCAGCACCTTCTATTGCTGAGCTGTTTGTTTAAACTAAGTTTGAGGAAGAGAAGGCTAGGCAGAAGAAGCAACACAGCCTTCAATTTCACGGCCTTCGTAGACCGAATAACACCTTGGAAACAGGACACCATTTCATTCACAAATACCTGGAGATAAGCTCTCATTCGACCTAGATTATCCAATTTCAACTGGTGAAGGTCTTTTGAGGGTGTTTAGAGTCCTTCAATGGTAGATATTAATTTGAGAACTTTCTAGCAAAGCATAGAATACTTTGAACCATTTTTTCCAACGGTCTGTATATAGTGTGGCAAACAAGAGGATGTAAATCATATTTTTTAGGACTGTAAATTTGTTAGGTGGTTACATTCTCATGTTGGCAAGTGAATTCTTTATATCCTTTGTAGATATGTTCATTAAAGGGCAGCCATCTCTGGTAATCTTTGGTTTTGTAGGAAATCCTCTTGGCGATTCTGGAATGTCCTTCAACTGCCTTGACACTCAATCTTTGGAAAGTGAGATGTGATGTGACTCTTCAAAGTTCCAGGAATGAGAATTGCAGCATGGATTTCATGTCCTAAGCTCCTATTACTTGAGAAGTATGTACTAGTTTCTAATCTGGAGACCCAGTTGGAGATGCTTACTCTTGTAATAAAGAGGCACTGTTGTGATGATTCTGTCAACTGGATATACATTGTAATTTTTAAATACCATATAAGTATATCAGTAATCCTGCAATAACAAATGTGTCAGACACCATATAATGATAAAGTTGTCATTGGTGAACCTTAAGGGCTACAGTAATTAACTTATTTATTGTACATAATTGCATTTCAAACTGTGTATCTATAGCTAAAGAATGTAAACACCCATTTTGCAGAGAAAGCAATTTCCAAGCCTGTAGGGTTTTCCCCCAGCTCCCATGTCCATCTTCTTATGATCATGTTTCCCAATTCCATGATAGGGTAATCCTAACTACCTCCCCGAATGTACGGTTTGTGCAGATGCTTTTCATGTCCATAAGCTTGACCTTGATACCAGTTTTAGGATATAGTTATCAAAGCAAACAAAACAGAAAACAGAAATTAAATACCACGTCAACCTAAGAACTGGAGATTCAACAATTTTTTGTCTAGTGACAATCTGATAGCCAACAGGATACAGTCTCACCTTCTTCAGCCTCTGTTGGTTGGGTGGGTCAAAGTACTAAAGACAGCATAAATAAATTATTTTGTTTCAATAAATAATCTTATCAATCAATCTCAACATTTTATTTTTTATTGTCAGGGCTCGTTATAGCACTTCTGATTAGCCAACGCCCATTCAGATAGGGCCAAAAAAAAATTCAGGCAGGCAGAGGTGAACGCATGGGCCTTTACTGTTCACAGATGGAAAGGGAATTGAGCAATGTACCCACCTGTTTTTGTCTGCAATTTGGAATATTCCCAAGGTCGGCAGGATCACATGCGAATGTGACCATTGCATAAGCAGGCACTAGGAGTGTTGAACTGTGATGTGAGCTCAGGGAGCCTCCCTAGTGCCCAGAGTAGTAACCTGGACGAATATAAGAAATGTGATGCATGCATTTGATCCCCTGAGCTAAATCAGCTCAAAATCAAATCAAAATCATTAGTTGTTGTAACTTTCTGTACTTCCCATTGGCTTACTTTGGTCTTTCCATGGATGTTAAAATAAACTGTTTCCTTCTTTCTTTTTCAATAAACAAAAGTAGACATAAATCATTATTTCAATATAAGCCAAACCACCTTTTTAAATCGGCATCCACTTTTAAAATCATTGATTCATTTCTGAAAGACAGCTACAGTGAAAGTTTCTGAAACATCGAACTTACCACAATATTTTCATTAAGAGTATCTCTTTCTTCAAATGTTTTGTCCAACGTAATTTTTCCCAGTTCACTACGCATGGTTGTCTGTGCAAGCTGAATAACAGCATAAATGGGATTCTCAACGCCGTATGATGCTCTAATAGGATCCACTATCTGCAAAAAAAAATATCAACAAAAAAACAGCACATAATAGCCAATTGTTGTGAATTAATATTCAATGGCAAGAAAAATATTTGTTTTCACACAGAGCTAAAGGAATAAGCATCCAAGGTCACCTGAAGAAATGTACAAAACCTCATTTGAATTTATATTATTATATAGGCTTAGTTGAAAAAGCTAAGGAAGATTATTGTGTACCAAAGACCATGTTTTGATAAGGAATTATTTTTATGAATTATTTTCACACACTACATGGTAAGACTTCGGCGTATCGTGATCATGTATTACATAATGGACGTAGCACCGAACCATAGTGTACTTCCCTTCCGTGGTAGAAGGACCCTCCCAAAGACATCTTGGGAAATCAAAAATTTGTAGGATGTGTCACTTAAATGAAATAGAAGATGAAACGCATTTCCTTTTAAACTGCCCACTATATAATGACATTAGAAACAATTACAAAGATATTTGTAAATACAACCTAATATACGAAATTTTGAATCAAAAGAAACAAACAAAGCTTGGGAAACGTTGTCTTAAACTAAACCCTCATGGAAACAATCTTCTAAACAAGTAAAACATTTTGATAGGTCTCATAGACCATGTTGACCTCAAGAACACTAAAAGTTGTCACAAATAAATCACTAATGAATCTTGAATTCAAAAACCAATAGATAGTCATTACCTTCACATAAAGCACACCATCAATTGAAATACTGACGTTGTCTTTTGTGATTGCACTTTGGTCTGGAATTGGGATAGCTTCCTCTTTCAAAGAATGCACATAAGCAATACGATCAACCAAAGGAATCAAAACATGAATGCCAGCATCAAGAGTCTTCACATATTTCCCAAACCGCTCTATAACATAAGCAATCTTTTCAGGCACAATCCTTACACCCCAATTTGTGGGTGGTGAGACCCAATACCTTTGTTGAACAACGTTCCATGAAAACAAGTGTTTGTTGTTAGTAAGGAGTGTGTAGTTAAAATATAATGTAATATATTATGCCCAACGGTAGAAAAAAAGAATGCACGTAAATTCCCCACCATTACTTGATAAAAACTGCACCATGCAAACCGTATTTTGATTCTCATATGAGAGCAATATCCAACACAAAAATAACATCCATGAAATAATGAAAATAAAAACACTCTTAGAACTCAGGCTAAGTTGCATGAAACACAGAAACGGCTACAGTTTCAGAAACAGAGATGGTGTTGGAAATGTGACCCCACAAATCTTAGGAAAGGATAAAACATGGAATTTGGAAAATATAGAAATATAAAAAATAAAAACTGCAGATAAAAATAATACAACTCAAATGACCAGGAAAAATTTTTGCTCAAAAGATGTTTGGTAGATTAGATTAGAATAAATTGAGCTTCAATAATTTTTTGATTTCAACTAAGAGTATAGAGGTAGATTAGACTAACATATAGTTATAAACAGAATTTTTGGCAAATATCTCCAATCCAAGTCCTTGTCTAACGTTAAAACTTCTATCCATTTTAGATGTTTCAAGGACTAATGCAACATGTAGTTGTGTTTTATCTTGTATTTGGTAAAGGTTCCAGGTGTATCTGTGTCCGTGTTTTTTGTATTGACATGTCAGGTCATACTTCTTGACCCTTTCTCAGTATTTAATTATGATCGATTCCTAAGGAATGAAGAGCCATTAATAAATATTTCTTAAGAAATCAGCCTATGCTAGTGTGAATTTTGACTTTGAGCTCAAAGGACAACCTCGTTATTAAGATTGTGGATGATTGGCTTCCAAGTTTGGCCAAGGATCCAACCATTATCCCTACTAAGGTTGTTCCAGTGTTTCTCTATCTCCGCTGCTTCTCTTAGGCATCTTTTGATGCAATGATCAATCCTGGCAATTGACTCTTGCATCCTAAATGCACATGTGATACGTTGTAGCATGTTAAATTGTTAATGCTCAGTCAATGCCGATTTTTCAACACGGTTATGTCAAGGATCCGTGCAATGCTGTTTAATCCTGGTTTGTATTTATCTGCCAGTTTCACCTGTGTATGGGCACCAACAGGTGTGGGGAATTAGATAAGCACCATTATGTTGCCTTGGATCAATGGGGTCATTCGTAGATTTAAGAGTTGGTGTTGGAAACTTTAACGTCACTACTATGGGCAGGCCAGTGCGTTCTAGAGCTAGTAAACCCAGAAGTGCCTGCCAAGACTGCATGGGATCATTGCTTGTTTCTTTTGTATTTTGTTTGTATAATCCTTGTAAGCAGGGAAATTCACAACTGTCCATTGTATATTTCAAAGTGACTGGGCTTATAGTGTCAACAATAATTCATGGTGAATCGTTTTGTGTAAATTATAAGTTCTCTCTGAAATGCCTTCCTTTTAGCTCACATGCATGTTTCCATAAAATGAGGCAAGGAAATGAAAGATAAACTATTTTAGTATTTTACTTTCTCAAGTGTTAGAGAGTCGTGGTAACTGTCTTAAGTCGTATTATTTTTACATGCTAGTGAATACAATATTTTTATTCTCTCTTTTAAAAAAATTATTAAACTGCTTATTCGGAAAATGTTGTCCATTTTTCTATTTCTTTTAATGTATTGTTTGGTATCTATATAGAGATGGGTATTGATTTTATAATCATTGTCTGTTGCCTTTTAAGCATTTTGAAAAGGGTTGTAAGTTCTTGATTTCACTGAAATATGGATCCAAAACCACCTAGAAACTGTCATTATTCATGTGGGAAATGCCTCAAAAATGGCCTGGAAATGCTTCTGGCAAGATTCTGTTTTTGTAATCTACCCAGAAATGCTTCCAGAAGTTTCCAAGGCATTTCCAGGGAGTTTAAGTACCCAACACATAGCCGGGTACTGAAAGGGGGCCCCTTGAAGTTTCCAGTAACTTTCGTGCCATTTTTTATTGAAATCCACAACTGAGAACCTGATATATGCTTATAATGTGTCATTGAGATTGAAAAAGATGCCACAAAAAGGAAGTAATCTTATGACCAGCCTAGACTTTACATTGTGTATCTCCTAGTAATGGAGGGTTGTGGCTTGAACAGCATTTGATTAAAGAGTGTCCTATTTGTTGAGATTGGGCAGTAATATCGGGACTTGATATGTTCATGGACATTTCACTTATAAGTTATAGGTGAAGGCATTGTTACACGTAAACTTGTATTCTTGCCCCTGTTACTCCTCTCCTGTATTAGAAATGCATCCCAAACCCAAAGACACAAATGGGAATGTCTCCACACATCGGGAAACTTTAGATGACTTTTCCTAGTGTCTCTATGTTTCCCGGAAGTGCCCCTTGAAAATCAGAATGTTTCTTAAATATGTTATATAAATTACATTGGTGTTTTTCCTCATGTGCTACTAACCGATTGAAAAAAATTAAAAGAAACAAAAGAAAAATGCTGATAGGCACATATTTTTCTAATTTTGGCACGAAAATGTACTAGTTTTCTGTAGCAGAAAATTGTCTTATCAAAGCCCAAAGTGGTACTACTATGAACAGAAAACAATAAGAAGACTTAAAATATCTGTGCACGGAGCTTTATCTATTGACTAAAATGGGAAAGAAGGGTACTCCATAGTAGTAGCTTGTGCTATAAATTATAGGCTATATATATAGCATTAACACTAAAACTCTGAAATTTATATATTTAATATTTTGTATTATATTATTAACTTTTGAGTATTTATCATCTCCAAGTACCCCCGTACCATGTTTTTAAAAAAATGCATCTCCATCCCAGTCCCCATCTCCCATATCCGAGACGCTTCCCGCCTTGGGGTGACTATGGTGAAGATGTGTATATCACTTATAGTTGAACTTACTGAACCTGAGGCAACATATAAGGACATTCATTTATAAATCACTCTGAGGAATTTCTCCCGGAGCAGATGGTTAGAAAAGAGCTTCTTCAGCTTTGTGTATTTACCTTTAAATAATATAAGGATGGTCCTTGACAATTGCCAAAGAAATCTAGTCAACATTCTGCACACTTACATTTTATTCTTAGTTGTTCATGTCGTCATTGGATATTCTTGAGTTGCCATTATCAAGAATAACTGTTGCATATTTGAGACTTTCTATACATGAATGATTGTGAAATAAGGTTTAATATAAGGTGACACAAAACTGGGTCTGTTACACCCATTGCATTGCAATAAACTATAGAAAAAGGTATACCATTAAGGTCTTAAGCAACAGTGATGGTGAAGTCTGAGGTTCTTAGGCCACTGACTTTCATATGTGCTAGACGTTCCTGATTGATTAGTCACTTTCTTCAATTGAAGTTTTCTTTAATTTACAGTTGAGAATAATAAATGAATAAAGATAGATTCTATAAAGAATTTTGTAAATCCAAAACTGGAAAAGGTTTCCTTCCAAGAGAAAAACTACTTGACAGCCAAGATGATCTCTCGAATAATTAATCATCTCAAGAAAGTTAGAATTAAGAAAAAATAAAAATCATCCCATCGGTTACCCGTAACCCCAGATTTTGCTCAAAGATTTGAGTGCCATCGGAAAAATCAAATCCTTGCCAATAAAAACTTACCAGCACCTCAGTGGCGTGTTCTCAAATAGCAATGCTCCTTTTTAGGGCCAGGCATAGTTGGGGAGGGAAATAATCTGGGGAAAGACTAGTATATGAACCTATTTTTCGTACCATGATTTTCATCAGGACGTGAAGCTAGAATGTGTTGGCAAATTGCAATACTCACTTTCAAGCAAATCGTCTACAACCAAATTGACATAAATGGCTGAATAATTATTAAGTTTGAACCAATTGTACCAAGAAAGCCTGCCAAACCATAATAATAGCCTAGTTAATTCTTTGGCTTTGAGGCGCAATCATTGAAGATCTCTTTTATTAGCTTCTTTAGCTCACTTGGTATTTCAGTTGTTGGTTGTCAAGAAGATATTTTATCATTATATTCTACTTGGAGTATATGCAATAAAAAAAGAAAAGAAAAAGAAAATTATATTAATGTCAAACTAAATCAATGGAACCAAAGGGTAGAGCAAGTTACGATAGCTAAATGAACGCCAATAACAAAAATAAAGTAGGCAAAATTAAAAATAAGTTAAGAACCTAACAAGAGGGGAGTTAAACCTGTGTTAATGAATCTTCTTGTGTCGTAATAGCATGATAGAATGGAGCCTGCTAGCAACTCTGCTGCTGGTGGGCTGGGACCTGGATTTTGGGGCAACCCCTCCTCTAGATCGTTCAGCAGGATGCCCCTAGAAGACATTCAGGCGCAACGAATTTTAATATTTGTGGGGAGCCTAGTGTTTCTCCCTGCTGACCCCACAGTCTCTAGGAGTCTCCGAACTTGGGCAGGAATCGTCATTTTCTTGGATACACAGATATTGTGCAGCACCGCGCTTCCCCAGTCCACTTTCACAGATTCTCAAGGGCTTCCAAGGAACAGGGCCAAATGCAAACAGGCACATGTTATCTGTCTCTCTTGGGCAGAACAAACCAAAAAAATTGTGGCTTCTTTCCCTCATGCCCAACATCCGGAATATAAATCCACAAATCACAGTAATAGCAAAGCTTCCATCCATTTTGGGCCCAGATCCTAAAAATATTCCTCATCAACAAAGCAGGAATGGTCCTCCTAAATTCCTGTTGGCAGCTAATCGAACCAAACTCAGGCTCTTAATCGGGACATATCTGGCCGAATCTTAAGAAAATTTGACCCCTTCCTCGAAAGTTTCTGGAAAGTTCCACCTCCCAAATCCCAATTTAACAGTGGATTCACTCTCCCGTCATGCAGGCAGACCTTAAATCTGGACACAGAGGACTCTATTCTCCACTTGGAGGCTTACCCTCTGGAGTAAACAACTTTAATTGGTCAATTTGCAAGACCATGGCCTGCTGTCCTGACACTAATAGACTGGATCAAAATTTCCTGGGCAGATTTCGGGGTTATGGCCCAAAAACTTATCCCTAAAGGCTTTTTACAATTACCTTTACCTCAGAGGTCTATGCTCGGCTATATCTTCAGGTGGGCCCTCGTTTCTAAAAAATATGGACCTCTGTCTCTGCCCTTGGGAGCCCCACTTTGACCCCTCTTAACATCGAGCACCTTTGCACTCCGGTATGGGTTCGTCTCTACAGCCATCCTACAATTTATTAGCAGCTCAGTATTTTGGAAAATTGTGGTTCCCGTATTGGGGATTTTATTTCAATTAATTTTAAATCGCCATTCGAAGACTCATATGCGTGGCCCCATGTCAAACCGGACATCTCTTTGCCCCTCCCTAAGTCAATTAACATCCTCTCCTCTCTTGAATAGCGGAACCAGTCTCTAGGTTCTAGACTATGAAGACCTCCCTTTCTAATGCTTCAAATGTCACCTTGCTGGACATTTAGGTAGAATGTGCCCTAGTAAACACTCATTTGAATCCCAGCTATCTCATATCCCTCCTTCCCCCATTCAACCTCATCTTGAAACCCCCAGAATTTTGCCTCTTACAGTTTCTCTCCATCTTCGCAACTCCCCTCACCCTGCCAAAAAATTATCCCTTCCTCTACCCCACTTCTTCCTCCCCCGCTAAGAGCTCCTCCCTTTACCTCTCCCCCTTCCACCCTCAACTCTTGCAATGCTTCCCCTCCTAATGCCCTCAGGGAGCTATGTGTGTGTGATGCTTCTTCCCCTGAGAGTAAGCTGGCAAGAAATCCATTGGACTTCACCCCCTTGGGCATCTCGCAAACACCCAACAATCTCTCCTCTTTAAACATTGGGAAAAGCTCAAGAGGTCGAAAAACCAATCCATGCAGATACAAAGATCAGCTGGAAATCTCGGGTATGAAGGAACAGAGAACTTAAAGCTCCTACTTTTTATGCCGCTGGGGGAAGAACCCTTCACTATTGAAATGAAGGGCCTCTTTTGGAAAGTTAGAGGCCCCAGTGCCTCTAACAAGAGGAGGCTGGTGAGTCACCAGTTTCAACAAAGAAGGTTAGATGTTGTCTTCTTGCAAGAAGCCAAAATTTCAGCCTCGGATTTCTCTGCATTCATAAAAAAACACTGGACTTTCTAGAAGCTTTTGGGAGTGGATGCCGATGGGCCATCTGGAGGTTTGGGTTTACTTTGGAATCCTCGAATTGTCAAATGCTCTCGTCTTTTCTAGCCAAAACTGGATTTGTTGTGATGTAAGCTGCTATGGTGAGGATATACAAGCACAAATGATCAATATTTATGGGCCCAATCATGTGGGGTTACAAAAGAGAACCTTGGCTGAAATTCAAGCCTTCCTCGAACTCAAGAACAACAAAAAATTATTTTGGGAGAGGGCTCCAATGCTGTCTTGTCTTCTGGTGAAAAAGGAGGGCTGCAGAAAAGTCACATAATCACAAAAGGACGTTTCCAATTTTTTATCTGCTTGCAGCTTTATTTATCTACCTCCTAAGATTGTTTTTCTTGGACCAATAGAAGATCTGGTTTCTGAAACATTGCAGAATCCATCAACAAATTTCTTGTCTCGGAATCATGGATGGAAGCTTCCTGGATCTCCGAATCTCGAATCCTGAATGTGTCAGGATGTAATTATTCTCCCATCTGGATTCATATTTCATCAAATGGTTCCCCTCTTCACTGTCCTTTCAAATTTCAGCTAATGTGGTTGTGAGGCAAATCTTTCGTGGATAAAGTCAAAACATGGTGGAAATAATGCCCAAAGACTCAAGGCTCCAAATCAATTTGTTTCACGACAAAACATAAGTGCTTAAGAAGCTGCTTAAGAGACTGGAACAATAGTCACTTCAAAAATATATTCTCACAAAAGCTCAAGCTGGAAGAAGACCGCTCTCTTCTTAATGACTAAGTGCTACACTCCTTAAGAGGAAATTGATGCCCTAGAGGAGGTGTTCTGGAAGCAGAAATCTTGGGAAACCTGTCTATCTGAAGGTGACATAAATACGAGATTCTTCCATAGGTCAATTGTTTCTAGGCATCCCATTGACAAAATAAGCAAAATCACCTTTCAAGATGATCTGCCCATGGAAACCCCTTCAAATATTCACAAGGAAGTGGCATTGTTTTTCCAACTCCTTGGTCAAGATCAACTTATCCCCAAAGAGCAAATAGAGAAGTTCATTTCAAAGACGCCACTCCTGATTTCTACCACTCAAAATGAAGCACCATTGGCTCCCTTTACAATAGAGGAAGTAAAAGCAGGTGTCACTGCTATGAGTGGAGAGAACGCCCCTGGACCAGATGGCTTCCCAGCCACCTTTTATCAGATTTTCTGGGATTTAGTAGGCAGAGAGATTGCTGCTATTGTGAATGAGGCTATAAGATCAACAAAAACTTTTAAAGACCTCAACTGCACCTTCCTTGCATTAATCCCTAAGAAGGCAGTTTTATCCTCTGATTTCAGATCAATCTCTCTGTAATACCATGTACAAAATTCTCAATAAGCATTTTTCCGTATGACTTAAGGTTATCCTCCCTCACCTCATCTCACAGGAACAAGGAGGATTTATTCAAGGAAAACAGAATTTAGATAAGTTAGTTCTGGTGCATGGAATCATGCACTACCTCTCAATCTCCAAAGCCAAAGGAATAATTGTCAAATTAGACATAAGTAAAGCATTTGATCAAGTCAATTGGTCCTTCCTTCAAGACATCTTAGAAAAGGCTTCTCTCAAGATCGGTGTGACCTAATGGAAAATTGCATCTCCTCAGCTCATTTCTCAGTTTCGGTTAATGGGAGCTCAGCTGGAATCTTTTCCAGGTCACGGGGCCTCAAGCAAGGAGACCCCATCTCCCCTAACCTATTCATTATCATGACAGAAGCTATTAGCCGCTCCCTTCAAAAAGCATTATCAGATAATAGGCTAAGTGGCCTCAAGTTAGCAGGAGTCCAACTATATCCCGACTTGTCTTTGTGGATGATACGTTTCTATTGGATCTAACATGTACGAGACAGGCCACAGCCTTCAAAAAAAAATTGGAAGCACACATAGCAGCCTCTGGCCAAGTCATCAGCCAAGAAAAAACTCAGGTATTCTTCTTCAATACTCCCCCTGTCCACAACAATCCTTCGCACAAATTCTTGGCTTTCAGATTGGATCTCTTTCGAGCAAATACCTGGGAATCCTCTTCTTCTCGGGAGTAAGAAGAAAAAAATTGTGGAAGGATCTCCTGGAGAAATTTGAGCTCAGGCTATCATCATGGAAAGGGAAATGGCTCAGCCTAACTGGCCAAATCCTCCTATTAAAATCTGTCCTCCAAGCCTCACCTACATATCTCTCGTCTGTACTAAAAATCCCTGAATCAATGCTATCTACTCTAAACCAAAAAATGGAATTTTTTCTTTGGCAAGGCCCTGAGGTAGAAAAAAGATTCCTTTGGTAAAAAAACATGCCTTCCCAAGCACCTCGGTGGAGCCAATCTCACTAATATCAAAACCCCAAATTCAGCATTGGGAGCTTAAATGCTTTGGCATCTCTACGCAAACTCAGACCAACTTTGGAGCAAGAAATCAGAGCAAAATATTTAGACTCTCCAACTCAAAAGTGTTTATTCACAGCCCTTGTTTTGCCTATAGGCTTACACATTTGGAGCTTTCTCGCCACATGTAGATATATGATCTCCACCCAATTAACTTGGGAAATTGGAACAGGTTTGAAGATAGAAAGAAAGAAATTATATTAATGTCCGTGGATGACCAAAAGTAGGTCAATGGGACTCGAGGATACAGCAGCTAACAATAGAAATATCTAGCAAGAGAGAATCCTAGAAGCCAAAAAAAAGAATAAAAGTACACAAGACAAAGTAAAGCAGTGTGCCACTAACATAGGTGGTAATGAAATCAATACAAATAGCAATGAAGGGCAAACAGTAGCCCCAAAAGCATGTGCCAATGAAGACTAGAAGAACTTCATCAAATATATCTGTTTGTGCCTGAAGTGGAGAAGCCGTCTGAGCCATCGACAATCACTGTAAAAAGATCTGGTAGTGCTCGTCAGGGAGTACCCAATGTCAGAGGGACCAGGTTGGAAGATAGAGTTTTGGAAAGACTCCTAGTTGAGTTTCCCCCCCTTAGCTACAAATGAACAACTAGCAGCTCTCAAAGATATTTCAGAAGCAACCTGGGGTTCAAAACTAGAAAACTATCTTTGTCCTACAGCTAGAAATGATTGGAACACCCTCGAATATTAAGACTGGAACTCGTTAGATGCTCCTGCAAATCATATTAAGTTGTTGTCCTCAATTCTTCAAGTCAGGAAGCTTCCTTCTAGTTCTAGAGTGGATTCTCTTCTCTGGAATGGCTCTCATTCAGGGTCCTGTGTAGTAAATATGGGGTGTAAAATTGCTTTGAGCCAAGAAGTCCCCTGTGTTGGCCTAGACTGGCCAAGCCAATGAATATGGTCTTGCTAGAGCCTTCCCAAAGCAGAAGCCTTTATGTGGCTCGAAACACAACACAGAGACTTGACATATGATAATCTCCTTAGAAAGGGATTTCGTGGTCCTAGAAGATGCATATTATACAAAGCAAATTCAGAATCTGCAGGGCACTTATTTCTAAACTACCCAGTAGCCAGGCAAACATGGTGTTGGCTTCTCAACAAGTTATCAAATTCTTGGGTCTTCCCTCCATCAATTTCAGTGCTGATTCGAGAATGGTTCTACCCTTCTACATCGTTTGGCCCCCTCTGGGCAGCAGCACCAGCTTTGGTAATGTGGAGCCCCTGACTTGAACACAATAGATGAAATTTCAGAGACGGTCCTCACCTGGGAAATGCTGACATGTTGAATTGAGGTGGTAATTTTAGAATGGGTTTCATCAAAACTCACATCCTCCCAGAAATTACCAAATCCCAATGATAAATTCATCCTTCAGAACTGTTCCATGATTTGGACTGCCCAGCGCAAAATGGACGCCCCTGAAACAAGGTTGGGTCAAGCTAAAGTTTGACGGTGCAACTTGGGGCAACCTGGACATGCAGGGTGAGGCTGCATATTGAGGATGTCTCAGGGGAGCTTGTAGCTGTGTTTTCTTCATTCTCATCCTGAGTCACAAACACTGAAGCCAAAGTGCAGGCATTGGTAGAAGGCCTCCAGCTAACCAGATCTCAAGGGGTGGATAGTTGGAAGTAGAAAGGGACTCTCAATTGGTCATCAATGCAATGATTAAAGGTAAAACTCCAGACTGGAAGTTAAACTACCTTTTAGGCCCACCCTATGAAATTCAACATCTATTCCAACAAATTTCCTTCTCTCACTTCTTCTAAGAAGCTAACCAACTGGCTGATCTTCTAACAAATGCTGGAGTAGACCTTGGTGTCTTCTCATAACTGGAAAGCTCCCTCCCATCCAACTAGACAGGTTTAGAAGAGCTGGCCATGCGAGACACAACAGGATTAAATGATATTTTTAGCAGAAACTTAAAGAAAAAGGGGGAAAATAAAGGAAAAACAATGACAAAAATAAAACAAAGAATGAATAATGGATTTTTTTAATTTGCAAGGCAATCACAAAGCTGCAAGGGAGAGATCTATCATCTCCCGCTCACTCTAATTCTGATGATAAATCCCTTCTCAGTCCCTAAGACAAATTGACAGGCATTGAATGCAATGGAAGGGACGTGAATTTGCTGCTTGCATGCAACAGAATGAAAGGTGGCACGAGCAGATGGTATAGGGAATGGTGAAACATTCATTTGCCCTCAGACACATCATTCCTACACCCTCTATTTAAAGCTCCCATCCCTCATTCCTCCTCACCAGCTCTCTCTTGACCTGTCAGCTCTTTTATTAGGCTTTTGAGTTTGAAAATGACGTCTGTAGCAAGCCCTTCTAAAGCTCCTGAGTCTGGCGATTACTATGTATCTTTGCGTCACCTCAATTCCTACTTTGTGCTAAACAAGATTAAAGACGATTTTGTCCAACAAATCCTTGGGGGGTGGGCTATGAGGATTTCAAAAATGTAAAGACGTTAATTGTCTCCATTCACAACAACTAGGCAGGCTGGCAACGATCACACCAACTTTATATCTGGGAAATTCATCGTCCTCTTGCCATTTTGGAACATAAAAAATACCTTGGATATCTCTCACCTCTGGCTCTAGAAGAGGAACTCCCCAACTGGTGTCCCCTTGAAAAGAAACAAGAGAGAGGAAGTGATGTTGTCTAGAGGTCTGATAAGTTCTAGGATAAAAGAAATTATGTATTGGGAAAAAGAGTGAAAAAACATATTCAAAAGCTCTCCACAAGCTCCTCCTCCCGAAAAATGATTGGAACCAGGCATAAGAAGCCCTGTTTGAATCTCCTCCTAAAAGTCGATTCTATGCTCTCTAGTAAAGAGCCCAATGAATCAAAGAAGTGGGGATAGCGTGCAAGGATTGTTGATGGCTACACGGCTGAAGAGTGGATTTGGCTAGGAAAGGGTCAGTGGACATCGAAACCATCCTGAATCGACCATCTCGCTCTCTCACTCACTGCAGGAATTGGGAATGTGTGCAACCTTTGTTTTGGATGTTAGTTTCATCCTCGCAGCCAAAGGGAACTGACAAGAATTCTACTCTCAGCGAGATAAAACTCTGAAATGCTTTGAGGAACCAAAAATGGACCACTGTGGACTTCTTTCCCTTGCAAGCCTAAAAAATACTCAAGAAAAATGCAGCTGCCCCTCCTCTGGTTTGATTCCTTCTGGTAGAAAATGTTGTGTGAAAGATCCTGTTTTTGGTAGCATTGGTGGTCTCAATTGTTTGTTCTTACTTGTGGAAAGAAATATATATTTTTGTCTTCCTTAGATGGCATAACTACCTTCATCTGATGTTCTTCTGTCTCGTGTGTTCTTTTAGCTGGATGTTGTGGCTAGGCCACCTGTCTTAGCATTTCATTGGTTTCCTGCTTTATCTATTTACTTTCGTGTTTCTTTTTTGGTAATCGATGAGGACCCCAATAGAACCCCACGTTTAAACTACTAAGAAGAAAATGGGGAGTTAAACCCAGACAGGTAAACCCTGAACAAGAAGCTATATACAAATCCGTATAATACAAAATCCATGTGAAAGGAAGGCCCCCTACCAAAAGAAAGCTGAGATAGAGGTCTTCTAAGTTGCCCATCTTCTAGTGTAAGAGGAGCTCCTTCTTGCAGAGTTGTCTAACTCCTGTTCATTGATACCCAACACAGCCCCATTCAATTTGCTGTAACACCATGTGCTAATTGGGCCTTTCTTGGGCAATTGTCTGTCATTAAAAGGAAATACGAGAAGTGGCCAATCCCAAACAAAAACATGTCATGGCATCCTTACGTTTATGTGGATCTACAGTTGTTTATTGAAGTCTTGTAGCATGGAATACATAGATCAAGGTGCAGAGGAAAATGTTCAGAGCACTTATCTTCTCTAAAATGGGTAAATTATACTTTTAACATTTGCTGATAACAAATCAAATCCCTAACTATGATAGTTTCCATTTGAAAAGGGGCCTTTCTTTCACGAAACTGATTAGTATTTTGAAGCTTCTGCATATTTTAACTTGCCTAGGGTTTACCCATTTTGGTATAGCCCCTCTTATTTGGTTCTTTTACTTCCCAAATTTGATTCTAGATTTTGGATTTCCTTTTAGCACTCCTGATTATCTTTTGTAACCCTATCTTTCGTAACCTGATGTGCCTGTGAGCAGCATTGACCTGCTTTGGTAATTGGTGGGCGTTAATATTACTGTATTTCCTACTTTAAAGGTAAAATCAGGACAAATTCAGAGGTTTTTTGCTACTCAAACCAAAGTAATATCAGAACTCAACCCGATTTAGAACTCTTACATACAAGAACTGGGTTCTTCTATGACTGAATTGTAAACAAAGAAAAGGATCATAAATAAGACAGCTTAACTATCCTTTTCAGCTATTGATTCAAATGACAATCTATCTAGGTTTAATAACAAACATGGAAGAACCTTGGGCGTGATGTTTTGGGTGAAGGTGGTCACGAGTTCAATTCCCATCTGATAAAAAATCTGACTCCACGAAAGTAAAGACGAAAAATGCAATGGCTACATTTGATTACTTATTATACCGACCTCATGCTGAGATCATCTCGAGGCCTTCCGCTTCCACTTCTGAAAGTGCGAATAGAAGTCCCGAGAGCAGGCGAAAATTGAATTGGGTGTGGGTGTAACTGTGAGTGTGAGTGTGACTGGAGCAGCCAATGCAAATGAAATCTCTGTGCTGGGTTGACAGAAGAGCTCAGTCTTTGACCCACAGAAGGCTGTGTGATTTGCTTCAATAGTGACAAAACAGACTTCCCTGAACGACTGGAATATGCCCTCCTCATTGCCATCTCCTCAAACTTTTGAAATTTTTAGAGACTGCTTAAACCCTATGCCCTCTAAATGTTAGATTAAACACTGTAAGAAAAGGATTGCTTACCAAAAAAAGATTATCTAGGAAACAACAATTTGAATCGTTTTTAGTATAAGCAAATCTTGTAAACTTTTATTGAATGAGAAGCAAGTTTTGACTCTCTTCTTGGATGGCAAGCAAATTTAAAACTGTTTTGTAAAATTATCTAAACATGTTTTAACTAAAAAGTACTTTATTTATTACATATGTCACTCTTTAAGATAGGGATGAGAGCCTCATAGAATGATTGATATTAATGATAGCAAATTAGTCCATGTAATTAAAAAATTACAATGTTAATTAAGGAATATAGAGTGCAAGAGCAACTCCAAATGTTCAAAATTAAAAAGAACATGTAATTAAGAAAATATGTGAAAATAAATTATTTACATCGATGTCTCACTGAGGTCATCATATTTACAACCTGTTATACGGTCGTTTCTTACTAGATCTTGAAAAAAAAAAGGTGAAATAAAGAGCAATCCTCCGAATGCATATCATTGTAAAAGTGGTGTCTCTGGGCAAATATTAGTAAAGATCAAACATTACATTTATAATCCTTGTAAGCCATGAAGACCTAGAGAGATTTATGCAAGTCTTTGAAGAGGCAAAAGAATTGCCTCGTGATCTCGTACTAAGGAGAACATCTAAATACAAAATGATCATCAGTTTCAGGGTCCAAAGAACAAATCTAAGAAATATGATGTACTTGAGAAATATGATTATTCGTCTCAATGCAAAGGTGGTGTGAATAAACTCTTAATTATGTCAATGGAACCCTCAAACTGCAAGATAATTAGTAGGGTACAGCGTTGAAGTTGGATGAGCCCATCATCAAAGTGAATATATGTACTGTAGTAATGTTGGAGCTTTGAGGAAAGAGGCTCACAAGTTTTTAGCCATGTGGATCAAAGGTAAGCTCTACGGATCTCATCTCTTATACCCCTATTTATTTCCCTTTTGTATACATTTGGTGCTTCAATTAGACGATTGTGTGGAGAGATTCTATTGATGTCAATGTATATAAGGCCTAGTAGAATGGAAGCCCTGGCATACCAGCCAAAGTTTCTCTTGTGTTGGTTTATTGGTCATTTTTCTTTTCAAATGAGTGGGGTTGTACCTTGAGGGATTAATCTTTAAGCATTGAGATAAATACTGTCTAAATTAGGCTTCAATTAGTTTTCCTAAGGTAAATCCCCCAAGTTTCAACCCCATATAGAAGAGTAGGTGTAACAAGTGAGTGGAAGATGCAAATCTTTGTCTAGATGTCTTATAACCTAAGCCAAAAGCATTATTGCTCAAGAGTGGTGAGGGCAGCATACATTTTATTTAGTTTGGACTCAACAACAAGTGACAAACTCAAGTGAGGTGTAGAAAAAAGGACCCTTAGATATACATACAAAGGGACCATCTCAACCCCTTGACCTTTATATGTAATGAAAACTTATTTTGTTTTGTGCTTTGAAGTGTTAAAAATTGTACCTATTATCACTTATATTTGCACCCTTTGAGGAGATGCAAAGCTCTCCTCATCCAATTGGCACAATGGAATCACCTCTAGGCTTGTGGGCAGCCCAAGGAATGAGGTGAATCTCTAGATAGAGCTAGCGCCCTTGATGTACCACTTTGGATTGCAACTAATACTAAACTTTGGGGTGAAAACGGAGAAAGATAACTGAAAGCAAATTAATCTAATGGAGGTGATACACCAGATAGATTGATGACATCCAACCATATGCATATTACACTTGAAATCAAAGGGACAAACTAAACATACACTTCTCCAATCTATGTCTTCTTACATCAATATTAAATTATGAGGTTATGGGATAATGTCTTAGACTAGGAGGGCTAGACAAGAGACCTTGAATGGCACTAATGAATATACTAACTCAATTAAACCATGGACATTTTCTGGAACACTCCACATGCCCTACAAGAAGAAGCTACAAATAGGTGAAAGAATGAGACCACATGTTAGGAATCCATAGTCTTCACTAGACAAGATTCATCATCCAAGTAAAGCACACTATGAACAGTCATGGAAGAGGTAAAACATAGTAGTTTTATTGATCAAAAAGTATACAAATGAGTTTGGATTCACCATACTCAGGTGGAGCATAGAATGTGATGGCCAAAATGACTAGTTCTTATAGAACTTATGAGAGAGAGAAGAAGAGATAAGTCCAAGGGTCATAAAGACACTTGTCAAGCTGATATAAGGATTTACTTGTGCATGTGGATAGGTTATGGGATGAACCATGTAATGTTGGGAGGTATAAGTTTCAATCCAAGTCACAAACTTCATGAAAAGTGGCAAGAAAACTCCTCAACTGGCTCAAAAAAATTGCCTTCATGATTGGAGTTGTTTGAACTCCTATAACTAATGAGGATCAATCCAAATGATTTGAATAAAGTGTAAGGACATCATACATTCCTTTCAATGAATTATTTTTAGGCTTGGTCATCTGGAATCACCTGGAGAGGAGCAATCACCATCTATTGTCCAAAAAATTGCTCTTCCATACACCCTACACGCTTGTCATCAAATTTGGATTTAGCTACTCATGAAAATCCATGGAAGGGAGTGAATTACATGTTTCAAGGCCCTCCATGTCCTTAGAAACATTAGGGATAACTTAAATTTAGCTCACTTGAAGTTTTCATCTTCTTCACTAGCTTGTCTGTTTTGACTAGCTGAGTTAAAGTTGTTTTTTGAGGCACTTATAAGCTTATTTGTAGTATTAAATTGAGATTAGGGGTTATCTCAAGTCTATATATTCCTCCCAAAGTTGGTTTCATGCTCAGAATCCTTATAGAACCTACAAAACACAAAAAATAGTAAAAAAAACCTTGTTGTGTACTATGTTCATACAATTCTGTATATCTAGCTGGCATGTGGAGTATCTTGAGAGAGTAATTTACAAATTCCAATAGGTTTCATGGTCCAATTATTCCATCTAGATAGTTATCCAACTTCATTTTATCAAAATGGTCCTGATTGAGGGTTTGCAAGGGTTTTAGGTGCATTATGCTCTTAAGGTTGGTTCATAAAGATGGGACATTGAATCTACCAAAAAATTTCACTAAATCATAGTTTAAAACCTTTATCAACTTCCCATAACTCCTTATATCCCCATGCTGAACCTCCAAAAAGATGTGAGCATCTAAACTTGCCTTGTCGAGCTTGATTCCTCATTCCCACAGGCCTAATGTTGTTTCTAAGCTCAAAATGACTTCTCCAAGGTTTCCTTTGAATTATAGAAGATTGAACACATCTTTTGAGGTCCCATAAACATTTTAAAATGCATTATAGTGTTTACCAAAAGTTAGAACTGAAAATGGCTCATCATTTGAAACTAGACCTAGTCATGTTCATGTAGGTCTGACTGTAACCTAAGCCCAAACTGGCCCTTTTGATGTTTTCTCTACATTAAAAAATGTCCAAAAAAAAATTGTACATCCCACAAGCATCTCCAAATCCATTAGAAATCTCACCTAGATCTATAATTGGAAGTGACCCCTTAATTGGCCTTTAGACATAACCATGCCTTATGAGTCATGACTACAACCTCTATGGCCTAGAGCATTTTATTGACTTCCTTTCTTTTATGCTTCCTCTAGGTGTATTCCAACTTTCAAAACCTCCTTGAATGGTTTCTAAACATCATTTGGTTCACCTTATTACTCCCTTCTTCAAAATTGCTTGCCTATACACAAGGGGAAGTATCCCCTATCTGAGACAAAACAAAGGTTACTTCCCCTATTTTCTTAGACAATTTGGAGTTTCCATATACTTCTATGGGTCACAAGGATCCCTACACAAAAATTCAGCATTTTGTCTATCCATTTGACCCCTAATTACTTCAAAATCCATTACTGTGTTTTTATAGGCAGACTGTGTGTAGGCAAGGTATAAGATTATTGAGTTTTTATAGGCAGACTGTGTATAAACAAGGTATAAGGATTGTATATTGTCCAACTTGGAGTTCTCCTACCCCTATTTACATGGTATAAATATCACACACTATGTTTTTAAGTATTATTACGATGCTCCACAACCAATAATTACCCTAAACCATTCTCTTCTTCCTTATAGACCTTACAAATGACAGGGGTCTAGTGTAATGTTGACTATGTTTGCTTTAAACTTCACACCTGTAGGTGTTTTTTGCTTGTATGAACTTGATAATAGGGTATAAAAACCCTCATTTATTCCCTTAGGATCATTCTTCATGTTTATCTCCTCCATCTCCATGCTTTTCAAACACCAACACACTCCTTTCTCACTTACTGTCAGGCTCAGTCAATAATGTTGGTGTGTATAGGGTTTTAGAGACCTGTGTAGGTGTGTACTTCTCTTGTTTGTAGTTCATGAAGTCACCATGACTTCCCTATCACATGTTATTCCATCAGGTGTAAACTCTTTCTTACCCTGCCTATGTACTTTGATTTTCAAGACTGAGCCTTTCTTGGTGCTGACTAAGACACCCCTATTTACCCCTAACCTGTAGGTTATATTGCATGTTTAGAAATCAACAGTAAGGTTCAAAACCTCCTTAGTCTTCCCAAGGTTCATTAGATATTTATTTAGATTCACTTGTTCACCTTGACTGGTTTAAATCTCCACTTAGACACCTTGCTTGCAACCCTATCCTTATACTCAGTTGTAGGTCAACATTGGCTCAATATACAGATGTGGGTGACCATAGAGTTTGTATGGTCATGTAACAACCTCTCTTGATGGCCTCATGTAATTTGTATGTAATTCAAATAATGAATTGTCTCAAACATGAAAAATATGCTTCATTTACCTTCCAAGACATCAAAACCATTTAAAACACAAAACTTGTAGATGTCAATATGATATTTCAATGTGTTTAGAAAACATTTTGAGCCCTTCAATCTTCACTTTCCACTTACCTTCTGCCCTCTATCTTTTATGTAGTCTTTCTCCATACTAGAGGCAATGATACTTACCAAGTTAGATGTTTTGGAACTATAAGCATGTTTTAAGGAGACTATAAAAACCTTATGGGCCTCTGTTTTACATTTTCAGGGAAAAGATCCTTATACCAATCTTTAGATCTTTTTGAGCATGGTTTGTACTCTCTCTGCTCGTTAACTTGAAACTAGGTCTATTGTGATATACTTAGCACATAAGGGCTTCAAGAATGATCTTATCACCCGCTTCAATGTCTCAAATCATCTCTTCTACTCTTTGTTAGTACCACCTGTAAGTGGCTTTTTAGCTCATACAGGCAGTGAAGGTGAGGATAGGTAGGCAGTAAGCATGATATGCATGTTTATGGCCACTTTAAACTTCACCAAGCTTCATATGCACTCTCAACACTTGTAAGAGGATGAAACACCTTCATGTAACATTCCACCACACCATGACATCATCATGAAGGCTTTAGATGTTATATGACTGTATATATGGACAATGAACATGAAATGGAACAACAAGGTTATATGAATGGCCTAAAAACAATTCAAAACTATTATAAAGCCTTTAAAATGCATAATTTTTATCAAGGAGGTCTTGATACAAGCTCCATAACACTATTTCAATGTGAAAACATCTTGCATACACCTGGAAAAAAGTAGGCAGGGGTCTCTAAAATGACTGGTTGGTGTGATGAATGGGCTTGCAACCATGATAATCAAGGAGACTTGGATGAAAGGTGAAAATGGGAGTCAAGGAGACCTTTTAAACATGCATATGAATCTAAAACAACCCTCTGAATCCATTGACAAAGCACAAAAACTCTTGAAAATGGTGAAAACTGCCCATAACTCAAAAAATTGTAGCTTCCTACAAATTGAGATGATTAGCATATCAAAACCTTATGAAACATGAAACCAAGTGTGGGGAGTATTGTATAAGGAAGTTAACATGCTCTAGAATCAATCTTAGTAACTGGATTATATGGACTTCTTCAAACCAAGGCAAAATTTGAAGGGTACACAAATTGATAAGTAGATTTGCACCGTCAACTTCAAATGAATGGTTCATAAAGTAAAATTGGTCATTATCAAACTTATTGATATGAAAATTAAGGTATCTAAGTGTAAAATAACCTTCCAAAATCATTCTACCTAAAACGCTTTAAATTGGTTGTACCAAGTACAAAACTTCAAGTCACTTCTGCATGTCTAGAAAGACAAGAAAAGGGTAGAATGGTTTTGGGCCAAAAATGGAAGTTCCAAAGCAAAAAAAATATGTAACTAAGATTAGTGGATCTTAAGAGTCATATTTAAAACTTTTCCAAGTGGCACACTTCCCAAGGAGGTCGTACAAGTGCCAATCTCTCTTTTTTCTTTTAAAAAACTAACTTTTCTCTTAACAACCTACCATATTTTCAAAATTTTCATTTAATTAAGACATTTTTAGACACATGGGGCATGAAATCATCTATTTGGACCTTCACATTTCCTAATAAATCCGTACAAAGCATTAAATGGTCATTTTTTGACCCTTAAAATGACCCAAAATGATAAATGGACTTAAAAACTAATTGACCAAAGCCAATATAATATTGAATGGCATCAAATGACCTATAAAACACCTCATGAAATTATATTAGACCCCCTAAAACACCTAAAGATCAATTGTTTACCTAGGGGTGCCCTAATTTGACCTGAAAGTCAAATTTGGTAACCAGTACCTTTTATTTTCTCAAGATTTCCCTGAAGACCGTATGTATCACAAAAGGCTGCTAAGGTATGTAGTTGTCTTTGGATACCTTACTTTAAGCGGGACATCAAGATTATGTCATGTGCAAATAGAATAATAACAATACAAACTTTGTATGACAAAGAACCATATGTGCCTAGATAACTTGATATGATTTCATCAAGCTCATCTATGTATAAACCAAAAAGTGTAGGAGAGAATGGACAACATTGCTTAACCCCAAAGGTGCTTCGTACCCCCTTCATCTTGCCAACACTTGTGTGCACTCTACCAACAATGGACTCGCAAAGTGTCATAAACAGTGATATTACCTATTCTAGAATACATAAAGCCCTGAGTCTATCAATGAGCAAATGTTAATGAATAATGTCAAAGGCTTTACAAAAGTCTACAAAGCAACAATAAACATTTCACCTTTTAGGATTAGCCTCCTTAATTATAAAGGTCAAAGCAAAACATTGATATGATGATTTTTCCCAAAACACGTTTTCCCCTTAGGTCTCAATATTTTGGTTTCAGCCCATCTAAAAATACGTATGTCTAAAGTAATAACATTTTTTTTGTAAGTATATGACCAATCCTGATGACTTTACAATTACTATGATCATTTTGGTCTCCATGTTTGTGTATAAAGCGGATGATGTAGTTTGTCCAAGATAGAGGAAGCCATAGGATATAATACAAGTTAAAATTTTTGGCAAAGTAAACAACGAAAACTTTTCGACTATGATTGAAGAATTCCACTTCTAGATTATATGCATCGTGAACTTTATTAGAATTGAATTTAAGGATGGCACGGAGGACAATGTGATCAGATAAGAATTAACAATTAATAGGTCTAGGATTAACAAATATGCAAGGTTGGTTAGGCACATTGTAAAGGTTAGAGTCATAGTCAAACCAAGTCAAAATATTAGATTTAACACAAATTAACTTTTTAGGAAAAAAAACACTCCAAAATAGTTTAGGGGTGGATTTACGTTGATAGATAATGGCTCTACACTTATTTTTCAGATAGGTCCTTTTGTACTTCTAAGGATACTCCTATAGATTCTTTGTTTTTGTTTAGATTTATGTGGAAGCTTTGTCACAATAGACATAGCTAGCCTTTGGAGTTGAACCAAACATTACACACAAGCAATGGCCAACACTAGGTTGGCGGGGTATATGGATCAAATGGGGAAAACCATGTGAAGTTAAAGAAAAAATAACATGCTCAACTAGATTAGGAATAACATATATTGAAAAGAATCTAATTTTGAGAATATTAGTGTGTTCTTCATCGAATTAGTGGTCAAAATAGATAAGACATAATAAGTGAAGAGTTGAGTGCTAGTGTAAAAGATAAGACACAACAATCATACAGAGGAGGAGGCAAAGATGAAACTTGAAGATCCAAGACATCTGACGAAAGATGGTTGTCGCAAAGCTTAAAGAGAGAATTATAAGCACATATTTTATATAAATTATTTTAATAAAATTTAAATTTTATTAATTTAATCAAAATAATTTATCTAACTTTAACACGTATTTTATCTTAATTAAAATTAAATTTGAGATTCATTAATTAAATTAATGATGAAAATTTGATTTAATTGAAAATATGTTTTTTAAATTAAAATAAGTTTTAAAAGGGTAGACACCTAAAAATGGCTCATAGACATTTATTAGTTGTAAAATTACATTATTCTAGGTAGTTGTGTATTTGTCAATTATTGGTCTAAATTAAGCATTATTGGTGCTTTCAGTTATTTTTTGTCATGTCCCCTTTCTTTGCACTCTTTCATTTCTCTCTTCTCTTGTTTATGTGGTTCTTTCCAAAAACAAACTTGGTACGCTTCAAGGGGCTTTGGTCATTTTTTTTCCATTAGGTATCCCCAGGTTTGTGGTATCGTCTTGTCTAATTTTTTAACTATTTGATGTCAGTTTGTGCTCCAATAAGGTCCTAGTTTGAAATCAAAACATTTATAAATACATGGGCATTTTGGTGCATTTAGGCATCTAAAGATAATTTGAAAGAGCAACTATTTTTTACGGTCATAACAATCTATTGAACATTAACAAGCATTCTAGAGAAATCAAGCAATCATTTAGAGAGCATTCATTGTAACACTAAAGTTCATAGTAACAACATATTGAATTGGTTTACCTTGCTGAATATTTTTTTATTTATTAGTGTGTTGTTTTTTATATTTTGCATTGTTGAGGGGTCTATTAGGTATCAAGGAAGCTTTGTTTTTCTCTATCTCGAGACAAGCCCCAAAACACATCATTTTACTTATCATTTTCAAATTTAGTTGCCCAATTAAGGTTTGGAGAAGAAATGCAATTTCCTGATGATTTATGTAAAGTTTCTAGAAAAGTAAGCAAGGTTTTGGAGCCCCACATCTGAAAAATGTAGTTGTGAAATGTTTTGTACCTACTTGACAATTTCAAGAATTGTATTATTTATGGTTTCGATAACCAAATATAGAACTTGACGATTTGGACAAGGTCCCCCTTTGCCACATTGTAAAGGCTAGAGGTATAGTCAAACCAAGTCAAAATATTAGATTTAACACAAATTGAATTTTTAGGAAGAAAAACACTCCAAAATATTGTAGGGGTGAATTGAAGTTGATAGATAATGGCTCTACACTTATTTTTCATATAGGTCATTTTGTACTTCTAAGGATATTCCTATGGATTCTTTGCATTTGTTTAGATTTGTGTGGAGCTTTTGTCACAATAGACCTAGTTAGCCTTTGGATATTGTTACAAATGGAGTTGAACCAAACATTATGCACAGGCGATATCCAACACTAGGTTGGTGGGGTATATGGATCAAATGGGGGAAACCATGTAAAGTTGAAGAAAAATAGCTTAGGTGAAGAAACTAGCAAGCTCAACTAGATTAGGAATAACATATATTGAAAGGAGTCTAATTTTGAGAATGTTAGTGCATTCTTCATAAAATTAGTGGTCAAAATAGATAAGACACAATAAGTGAAGAGTTGAGTGCTAGTGTAAAAGATAAGACACAATGATCATATAGAGGAGAAGGCAAAGATGAAACTTGAAGATCTAAGACATCTGACGAAAGATGCCTCTCCCAAAGCTCAAAGAGAGAACTATAAGAAAATATTTTATGTAAATTATTTTAATAAATTTTAAATTATATTAATTCAATCCAAATAATTTATCTAACTTTAACACGTATTTTATCTTAATTAAAATGAAATTTGAGATTCATTAATTTAATTGATGATGAAAATTTGTTTTAATTGAAAATATATTTTTTAAATTAAATAAAGTTTTAAAAGGGTAGACACCTAAAAATGGCTCATAGACATTTATTAATTATAAAATTACATTATTCTAGGTATTTGTGTATTTGTTAATTATTGGTCTAAATTAAACATTATTCGTGTTTTCAGTTGTTTTTTGTCATGTCCCCTTTCTTCTCACTCTTTCATTTCTCTCTCCTCTTATTTATGTGGTTGTTCCCAAAAACATACTTAGTACATATCTAGGGGCTTCAGGCATTTTTTCCATTGGGTACCCCCGAGTTTGTGGTCTCGTCTTGTCTATTTTTTCAACTATTTGATGTTAGTTTGTGTGCCAATAGGGTCCTAGTTTGAAATCAAAACATTTATAAATACATGGGCATCTTAGTGCATTTATGAATCTAAAGATAATTTGAAAGAACAACTATATTTTACGGTCATAACAATATATTGAAAGTTAACAAGCATTCTAGAAAAATCAAGCAATCATTTAGAGAGCATTCATTGTGTTGAGTATTGTCATTAATGTCAAAGGTACATCTTGCATGAGGTTGATGTCATTGAGAGAATAAGCCTAACTAGTAGTATGTTGACATGACAAGGGGAATTAAGAGTGTTATCATTGAATTATGTTGCCATGAAAGAGAATTTGAAGGCAAGAGAGAGAACTTGAAGGCAACTAATGCCTTATGGTTGCATGATGATATAGGTCATTGATGTCAAAGTTGAATAGGAAGCCTAGTCATGACATAAAGAGGTATTTGCATGAAAATGAATGAACACAGGCATGAGAAATTAGCTTGGTATTGTTTGAGCATGATATAAAAACATTGAAGCATTCATGAGAGTTTTAGAGTGAGCCTATAGGGGTAGGACCTTCAGATTAAGCCTACACCTAGACCTCTCTTAGGCCCTATCTAGCCTAATGAGGCATGAAGATCAGATTTCAAGGTAAGTATGCATATGTGAGAATGGAAAAATGTGAGATAAGTTAATTTAGTCATGTTCACAAAGTTTGAGGTCATGGTCTGAAGGAAATTGCAAGAAACATTGTGTTAGGGCTTCTCAAGTTCACAAAATGAGGTCTCAAGACTCGAGAATCAATTTCAAACATTCATTGGCATGTGTAACCTCTTCATCAAATCCAAAATTGTTAAGGAGAGATGGGGAAGGGTCCTAGCTAAGATATCCAAACATTGGTTTGGGATTTAAGAGATAGTCCTCTATGAACAATTGTTAACACCAAAACTTGTGTTAAACCTCCCTAAAATCCTAATAAGGACCTGATGTGAAGATCTTGTTCAAATCAGCTTAGAATGGTCTCAAATTCCTAGAAAAACTATTTTATCATGTATTCAACTCTCCCAGGTATCTCTAGGTGGTGGTGGTTAGTTAGATGAGAGATAAAACGTGCAGATACAAGCTTATTTATCAAAAAATTGTTGTAGCTCTCAAAAGTTGCATTGGTCAAGGAAATAAAATGGATGGAAGAAGAAGATATAGACTGATAATTCATGACCATGATGGTTTATGGATAGGTTTCACCCTTAAAATATTCTAAACCGGTCTTCCAAGTTAGCCAGTTGTCGACAGACTTAATGGTGTGAATAGTGCAAAACCCAAGCAGAAATGAGAAGATGGATTTGAGTGTCTTAACATGCCAGATTGATGAAAAAAAGTGCATTAAGAGTTTATTTATGAATTTTAATTCATGTTATTCTTGGAATAAGTTTTTAAGGTCAGTGAATATGGTGAAAAATTTACTCACGATTTGACCTATCTTGTTCAAATAAGACAATATGATATTAGTTTATAAATTAGTTTGCAAGACCAATATTTTACATTAGAGAATATGATATTTATATTTGAGGATGGTATAGTGATATCATAGGACCATGTACATGCATCAGGAGTCATGGAAAGTGTTTACACATGTGTTAGAGGTCTAAGTCATCATGACTAGTCTCAAAGGTAAATTGGCAGTTCTGAGTAAGTTGCAGAGATGTTCTTGAGTCTTTATATCCTAAGTGAAAGTGTTCCAAGAAATTGGTGATGACCCTAAGTTCATGAATAAACTACCTGTGTTTTTTATTTTTTATAATTCAATATATCAAGGGTGTTTTAAGCCTTATTTTTCAAGACAGACTTTTGAGGTACACAGGGCTAATAGGACAGTTTGTCCTAAAAGAGGTTTCATGGTATGAATGAAAGACACAAGGATAATAAAGCATGGAGGAGGTCATTAGAGGTCCTTTTATAAGTTATTTAATGGTTTCCAATTGTTGGAGAAGGCCATATGGGCCCAAGAGAATCAAGCTTTGGTGCTAAGAAGATAGACCTAATGCAATTAGGTCTCCATGAGGCCTAAAAAGAGAAATGAGGCCTAATTGAGTTGTTGTTGATCAAAATGGGTCAAAAGTTCATTTTAATCATCTTGATGAGATTTTATAATACCTATTATATGGCCAAACTAAGAGGTTAAAGGTGTGTGACTGACCAAGTGGTGTGTGACCATGAGGATGGTATATATACAAGGCAGTTTTAGGCCTTTTGGATGTAAGCAATAGTAGCGAATAAAATCTCACTTGGAGAGTAGAAAGAGGTCTTGAAATGAGACCATAATATTAGATAAAAATTGTGATGAGTTGGTTTAGTTAGTGTTGAGTCACTTAGGGATTTGGTGCTTCCTTGCAAGTAGGTGTTTGTTAAAACCTAATCAAGTGGGTGCTTGACTTCATTAGGGTTGGTGCTCCAAGTTGAGTTAGTGCTCAACAAAATTTGATCTTTTGTCTTATAGGAAATTATTCCATTTTCAAGGATCATAGTGGTTTTTATTTCCCTTTAGGTTTTCCTACTCATATATGTGTTATACTCTTATTTCATGCTCATGTCATTAACTATTTATGCATTCCTATATCATTGTATTACTTTGATGGTTCAAGGAATATTAAAGTACATATGAATGAAAGTTTTAAACAATTATTCACCTCCCCCCCCCCCCTCTTAGTGATTATGCTTTCAACAATTGGTATTAGAGCTTGGTCCTTTGAAATAAGCCTAACAACTTAAAGGAGATCTCAGAAGCACATGCATATCTAGTTATCAAGCACAAGAAGGTTTCTCAACCAATAAGGTTCCTCTCTTTATTAGGACTAACTATGCATTTTGGAGCATTAGAATGAATACCTATCTAATGTACTTAGGCTATGATATATGGTAATATGTTATTAATGGATTCACTCCACCTTCTACACCACCAATTGATGCAGTAAGCAATAAGGCAAATGAGAACAACTCTAAGGCAATGAATGCCATCCTGTATGGTCTTTCAAAAGTAGAATTTTTTAAGTTCATGCATTATGATATAACCAAAGGGATTTGGGAAAAGTTGTAGACCATCTATGAAGGAGACACCAAAGCTAAGTTGTCAAAGTTGCAGACTCACCGAAGGCAGTTTGAAAGTTTGAGAATGAAGGAGGATGAAAACATTGCATCTTATCTATTGAGAGTAGATGAAGTGGTATATGTCATCAGGGGTCTAGGAGAGAAGTTAGAAGAATAAACATTAGTATAAAAGGTACTAAAATCCTTGACTTATAAGTTTAATTCAAAAGTTTCTACAGTAAAGGAGATCAAAGATCTTAACACACTATATATAGATGAGCTTCATGACATCTTGACTGCCTATGAAATGAGAACAAGTGATGGAAGACCTTCCAAGAAGGAAGCTACATTCAAAGCTAAGAAGAAGTCACAAGGTAAGAAGGCCAAGGATGAAGTTAACATAGATATTGATGATGATAAGATAAAATCCATGTTTGTTAGAAAACTAAGAAAAGGATCAGGTAAGTATAAGGGTAATTTGCCATTCAAATGCTTCAACTATGGTAAGATTGGTCACTTTGCCTCTAAATATCCTAACAAGGATAATACTGAGCATCATGGAGAACATGAAGATCATCATGGTGATGACAAGAAGGTCTATAATCTTAATAAGATCAAAAAGGGTTTCATGAAGTATAAGGGAAAGAAAGGATCATTCAAGAATAAGAGAAGTTTCTATATCAAAGAAGATAGTAGCTGATCTGATGTAAGTGACACTAGTACATGTGATAGTGATGATGACAGTAATGATCATGATAGTAATGAAACCTTATTCATGGCTATATAAATAGGTAATGAGAGTTGTTCAAAAGGAAAAAACCTTATGGATGATGAAGAATCATATGAAGAAAACGCTGAAGTGAATTTTGAGGTAGAATTGGTGAGTGCTCTAGAGGATTTAAAGTTCTAAATAAAGAAGAATCATAAACTAAGATCATTGGTTAAGAGTTATGGGGATCAAATCAATCTCTTTGAAGAGAGACTAAATGAAAACACTAATGAACATGAGGAGATCATCGAATAGTTGGTAACTTAGATTGAAATTGTCATTGCAAGTCTTAAGATCAAGGAAGAATAATGCATCAAGGTTGGAGTTGAAATAGACTCCTTGAAGGCAGAATTGGATCAGGCAATAGTCAAGTTGAAGACACATCAAAAATTTGAAAATAGTACTAAAGTTATTGGTGATGTTTGGAGTAGTCAAAGGTCGCCACATGAGAAGATAGGTCTTGGGTTCAAGTAAGACCACAAAGAGAACAAAGAAAGTCAGACCTCAAAGACTTATATAGAAGCTCTCAAATCTGAGACTAAAGTTGATCATCAACAAGTCAAGAAGAACTTGAATCCTTCAAGAGACAACAAAGCTATAGGTATTTAATTTAAGCTCAAGCATATAAGGTATGTAAATTCATTCAATGGTTATTGTTTCCCATGTAATCAATATGGACATAGAGCTAATGGATTATAAACACTATGCAAGAATCAATTCCTCATGGAGGAATAGGGTGAATGTCCATTACAGCAATAGAAGTAGAATAGTATGTTATAATTATGATCAAAGAGGACATATAGCAAGGGACTGCAAGATGAGGCATATGAGGAAGGCTAGTCAAGATAAAAAGGTATACAGTCATACCATTGAGAAGTGGATCAAGAAGTTAGTCCTCATAGACAAGGTGAAAGAGGAGCATAAGACTAAAGATGAAGAATCTATGATAGCTCTACCTACCTTTCAAATCCAAGTTGAAGGCATAAAATGGTATATAGATAGTGGTTTCTTAAGCCACATGACAGTAGACAAGAACAAGTTCATCTCATTGAAGAATAATTTTGTAGGAATAGTGAGATTTGGAGACAACACAACTATTAATATAGTTGGCAAGGGTATCTTAAGTTTGGACAATAGGAAGACCAAGACACAAAATGTGTTGTATGTGGAAGGTTTGAAATAAAAATTGCTTAGTGTAAGTCAAATGTGCAACCAAGGACACACACTAACCTTTTATGACAGAGGGTGTGAGATAAGGATAGCCAAGTCCAGAAGGCTAATTTTCAATGCTAAGAGAACCAAGAACAATCTATATGTCTTGAATGAGATCAAGAAGGAGAGATGCTTTATGATCAAGATGGATGAAAGTTGGATATGGTACAGAAGGTTAGGCCACCTAAACTTTGACAATCTAGTCAAAATAAGCTCTAAGAAGTCGGTGAAGAACATGCCCAAGATCATCAAACTAAAAAACATACTTTGTACGACATGTCAACATGGTAAGCAGAATAGAAGAAGGTTCAAGTCCAAGGAATACTCTAGTACAAGATCTTTGAATTTAATACACACAAATCTTTGTGGGCCTATAATAATCCAAAGTATTCAAATAGATAGTTACTTCATGCTACTTATAGATGACTACACAATATTGACTTGGGTAGCATTCTTGAAAGAAAAGTCAGAAGTTCTTGACAAGTTCAAGGCATTCAAGGCCCTTATTTAGAATGAGAAAATCAAGTGCCTAAGATATAATATAGGAGGAGATTTTTGTTCTAATGGGTTTAATGACTTCTGTGAGGTCCATGGGATAAGGAGACAGTTCTCAATAACTAGGACACCTCAACAAAATAGGGTAGTGGAAATAAATGATAAGACAGTTCAAGAGTTGGAAAGAACTATGCTAAATGAGTCTAGATTATCTGATGGATATTGGAGAGAGGCAATGAGCACTGTAATCTACATTTTGAATAGAGGACATATAAGGACTAATGGAAACAAGACCCATTATGAACTATTAAAAGGCAGACTTGTTAATGTGGAATACTTTAGAGTTTTTGGGAGCAAATGTTTCATTAAAAAAGATGAGGAAGACTTAGGTAAGTTTGATTCCATGTCTAATGAAGGTATATTCTTGGGATACTCATCAATGATCTTAGCTTATATATGCTATAATAAGAGGTTGCAGAAGATAGTGGAAAGTACCAATGTGAAGATTGATGAGATAAGGAAATTAAACTCATGGTTAAAGGCAACATCAGAGAATCTAGACTTCAAGAATAAAGAAGAAATAATAGAGGTTGATGATGAAGAAGAAGAATTTGAGGAAAGACAATAATCAAAAGGGCCCTCAAGATAGATTGAAAGAGATCATCCTAAATCATAAATCATTGGCAACAAAGATGCAGGTATGCAAATAAGGAGAAGACGAGTAAGTAACCTAAATTAAGAGAATGTTACTCTATTTTCTAAGATTGAACCTAAGAACCTTGCAGAAGCAAGTAAAGACAAGTTTTGGATAGTTTCTATGAATGAGGAGTGAAACTAAATAGAAAAGAATGAGATTTGGGAACTAGTTCCTAGGCCTAAAGACAAGAATGTCATTGGCACAAAATGGGTGTTTAGAAACAAGTTGAATATAGATGGTGAAGTTACTAGGAACAAGAATAGATTGGTATACAAGGGATATGCACAAGTTTAAGGGGTAGACTTTGAGTAGACCTTTGCACCAGTTGAAAAATTGGAAGCCATCAGATTTTTTCTAGCATATGCAGGATTAAAATGGTTCAAGGTTTACCAAATGGATGCCAAATCTACCTTTTTGAATGAAAACTTAGAATAAGAGGTATACATAGAACAAACCAAGGGTTTTTCACTATCAGGTAACAAGGACTATGTTTGTAGATCAAAAAAGGCTCTTTATGGTCCAAAGCAAGATCCTAGAGCTTGGTATGCCAGATTGGACAGGTATCTGTTGGATCAAGGATTCAAAATAGGAGTTGTAGATAATAATATATACATAAAGACAAATGATGACCATCAGTTGATTGTAGTTGTCTATGTGGATGACATTATCTTTGGTAGAAATAATGAGAACATGATTAAGGCCTTTGCAGAGGTGATGAAGAAGGAGTTTGAGATGTCTATGCTAGGAGAACTATCATTCTTTCTTGGGTTACAAATCATTCAATCTAAAAAAGGTATATTCATTTCACAAGCCAAGTACATAAGAGAAATGTTGAAGAAATTTGAGATGGAAGATTTCAAGGTTATTAGCACACCTATGATCACAAGTTGTAAGTTGAGCAAGGAAGATTAATCTCTAAGGGTCAATTATACATCATACAGGTCAATGATTGGAAGTTTGTTGTCCACTACTGCCTTTAGACCTAACATCATGCAAGCAATATGTCTTGTGGGAAGGTTTCAAGTAGATCTAAAGAAAAATCATCTTCAAGCATTTAAAAGGATATTCAAGTATCTTAAGGGGACTATGGAGTTTGGATTGTGGTATCCAAGGAGCAAGGATTTTGATTTGATAGCCTATATAGATGCATACTAGGAAAGAAGTTTAGATGATAGGAAGAGTACTCGTGGAGGAGCTTTCTTCTTAGGTGGGTGCCTAGTTTCATGGATCATCAAAAATTAACCACCAATGGCATTATCCAATTGTGAGGCTGAGTACATTGCAATAGCTTCATGTTGCACTTAGGTCCTATGGATGAGACATACCTTAAAAGATTACAAGGTGGAGTATGATAGTCCTAGCCCTATCTATTTTGACAATACAAGTTTTATAAGCATCTCAAAGAACCCTGTCATGTACTCAAGGACTAAGCACATTCCCATCAAGTATCATTTTGTAAGAGAGCGGGTAAGTGAGTAAAGTTTTATAATTGAATATGTTTTTACACAGGATTGGATTATAGATATTTTGACCAAGCCACTTCCAAAGGCAACATTTGAACACCTAAGACATGAATTGGGTGTACTTCCACCTAGAAGTCACCAAGGAAGTCAAGTGCTTATGGGGAGCTAATCAAGTGGTTCATTAGCTCTAAGTACATGTGAGTAGTGTCGAGAAGGTATGCATGGAGATAGGGTAACATGTTTGTATAGTGCCTCATAAATTCATAATATTACATGTTGAGTGTTTTGATTACAAGAGGTGTGATCCAAGAAGCTACAAACATCACTTTGTCATTTATGTCAAAGGGGAAGAAAGTTCAAAATGAGGGAGAAGTTACTTGTTGAGAGAATTTTCTTAGAGTGTTTGCCATCAATGACAAAGGGGGAGATTATTGAGTATCGTCATTAATGTCAAAGGTGAATTTTGCATGAGGTTGATGTCGTTAAGAGAGTAAGCCTAGTTGGTAATATGTTGAGATGACAAGGAGCATTGAGAGAGTGTTGTCATTGAAGGATGTTGTCATGAAAGAGAATTTGAAGGCAAGAGAGAGAATTTTAAGGCAACTAATTCCTTATGGTTGTATGACGATACAGGTGATTATTGTCAAAGTTGCATAGGAAGCATAGTCATGACATGAAGAGGTATGTGCATGAAAATGCATGAACATAATGATGAAAAGGTATTTTGGAACTATTTGAACATGAGATCAAGGCATTGAAGCATTCACAAGAGTTTCATAGTGAGCTTATAGGGGTAGGACCTTCAGACTAAGCCTATACCTAAACCTCTCTTATACCTTATTTGTTCTAATGAGGAATGAAGATCAGATTTCAAGGCAAGTATGCATATGTGAGCATGTAAAAAGGTAAAATAAGTTTTTTTAGGCATGTTCACAAAGTTTTTAATCATGGTTTAAAGTAAATTACAATAAAGACTATTTTAGGCCTTTTTGAGTTCATAGAATGAGGTCTCAAGACCTGAAAAGCACTTTCTGACATTTGTTGGCATACATAACCTCTACATGGGAACTTGAGATGTTAAGGAGAGATGGTGAAGGTTCATATCTAATATCTCCAGGCATTGGTTTTGGATTTAAGGGGTAGTCCTTTATGAACAATTGTTAACACCAAAACCTGTGTTAAACCTCCCTAAAACCCTAATAAGGACCCGATGTGGAATATATTGATAAAATCAGCTTAGAATGGTCTTAAATGCCTAGAAAAACTATTTGAGCATGTATTAAACTCTCCTAGGTATCTCCAGGTGGTGGTGGTTAGTCAGATGAGAGAGAAAATGTGTAGATACAAACTTATTTGTCAAGAAGTTTTAGCTCTAAATATTTGAATTAATCAAGGAAAGAAAATGGATGGAAGAAGAAGCTATAGACTCATACTTCATGCCCATGATTGTTTCTGGATAGGTTCTACCCTTCAAATATGCTAAATTGGTCTTCCAATTCAGCCAGTCATAGACAAACCTAATGGTGTAGACAATGGAAAACCTACGTAGAAATGAGAAGATGGATTTGAGGGTCTGAACATGTTAGATTGATGCAAAAAAGTGAATGAAAAGTTTATTTATGACTTTTAAGTCACTTTCATGCTTGGAATAAGTTTTTAAGGTTATTGAATATGGTAAAAAAGTTAGTCACAAGTTGACCTATTTGGTTCAGATAAAATAGTGTGATATTAGGTCAAGAATTTGGTTTATAAGACCAATATTTGTCATTAGACCATATGATATTTCTATTTAAAGATGGTATAGTGATCTCATAGGACCATATACATGCATCAAGAGTCATGTAAAGTGTCTACATAGGTGTTGGAGGTCTAAGTCATCATGACTGGTCTTTAAGGTAAATTGGCAGTTCTGAGTAAGTTGCAGAGATGTTCTTGAGTCTTTATCTCCTGAGTGAAAGTATTCCAATCAATTGGTGATGACCTTAAGGTAATTAATAACCTATCTACATGTTTTATTTTTCATAATTCAATATATTAAGGGTGTTTTAAGCCTCATTTTGCAAGACAGACTTTTGAGGTACATAGGCCTAATAGGATAGTTTGTCCTAAAAGAGGTTTCATGGTATGAACAAAACACACAGGTCTAATCAAGCAAGGAGGAGGTTAGTATAGGTCATTTTATAAGTGGTTTAATGGGTTATAATTGTTTGAAAAGGCCATATGGGCTCAAGATAATCAAGCTTTGATGCTAAGAAGATAAACCTAATGCAATTAGGTCTCCATGAGGCCTAAAAGAGAAACGAGGCCTAATTGAGTTGTTGTTGACCAAAAGGGGTCCAAAGTTCATTTGAATCATGTTGATGAGATGTTTTAAGACCTATTATATGGCTGAACTAAGAGGTTGAAGGTGTGTTTTTGACTAAATGGTGTGTGACCATGAGGATGGTATATATACAAGGCAGTTTTAGGCCTTTTAGATGTAAGCAATAGTAGCGAATAAAATCTTACTTGGAGAGTAGAAGGAGGTATTGAAATGATACCATAACAACAAAGAAAAAGTGTTATGAGGTGGCTGAGTTGGTGTCAATTCACTTAGGGAGTTGGTTCTTCCTTGAAAGTAGGTGCTTGCTAAAGCCTATTCAAGTGGGTGCTTGACTTCATTGGGATTGGTGCTCTAAGTTAAGTCGGTGCTCAATAGAATTAGATCTTTTATTTTAAAGGATAGTCATCCATTTGTAGGGATCACATTGGTTTTCTTCCTCTTGAGGGTTTCCCACTCATATATGTGTTATATGCGTTATGCTCTTATTTCATGCTCATGTGTTTGTCTCTTTATGCATTGTTATATCATTGTATTGCTTTGATGTTTTAAGGAATGTTAAAGTACATCTGAATGAAAGTTTTTAACATTGATTCACCCCCCTCTTAGTGATTATGACTCCAATACATTGTATTACTAAATTTCATAGTAACGACATATTAAATTAGTTTGCCTTGTTGAAGAATTTTTAATTTATCGATGTGTTATTTTTGATAATTCACATTGTTGAGGAGTCTACTAGGTATCAAGGAAGCTTTGTTTTTCTCTAGCTTGACACAAGCCCCAAAACACATCATTTTACTTATCATTTTCAATTTTATTTTCCCAGTTGGGTTTTGGATAAGAAGAGCAATTTCTTGATGATTTATTTAAATTTTCAAAAGGGTAAGGTTTTAGAGCCCGATATCTGAAAAATATAGTTGTGAAAATTTTTGTACCCACCTTACAATTCCAAGAATCATATTGTCTATGGTTTTGATAACCAAAAATAGAACTTGATGGTTTGGACAATGTCCCCCTTTGCCACATGTTTCTAAGTTTCTTATTGTCTTCCCACAAAACCCTAAATGACTATCTCAATATCTCTTGAAAATCAAGATACTTTTTAAACCCTCTTTTCATCATTTATTGCTCTGGTTTAGAAAATTAATTAGGTCACATTTACTATTTTATTTATGTTTAGATTTAGTTAGATGTCTATGGATATATGTGTTATAATTTTATTGAAATCCATCTATTCATAATATATTTTGTTGAACCTGCATTGTCTTGTGTGCTCTATATCCTTCTATGGTTTGATTTTACTCCCTAGGGTGAATCTAAATTTATTTGATTTTTCTAGGGATTGTTCCATTATATTTTGATCTAATAGCTCAACTTACTTGTGTATTAATCCAAAGCCCAGGTTAATTTTTCCTGCATATTTTTCAAACCCTAAGGGTTTTGTACGGTGTGTGTGTGTGTGTGTTTAATTTTTGATCTCCTATTATGCCACTAAATTGTTTATATCTAAGAATCTAACTAGGAAGAGTATTACAATTATTTTCATGACCCTATTGATTTCATTGAAATACATTTGATTAATTTTAGATCTTATTTGAAAAAAACATGGAATCTAAAAATGTAGATAGTGTTCCTCTAATAATTATGGTTTCTATTTTAAATGATAATGATACGCCTTTGAATGATAATGGTGTCAATTTATCTCAAGTTGATAATATATGTGAAATATATCATGATCAATAACTTTCTTAGATGATAAAGATAAGGATAAAAATATTGCATATTTTAGGAAACATCTTGTGGAAAGCCCTGATGAGATAGTTGGATTGATTAATGTATTGAAACAAGTTATAATTCAAACCCTATAAGAAGAATCCCAAGATCATGGAGGATTCATTTAGATAAAGTGTCTCGTATCATGTGCATGGATAGGGTATTAAAGAATACCCTTATTTTGTTTCTAGCACATAATCCTCAATTTTAAATATCCCTCCCATTACTCGAGTCCCATAAAATAACCCCTTAACATTAGGGGTACCTTTGAAGTACCTTTTTCATTACATATTTTATACCCCTAGTTAATTCTACCTATCATATGTGGGTGAAAAAAATACACACTACACAAGTTTTTTTGTAATTATTAAATGAGGGATTGGATGGCCCTCACCCATCTAGGATAAAATCATGGGGGTTTCAATCCCTTATCTACCAATTATCCAACATACTAATAAGCCATTACGCTATTACACCACATCATCAAGCAAATTTTAGATGTGCCTTGTTGATGATCACCTAATCGCTGGTAGGATATGAACCTAGGTTTATCCAATATTAGTGTGTCCAATTAACCATTATGCTACAACCTAGATGAAATCACTACACATAAGTATGTAGACATTGTTTCTGAATTATATAACACCTTAGCCTTACACACTTGCCAAATACATATCATGGATGTACCTTCAGCTTCTAAACCTTTTTTGTTGCCAAAAGGTTCACATACACTATCTCTTTATACCCAATTGCTTATCTCTTAATTCAACCAATGTTATTGTGATGACTCAGGCAATATATCTTACCCAAAATATTATAAACATGCCTATCTTCTATCTTTACAAGTTTTGGACCCACACCTATCTTCTAACCACCTAAACACTTATGTCCCAGTTAGATCCCTGTGTCGATGCAAGTGCCTAGTGTCCTAAAGTCATCCAATTTGTAAATGAAACATATTTCTATGGTCGTCCTAAGTGATTTTATTTGAGATGTTCTCTAAATGGACTAGTATAACTACAATCTCAATCCTCATTCATTCCTCACCTAGCATAGACTAAAAAACACTCAATCAAGCACTCAAGTGAACAAAGGTTCTTTATTTTCTCCTATTTCAATAGTAGTCATAGGGAGAACATATATACAAGTTTTAAGTACTAAAAGAGCATCCCAAGAGCCATATTTGACAATTTATGGCTAGGTCATTGTTTTAATTGGTTATCACACATTACATGATTTGTACACAAGCCAACATGTAGGGGATAACTACATAAGTTTGAAGCCCTATTTGGAGTATTGGTTATGTAGGTCATGTTCATTGACAAAGGAGTCATTGGTGAAACTTGACATTGTGTGCCCACTAACCCATTTTTCCCACAACCACTATGAAGATGAAGAACTAAGGTTTTGTTATTTGACAATGAATGACAATCCATGACCTAGATATGAACATACTAGGCAAAGGCAATACAAAACCTATAAGCATCCAAGTGGTTGCATCAAATTTCATTAGTTATTTCATATTGGACACTTGCATCCAAGTCAAATAGTGTCATTGATGAAACTATCCCAGGTCGATGCAAGTGTATGCAACTACAGAGGTATAATTTTTAAAATCAAGTGACTGATCTAGAATCTAGATATAGTCTACTTCCTACCTATTTTAGATCTAGATCTATATTTACATCAAATACAACTAAGTTTCTTATTTTCATTATCATTGTAATATCTAGCATAGTTGTACTTTCTATCTTTAACATCTTAGCATAATAAATTCAATATATGTTTTATCTGAGTTTCAAAAATAATTGGTCTACTTTACAGATAGTCTACCATCCTTGTGCCCTAGGAAATCTCTTCCCCATTTAACCCTAGATTCCACGTATCTATATTTTAAGGTTAAACATTTAGTGAACCTGATTCATGTGAATGCAACATTTTTTCTAATTCCTAGGGCTTTCATCCAGCTAGGGTTTCAATTTGTTGTTTAAATTTTATTGTTTTTCATTTCTAAGCAATGGAAAAAAAAACTTGATTTCAAATGGAAGATAAAGAAACATTGATTAAATCATCTCAATAATAACAGGGGCTTAATAGATGTTTTTTTTTATATTACAAGAAATGAAATCAGTAAGCATGATAAGGCTAAGGCTTCCTTACCTAGTGATGATGAATCCTTAGAAGAATTACAATTGATTCCATACCAATCAATCTGCCTACATCTAGTGATGGCATGGAATATGTCTTTCAAATTTTGTTCCTTGAAACTACTATCACCACATCTTACATGGGAAAACTAAATATTTCAACCCAACTTCGAGTTATAATGCCTATATCTACCCAACCTATGGGTACACCTCCTTTGGTGACTTCTCAAATATCCAACAAAAGACCAAGAGGTGAAATCTCTTTTCCAAACTATAAATTTTTTGTAAACTAATGTTGAAAATATTGAACAAAAGGTGTTAAACTCTCCTCATGCTATTGATTCACAAATTGTGTTGCATAACTATCTTGCACTAGATATATCTTTATACCCCTTACCAACTAGTTTTGTTATACCTAAGTTCACATTTTATGATGGAAAGGGTGATCCTAAACAACATATTCAATTTTTTTATGTGGCATTGATCTGGGCAACAATTCAGGTGACAATTTAGGTGATGCGTCCACCCCAATTGATGACGGAACTTCTTGGAGCCATAACTTTTGCATCGTAGCTCTAATTGACTCGTCGTTTGAACCGTTGGAAAGCGAAGAATGAGAACATGATGAGATGGCATGCAACTTTGCTTGATGAAGTTTCACCCCCAAAAACCCAAAATAAGTGCCCCAAATTTCAATTTTAGTAGTACAATAAAAAAATAGTAAGTTTTTAAAAATAGTAATTCTTCAATTTTTGTATTGTTGTAAATCATGGAAGTTAAACCAATTCATCTCCCTCAAGATTGGTGACCTTCCACATCCTCCCCCACCTTCAAAACACATATAAATGAAGATGTAAGTTGAAATGGAAATCAAACATCTCTTCTCAGAGATAACCATATATTTGGGTCTACAAATTTGATCAATAAAACATCTCTTCTCAGAGATAACATTATTTGAATTGTCTTGTTCTTATTTCTTGAATTATCTTTCAGCCAAAGCTTTCAAGTTTTGAATCAGTGGTACCAGATCAATTTGTCTTTAGAGTGTATGATCTCGAGGATGAGGTCAGATTACAAGAAGCTTGGGTGGAAAATAGAACCAACAAACTATCCACCTATTCACTCCAAATGACTTCAAATGGCAGACAACACTGAGACATCCAATCCTTTCAAGGAAATGGTGAATGAAGCCCTCTAATAGCAACAAGCACAAATGCTACAACAATTAGTTCAAATTTTCTAATAAGTTTTGATGGGAAATTCTGGCTCCTCATCCGCACCCCCACATCCTTTCAATGCCCCAACACCCTTCAAGGTTTAGGTGAATTTTGATATCCCTACATTTGAAGGAAAAATCAATGCTGATGTAGTAGAAAATTGGTTGGATCAATTGTCATCTTATTTTTCTGTAAATAAATTCATCGATAAAGAGAAGATCACTTTTGCTCTTTTGAAAGTATCATTGCCTGTCAAAAATTGGTGGGAAGTGTACAAAAAGAGATTCAGTGTAGATGATATTGGCCTTGAGATGGAACCTACTTGGGATGATTTCATAGAAGTTGTAAAGGAAGAATACTACCCCATTAGAGCATATGACGATCTATATATAGAGTGGCAACAACTTTGCCAAGGTAAGGAATAGTATGTTCAAGATTACACTGACAAATTTCATTCTTTATCTGTGAGATTGGGCATCCAAGAAACTGAAAAACACAAGGTTCTCAAATATCGTGGTGGACTATAATGGTACATACGTGGAGAAATGAAACTCTTAAATTTGGAAACCCTTGGTGAAGCATACAAGTTCGCAGTGAAGATTGAGTAGAAGCATGGAAGAATGAATACAAAGAGTCAGCCTTTAAAATGGAAAAGTGACAAAGAAGGTCAAACATGAGGTCAAAATTGGAAGCAAAAGGAAAGAAAGACTGGGAAGTGGTGTGATTATCACAAATTTAGAACTCACTCCAAAGAAGAATGTCGAGCCATCAAGTCCCTACTTTTTGAATCACAATCCTCAACATCTACTACTCTACCTCATACATACCCTATAATTAAAGAGGTTGAAGAAGAAATTATAGATGCTGAGCCTGAAGCCATTGTTGCTTCATCATAGACCCATGAGGAGAGGCTAGATGACAAGGAAAGGTTGTTTCACTCTAAGTTATGGGTGAAAGGTAAGCCTTTGCATTTCATTCTTGATAGTGGAAGTCAAAAGAATTTAATCTCTGCTAATGTTGTGAAAATCCTAAATTTGTCCATGAAGCCTCACCCAAAGCCATACAATATTGGATGGTTGAGTCCAGGGAGAAACCTCCGTGTCACCCACCAATGTCTTCTCTCATATGCAATAAAGCCTTTCCAAGATGAGGTCTTATATGATGTGGTCAATTTAGATGTTTGTGATGTACTCTTTGGTCAGCCATTCATGTATGATCAACATGGCATTTATGAATCAAGAACTTGAAAGATTACTCTCACTCTTGGAACACGACACTATAGGGTACCAGAGGTGCCACCTTCTACATCTGTCTCTCTGATTAGTGCCAAGAAATTTGTTTTCATGGTGGTCAAGCCTCAAAAATCCAAAAGGGCTGATGTTGTAGCCCTGACTACAAAAACAACATGACAACATAATTAAATAGATACCAAGCTAAAGAAGTTCATGGCCTTCCATCCATAGACTGATGGTCAGATAGAAATGGTGAACAATCCAACCCTGCATAGTTCCATAAATTAGAGTCCATTCCAAGTATGTATCAGGAATCAAATCAAAGTACAATTGCCACACTTGATGACAAATCTTGATGCAATGGGGACCATTCCTTCTCAAGGAGGGAGGAATGATTCGGGCAACAATTCAAGTGATGGGTCCACCCCTATTGATGATGGAACTTCTGAGAGCCATAACTTTTGCATCATAGCTCCAATTGACTCACCTTTCAAACTGTTGGAAAGCTAAGAATAAGGAGAGTGCGATGAGATGGCATGGATCTTTGCTTGATGAAGTTTGACCCCCAAAAACCTAATGGAAGTGCCCTAAATTTCAATTTTAGTAGTGTAGTCTAAAAATAGTAAGTTTTTAAAAATAGTAATTCCTTGAATTTTGTATTGTTGTAAATCATGGAAGTCGAACCAATTCATCTCCCTCAAGATTGGTGACCTTCCACATCCTCCCCCCACCTTCAAAACATGTATAAATGAAGATGTAACCTGAAATGGAAATCATACATCTCTTCTCAGAGATAAACATATGTTTGGGTCTACAAATTTGATCAATAAAACATCTCTTCTCAGAGATAGCATTATTTGAATTGTCTTGTTCTTGTTTCTTGAATTATCTTTCAACCAAAGATTTCAAGTTTTGGATCAGGCATGCCTTGATTATGCTTATAATGATAAAATTTTAACAAAATTATTTCCAAAGAGCCTCAAGGATTATGATTTGAGGTGGTTCTATGATTCACTTGTTTAATCAATAAAGGCATTCAAACCTCTTGTACATTAGTTTTTGGCACACTTCTTTATTAACATTGCCGAAAAGGGTTCTTATGCCCAAATTATAAAAATCAAACAAAGAACCAATGAATTCATTAATGAGTATGTCTTGAGCTACAAGACAATGTTGGCTAAAATGACCAATCCTGTGGAAGATAAAGATCTTCAAGATATTTTCAAGAAAAGTTTGTTTACTCATTTACATGAATCCATTATATTCAAAAAGTTCAAATATTTGATGGCTTATGCCATATTATTCATGATCATGAAATGAAACTTATCTCATTGAAAAAATTTAAGTATGTTGCAAATACACCAACTACATCTACATCTAATACCAAGTTTACTATCAAACCAAGTTATAAGGTCAAACCTCCTGAGCTTAAAAAAGAAACAACCACCATGATTAATGTGATGTTGCAACCACTTAATAAACTTATGTTATGCAATGCACCATGGAGATAATTTTCATACTTTCCTAAATGTCTCACTTTATTACTCTCATGGCTTGTAGTGTGTCATCTTATATCTCTCTCTCATCTTATAGAGGTTGATATGAGTAGGCCTCTACCTAAAGGGTATGATGTGAATGCTTATTAGGACTATCATTAAGGCCCTGAGCATTCTATGAACATATGTTTTACCTTGAAACATAAGATTCAAGACCTCATCGATGACCAAAATATTACATTTGATGATCCTCCAAAGAAATCAGGTTCACAACCTAGTGATCACTAGAAACAAAAAATATTTAACAATCCTTTACAAGATCATTCCAAGAAGGATCCGTACAGGTGCCATATAATGTTCATCCTCCTTCATATCATTATGAACACCCATTATATGGGATTATTGGTACCTATACACAACATATACCTCCTATGGTTCAAATACCTTCTATTAATTTTGATGAAAGTGAAATTATGGGTAATGACTCGGATCTTCATTCCTTATTCATTCGAGCATACCTTGACCACCAACTTATACAAAGTGTTATGATTGATAATGGTGTAAGTGAGAACCTTTGTACTAGGACATTACTTATGCATTTGGGTTATACAAATCATGATTTACATCCTTTAACTAGATCAATTGGAATAATTAATGGGACCTCACAATAGGTTCTTGGTGAGATTGACTTACCTTTACAGGTAGGTCCCACACATATGGTTACCACTTTCTCAGTTGTACCCTCCATGGGTGTTTTTGTTATGTTATTGGGACAACCTTGGATAAATACACTTCAAGTATTACTTTCTATAGTGTATGGATGTGTTAAATACATTCATGTCAATCAGGTAATTATAGTTTCTAGAATTCCATATGAACATCCTCTTGAGAAAGAGAAATTTATACCCAAGCAATTAATTATCAAAACTCATAAGGTTAATCTTATTCAAAAGGGTAAGCAATAAGAAATCACCTTTACTAGTCAACCCATACTTGAGAGACCATTGCATCATAGATCTGCAATGGGTTCCATGTAATCTTCATCTACTACGCACCATATTCAGATATTCAGAGAACTTACATATATTCTTATTATTTTTATTCCAAATAAACCACAAATCACTCAACAATGGGTTCCACGAACCCCTATTCCTATTATTTATTCATAACTACGAGGTGTTATTAAACATGTGTAGAACATGACAAATTCTACAGTGACAGATATTGAACCTATACATGCTCCTTGATTGTACCACCAGTTTATTGCACCAGGTTCTCAATGGGGAGATACCTATGAGCATCCATTGGATGACATCATAGGATAGTATATTCATTTCAAATATTGCAAAATACTAAAAAAAAATCTAAAAATATTTTCAGTATTTACATGTTCTATTAGTTCCTTGGCATGTATGTTGTTGGTTCCATGTTGGTAGATGGCATATCAGTATTTTATATATACACGTGTTTTACACATCTTTTGAGTGTGATATAAACATACATAGATACATGATCTATGCATTTTTGGATGTTGAGCCTTCCCTCTACTCAATCATGTGGATATTGGGGGAATCCACTTTTTTTATCGCAATACATGCATGTTATATCATTATATGGTTATTTTACATTATCGTGTTTGAGCTAATACATGTAATTACACATGCCTTTATCCATGCTTATATATTTCGTAGTGTACTTGATATGCTATGTACTTAACATTTTTTGCTAACACATATGATCCATGGACTAGTATGTTATGTTTATGTTGGTTGATTATGCTTTCATTCATGCACTTCATTGAGTGTCTTACCTTGCTATTTTCTTGCTTGTTTGAGCATTTGAATATGCTCCATTGTTTGTGGCATTTGTGCCTTTGTTTGCCTCTTTGAAATTTGAACATGTCATTATTTGTTGTATGTTGATATTTGTATATGTCATTCTTGATTTTGTGGACATTTGACTAAGTCATGTCCCTTCAATTTTATGGCCTTACTTGAGGTCTCCTTGGATCATTATCTTTTGACTTGACTTTGAGTGCTCTTGTATGTGTGTTTGATTGCTTGTTAAGCTTGCATTGTTACTATCTAAATGTTTTCATGATTTATATCATGCATCTTAGGACTTGAAGTGATCACATTCTTTGTGATTTAATGATATATCTACTTAGACATGTTCCCTCTATATTTTACATGGTATATTCACAATTTATGTGATTATATTATCCTTTTAAGGTAATGTAACTACTAGTTGTTGACTTCCCTCACCTCAAAAGGGGGTGCATATTATTGGGGGAATGCCATGGAAGCATGACTTCCACATTACTTCACATATTCAAATTATAGTGGGGGAATATTTTGGAAACATGTTCTCCACATTTATTTAGTATTTAGCATACCAGATTATAGTGGGGGCATGTTTTGGAAACATGTTTTTCACACTTATTTAGTATTCAACATACACATTACAATGAGGGAATGTTTTAGAAACATGCACTCCACATTGGTACCTACACCAGTTCTCAAATTTAGATTCTAGTGGGGGCATGTTTTGGAAACATGTTCTCCACACTTACACGAGTCCTCAAATTCAAATTGTAGTGGGGGCATGTTTTGGAAACATGTTATCCACACTTACACCAATTTTCAAATTTAGATTATAGTGGGGGCATGTTTTGGAAACATGTTCTCCACACATACATCAGATTTTAGTTTCAAATATACAGTGAGGGCATGTTATGGAAATATGTTCTCCACACTTACACAGTTTTCAAATTGGCCAAAAGTCACAATTATATGATTCAGATACACATTTGTGGTAGAATTATATATATTAACACCATTATTATATACAATTTTATATTGATACATATCTAAGGTGCATATTTTATGCAATGTGCACCTAATATTGCAAAATTGAATCAATTTTAGATTTTAAACACTTTTATAGACTGCCATCACCCACCAAGTTGGACTTTACAGACTATATTGAGCCAATCTACTATAGTAGTTGGTTAATTTTTTATATGGTTAAGGTGATTAAATCACTCAATCTTGATAAATTTTATGGGCTAAACTTTATTACAACATCTAGCCTCACCAGTTTTATAGTGTGAATTGACTTGGCTCACTCACTGTCACCAGGCTATAAGTATGATTGGATTGCATAGTTGAGCTAATTTTGACTATCAAGTGGCACCTCATCTTTTCTCCAAGGTTATGAACATGTGTCCTCTAATCTCTCTCTATCTCTTTAGACATATACAATTTCCAAATTTTATATTTTGTCCTAATCTAGTTTCATTGATTCATAATGATACATCTTTCAAATCAAATTACCAAAAGGCAATATGGTTGCATCGATACATAGGTGTACTCATAAACCTTACTCTCTTTTAATTTAAATCATTTCAATGCTTTCAATTTTAGATTATATGCAATGATTATATACTGTAACATGTTATTGGTTGCAGGTCAATCACCAACAAAGCACTCAAGTTAGACTCAAACAAATATAAGGTGTGTTATACACGCCCACGCATGCATTCATTTTACTTTAAACTAATAATTTCATTACTCAATTAAATGGGGGAAAATGTAAACACTATTTTTGAATTATATATCACTTTAGTCATATACACTTAGAAAATACATATCATGGATGTACCTTTAGCTTCTAGACCTTTTTTTATACTAAAAGGATCACATACACTATATCTCTATGCCTAATTACTTATCTCTTAGTTCAACCAATGTTATTATGATGACTCAGTGCTTTTATCTTGCCTAGAACATTATAAACATGCTTATATTCTATCCCTACAAAATATAGAACTACACTTATTTTTTAACTATGTAGACACTTGTGTCCTAGTTAGACACCTAGGTTAATGCAATTGTCCTATCCCAATGCAAGTGTTTAGTGCCTTAAATTCATTCAACTTAAAAATTAAATGTATTCCTATGGTTGGCCTAAGTGCTTATATGCAAGATATTATTCAAAGGGATTGGTATACATTCAATATTAATCCTCATCCTTTCCCCACCTAGTATAGACCTAACACATACAAAAAAGCACTCAATCAAACACTCAAGTGAGTAAAGCTACCTTATTTTATCATTTTTCCATATCAGTCATAGGGAAAACATATCCATATGTTTGAAGTAATGAAGGAACATCCTAAGAGCCATATTTGCCAAGTTACAAGTCAGGTCACTATTTTACTTGCTTATCACACATTGCATGATTCACACACTAACCAACATATAGGGGATAACTAAATAATTTTGAGGCCCTCTTTAGAGTATTAGTTATGTAGGAAATATTCATTGAGGAAGGGGTCTTTAGGGTATCTTGACACCATGTACCCACTAACCTATTTTTTCCATAGCCACTATGAAGATGAAGAACTAGGGTTTTATTATTTGATAAGGAGAGACAATCTATGACCCATATTTGAATGCACCAGAGCAAAGGTGACACATAACCCAAAAGCATCTAGGTGGTTACACCTATGTCCAAGTTGTCATGCCCAAAAAAATTTGTCCCAAAACCCACATAATTCTTTTTTTTTAAAAATTTTATTTCATTGATGTTTATTTATTCATTGTGATTGTTGTTTAACTATTGTGATTCAGTCAATGCATAATTGAAGTGTGACACACACAATTATTACAAGATTTATTTAATACATTTCCTTCCACCACGGGACTTCTCTAAGAGTAAACTACAAATGTAAGAGGTTAATATCAATGTGATTCCAAAAAATAAAAAATATTAACCTTATTCATGAAGTGGGACAAGTCACATTATTAAGAATTACTACATTATAGTTTATTGATTTAAATGATCACAAATTTATTCACACATCACCCAATCAATAAACTCAAGAGAAATGAAGCAATCTTGAATAACAATCAATTAACATAAGGTTGTCACTTTAAGGCTCACCAAGCAAGAGTCATATAATAATATACAACTCTATCCTTAAGGAAATGAAGACAAGGAAACCGACCAAGTTAAAGTGGAAATGGTGGATAAAAAATTCACAATGATCAAACTCAAACTTAAATTAATATTATTCACATATATCCTACCAAGGACATACAAATCCAACACAAAGAAAGATGACAAACACCCCTAATCTAGCCTAAGAACCTAGAGCCAATGCCCCCACCACAACTTGGGTAGCCCACATATCCACTCCATGAAATTAGGGTCCAATGTAGTTCTCCTTACACTTGTGATGGCCTCCGCCATGAGACATCACCACTGAACAAATGTTGGAGATCTAGGCCAACAAGGGAACTAGCACGTCACTTAAATGAGTTTCTAAAGCTCTAGTCATCAACTCAACATAAAGACACATCTTAAGGTCATCAATCAAAATCTACAACATCACAAGGTCCATGTGTTTAACCCATGCACTTCCACACAATGTCACAATGAGAGTTAGACATGACTATGAATCTACATTCTCTTATTCCAACGTGGTTAATGACTCAATAATCTGTGAATTACACTGCTTAGAGAAAATCCATCTCCTGTGTGAGTCTCTAAAGGTGTCCAAGCTTAATATGGGATAGAATGATCTCAAATATCAATAATCAATGGATGTCACTATTCGCATTACAAGATCAACTAAGAAAACCATGTTGTTAAAATTGATGATAAACACATACGTGAAGAAGAATACCATACCATTAATGATTAAACAATTGTACTAAGGATTATATATTTTAAAAATGCATTCCAAGAACACACTAAAGTTAGTTTTTAGTTGCCCACACTAGGAGGGCATCCTAAGGGTTAGTTCTTTAAGCCTATTCCCACTCCCTAAGTTGCCTACATATCTACGATGATCCTATAACATGTAGAATCAAGGCTAGCTATAGTTCACCCATTTTAAATGAGTGTTAGATTAGAAGCAAAGTCATTTGGGATTCATTTATTAGGCATGTGACCTAAGCTAAAATAGTCACTCCTAATAGGTAGTACCACAATCACTAGTTGGCTAGGTACAACTAGGCACTCTTTCAACAACACATAACTCAAGGTTTGGCACTAACCCTTAAGAGAATTACTTAAAGGTTTTGTCAAGTGTTCGAGATACAATTGACACCAACATTAAGATTTACACCCTTTACACGAAGGCTTATTGAATTATAAAAAGTCAAGGTTATTAAAGAAAGGTATGATCACAAGTTTAATCATCTGAAGAATTCCTCCATGAAGGATGCCCTCAAGATAATGTTTTGACTAAGGAAATATAAATAAGCCAAGTGATTTTATACTATATACCATAATAAATCAAAGGATTAGGGAGGTAAAGGACTCATGTTAATAATATCCATTGTAATTAAGAATTACATTTGAGTATCAAATCTTGACAAGGTTACAAATTTACATGACAACTAAAACTGATAATTACCAACATGATCTTAACTCATCAAATTCACTTTTATTGTTTTGGATAACCATAACATAAGGTTATTTATAATCTTATGCTTCAACACTCCTTACTAATATATTGACATCAACCACACAATATCTCTCCACACTTTGTTGGTGTATTTTATCCCATTATATCCACTACATACTTTACCTATCAATATTTCTAGTTATTGCATGTAACTCGGTCATACAACACTTTATACCTTTAGTAAACAAACCATTCATAATACTTACTTATTACTCATGTTATACAGCCTAATATTTCATCAATCATACTCCATTACCACCATATTTAATACACAATTGAACACACACCACATATATTGTTATACGCAGTGATTATCATCTTAATGTACATACATATACTCAAAACAATTATCCGTACTATAAATATTACCATTTACCTCTCTAAACTAGTAATATTATCTTCCACACACTTCACTAACATATAATCATTGCCTATATATATATATATATCAACACTAGAATATTATCTTTCAGTGTTACCATCGTTCATTTAATCACCATCATTATTATATCTATTTGATATTTTTACGTGTGATACATTATTATTTATATATGATTTATACTTATCATTTAACATCTATAAATCTTACTTATCCTTAACACATTATTATTTTTATTTATTTATTTATTTGATTTTTTTCCATTAAATTATTTATCATTTAACTATTATGATAATATTATTATAAATCATCAATTTGCATCCTACATTAATAACTATTTCATTGCAATTTATAACCTATTTCTAATTCAATCAATATTATTCATTTTATTTCCATACTATCTACTTCCAAGCATTTGCATTATTAATATATTCAATCAACATTTCACCTTATGCGTCTATATAATTATATGTTTTTATTTACTTTATTAATATATATTTTATGACCTAATAACTTAACACATTTATTATCCATTATTTTATATCATTATACTCTTGTCATACATTTTATTACACTTACCTTACATTAAATATTACTTTCAACATCAACACAATTACACATGAAAACCTTGTTGTCTACACCCATATGCAATTGATTATTTGCCAACAATATTCACTAAGACATAAAAAAGGCTATGCAATAACACTATCTCCTATAATGTATACAAATTAATACATTATTCACATCTTACAACTTACTTATCATTTAAATAATAATTTTCTTCTCAGTATTAACTATAGACGATTTCATTCCATTCTATTATACTTATATCTCTTCATACAACCTTCATGCTCTCATATGTGTTAGGAATATGGAACATAGAGCAATATTAATGAATTAAAGATGGAAATAAAATGCAAAAATCACAACACAATAGAGACACATATTTAACATGGTTCACCCAATATGGGCTACGTCTACACAGAAACAACCAGTCCTTATTATTCAGACCAACAAATGAAGGGAAAAATCTGCAATACATCCACTTGAATATCCTCTTCACTCACACATAATATGGTACCATGATTACAATGCCCTCATATCAATGGAGGGTTACATATTAGGGTAAAAACGCACAAACACAATTTCTACTATTAGATCTATGACCTAATAGTGAACGGTCTAGATTTACTACAAAATTATAATATTTTATAATGCATTTTTAACAAAATTTTGATTTGAGAGCACTACCCCTGAACCCATGCCAGGGGGAGTTGATCCCCCTAGTGTTAAGGTGTGGAGCCTAAAAGCTTCACCAAGGAGCGCTTTGCAAGGGTACAGCAGTTACACAGTCACCGGCGTCGGTCAGGAGCGACTGACGTCGGTCAGGAGCAGTTCAGAAGACACCGACGTCGACAGGGATCAGCCGATGTCGGTCATAGGCAAGCAGGCAGGAACCGATGTCGGTTACCTGTGCGTCCAGAGAGCTATTTTTGAGGACAAAATTGAGTGTTTGCATGATGAGATTAAGTCAGTCTTAAGTCCGCGTCTCTATTATTAGTAAGACTGTTTTAGAGCCCTTGTTTAAGTGGCATAACTGTTGGTTGTAAATGCATGCTCAAGTTTCCTAATTCTATATGTAGGATTAGATCTTCTTAGCTTATTGTATGAATGTGAATGTTGAAGAATAGTACAGAATTGTATAGGTGAATCATTCCAGGTTGTTGGAGTTGATTGTACTTGAGAGAGAGAGCTCTTGAGGGAAAAAGATCTAGAGAGAGATCTGTACATCTGAGAGAGGTGTGGAAGAAAGAAGTTTCTTCAATTGTATTCCTTCTGTAAAGAGTTTAATACAAGTTTTCAGGGTGGTTTCTTGTATCTCTTGTTCTTTGCTATTTATCATTCTAGTTACTTATCATTCTGATTTAATTCTGCGTTTATTGCTTTCATAAGTGTAATCAAATTGTTGGTTGATCCCCAACACCTAGACCCCCATGGAGACCATAGTGGGGGGCATTGCCCCCCACACTGCCCTTATTGGGAATTGAGCATTATAATAACATCAAGCTCCACCATCCAACAATCTCCCACTTGGCGACTGATTGTTATAGTTCCACTGTTACAACTCTTTCTTAGAATTTTCTTTAAACTTTGACCCTGGCATGTTTCTCATCTTCCTTGTTATCCTTCAAGACCTATTGAAGCTAAATAACTCTCTAGATTATCCTTTATGACTGCTTTTGTTAGCGTATCAATAGGATTCTGACTTGTATGGATTTTTTCTAACTTCAGTTGACCATCCTCCAAAACTAAATGAATTGCATATGATTCAACCTCCATGGTTTCATCTTCTCTTCCTATTGCATTTTATTTTCAAGTGCACTTTCTTGTCTTGGTCAATTTTCTTGTTATTTCATCTCTTTCCTTGGCTTATCTTACCCCATACAAATCCCTTTTACTGGTCCTCCAGTGCTTCATTCTTTAGGTGTCTTACACACTTGGCATATATGTTTGGTTCTTGAGTGGAATGTTGAGTTTTTTTATAAATGAATCACACTCTGGCTATCACTATATAACCTGTAATCTTTTTACTTATGCCTCAACTCTTCCATGAACCTTTTCATCCATATCATCTCCTTGTTAAATTTTGTAGCTGCAACATATTCTACCTCTGTAGTTGACAAAGCAATTATCTTCTATAATTTTAAAATCCAACTAACTATTGTATCACCAACAGTGAAAACATAAACTATGGTGCTCTTCTTACCATGCAAATCTCCAACCATGTCTGCATCAACACATCCTTGTAAGGTAACATCTAAACATTCATAACATAATTGTCTATCAGTGGTCCCTCTCAAGTACCTAAGAAACCACTTCATTGCATCCTAGTGCTCTTTTCTTGGATTATTCATAAACCTGCTGACAACTCCTATTGTATGAGTAATATCTAGTCTTGTGCACACCATAACATACATTAAACTTCTAACTACTGAAGCAAATGAAACTTTAGACATGTAATTAATTTCTTCCTACATTTTAGGACACTGTTCCTTGCTTAATTTTAAGTGCCCTCCCAAATGTGTACTTATAGGTTTTACATCTTGCATATTGAACCTAGCTAACACCTTCTTGATGTACTCTTCTTAAGACAATGTCAATTTTCTATTTTTCCTATCTCTTATTATTCTCATACCAAGGATTTGCTTTACAACACCAAAATCCTTCATTGCAAATAATTTTGCTAATTTTCTTTTGAGATCATTTATATCATGCATGTTAGATCCTGGAACAAAGATGTCATCTACATACAATAACAAAATAATATATCTATCATTATCTAATCTCTTAAAATAGACACAGTGGTCAAAATGACATATACTATAACCTTGTTCTATCATAAACATGTCAAATTTTAAATACCCTTACCTTGGAGCTTGATTTAGACCATACAAAATCTTATTCAACCTACACACCATTTTTTCCTTACCTTTTAATTTGTATCCTTATGGCTGCTCCATATATATTTCCTCCTCCAAATCAACATGAAGGAAAGTAGTCTTCACATCTAACTATTCAAGGTGCAAATCTTCTACAATTACCAAACTTAAAATAGTTCTTATGGAAGTCATTTTTACAACTGGAGAAAAAATTTCATCAAAATCAATACCTTTCTTTTATGCAAACCCCTTTACAACAAGTCTGGCCTTGTACCTCTTTTTGCCTCCATCTTCTTCTTTCAACCTATAGATCTATTTATTCTACAATGTTATTTTGCATGCAGGTAACTAAACCAAATCCCAAGTTTGGTTATGTACTAAGGAGTCCATCTCCTCTTTCATGCCTTACTCTCACTTCTTTCTAGTTTCTACTTACATTGCTTCTTCATAGCTTTCTGGCTCACCACCATCAGTCAATAATAAATAATAAAATGAAGAATAGTATCGTTCAATGTGTCTACTTACTCTGGTAGATCTTTTAACTACACTTCTAGGAGTTTGAGGTACTTCTTGTTGTATTTTTTGCACATTCTAATTTTTTGCACTTTTAGGATTTCATTTCTAGTGATTTCATCAAGTACTGCATATTCAATATTTGGCTTTTCTTATTTGTTTCCCTGCAACTGATATCTGTACATGACCTTCTCATTAACGATCACATCTCTACTCTTAATGATTTTGTGACTTTCAAAATCCCATAAATGGTAACCAAAATCATTAACTCCATATCTAATAAAAGTACATTTCTTGGATTTTGCTTCAAGCTTGGTTGTATTTTCTTTATCAATATGGACAAATGCTTCACAATTGAAAGTCTTTAAGAAGGAATAATATGCTTCTTATGGAATACCACCATCCGATGGACTTGAAGGCCCTCTATTTATTAAATAAATAATAGTATCCATAGTATCTACCCAAAACTGTAAGGGTAAATTTGCATGTAATCTCATGCTCCTTGCACACTCCATTATTGTCCTGTTAATCCTTTTTGACACACCATTTTATTGTGGTGTTCTTGGAACTGTCTTTTCTCTACGAATCGCATGGGATGAACAATAACTATCAAATTCCTTACTATAGTATTCACTTCCATGGTCTGATCTAACACATTTCAACTTATTTCCTATCTCATTCTCAACCAAAGCTTTCCATTTCTTAAAGGTATCAAAAACATCATATTTTTTTCATATGTAATAAACCCAAGCTTTTCTAGTTGCATCATCAATGAAAGTAACATAATAATAAGATCCGCCAAGGGATAATACCTATGTTGGTCCCCATACATCTGTATGTACAATCTCTAACTTTTCATCCTTCTTTGTCTTCCCAACCCTAAGAAATTTGACTCTCTTCTATTTTCCATACACATAGTGCTCACATTAATCCAAATCCACCTTAAAAATTTGGCAATAAATTTTTTGAGTGGAAAACTTGCATCCCCTTCTCACTCATGTGCCTAAGTATGTGGTGCCATAATTTTGTATCTACTTCTATAGAAGCTAAAATAATATAAGAGTAAAAATTACCATTAGATAATTATAATGTACCTACCTTATCTCCTTTTGCTATTACTAATGATCCATTAATGACCTTCCACAAATTTTTTACAAATGTAACTGTGTAGCCCTCACTTCCCAACTACCCTACAAAAATTAGATTTTTTCTCAACTCAGGAACATGCCTTACCTATTTTAGCAACCATTTTTTTCTATTTTGTAATTTTATTTGTATCTTACCTTTTCCTACAATTTTATAGGGTTCACCATCACCTAAATAAATTTGTCCAAAATCTCCTTAAACATAGTCTTGAACATATTTCTTATGGGGTGTAGCATGAAATGAAGCCTTTGAATTTAACACCCAAGAATCATTAATGTTATCTAAATAAAGGATTAAAGCATCTTGTAACACATCACCTACTACATTTTCTTCCTAATTTTTATCTTGTTGTCTATCTCCTTGTTTTGATTTTTAAAACCAACAATCTTTCTTCAGGTGTCCTTTCTTCCCATAAATCCAACACACTAACGTTCCTCTAGATTTGGATCTACCTTTCTTAGACTTACCCTGATTCCCTAGGCCCTTTCTTCTATCCTTTTATGTTCTCCTATTCTCCATAGTCAAAACATTACCTGGTGTCTCACCTGTGCTTTTTCATCGCATTTCCTCACTAAGAATAACACTAATAACATCATGAAACTTTAAAGTATTTGAACCAAAGACATAATTACTCACATCCATGACCAAACCATTCCATCTTTCTACAATGGGCACAAAATCAAAATATCCCTAATCTCATCATCAAAATTTACTTCTACAAAGCTTAACTAATTTGTGATTATGTTAAATTCATTCAAATGATCAGCAACAAACTCACATTTTGACATTTCGAGATTAAACAAATGCTTCATAGGAAATATCTTATTGAAGGTTGAGAGTTTTTCATAAACTCTATCTATTGCCTTTATCACATTTGTCATTATCTTTTCTTTTGAAATATTTAAGGCCACCGATGCTACCAGGCACAACCATATTATTCCTAGTGCCTTTCTATCAAAAACCTCCCAATCTTCATCCTTCATAGTCATCAACTTCTTTGCTAATCCACCCAGTGGTAGGAAAAAATCTTTCTGATATAGATAGTCCTCCATTTACATCTTCCATAGCTGGTAGTTTTGGCCATTAAACTTTTTGACATTAAACTTTCCTTCTTCTATCATTGCTCCCACTTGAATCAGGAACCCTCTTTTCTTACAAGTTTATCTACCAAATAAACCTTTGGTTCTGATATCAGTTGTTAGGAATATAGAACACAGTGCAATATTAATGAATTAAATATGAAAATAAAATGCAAAAATCACAACATAATAGAAACATAAATTTAACACAATCCACCTAATATGGGATACATCCACACAAAAATAACCAGTCCTTATTATTCAGTCCAACAAATGAAGGGAAAAACCTATAATACATCCACTGTAATATCCTCTTCACTCACACATAGTGTACTGCCATGATTACAATTCCCTCATATCAAATGAGGGTTACATATTAGGGTAAAAATACATAAACATAATTTCTACCATTAGATCAATGACCTAATAGTGAACGATCTAGATTTACTATGAAATTACAATATTTTACATTGTATTTATAACAATTTTTTTCGTCGGGGTTCTACTACAATATCCTCTTCACTCAAACATAATATGCTGCCATGATTGCAATGCCCTTATATCAAAGGAGGGTTACATATTAGGGAAAAAATGCATAAACATAATTTCTACCGTTAGATATATGACTTAATAGTGAACGGTCCAGATTTACTATGAAATTATAATATTTTATATTATATTTTTAACAAAATTTTACTTCAAGGGTGTTACCCCCAAATCCCAGCCAGGGGGGATGCCCCCCTAGACGCCCATCCCACCCCCACCCCCCTGTTGATAACCAAACATTATAATAACATTAGGCTCCACCATCCAATAATGTGATGACTCTAAGAAATATTAAACCTTGAATTCTGGCTAAGTCTAAAATATGATAAAATCATCTAAAATCTAGATTTTACATTATTTCTCAAAGAGATCTGAAACCACTATCAAACACCCTAAAAAATATAACTATAAACTACAACTTAAAGTATAAGAAATTAAAATTATGTAAACTTTTACTTAAACATTTATTTAATATTTATACGACAATAACTAAGGCTTAAAGACTAATACATCTAGTGCATATGAATCCTGAAATCATTGCATTCCATATGACCCCCTTATTATTGAGGCCTTTTTGACAAATGCTATGGGGCTTCCATATTAGCAACCACACCTATTAACATTATCCCATCTATGTCATACTAGATGGACTCTTGTTTACAAATGGGAAGAAAATTAGAATATGTATTAAATGTTTTATACATCATAATAGACATCTACTATAATTATACTATGTTTAATTAGAGAAAAATTATCTGTTATTCAATAAAAAGAATAGTTACAGCTATGCATGGAACTCCATGTTATCCTTCACTTCCAAAGGAGCTAATACATGGCCCAACTTCTAGTCTTTAGATTCCATTCTACTGACAATGAGGCACCACCTACATAAATATTGCATAATTATGATTTGCATTGCTGGTTAGACAGAGGTATGGTGCTACTTTGGCACATTTATATTGATGGCTAAAGGGAATTATTTTATATATGATTTGGGTGGTTAATAACCGATAAATTTATAGATCTAACACTGAAAAAAATTATCCCATGGAAAGTTTTTCTAATGAATATGGTGCTAGGAAATGTTGGGCTTTGTAAGACCCAAGCAAGGTACAGTCAAGCACTGGTTACTAGAGTTTTCTAATTAAAATGAAATTAATCATTTCATATTATAAAAATTATTTTCATGCTCTAGTTTTCCATCCATCTGATTAAATCATGATACCATTTTATTTTACTAAAGCATAGTTCACAAGGTGTATTATACAATTTGATAGAGGATTAAGACACATACCTCCAGACATTTTCCTTCAAAGTATTCAAGCCTAAAATATGGTTCAATTTTTTCTATTCTATAATTAATTTATTCATTGTACATTTGACACTCAAATTCCACATGGGAGACTCAGAATTTCTTCTAGCCAATTTTAGAATATGAAGACTATTTTAAAATTAAATAAAAACTCTTTTTTTTTCCTTTTTTTTGAATTATGCTTCTCCTCTCATTCCTAATATTTTAACTTATAATTTATAATGGTTTCAGTATTCCATGAGAAAACCAAATCAGATTTTAATTTCATGAGAGAGTAAAAATAATAGTTGTTCATAGTTAGAACATAGTTTGAGGGGAAGGTAGAATGCATTACTCAAACTAGATATAAATAACACACAGCTACCACTTTATGGTTTCACAATGCAGATCTGATCAACTCTTATGAAGTCCATTGAAACTTAAATTTCTATGCTCCCCTTCCTCCAATCATGGCATTTCATTCCATTCTCTTACAAATGGTGAATATTCTGAAGCAAGGTAAAACACTGGGAATTATGGGGAAGCTTTGTATGGCCAGTTTAGTTACCTTGATAAATACATATAAAATAGAATGTGCACTTTTAGTTTGGTTAGTATGACTCAGGAGACTTTATACATAGAGGTACTATATCAAATGTGATTTTTGGTTGGTCAAATACCTCATAAATGGTCATCTGCTTCATGATGAGTTATGGAGACATTACAACATGACACTTTGGATAATATACATTCAAGGACTCTTGTAGTGATAGAGATATCCACAATGAGAAATGTTAGTTAGAGTAGTTAAATTCAATGTTGGTTTGACAAGAAAGACATGAAGATTTTAATATGAGGCACTTTGATACTATACACATAGGTTTGTGATTAATGTTTTCCTTGTGGCTATGATAGTGGTAGATGATTTATAGTGATGTCATCAAGGATTGTATAGATCCATAAATTGGATCAATGAGGATGATTATTAATGTCATCGGTGATGATAGATGTACATCAGCAGGACCGATGAGGTTGCTTTGACCTTGTGTGATACCAATAAATTGTATAATTGTGTTGTGATTGTGAATCGATGTAAACAATGTATCTCAAGCCAAACATGTGTACCCTTAACTTTTGTAGGTGTTATGTACATGTGTAATTTTAACATATTATGTAAACCCCCACATCATTGTATATGTAATAAACCTCATAAACAATGGATCTTCTCTATGTAAACAACATTTTTATGTGATCGTAGAGTGTGTATGTCATGGTACCAATATGGCATTATGTTGTTAAGCCCAATTATTCTCTTATGAATGTGAATATGTTTGTGAAGTACCTTGTGTGCAACTTCTATTATGAAAATGTAGTGTAAAGTAAGTTTTGTTTGTGTAAACATATAATGTATAAGTAAAAATTATTATTATGTAGTAATGTGTTGTGTTATGTAACCCTACATCATTGATCTAGTATTTGGGTACTGATATAAGTATGGGTTTTGAGGGTGGAGTAGAACTATGTTTATATTAGTATATATTGGGTCATGGGCTAGGAAGTGAAGCTTCTCGTAAACTAAAAACCCACTTTTCCCCTTTTCATGAAGTAGGCGCTTGATTATTTTAGGTATGTGAACCATGAGTACTTTAGGCACCATGTGCTCTTCGCACATAATGGTCAATTTATAAATGATGTGTTCCTTCACCCTCCCCTTAGTGGCTATTAAAAGAACAACCTTTGTGATTTATACTTGATGTATCCTTGTGAACCTTTGGGAGACATATGGAGAGAGTGATGTTTTCCTCTTGCCTCCAGGAGGTAATTGAGGATTATATTATTCCTTCTCCCCTTGAGTGGATTTATTAGCCACATAGTGCCATAAAATGAGATTTTATTCCATATTTTATTTTATTTTGTTTTCCTTTTTAAGTTATTTTATGAAACCAACACTTTGTTCTTTTGAATCTAAATTTTCTTTTACACAAATATTGTTTTGATTGGAATTTAAATTTTTTATATTGTGACCATTTGGAATTTGGATATCATTTTATTACATAATTGAGATGATTTGTTGATATTTAGTATTTCTTTTGAAATATCTATTTAAGGCCATTTGACATTTGATTTATTTATTAGATTATGTTGGTGAGGTTTTTTGCTTATATGTTAGAATGTTGATTTTGTGAATGTCATGATGTGAACATTGTATGCCTATTGTGTGTATGGGTGATAATAAGTAGTTTGGAATATAGATAAAGGGTGTGATGAGCTAAATTGTGAGGTCAAGTCTTGATCCATCCTTCTGCCCACCAGATGTAGTGGTTTCATACAAGATTTAGCTAAAGGATTTGCTATCCTATTTTTGGGAGGTCCAATTAGAATCCTTCTTGAGAGGTCTAAGGAGGTTATATGATCTTATACATGATTTGTATATAGCTTATGTTTCATTATTTATTGGGAGGTCTAAGGAGGTTATTTACAAATCATAGTGATTGATTGGTTATTTCAACATTGATATTGCTCTATTTAGATGGTAGTTGATATTATTGTTTAGCATTGCTCAGTATTGTTCTATATGGTTCTTTCATGATTTAATAATTATTCTTCATCTTGAATGTTCATTATGGAATAACACACAATTTGTTTTATATAACCTTAAAAAAGATTGATACTTGTTCAAATGTTGTTTTAGAGGTTTTAACATCAATATTTTGTGATATCAGTTAGTTTGTGATACATAGTGGTTATCATTATTCATTAGTATTGGTCAAAGTTGCTTAGTATTGTTCAGTATAGATTGGCCATGACATGGTACTGATCTTAGTAAGTGTACTTTCACCATGGGATGATGCATATCCTAGTCATTACATCATCATAATAAAATAGTACATTAATTGCACATGCTATGTATCAGAGTTATATAATGGTAGAATGTCTTTGGGTTTTAGTTGGTTGTGATAGATTTGGATGGCACTTAATTATGGAGTGTGATTTTATAGTGGATGGATATTTGTGCACTAACATTTCCTAGGTTTTGATCACATCATTATGTAGTTTAAGAGTTAGTGGTAATTATCTTCAAATGCGATTAAGATTCCTCACATGGTTGTATTACACATCAAGGATGATGCTAAAATTTTAGAGGGGAGAGTGTAATACCCTTTATGTGGATTTGTGTTTCCATAGTAAATCTTAGATTAACTTGTGCATTGGTTTTTTATTTTTTGACTTAGTAGTCTTAATTTTTTCCTAGTCAATTTTGTTAGTTTATGGTGAGTTCACTTATGGATACTTAAACACCTAATAGTGCATATAATTGTTATACATTGGTGATATTCATATACAAGAACGAGAAGATAGTTCATATCTGGTTAAAGTGAATAATATTTCTTTAATGATTTTTTGAACCTCATTAGCTTTCACATTGTAATATGCATCTCCACAGAAGCTATTAGTGACTAATTGCTTTGAATGTGTTTTAAAAGGCCAAGACCAATTGTTCTTTTAAACTTTTGTTAAATCATCTTTCATGGGATTTGTAGCATAGTTATTATTATTAACCTTTTTCCAAATGATGGAAATAAGGCATAATATATCTTTAAAATTACTGCATTCATTTTGCCACCATAATTGGCAAAGCAAGATAAATTTACTTTTATTTAAACCTTTTAAAACATCCTTGTGTTGACTTTTATTAAATTTAATGAGTCTATCATCTAAATTAATGACACTAAGTATGATTAGAATACTTTAATGCTGGTAAGTGTGCCTATTAATGGAGTAGATAGGCTTTGATGGATTCCATACCTTTTCAACTTAGCATTTAATGAGGGGGCAGGATCACCCATACCTATCATAAATGTGGCATAAGAGTGGGAGACAAGCCTCATGGAGGGAATTATGATGCCTGGAGGAGTAGGTTAAAATTTTGAAAATAATTATTGACTAGGGAATTCACACTCAAAACTTGGAAAATAAATGCATGATAGTGGTGAATAAAATGGAGGATGTTTGTTTGAGAAAAGCACAACTTGATTAGGTGTGTGAATGAGGCACTATTTTGAAGCAGAGGCCATGTTTAGAGGAATAACAAGTTTTTCTTATGAGAGAGGACAACCAAATCAAAATGGCATAACTACTAGGTGTTTTGGTGGGAGAATGAAACTATGTGCTTGTTAACTGGGATGTGTCAATAAGAAGAGATGATGCTATGGAATGAAAAACATCATAATCTTCCATAGCATCATCTCTTCTCGTTGGCATGTCCCAGTTAACAAGCACATGGTTTCATTCTCCCACCAAATCACCTAGTTACTACACTATTTTTATCTGGTTATCCTCATAAGTAAAAATTGTTATTCCTCTAAACATGGTATCCACTTCAGAATAATGCCTCATTAACCCTCCTAACCAAGCCATGCTTTACTCAAACAAATATCTTCCATTTCATTTACCATTGTGGTGTATTTATCTTTTAAGTTTTGAGTGTAATTTCCCCAGTCAATAATTATTTTCAAAATTTTAACCTAGTCCTCTAGGCATCATAATTCCCTCCACGAGGCTTGTCTGCCATTCTTTGGCCACATTCATGCTAGGTATGGGCGATCCTACCCCCTCATTGAATGCTAAGTTGAAAAGGTATGGAATCCATCAAACCCTATCTACTCCCTTAATAGGCTCACTTACTAAGATTAAAGTCTTATAATCATACTTAATGCCATTAATCTGGATGATAGACTCATTAAATTTAATAAAAGTCAACACAAGGATGTTTCAAAAGGTTTAAATAAAAGTAATTTTATCTTACTTTGCCAATTATGGTGTTAAAATGAATGCGGTAAGTGAAAATATCTATTATGCATTATTTCCATCACAGGGAAAAAGGTTAATAATAATAATTATGCTACAAATCCCATGAAAGATGATTTAACAAAAGGTTAAAAGAATAATTGGTATTGGCCTTTCACGACACATTCAAAGCAACCAATCATTAATAGCTTTTATGGAGATGCATACTAAAATGTGAAAGGTAATAAGGGTTGGAAAATCATTAAATAAATATTATTCACTTCAACTAGCTGTAAACTACGTTCCCATTTGTATATATGAGGATCACCAATATCTATCAATTATATGCAAGATTAGGTGTTTAAGTATCCATAAATTAAACTTATCGTAAACTAACAAACTTGACTAGGAGAAAATTAGGATTACTAAGTCATAAAATACAAAACTAATGCATGAAATAATCTAATGTTTACTATGGAAACACAAAGCCACATAAAGGGTATTACACAAGTTAGATAGTAGCATTGACACAACCATCCTAGGTCAACACAAGTGTCCATGACTACAGAGGTATAATTTCTAGAATCAGGTGATTGATTTAGAATCTAGATCTAGTCTACTTCCTGCTTGTTTCAGATCTAGATCTGTATTAGCATCAAAACCAACTACGTAACTTTTTTTCATTATCATTTCAAATATCTAACATAGTTATACTTTCTATCTGTAACATATCAACATAGTAAATTTATTATATGTTTTTTCTGAGTTTTATAAATAATTGGCCTACTTTAGAAATAATCTACCATAATTGTGCCCTAGGCTTTCTCTTACCCTTTAATAAAGTATTAAAACAAGGGGAAAAATGAAATGTATACTTAAGAATTAAGTGAGTCATGCAAAGTAACTGCAAAGAAACCTATGTACTACAACATGGAAAAAATTAAAGTGGACTAAAATAACATTTTGACATGTTTTTGACAACAATATCAGCATGATGGATATTGAATCATAATATAGTTACAATAGAAATTAAACTAAATTACATGCCATGTTGGTTCAATGGATTTCCCATTTTCTTTGAGCAGTTTGTAAGCCTACATAATCATTAATCATCATGTACCTTATGTCATAGGCTAGCAAAACCAAACAATAATTATTAATCATCACATATCATTGTCAACAAAAATGGTTTCTAAATATAATTGTGAATAATTATAAATCAATAACAAACATTCATAACTTAACTTTAATAGAGTAGAAATTATATAACACTAGTAAAAACATGATAAAAGATATTAACTTGCAACGTATAAATAACATCACAAGGGTTATCTCCAAGAGCAAGTGTAGAGAAACTTAAGATGAAACTCCTAAGAGATGCCTTTTTAATTTGTATTAAATAACTAGCATTAACCTAAAACACTATAACATAGGCAACTAACCATAAACTAAAACACTAAACTAGAATAAATATTCTTAAAATTAATACAATTGGGAAAAACTATACATTAGTATCAAACATTCATAATAGAGTAACAATTATACTCCAATTATATATCAATAATAAAATATATTAATTTATACAATTAAGTAACACATTTAAAATTGATAAATAATATCACAATAGTTATCTCCAAGAGCATCTTGTAGGATAGAACCCCTTGGAGACACCCTTTCATTAGTATTAACTAAGTATGAAGCATGAACAATGAGAGAACATCACCAAACATCATTAGGGTCATTTGCAAGAGTAATGCATATGTTAAAACCCATTGGAGGCACTCTTTTGTCAACATTAATTAAGTGTAGACACTTAATTTTGATACATGACTAATTATTTGCTATGGCATCAGTGTGTTGATGTGCATATGGATCATTGGCTCACATTAGTCTCTTATTTATGTGTTCTCCCCTAGGTTAGGCTCCATATCTCATTCCCTTGCTTTGTGTTATCCTTACAAATTTAATTTTGGTTCACATTGGGTTAATGATAATATGACCATTCAATCCATAATGCTTGAAAACTTACATATCAACTATTTTCTTACCTTGATATGACCTTGAATGCTCCTAGAATGTCCAAAACATGTTTTAAGGTTTCATGGTTAGCCTACTAGTATCGACCCAACAATCACAGTCATTTTGTTTTATGGGTCCCTTGATCCCTCTTCCTCTACTTTTTTAGATTTTGTATTCCTTGTTTGTCAAATTTCTAGCCTTTTTATGTTTGGATTGAGTTCCATTAAGGACTTAATTTCAATTCAAGAAGTTCATAAGTACACAAACATATTAATGCATTTAAGGGGACAAGAGAAGGAAAAGGGAAGCCTCCAAAAGATATTACACTTTGATTCTCATTACTATCTTCATCTATTAAAGTGTATACACCTGTTGTAAGTCAAAAGTTAAAATTTAGAAGTAACAAAATCTCATAAGTAGTTATTTACACCTCATACATAGGGATAAGGGTCAAAATATTCATATCACACTCAATTGCATAAGTGATGATTGCCAACTTGTCAAAGAGTAGGGGTTTGACTAAGGTGTTCTCATCATAATTTATCTTATTTTTAATGCTTGTGTAAGGTATTTTTCAACCAATTAATGTTTGGAAAAGGGAGAATGAATTCTAGAAGATCTACAACTCAATTTAACAATTTGGGAGGGATTTTTAACAAATAAGAGTAGATGTAGGTGTCTGTGAAATTTATGCTGATTTTGACACCCATGACTAGGATCAAAATCAACATGTCATAATCAACCCAAAAATCATGGCCCTGATTAGGGTCAAACCAATTCAATCTTGAATATTTTTTGAAACTTCTTAGATCAACATCAATTTTATGGGTTTGCTTCACGACTACGTCTAGACCTATTTTCACCTTTTTTCCTTTGACATCACACATGTAATCATAATTTATGTATTTTTATACAAACTCTCCTTGTTAAGTTTCAAGCATCTTAATCTTTGTTTTGCATATTTTAGATTTATTTGTATTGTTATATTGTTGTATTTATACTAGACTTGTCTTGTACAACGTGTTTTTATAATATTAGTGTACTTGTGTTAGTCTAAAACCTTATTTTTCACTTTACCAATAAAACCTTTTGGTGAACCCATGTTATCTTATGCCCAACCTTATTATTTTTTCCCTTTAGGGTTGGATTGTTGTTTATATTTCATATTGGATCCAAATTTATCTAGGGTTTCCATAAACCATTGCCTTGCATGTTTCCTTCCCTTATAGGGTTATCCCTTGTTATTGTTATAGTTATGATTTGTCTAGGGTTGTTGTTTTTTACTTTTCCATCATTAGCCCTAATTCCTTATGCATTGTTGCAAACCCTTGTTTGATTTTTATATATGAATTCAACATATGCCACTCAGGAAGATTATATTTAAATCCCCTATTAGGCAAAGTAATAAATTAAATAGTAAACCAAATAATTTTCTTAAACATTTTTTGACTTGTACTCTACTTCTTTAAAAAAGAAAATGGAAATTGTTAATGAGTTTAATGTTTATTATGTTGATACACATGTGGATAATGACGTGAATATAAATAATATAAATGCGATGATTTAGGTAAAAATGCTATGAATGCTGATGATATGAATGAAAATGTTGCTAATGGATCTCAAAATATGGATAAATTTTATGTAAAGAAAACTAGGGTGGAAATATTTGCTTTGTTTCACACCATTTAAAAAAAATATCTAATGTTATATGTGTTGTGAAAAATAACGCCTTAAATAAAGAGTTTATAGTTGAGGAAATATATTTTACAACTAATCATGGATCATTGAATTCTTCTAATGCTACTCCACCTTTTAGATGTTTTCCTCCCATACTAAATAATGTAGTTATGTTTTAAATTATTGTTAATGTTATTCCCTCTCTTGTTTCTTCTACTCAAATTTATATGTCTTTTCCTTCTCAAATAGGTCTTAATGCTTATTATCTTTTTCCTCACCATCTCAACACATTTTTCAACCTTCTTGATTTATCTCTAGTGTTTCTTAATTGCATGATGTCTCTACTCCTACTTATGCTACTTCTAATCCTTTGGTTCCAACCCCTGAAACTACACTTCTTTGACAAACTATGTAAACCATGAAATTTATGCAAAAAAATATATAAGTAATCACCCAATGGTCTGAAAACAAAGTCATAAATTCAATTCACATGATATATTACTTAATATTTTGACTCGTGAGATCCTTGTTTAGATCATATTCCCATTGGTTTTATAGCTCACAAGTCTAAAATGTTCAACAATAAGGGTGGTCCTTCTCACCGTATCAAATATTTATATGCTTCATGTTTTGACTTTAAACATAATGATAAGTTGTCAAGGAAAATCTTTCATATGATCCTTAAGGGCTATGTTTTTGATTATTCTTATCCTTTATCATCTAGATCTATACACCATTTCAATTCTTTGGCTGATAATTTCTTAGCTCACATTTCAAACATCATTACCATGAAGGTCATGTTTTTAGATATTGATTAACTTAAACAATAAACTAATGAGAATGTTTGTGAGTATGTGCATAGATTCAAAACCATACTTACAAAGATGACTTACCAATTACTTGATAGTGAATTACAAAGTATATTCTCTCAAAGTTTACTCCAACCCTTTAAAGACAAAGTGATCTTCAAATCTTACCAATCCTTCGACAAAATTTTATATGTAGTTATAAAATATGAGATCAATATTATAGAGAGCGACATGCTTTAATATGGTACTAATGTCCCTATCTCTAGTAGAGCCAAATATCAAGGTAAATCAAAATTCAAAATTAAGGCTAATGATGATACTTTTCTACCTAAGAATGAGGCTAATAATGTACTCAATGCAATAGACCAACCATTATACATGATATTCCTTTATCCAAAAAGAGAGTGAAGAAAATTTAAATGATTAATTGAGAGTCCAAAAAATATGCTTAAACAATAGCTTGAATGCAATATGATATCTCTACATGGAGAAAATTTGACCCATCAAGGCCCTTGCATAAATACCATGATCTTAATCCATATAGTTATTATCATAGTCTCCTTGCACATTCTATAAATAAATGCATGACTTTGAAGCATAAAATCCAAGATTTATTTGACAACAACTACATCTAAATAGAGGGTCACACAAATTCTTTAAATGAATCAATTGCTCAACCAAATCAACATCTAAAAATGTTTACCAACCCTCTTCCAAATCATGATACTCAATCCAAAAATCAAGATGATAGTCATATGATAACTCAAAATTAAACTCCACATGTTTATAATGCACTCCAATCAATGGTTTCATAGGTGTGGTGAATGACATGCATAAAGTGCCTCCTCTGATTAAGTTTTACGACCATGAAATTCCAAAAGATGATTCTAACAATGGTTCATTATTCATTCAAGATTTCATAGATACACATCCGAAGTCAACAATTGAAATTATGATTGACTATAGTTCAAGGATTAATGTGTGAAAAATGAAATTCACTACCAATCTTGAATTTATGAATAAAATTCTTATGGGCACAAATTTTTTTATTGAATGATATGATGGTATAACTAGGATATCACTTGGGGACATTACCTTAATTATTTTAGTTGGTCCAAAGAAGTTATTAGTTTAGTTTAAATAATTGAAAAATAATGTGGTATATTACATATTGCTCAGATGACTATGGCTTAATTAAATGAAATTAATCCCATCATCACCACACCAGTGTTTGAAAATTTTCTATGATAATAAATTTATCATCATTCTAGACACTTTTAACAAGCCTCCCAAACAAGTCCAACATGAGGTATTACATAAATAGCTACTAAATAAGTTAATAATATGACCTTGAGTACATGCAACTCTTGTTAAAGTACCTACTTATTCACGTACTAAAGTAATATTATTACCACCTTCTGGGCATATTCAAAATAAAACACCTACCAAATATCTATACAATTGACACACCATTCAAATAATGGAAAGTGAAACCTTACAAAATGATAATTCAATCATTTTCAATAACAATGATTACCATGGAAATGATGATAACAATGATACCTACTATACTGCCAATGATTATACTAATGAAAATAATAATGATGATGATTCGGTAGTCTATCCATATCAAACATTCATATCTTATATTCAATTGACACATCATGGGATCTACCCCAACTAGTACGCCAAGGCTTATATATTTGTTAACCAAGTAAATATTAAAGTAGTGGTATTTCCATAGTCCATGTGTTGAGTATGTTTGGATTTTTGGTTAAAACTGTGTAAAGAATGGATAGACTTCCTTCACTTAATTTTTTAATTAATACATTGAATCTATCTAAAAGTGAGGTAAAAATGGGTATCACATATGATATTTATATATCCTATCTATGATTCAAATGGTTTGAGCCTCTAAAAATTCTTTCCTCAAAGCCTCATCACTAATATAATAAATATTCTCACTTTAAGCATGGGTCCATCCGCCTTTAAAAATACATTAGGCTAAAATAACCTTACGTAGATACTAAAATATGACACACTTGTAAATGTTAGTCATGACCTATCATTACCTCACATGACTTGTGAATACACATATGACTCTTACACACCCTTCTCTCCTATCTGCTTACCTTCTATGGGGTGACCTTATTGATTTTTTATTAGTCACATATAAGAATTCCCTAGTTTGTGTCTAGATTATTCATTATCATACTTAGACTATCTTATAATCATTTGATCATTATTTCTATCTTTTTAAATGCCTCTATAGATACTAGATTTGAATTATATAACACATTAATTTTATACACTTTGAAAATACCTATCATGGTTGTACCCTTCATCTCTAAGACCTTGTTGATGTCAAAATTATTGTGTTCACTATCTCGTTGTGCCAAATTGCTTATCTGTTAGTCTGGCCATTTGTTATTCTATTGACTAGGCCTTCTATGCTATTCAAAATGCTCTAAACTTGATCATTATCCTTCTTTACCAGTTTTAGACTTGTTCATGTTTTCTAGCTTTGCAAACACTTACATCCTAGGTGCCTATGTCAACACAAGTGTCCCTTTTCTAACTAAGAGTATAATGCCCAAAATTCATCTAATTTACAAATGTAACATGTCCTTATGGTCGACTTAAGTGATTTAGTGTGAGATATTTTACCAAAATATTGGTATATATACAAGATCAATCCTCAATCATAACCCATCTAACAAATTCATACCTCTCACATCCAGAGCAACAAAGGAACTATAAATTGAGAATTTAAGTGAGGAAAGCTACCCTATTCATTCTCATTTCCATATTAGTTATAGGAGCAATCTATCTATAGGTTTTAATTACTGAAGGAGCAACCCATGAGCCATATTTGACATGTTACAAGCTAGGTCATTGTATGCAATTGATTATCACATATTATACCCTTGTGCGCATACAAGATAATATGTAAGGGATAAATACATAAATATGAGGCCCTCTTCAAAGTATTGGCTATGTAGGCAACACCCATTGATAGGGAGGTCCTTGGGGCAACTCAATACCATGGGCAGATTAAGCCATTTTTCCCATAATCACTCTAAGGGTGAGGAATATAGGGTTTGATCATTTAAAAAAGATAAACAACATATGCGAATGATATTTATACATCATAAGAAAGGTGATAAAAAACCCATAAGGCTCTAGTTGATTGCATTTAGACCCAATTAGTATTTTCTATAGGACACCTACATCTAGATCATATGCTTACATCGACACAACTATCTAGATCTAACGCAAGTACCCAAGGCCACATAATGTAAAATTATAGGATCAGATGACAATTCTAAGATCTTGATCTAGTAAGTTTCTTTTAGCTTAGATATACATGTGCATAGTAAAATAACTAGGTACTCTTGTTTCTAATTTATCATGATATCAATCAATAGTTGTAATTTTTATTTTTGGCATATCTTAGTGTTTAAATTTAGAATATTATTTATCCAAGTTTGGAAATTAATTAGATACATTTATCACCCTTGTGCTTAATAATTTCTATATTCTTAACCCTATTTACCCTTATATCATCAATTTAGGGTTAAACATTTGGTGAACTCATTTCTTTAAGCAAACCCTAATTTACCCTAAGGTATTCAACCTTGTGAGGTTTTTCATTGTTATATTTTTCCATATTTACTCTATTATTTATATACAATGTAGGTGTAACCCTAAAATAGTTGATGTTTCTATTGAGCACTTAAAACTTCCTCATTGTCCATCGAAGATGACTCAAACCAATGAAGTGATAAATCATATGCCTAATGAAAATGTCAATAATGAAATCGAGTAAAATACCGATGAATTTATAATAGAAGATGATTATGATCATGAAAATAATGAATCTAATGAAAACAATGAACATGAATAAATATATCGAGAACAAGTACAAGCTCTTGCTTTGTTTCGAGAATGTATTTGGAAAAATCCAAAAGATCTTGATGAGATATTCATAGCCATATTAGAAACCAAAAAAGAAAAAAAACATAGATGAAAAACCAAGTGCATCTATTGATCATACTAGTAGAGCCATGGGACATCCATGTATACCAATAACCCTCCCCTTCAGCACATCATCACTTCATACTTTTAAAGGGGGCAGGGGTTATGTGTTTACATCATTGTTCCCTAAAAACAATTATACTATTGCTACATCCTCCATGGGAAACATTGGCCCTTCAACCCAATTGCTAATTTTAATGCCTATATCGACTCAAACTATGGGTATACAACCTTTGGTGACTTCTCAAAATTCAAACCAAGTGATCAAAAAGTGCAAGATCTTGTTCAAACTATACAACTTTTGCAAGCCAAGGTTAAAAATATTAAACAAAATTATATGAAATCACTTGATGCTATTGATTCTCAAGATGTGTTGCATAAGCCTCTTTCACAATGAAATATCTTAGCACCCATTGCCAACTATTTATGTTTCACCTAAGTTCACATTTTATGATGACAAGGGTGCTCCTAAACAACATCTTTGATCTTTCTATGTGGCATGTCTTGATTATGCCTCTAATGATAAAATTTTAACCAAATTATTTCTAAGGAGCTTTAAGGAATATTCTCTAAGGTGGTTCTATGATTTACCAATTCAATTAGTATAAGCATTCAAACCTCTTGCAAACAGTTATTGGCAAAATTCTTTATCAACATTACTGAAAAGGTTTCCTATGCCAAAATTTCAAAGATCAAACAAGGAACGAATGAATATGTCTTGAGATAAAATACAATGTTAGCTAAAATGACCAATCCAATGGCAGATAAAGAGATTCAAGACATCTTCAAGTAAATTTTTCTTACACCATTACACGAGTCCATTTTTTTTCAAAAAGTTCAAATCTTTTGATGAATTATGCCATATTATTTGTGATCATGAAATGCAACTTATTTCATTTTAAAAACTGAAGTATGTAACAAACACACTAAATACATGCTATACCAAGTTTACTATCAAGCTGAGTTACAAGGTGAAACCTACATAACCTAAAAAGGAAATAATTACTATAGTTAATACAATGTCATAACAACCTAATCAAATTGTCTTATCCAATGGACCAGGGAGATAATTTTCATGCTTACTTGAGTATCCAATTTTGTTACTTTTTAAACTTGTGGAGTGTCACCTTATATCTCTCCCTCCTCATATATAAGTTGACATGAGTCGACCTCTACCCAAAGGATATGATACAAATGCTTATTATGACTATCACTATGGCCTTGGCATTCTACGAACAAATGTTTTACCTTGAAGCAGAAGATCCAAGACCTCATCGATGACTAAAAAATTACATTTGATTATTCTCCAAAGGAATCAAACTCATAACTTGGTGATCACCAGAATCAAAAGATATTTAATAATCCTTTGTAAGACTATTCTAAGAAGGATCCAAAAGTACAAATGACATATAATACACATCTTACATCACATTATGGGCACCCATTAGATGGGATTATTGATAATTATACATGATATACACCTCCCATGGTTCAGATACCTTCCATTACTTTCAATGACAATGAGATTATGGATGATGACTCAAATCTTCATTTATTATTTATTCAAGCATACCTTAATCACCAACCTATACACAATATTATGATTGATAATGGTGCTAGCAAGAATGTTTACACCATGACATTACTTATGAATTTGGTTTATACACATGATGATTTACACCCTTCTAAAAATTAGTTAGAGCATTCAATGGGACATCACAACATGTTATTCACATTGACCTACCTTTATAGTTTGATCTAGCATAGTGATTACTATCTTTTCAATTATACCTTACATGGGAGTCTTTGACATGTTGTTGGGATTATATTGGATACATACACTTCATGAAATACCTTATAAAATGCATGGTTGTGTTAAATACTTTTATGCCAATAGGGTAATTATAGTTTCTAGAGTTTAATATGAATGCCCACTTGAACAAGAGAAGTTTATACCTAGGCAATTAATTATCAAACCTACTAAGGTTAAACCTCTGTGAAATGGTAAGTAATAAGTAATAAATTTTTTTAGGTGTCCAATACTTTATAAACCATGACAAAAAATATACACAATGGATTCCACATAATCCTTATCTACTATTACATATGTGTTGTTAATCAGGAGTGTTACCCTTGTGAGAATGTGTGTTGTTTCTCATTCCTACTGAAAAATGGAATCTCTCCTAAGTGTGGGTGAATTTTTAAGGGATATAAACTCTAGATAGAGGGTTGGTTACCTTGATGCACTCACTAAAATAGATCTTATTCCTACTAACTACTAATTTTTTACTATGAAAAGGGTGAAAAGGATACTGCTTGTACTAGGATTGAAATGAAAAAACTTTGAAATGAAGGTGATGCACCAAATAATATGACCACTTATGATTGAAATTGACACTCTTAGGAAGGGAAGAAGCTTTTACACATTATCTTCACTTCAGGAATGACTTTTACAATAATGTTTCATGTAAAGGACTTCACAAACTCACTCTTTGTATGGAAGGTGAAAAGGTATTGAATTCACATCCAAACTTAGATTAAGATTGATATTGACACTTAGATTAACTTTTAGAAACTAAAATATACTATATGAAGGTATAGAAACTAGACAATAACTTAGGAAAACAAATGATTCACAATGTTATATCAATGGCAATCACCATACACTTCACCAAAACCTAAAAATAGAGGAAAAGAGCTTTTTATTTTTTCAAGAGGTACATACAAAAAATTGTTAGCCTTTCAGCATAGCCAAAATGAAAGAGATAATAACATTCTAGAAAAGAGAGTACAAATATAAAATCAAATTATGGGGAGACAAAGCAACCCCAAAATAGGGATGTCAAACTTGGTCTTCAAACCCCTCAAGTGTTATGTAGTGTTTCCTTCAATCTCTCCTTTCACTTCATGTCCTTAGGGTGGTATAGAGGTAGAGTATCATGTGTTGAGGAAGCTTGAAAATTTATTCATCATTGATTGGTCAAGTTTGACCACTTGGAAGGTGCCTATATCCTTGCTTGACACCCTTTATACTAGCTCATATGCCTTTATTAAAGAATAAGTCTTCCTCCTTGAAAATAGGACTTTAAGTCTTCATTAATTCTCAATTTAAATATTATTCTAATCCATTAATGAGGTATCTCCACCTTAATTGGGATGTTACAAGACATATTGATTCTTGTTTGAGTCTTTCAACATGCTAGGCATAGGAAGGAAGGAAGGTCTTGTTAGGAGTTCTAGAGACATTTTCAACCTTTGAATCCTTATTCCAACTAAAATTGAATTATTCTTACTTGAATATGCATAGGAGGGAGATAAAAACATCAATAAAGCCTCTTGAATAACTTCTATGCATCAATTTAGTGCTTTGATCACTTGACTCCTTCATGAGCAAAGAGGCATAGGAGAGAGAAAATTAGGTTTGGCATTGAACCAAAAAAAATCCCTATATGGATAGATTTTAAACATCAATTCAGATCTGAAACAAGTCAATTAGAGCCATCTGACCGTCCAAAAGATACCATTTTGTTCATTTTGCTTATTTTTCCACTTATTCCTTGTAGCCTTAAAAATTGGTAAAGCTCCTTGTCCAAAAGAATGTACAAATCACCTTGGAAACATGAGCACATTTTTTAGTACCCTCTATCCCCTTATAACTTTATAGTAAATTTCATGACCTAAATCCAAGTTAAATTATCCCTTTTCTATCATCTCTCTCTCCAATTAGGCCTAATTAGGTCTCCTAGGCCTAGAAAGAGAAATTTGGCACAAATGACCACCCATACATGTAAAATATGCCAAAAATGTTTGATTAAATTTACCTATCCTAAGACCATATTCCATTCCAAATTTTAAGTTTTGTAATGTTGTGTAGATGGGCAAACCATGAAATGGTCATTAGTATGCCTAGATGCTTTTTTATACTTGAGGTGTTGTTGGAGATGTTTTTCATGAAAATTGTAGGTTTTGATATTTTAAAATGAATTCATGAGACCTGTAGGACCCTTAAAAAACTCATACCTTGAGATTAAAGTCCTTTATTACACTCTTAAGCCTTCACTATTGATTTTGGGCTTATAAAACTAAGTTTTCTCAAATGTTGAGCTAGTGGCCAACTTGCAGGGACTGTATAACAACTTGGAAGAATTTTATAAGAGTTTAGATGATCATTAAACTTATATAAAGTCCACTTAAACACATGAACATTTTTTAGATATCATTCCACTACCTAGACCCTCATAAACAAGCTTAAAACTACCTATTTTGCCTTGTGCCATATGGTACTGTACTTGCACCTATGAACATACACATGAAAGTGAGCTCAAGAGAGTTTTGAATATAATAAATACCATTTATAAGTCAAACCATAGCATTTATAGGCATCAAAAAACAAATCTCTTTAATTGGGTCAATTATAGGGTTAAGGAGGGTTTTAAGAAGTTTACGTTCTTAATAATGGTTCATAAAGGATAAGGGTCCATTCCAAAAAAAAATTACAAGAATTTATGGTATGGGGACTCCTTAAAATATCCTATGGGTTTGAGTTCCCATGAAAAACCTCATGCAATATCTGAGCAAACAAAGTGACCTCTTCGAGCTCCTTCTCAAGCAAAATAGGGTTTTATCACCTTTTGATGATTATTCATGCAGTTGTGAAGCCTAAAGACCAAACCAATGTCATGAATTTGAATAATGGGACCCTCATAACACCTCAAATAACCTTATCTTACCATACACCTTCTACAACAAGTTTTAAACTCTTCAAATCTACCTCTTGGGTTGGTGATTGTGTATGTTAAGGTTGAGAAAGACCATTTGGAGTCTTAAATCATCAAAACTCACTTTCACAGCAAAAAAAACTCCTAAACATGTTTTTTAAAGATCTATTAAATGATTTAAAATTATTTTATATAATCATTTAACCTCAAAATAGGTTTGAAACACTGAACTCCACTATTGTGGATTGTTATGCAAGTTGGATTTGTTGACCATAAATGTCTATAAACTGAGTTTTCTCTCCTCCTCTCATGATCAAAACTTGATGAAGGTATTTATTGAGGTCATCTACATCCTTTCCTACTATTATACATCCAACATCAATGAGATAAACATGCTATCCTCACTATGCTTGCGAGTGAGATTGTAGGTCACTAAAAGGACTGTGTTAGATTGTGTATTATTCTATTGAGTTTATGATCTTAAAAGACACCTTTTATGGACATGAATTACATTCATACTCTCAAATATTATTAAACTAAATCATAACACAATCCATAATGTCACAAGTGTGACCTCTCTCCAACTACTCACTCTTCACAAAGACTGCATGTAGGTGCATCGACTGTAGTGGCTATTATCTGCTCTTTGGCTTACATGAGGAATTATATGACTTTAATAAAAAATTAAGTAGGTATATGATATGTATTTAAGATTCCTTAATATTTTATGAATACACCTAAACCTCCAATATCCACTCACACACAAATTTCTTATTTACTGTGCATGGTTGATTGTGTTATTTACCTTGCAAACTGTAGGTTTCAAAAGGCTTGACTGTATGTATTCATGATAAATTTCCTTAATTTTAAAGACTCCTTGTGATTTTAGATCCAACTCCACCTTCCAAGAAATGACTGATCAACCAAAATTTCAACCATACCATTGTGTTTCATACTATGTTATTAACCTTAGACCTTAGTTCGGTCCCCTTAAGCTGGCTATAGGTGTAGATTTTGGAGTTTTAGGCCTCAATAAAGAAGGTAAAAGCATATAAGACTATTGAATAGGTCTGAGACATTTGAATTTATTCACTTCATAGAACCTTGTGGAGATGTAACACATGCACTTCTTCCTCTAAACTATGAATGTCTTCACCCTACTTGACATATAGGCCACTTTAATTCACTATAACTATTGTAGGTCAATAACCAGTTAGCTTCCTCTATTAACTACCATACTTCTAATATTTAATGGATAATAGTCAAGTCATCCATAATACAATCTCACATTACATATTTTCATGAATGACATAAGTTCACTTTACATATGAACCTAGTTGACTGAGCTAAAATGTATGGCTGTAGATACACAAGTAGTTTTTGTACATACTATAGGTGTAAAATCCATTCCACCTACCTCCATGATGCCAAGATGCCATAATATTCATTGATCTCATTTAGAACTATTGACACCAACCATTTGTCTCTCATACTTTCTTGAAGTATCCTAATAATGAATGACTGCTATAGGTGTGCATTATGCTCACTGTACAGACTATATAAAGACATATGACATGCTTGGTAGTAGGGAAAACATGATCCCACAAACCTTTACTAACTTAACACATCCCACCAACTTGGATAAGTATTCAAGGAGATTGATAAGCAAGGAAAACAAAACATTATTTTTTACCTTTAAAAATGCTAAAGTACCTTAATCTCTACTAAACTGAGTTTTAAGGTCTTCAATTATGACTCTAACTTGTACCTTGGTAACCTTTAGATCAATCAAATTCATTGAAGGGAATTATCTTACACTCATCTAACACATTCATAACACATTTTTGAGAACCACACAACGTTTTAAAGGTCTCTAAAGTTGGTAACACAGTCATACACAGTCTTGACTTTGTTATTTAGGCATTTGAAACTCTAAAGATATCTTTTACTCTCATAGTATCATTAGTCATCCTGAAGACTCATATAAGCATTAAGAAAAAAAATTATTCCCTTCAAGAAACCTTGTCTTCATGAATCTTCTCAGTTCCTGTCATCTGCCATGATGTTGTCTTAAGCTACTCATTAGGCTTACAAGTGCTCTTTTGAGCTTTAAGAGAACATAGTCTTAAAACCTCATATGGAATGTCCTTGCAAGGTAAGTTCAGAATTTATCACCTTTTATAAATACTTTAAGATCATGTTGAGGTGATTGAGATAATTTGACGTACTTAAAATCTCATTAGACCTACAACTGTACCTTGTGGAAGGCCCTATCTCACTCAAGCTACCTTAAGAAAGACCCTCTTCAAGATGAAGGCACATGAACATTTTTATTGGATGAAATAGGTGTATTTTACATAAAACATGAACTTGAAAAATCCTAAAAATGAATACACTCAACTTATATCTCAAACATGCTTGAAAACTGCCAAATCTCAAGTTCAAGACAGGCAACCAGTTTCCTATAAAAAGACTCTCCATCAAGATAAAGTACTTAATGAGTATACCATGAGAAAATCCCTATTTGACCCTGATATCATCCCCCTATAACAATTTTTCTCCATCGAGCTCTGAAGTGAAGAAATGGAGACAAACCTGGACCCTATGTGGATGACTAGGGCACAATGACCCCCTTACACTCTTAATGATTGTTCATAAAGATGGGGGAATGAATATGAAAAACAATGTCACTAAATTAAATTTTATTAGGGTCCCTATCATTTTCCAATATCTTTGGACCTAAATTTTTCTCTCCTTCCTGTATTGAGCAAAAATTGATGGCCTTCCTAGAGTTGCCAAAGAGGTCGATATAAGAGATAAGTTAGTTTTATACAATTTTATGCATATAACACCATCAAAACCAGGATTTTAACCTTTTAATGAATAAATAAGGTCTTGAAGATGCATGAAGGTCAATTACACCTTGAAGAACTATACAAATAACCATAAAATATGCCTTTTTGACACTAAAATTGATAAAATCACTTGAAAAACCTGATGAAACTATTGAAAAAGGTATTTATTATATCTTTTCATTCCTAAATAGGTAAAACATATCATTTTTATGATATTAGACTATCATTAACATGCAAAACCTACTCTAGAAGCCACAAAGTGATCCAAAATTTAGTCAATTGGGTCATGATTTTAGTCAAACATATCACCAACTAGTTTGATCAATTCTAAAACATGTCATGACCTTGACACAAGCCATGAGGCATCTCAATATGTTCTAGACTCTTTTCATCACTTGAACCAACCCATAACTGATCAAGAGGTAGCTAAACAAATACATGGCCATGATGATCAAAACCTTAAACTCATCAAATTTCCCTTAAACTCTGTTAATCAAGGTTTTGGATGATCATATTAAAGACATTATAATAAAAACATAGCATATAATAGGAAAAACAACATGGCAAATAAAATTTCAAGTGATAGGGGTGATAATTTGACCTATCAAGTCAAAATTATTAGCATTTTGGTGACTCAACTGGGTAACATGTCTATTATACTTAAGAACTAGACCATTGCCGTCTCTTTTAGACTCATAAGATCACTCTTACATTATAAAATGAACATTAATATATCTGATCAATGACTACAAGAGTCTTGACTTGAAATAAGATAACTATTTTCCCTCTAAAACAAGGAAAGAAAACACATAAAATAAGGGAAATAAATTAACAAGACACATGTGCAATAAGATAAATTATTTGAAATGAAACATAAACAAACTAATGTGTTAGGAAAACAAACAAAAATACTATGTACAAAGAACTTAACTATTAATATCAATGCTTTAAATGTATCACATTGATTGGGATTAGAAGCTCCTCACCATCCATCTTGGCAAGTTAGAAAGCATTGTGGGATTTGAAGCTAGAGATTGTGTATGGGCCACTCCAAATGGAGTCAAACTTGGTGTGCCTTCTTAGTTTAGCTTTGCTCTCATCCCACTTGAGAACCAAATCTCCTTCTTTGAGATTCCTTAAAGAGGCTCCTTTGTCAAATGCTCTCTTCACTTGTGTTTGATGAATTTTTATGGCCAACATGGAATGATTTCTAACTTCTTCTATCTCCATAAGCTCAACATACCTTACGTCCATTAGTTCATTTTACAATAACTCCATTTGGTGCATTAGTTCTAAAGCAAGAAACTCGAGTGAAATGGGCAACCTTGCTTCCTTACCATAAACCATGTATGGTGAATTGGCTATAAACCTTTTGTATGTGATCCTATCAATGCATAGATCTGACTTCAACTTCAAATGCCATGATCTCTGATTATCTTCAATAGTCCTTATGATCTTCAACATATTCTTGTTGGGGGATTCAACAAGGCCATTGCCTTGTGGGTAGTGGTTTGATGAAGTGCTAAGGTATACACCATGTTGAACAGCCCATTGATTGATATTTGATCCCATAAAAGCCATGACATTATCTTATATGATGGTGGAGGAAGTGCCAAATATTATAAGCAAACCTTCATAAAAGTCTAGCATATTGGATTCGTTTGCTTCCTTCAAAGCTACTACCTCTATCCATTTGGTGAAGTAATCCATGATAGTAAGGATCCGCTTATGACCCGATCTTGAATGTGGGTTAATGAGGCCAATGAAGTCCAAACCCCATTGGACAAAAGGTTGATCCACTAAAATTGGTTGGAGGGGTAAGGCTGTAAGTCTTTCTTTTCCTGTAAAAATGACACATTGCTTGCATTTTCTCACCCAAGTGTGACAATATTTGAATATGTTTGGGAAATATTACCCACCTTTCATAATATTAGGGGCTGTAGTTATTGCTGAGAAATGCCCTCCACCATGTCCATCATAGAACTCTTCAAACAATCTTTTTGTTTGGCTTGGTTCTATACACCTTAACAACATACCATTGATGTGTTGCTTGAAAAACACACCATCAGAAAGGAGAAAGGGAATGGATTGAAATATAAAATCTCTTCTCCTTGATGCACTTAAGTTAGGAGGATAGAAACCATCTTGGAGGTACCTTGCCAAGTCTTGAAACTAGATTAAAGATTAGGTATGATTAGCTGTAACTTCTTCATCATTAAGCACTAAAACTGATTCCTTATTATCTTACAAGTCTTGTAGGTTAGATGTTCACATAATCCTTTACCTCTAATAAAATTTTTGACCTTTATTTCAATTTCATACACCATTACTCTTATTATCCAACCTGCCCTCTTCTCATTTATGTCCTTGTTCAATAAAAACTCCTTGATACTTAAATGAACAACCATTATATGTATCCTATTGTTAGATAACAAGTGTCTACACTTCTTAAGAGATCTAACTATTTAAAGAACATGTTTATATACATAAGTATACCTTGTCTCATATTCCTCTAAGCCTTGACTGAAGAAAGATATTAGCTGCTTCAAAGCTTCATGATTTTATTGCATGAATATACCTAAAATGGTGTCTAAATTAGCATTTGTATACAAGATGAAGTTTTTAAAGATTTATAAGGGTAGGAACACTAGCTATTGCTTGTTTTCTCTCTTCAAAATTCCTCATGCTCTCCTTAGACCAATTGAAACTTTGATTATTCTTAAACATGGTTGTAAGTGGCTTTGCCAACGTTACAAAATCATAAATGTATCTCCTTATGAAATTGATTTTGCCTAGAAAGCTTTGTAATGCCTTTTTATTCTTAGGTAAAGATAGAGAAAGTATGGAGTCTATCTTCTTAGGATCAATTCTTAAACCATGCTTTTAAATCACATGTCTAAGAAGCTTACCTTTATGTACCGATAAGACACACTTCTTGGGGTTAAGAGACACCCTAAATTATCTACATATTTCAAACACTTCTTTGAGATGAATCATGTGTTCTCTTGCACTCTTTGAAAATATAGTTATGTCATCTAAATAAACAAGGACAAACTTGCTGATTAGACCTTGGAATTCCATATCCATGGCTCTCTAAAAGGTTGCTCCAACATTAGACAAATTAAGTGGAATTTTCTTATATGTAAAGCTCCCCCACTTGGTAGTGAAGGCTATCTTAAAATGATCTTCCTCCTTAACAAGAATATGATTGTAGCCACTATACCCATCCAATAAAGAGAACCTCCATGAACCTACTAATAGCTATAAAAATTGATCCATGGATGGCAATGGGTAATGATCCTTAAGAGAAGCCTTGTTCAAATCACAAAAATCTACACAAAGTTTGATTTCACCATTTTTATTCTAATGGAACAAGGTTTTCCACCCAAGTAGTGTTATTGATTGGGAAGATGATGGATGATTCAATGAGCTTATGAATCTTAGTTCTCATCAAAGGCCCAAGTTTTGGATTGATGAGTCTTTGCCTTTGTCTAAACAATTTGGTTTCAGCTTCTAGCTCAATGGTGTGTTGAGCTAAACTTGGATCAAATCCCTTCAAATCACTATACCACCATGCAAATGCATCATCAAAGTTCCTACATAAATTAATGAATGATTCTTTTTATGATGGAATACATACTTTACCTAATTAAGACTCTTTCCATCTACCATCTCAACATTGGCATAATACTCTTACTTATCTCTCTTCATCTCATCATCTCTACTGAATATGTTTTCAAGAGTGACCAATCATTTGGGAAACTTTTTGGACTTAAGTTGAACAATTTGATCCCCATACTACTACAAGATTTTTGACTGATTCTTGGAAGAGAATTCAACCTCCTCTTGCAAGAATCTAACAATCTAGTTGTCATCCTCAAAAACTTGTCAGTTATCATGATTATTAGGAATGGAATGCCTCACCATAATTTTGATATATGACTATTTTTCTCACTCCTCACATCAACTAGAATACTGAATTGATCTCCTATGGTAGCTAATCTATTTGCATGTTTATTCATTTCTCTTTGCACCACTTGAATATCAAAAATTTGAAAATATTTAAGTAAGTCCAAAACTCTATGATTGTAATATCTAAGCAATGAATTCTTACATACATTTAGTCCTCTCACTTGGTGAATTACAAGTTCACTATTACCAAAAATCTGCAAGACATTGATTTCCATCTTCCTAACCCACTGCAAACCATGGACTAGAGCCTCATATTATGCTACATTATTGGAACAACCAAAATAAAATTTAATAAAAAAAATACCTTTGTTTTTTAGGTGATACTAGCATCATTCTGACCCCAGTACCATGTTTTTTCCTTGACCCATCAAAGTAGAGCTACCAAAGACCATCTTTTGACTCATTTTCCTTTATTATGGCTAAAATTTGTGCATTATTTTCATGAAGGCAATAGACACCAAGTCTCTCCTCTTCAATCATTATATATGGATCATGTTCATGCAAATTTGAAGCCCATTCATCAAGGAATATATTAGGAACTCCCTCAGGAGGTGAATTAGCTTCTACTTCACTAACTTATTCCACCTCATTCAATATAACACAATTTGTGTTCACAACACTTGGCATGTAAGGATCCAAGTGAAAGTGTGTAATGGGATCATAATTAATAGTTACCTTGGTCCCATACCATGTTATTAATATGAAATAATTCCAATCAAGTGATAGATAATCTCCAATATTTGAGGTGAAGTCTCTAAACAAGCACATGGAAAAATAAGGAGGCAAGTCCACCACCACTACATCCTATTGAATATTAACATTTGAGAAAGCATTAAATGTTAGTTTCAGGTCTTTGATCATGCCAAATATATTTATTAGTGAGCCATATATCTAAAATACCCATTTGGTGTTTGGTTCATACACCAAACCAATCTTGTCTGCAATCTGCTTAGGCATGACAATACTACTCGCTGCATTGTCTACCATACAATTGTGAACTAAAGTATTACCAATAATAAAATAAATATAAAAAGGACGTGTTTTTTTATATTTTACCTCATATTTACCCACTTTTACTTATTTTTTTACTTATTTCACTTGTTGTGTTGTTGGTTGATCTGAATTTACCAAAACTATGCTCTCTTTCTCAGCTGATTTTGGTGACAACTTAAGGGCTGAAAGATACTAAATTAGCATGTCCTTTTTCCTTGGGATTTTTAAGGATTCTCACATTCTCATGATACTATTGGAACTCTTCATATGATTAATTATACTAACTAGAGTTGTACTTACCTTTGGCTACCCTCTTTGCATAACTAATTAATCTTGTACTTGTGGTACTTGATGAGACTTGCCAACCTCTATGTTCTGATTTTTCTATAATGTTGGGGAAAAAAAATGATTATTTACATTATTAAGAACAAGAGGAGGTGTGTTGGGAACATGATTCACATCCTCAGTCTCTTAAATTGATCTTTTCTTTGCTCTTATTATAGTTGTAACCACATTGCTTGTAGTTGTAACCACATTGCTTGAAGTACCAAAATCACCAACTTGATTCAAGGCTACATGGTCATTAAGTTTCCACTTCTTAAAGGTTGAATCCAACTTCCCTTGTTGTGATGTTCTTTATATTTTTATGCCATACTCTTTCTTTTTTGACCTTATTAAAGAGAAGCCTCTTCCTAAATCATTTGAGGCATCACCATGTATTGGCTGACTAAGGCCTGATTTTGCATATCATTATGATTTGATGGATGCTAACCTAAATCTAACATCATATTATTTTGAATTGGCATAGGAAAAATATCTTTAGATGATGGAGTATTAGGATCAACTGATGCATATGACTTGGCCTATGTGATAGCTCCTTGATCTTGATAAGGTCTTTATTTTCTGAAGCCTTGATAAGGAAGTTTATTGTCTCTAAAATGGTGATATGTTGGTTGATTAGGTGCTTGGTAAGGCCTATTTTCTTGGTAGCACTACCTTTTTAGTTGGAAAATTTCATTCCCAAAGGATTACAACATTCCTTTGAGCTTTCTAATCTTAATTGATTGGTTAGGAAGGGTTGAAACTTGTGCATGGGGGGATGGAATAGGAGCTATATGAAGAGCTTGAGGGGCTAGTATTTCTATGAAAAAGGCATAGGAGGTCTAGGTGTCAATTTTATAGCCTATATCAAACTATTCTCTACTCTAATTTCCACTTCATATGCATTTGGTAAAGTGGTGCCACCCATTGATTAAATCATACACTAATGTTTGAATTAAGAGTTCTTAGATAATATAGAAAGGCATACTCTAGAGATGGTTTGATCATTAGAGTTATCCTAGTCCATGTTTTTTGGAATCTGAGGTTAAAGTCAGTCATGAACTCATGAGGATCCCTCTTTATGGTGGTGAATTTCTCAACCAAGGATAGGTGGTAATATTTATCCTCAAACTGCCTAAAAAGGGCTGCACCTAAGTCATCCCAAGAAGCAATGGAATTTAATGGAAGGTTTCTATACCACTGTAGTGCTTTTCCTTTGAAGGATGTAATAAGTAGTCTATTAGTTACATTCTCTTGGACAACATTGTGGACTGAACAAAGGTTAGCTACCTATTTTATGTGATAAATAGGCATGGTTTGATCTTCTCATAAGAATAAAATAATTCTCTTAAGAGCTGATGCTAGTATATCATTATATTGGGCAATATTCAATGGGTTTCCTCTGTTAAATGAGATAAACACTTGGTTTTTAGTTGCCATTTGTATAATGGAAATTGAATTGTCTAAAATAATAGGTTGACTAAGAGATTGAAATAACTTTCTATGATAAGGATTTGCCTTTATAAATCTTGTCCTTTTATAAGAATGAGAAGGCAACTCAATAAATTCAAAATGAATACCTTTGCTAGATGATCTTGTGGTAACCTTTGACATGAAGGTTATGTTAGCCTACTGCTAAGAATGTTACAACCACAAGGAATCCTATGGTTAAAATTATGATAAATGTCCTCTACTACTACAAATGTTTTTCCTCAACTCCAAACTTCAGCTATGCTAAGGAGTATGTGTCCCACCAGGCATGCCAAAAATTATTGTCAATCAGGAGTGCTACCCTTGTGAGAATGTATGTTGTTTCTCACTCCTCCTAAAATAAAAGAATCTCTCCTAAGTGTGGATGACTTTGTAAGGGAGATAATATCTAGATAGAGGGCTGGTTCCCTTGATGGACTCACTAAAACTAATCTTATTCCTACTAACTACTAATTTTTGACTATGAAAAGGGTGAAAAGGATACTACTTGTACTAAGATTGAAATGAAAAAAACTTTGGAATGAAGGTGATGCACCAATGAATATGACCACTTATGCTTGAAATTGACACTCTTAGGAAGGGAAGAAGCTTACACACATTATCTTCACTTTAAGAATGACTTCTACAATAGTGTTTCATGTAAAGGGCTTGAAAAACTCACTCTTTGTATGGAAGGTATGAAAAGGTGTTGAAATCACATCCAAAATTAGACTAATATTGATCTTGACATTTAGAATGACTTGTAAAAACTAAAAAATACTATATGAAGGTGCAAAAACCAGACAATAACATAATAAAACAAATGATTCACAATGCTATATCAATGACAATCACTATACACTTCACTAAAAGGTAAAAATGGAGAAAAAAAGCTTCTTATTTTTAAAGAGGTGCATTCAAAAATATGGTATAATTTCAACATATCCAAATAAAAAGAGTGATAATAACATTTTGGAAAAGATAATACAAATATAAAATCAAATGTTGAGGAAATAAAACAACCCTAAAATAGGGATGTCAAACTTGGTCTTCAAACCCCTCAAGTGCTATGTAGTGTTTCCTTCAATATCTCCTTTTACTTCATGTCCTTACGGTCACATAGAGGTAGAGTAACATGTGTTAAGGAAGTTTGAAAATGTCTTCATCATTTATTGGTCAAGCTTAACCACTTGGAAGGTGCCTATATCCTTGTTTGACACCCTTTATACTAGCTCATATGTCCTTGTTGAAGAATAAATCCTCCTTAAAAATAAGACTTTAAGTATTCATTCATTATCCATTTAAATATCATTATAATCCATTCATGAGGTCTCTCCACCTTACTTTGCTTGTTAGAAGACACATTGATGCTTATTTGACTCTTTTAACATGCTAGACGTAGGAAACAAAGTCTTATTAGGAGTTATAGAGACATTTTAAACATTTGAATCTTTATTTCAACTTAAATTGACTTATTAATACTTGATTAGGTGTATTATGGAGAGAGAAACATCAATAAATCCTCTCAAATAACTTCTATGCATCAATTTAGTTCTTTGATCACTTGACTCCATGAGTAAAGAGGTGTAGGAGAGAGAAAATTGGGATTTACAGTGAACCAGACAAATTCCCTCCATGGATGGATTTTAAACATCAATTTAGACCTAAAAAAAATTAATTGGAGACATTAGACCCTCCAAAATGTGCCATTTTAATCATTTTTCTTGCTTTTCCACTCATTCCTTGTAGCCCTAAAAACTAGTAAAGTTCCTTATCTAGAAGAATTTATGGATCAATTTGGAAAAATGAGAAAATTTTTTAGTACCCTCTATCAACTTAAAGCTTCATAATAAATTTTAGGAGCTAACTCCAAGTGGAAGTATCCCCTTTTTGTCATTTCTCTCTCTAATTAGGCTTGATTAGGCCTCCTAAGTCTAGAAAGAGAAATTTGGCCCAAATGACCACCCAAACATGTGAAAATTTCCAAAAGTGTTTGATTAAATTTACTTAGAATAATACCATCATCCATGCCAAATTTCAAGTTTTGGAACATTGTGTAGATGGGAAAACCATGAAATGGTCATTGGCAAGCCTATACACTTTTATGTGATTGAGGTGTTGTTGGAGATGTTTTTCATGAAAATTGAAGGTTTTGATACTTGGAAATGACCTAATGAGACATGTAAGAACCTTACAAAACTCATCCATTGAGATTTAAGTCCTTTATTACACTCTCAATCCTTCACCATTGATTTTGGGCTTATAAAACTGAGTTTTCTCACCTATTGAGTTAGTGGCCAACTTGTAGGGATTGGAAAACAACTTGGAAGACATTTATCAGAGTTTGGATGAACATTAAACCTATATAAATTCCCCATAAACATAATCAAATGGTTTGGAGATCACTCCACTATCTATACCCTCATAAACAAGCTTAAAACTGCCTATTTTACCTTGTACTGTATGGTACTGTACCTGCACCTATGAACATACACCTATAAGTGAGGCTCAGAAGAGTTTTGAATATTATTATGACCTTTTAAGTCAAACCATATCATTTAAAGGCATCAAAAAACATATCTCTTCAATTAGGTCAATTATATGGTTTAAGGAGGTTTTTAAGAGGTTTAAGTTCTTAAGAATGGTTCATAAAGGATAGGGGTCCATTCCAAAAACCAATTCCAATAATTTTTGGTATCGGTACCGTTATAACATATCCTATTTTATTGATTTCCCATGCAAAACCTTATGAAAAATTTGAGCAAATAAAGTGACCTCTTTGAGTTCCTTCTTAAGCAATACATGGTTCTATCACCTTTTGATGATTATTTATGCAGTTGTGAAGCCTAAATACCAAAAAAATATCATGAATTTAAATAATGGGACCCTAATTAACACCTAAAAAAACTTAGCTTACCATACACCTTCTACAACAAGTTCTCAACTCTTCAAATCTGCCTTTCAGGCTGGTGACTGTGTATGTTAAGGCCAAAAAAGACCATTTGGTGTCTTAAATCCTCAAAACTCAGTTTCACAACAAAAAAAACTCTTAAACATGTTTTTTAAAGAGCCATGAAATTATTTAAAATGATTTTTTATAAGTATTGACCCTCCAAACAGGTTTGAAACACTAAATTGCACTATTGAGGGTTTTTATACAAGTTGGATTTGCTGACCCTAGAGGTCGATAAACTGAGTTTTCTCTCCTCCTCTCATGATCACAATTTGATTAAGGTATTTCTTGAGGTCATATACATCCTTCCCAATATTATACATCCAACATCAATGAGACAAACATGTTACCCTCACTATTCTTATGAGTGAGACTGTAGGTCACTAAAGGATTGGGTTAGACTATGCATTATTCTACTAAGTTTATGATATTCAAAGACACCTTTCATGGACATGAATTCCATTCATACTCTTATATATCATTAAAATTCATCATAACATAAGTTATACTTTCACAAGTGTGACCTCTCTCCAACTACTCACTCTTCACAAAGACTACTTGTAAGTGCATTTGCTATAGGTGGATATTCTTTGCTCCTTGGATTATATGAGGAATTAGATGTCTATAATAAGACCTTGAATATGTATATGACATAGATTAAAGATTCCTTAATATTTTATGAAAACACCCAAACCTCCAATCTCCACTCACACACAAATTTCTCATTTATTGTGCATGGTTGACTGTGTTATTTAACTTGTGAACTGTAGGTTTCAAAAGGCTTGACTATATGTATTCATGAGAAATTTACTTACTTTGAAATACTCCCTTTGAATTTAGATCCAACTCCACTCTGCAACAAATGACTCATCAACTAAACTTTCAACCATACCATTGTGTTTCATACTTATGTTATTGACCTTAGAGCTTAGTTAGGTCCCCTTAAGTTGGTTGTAGGTGTAGATTTTGGATTTTTAAGCCTCATTAAAGAAGGTAAAAGCATCTAAGTCTATTGAATAGGTCTCAAACAATTGAAATTCTTCACTTCATGGAAACTTGTGGAGATGTAACCCCTGTACTTCTTCCTCTAACATATGAATGTCTTCACCCTACTTGACATACATTCCACTTTAATTGATTGTGATTGTTTTAGGTCAAGAATAAATTAGATGCCATAATATTCATTGATCTTATTTATAACTATTGATGCCAACCATTTGTCTCAATGACCTTATCATCATACTTTCTTGAAGTAGCCTAATAATGGATGACTGTTGTAGGTATGCATTTTGCTCACTATATAGACTGTAGAAAGACATATGACATACTTGGTAGTAGGGAAAACATTATCCCAAAACTCTCTACTAACTTTAACACACCACACCAAATTGGATAAGTATTCAAGGAGCTTGATAAACAAGGAAAACAAAACATAATTTTTACCTTAAAAATGCTAAAGTACCTTAATCTCTACTAAACTAAGTTTTAAGGTCTTTAGTTATGACTCTAGTTTATACCTTGGTGACCTTTAGATCATTAACATTCATTGAATGGTCTTAGTTCACATTGAAAACTCATCTAATACCTTCATAACACATTTTTGTGAAGCACACAACCTTTTAGAGGTCTCTAAAGTTGGTAACACAGTCATACACAGTCTTAACTATGTTATTGAAGCATTTGACACTCTAATGAGATCTTTTCCTCTCATAGTGTCATTAATCATCATAAATACTCATATAAGCATTAATAAATAAATTTATTCCATTCAAGAAAACTTCCTTGTCTTCACGACTCCTCTCATTTCCTATCATCTGCCATGACGTAGTCTTAAGCTGCTCATTAGGCCTACACGTGGTCTTTTGAGCTTTGAGAGAGCATATTCTTAAGACCTCATATGGAATGTCCTCCTAAGGTAAGGTTAGATTTTATAACCTTTTCTAAATCCTTAAATATCATGCTGAGGTGACTGAGATACTCTCACACACTTAAAATCTCATTAGACCTGCAATTATACCTTGTGGAAGGCCCTATCTCACTCAAGCTACCTCAAGAATGAGCCTCTTAAATATAAATGCACCTAAACATTTTTTTGGATGAAATAGGCATATTTTACATTAAACATGAACTTGAGAACTCCTGAATATTAATATACTTAGCTTATATATCAAACATGCTTGAAAACTGTGAAATCTCAAGTTCAAGATAGGCAACTAGTTTCCTGTCAAAAGACTCTTTATCAAGACAAAGTACCTAATTATTATAACATTAAAAAGGTCTTATTTGACCCTTAAATCATCTTGTATAACCATTTTTCTCCATGAATCTCTGAAGTGAAGAAATGGAGATAAACCTGGACCTTGTGTGGATGACTATGGCACAATGACCCCCTTACCCTCTTAGTGATTATTCATAAAGATGGGAGAATGATTCTAAAAACCAATTCTACTAACTTGAAGGTCATTAGGGTCCCTATCATTTCCTAGCATTTTTAGACCTGAGTCTCTCTCTCTTACATTTACTGAGTAAAAATTGATGGCCTTCTAGGAGCTGTTAAGGAGGTCGATATGAGAAATAAGTTGGTTTTCTACATTTGAACACCTAAAAATCCCTTAATACCATGTATTTAACCTTTTCATGAATAAATAAGGTCTTGAAGATGATTTAAGGTCAATTTTTCCTTTAAAACTTGTATGGATAGCCTCAAAATAGGCCTTTTTAGCACTAAAACTATTAAAATCACTTGAGAAACCTAATGAAACTACTAAAAAAGGCATTTATTAGATATTTTCATGTTTGAAAAGGCATGCCATTCCTTTTTTTGATATTATAATATCATTAACATGCAAAACCTCTCTAGAAGCCACAAAGTGATCCAAAATGTAGTCAACTAGGTCATGAAGTTAGTTAAATATATCACCAACCAGTTTGATCATTTATAAAGCATGTCATGACCTTGACATAATCCATGATGCCTCTTAAGATGTTCTAGACTATTTTCATCACTTGAAACAACCTAAATTTGGTCAAGAGGTTGTTAAACAAGCACATGGCCATGATGATCAAAACCTTAAACTCATCAAATTTACCTTAAACTATGCTAATCAAGGTTTTGGATGATCATCACAAATACATTACAACATAAACATATCAGCTAACAGAGAAAACAACATGATAAACATATTTTCAAATGATAGAGGTGATAATTTGACCTATGAGGTCAATATTGTCAATAATAACATATTCAGTTACCTAGAACAACTAAACATGTTCTTATTTTTGATATTTCAAATAAACCATAAAGCACTCAATGATGGGTTCCACAACTCCCATTCCTTTTATTGTTTCCTCATGACCACATAGTCTTATTATACAAACACAAAGCATCATCGATCCTACAGTACCAGATATTATACCTATACATGCTTCTTGGTAGTACCACTAACTTGTTGCATTGGGTTTTGAGTGGGGAGATACCTATGAACATCCCTTGGATGAGATCATAGGATAGTATTTTCTTATCAAATACTCTGGAAAAAAAAAATTCAACATTTTCATATTTTATTGTTGGTTCCATATTTGTAGATAGCATATCATTTCTTTCTATATTCACACACATATGTTTCATACATATTTTGAGTGTGATAAAGGCATACACAAGCACATGATATATGCACATATGGATGTTGGGCCTTCCCTCTACTCATGTCATCAATACATTTGGGGAATTCACTTCTTTGATCATGATACACAATGCCAAATTATTTTATGATCACTTTTCGTTATTATGTTTGAACTTATGTACTTACACATGCTTTTATCCATGCTTATATATTTCACAATGTACTTGATATGCTATGCACTTACATTTTTTTATAACACATATATCTAGGGACTAGTATGATATGCTTATGTTGGTTTCTTCTAAATCTATGTTTTCCTTTTTGCACTTCATTAAGTGTCTTGCCTACCTTACTCTTATTATTTGAGAATTTGAATATGCTCCATTGCTTGCAACCCCCATGATTTTGTTTGCCTATTGTGACATTTGAAGATGCCATAGTTTATTATATATGGACATTTTAATATGTCATTCTATGCTTTGTAGACATTTGACTAAGTCATGTCCCATAGATTGTGTAGCATTTGAACATGCCCCTTATATTAGGTTTAAATGGACCATTTCTTGTTGCTTCACTTTTTAAAGCTTTTGTGTGTGTGCTTGATTATTTGTTAACTTATGATATCAATCTATAGACATTACAATGATCTATATCATGCATCTTAGGACTTGATGTGATCATATTATGCATGCTTCAATAGGTAATCAAGGTGATTTAAACTTTTAGGGTTTAACTATGTAAAACCTATGTTTAGATTAAAGGGTTTAGATGTTTAAATTAGTTAAATAAATTACAATAATTTAACACTGATTTGTTATAGCATTTTACCTTCTTTGACTTTATAAAAATAGTAACAAATAGGTATAAATAAATATTTATTTGGAAAATAACTATTATAGATGATATGGTTTCTAAAAGCTGGGTTTTGGACAGTTATGAGTGTTGTCAACAATATTCTAGTGTTTATCTGCTCCCTGGATAGTAACACCCCATATGGATAGTAACACCATGGTGGTGTACTTTCCTCCATCTAGTGGTAGTTTCCCCTTTATAGGACTATTCCTATTTTCTGGGATCACTTGCGCTTGTGTTTTTATGTCTTGTTTCTGCATGCATAAAACTTGAAGCTCTATGTTGTGTTTAGAAACCCTGATTTAGTGTGGAAACCCTAATACTCCTTAAAAGTATGACATGAACAATAATTATGTGTTTTTCAGTAGGATAGGCTAGACATCCTCAATGCCCCACTATGAAGAGAGTTGCCTACATACCAATACTTTGAAGAGGGATCAAGCTCGATGCAGTTCTCTGACTTAGTTCTTGATGCAAGTGCAAGTGAATTCTAGAAAGAGAGTGGACTTAGATGCCTTGAATGTGATTGATCTTTAAAATATTTGGAAACTAGAATTAAGGATGTTGTATATGGAAGTATGTAAAATTAGGGTAGAATAGGGATCAAATACCTTAATTTTGCTTAACTTATGTTTGGTTTGAATGTGATTTTACATCTATTTTCCATCCAGTGAATAGAGGTCAATTAGACTTATAGTTATATAGTTTTGTAACTTGTATAGATAATAAAATTTTATTAGGCCAACCTTAAGAGGGGCACACACTTGATAAAGTATCTATTGGGAAGATCTAGGGATAAAGATAGTAGCGCTTAGTTGTGGACACTAGTGCCATATGGTTATAGTGTCCCAAATGTCCACTTGGCAAACTGTTGAGTAAGTTAGATTGAGATCTGAGAAGATAGTTTTGGGAATGTGTTTTGGCTGAATGTGGGTGACTATGGGTTATTCAATGATTGAAAAAGTGTGTCTAAGGCTCTAGGATAGGTTTAAGACTAAGCTAGGAATAGGGTAACTCAAGTGACAGTCTTAACATCTAATAACCACGTTTAGGTGATTACATTTGCCTCCCCTTTATGCTAGTAATGCAACAAAGTGAAATGACTAGTATAAAGGAAAAATAAGCGTACCTAGACTTACCTTAGAAGTGAAGCCCTGTAATTGAGTCCAAGTAGGTGAATATGGATCTACGTAAGTGGAACATGATCCAAAGCAATGTCCTATAATGAAACGTGAAAAAATAAGTCCTTACTTAAGAAATGATCAAAAGCAAAAGACTATGCTAAAATAATGTAACTGAGTAAAGCTGAGTAAAGAGAGAGGAAATAAATGAATACACCTTTTTGGGTATGCCAACCAATGCATAAACTTGGTGATAACCTATGTGTGTGAGTGTATATATTGATCATATTATTTAATGGCTTGGACTGAGCTGATGGCTTACTCAATCCTCATATGGGTGGCTCAATAACTCAATCTGGGTTTGACTCCATCATTTCCCACCCTTGCTCAATGGACCCTAATCTCTGTGAATATCTTAGATAAGATTGTAAGTGTGTCTAACCCTCTCATGTGGGTGGCTCAAGAACTCAAGTAGGATATGACTCCATAATTACCCACATGTGTGAAGTAGATGCATATATAATTAAATAACAAAAAGTGACAAAAGTATCTAACTGAGTAAATTTAACTATGTATGTCAGCTCTATGGCCACTCAGGTATATTAGGTAGCTCTAGGACACTCTAGAATGCCAACCACTACAAATGAAGTAAGGCATGAATCTAGTGACAACTTAGAATGTGATAGCAAGAGTATACAATCTAGAGAATGACATGGCATTTGTCATTCTATCTGATTAACCTATTTTTAGTTGAGTATATGGAATATATGTGTCATGCACATGCCCCCAATTTGGTATATGAGTATATTAAATCTTAACTGTGTAATAGTTAAATATGTGTAGCTGAATTGAATGTGGGAGTGATTATGTCATGTATGATGCCCGCAAATCTGAGAAAATTGTATGAATCTAAGTTGAAATGAATGTATCTAAGCAAAATCTGAATAGAACTATCAAATCTATGATTGTATCTATCTAAATATGTACTGTACCTAGTGTACTAGTTGGTCAATTTTGACTATTTTGAAACTGAGGCTACTAGATAGTAGTGACCTATGGTGCTAGTGTCCTAATAAGGGTGCTAATGTCTACCTGGTCTAATTTTTAAGTGTTATGAATTGACTTCTGAGTCTTTATTCTATTTTGTGTCTGCCCTATGTTTGATGTCTAAAACTGAGATTGTGTGCTGAAATGTATTTGTGAATAGTAATGTAGGAGCCTAATCTCTGTGATAAACCCCTATGAATGCCCCCTCTTTTGAGGGTAATTATTAAATTTATGTAAGAAATACCCTTTAAATAAGTATCCATGCAAAATGTGTTAGCCATAACATATGCATTATATTCCAATATAATGTATAAACATAATATCAGAATGTAAAAGTATCTAAGTATGAGAAAGTAATGTAAGATGTATGTTATAATATAGAATTACAAAAGGGTTTAAATATAGATGTAATCAATGTATATAACAACAAATATAAGTAACTACCTAGGGGATGGGGCATGATGTCCATCATGACTCTCAAGTAGGAAGGCTAGATGCATAAGGTCCCTCATTGCATCAAAAACTGGTGTGTGTAACAAGCAAATACAAGTGTCATGGTGTAGAAGCATATAAAGAATCATACACATAAACACATGAGGCACACAAAAGGTAGGCCAAAGGGCCATAATACAAGGTACATGGGCACATGTCACTAAATCTAAGAATGAAGACATACAAGGACATGTTCAAATGTTGACATACGTAAGCAACAAGCAATTTGGATTAAAGCCACATAGAAGGACATGTTCAAATATCTGCATACAAAATCAAGAAAGCACACACAAGGGAAATGGGCACATGTCCAAGGCATATAAATAGAGAACTAACATATATCTAAAGAACAATGGCATATTCAAATGCCCTCAAAGATGGCAGAAGCATAGGAACACAATCAAGTCTAATTTAGGATAACTAGTAATGAAAACATGTATGACTGTGTAGTATAAATCTATGTAGATGCTATGATGTATATATACTAAGTCTAACTAGTGATCAAAAAAAATTTGAGCATAAGTAATAATGATCAATATTAAGATAAACCAATGCATAAACTAGAATGTCTATTATGTAAAGATAAAACCTAGTTATAGAAATTATGTAGGAGATGCCCCCAAGTGGGCTGATGTATCAATGTATAAACTTGGATTGGTGTAAATGCCCCCGATGGATAGATGCTAGTTAGTATGGATTAGTGTAGTGGACCATAGTCATGTTTGGAATCTACAAACTCTCATCAAGAATAAGTAAAACATCTAATATATGTTAAAACTAACTATACTAAGATAGCTAGCAATATGCAATATTTGGTAAGTAGTAGAAATGTAAACATAGCAATGCATACAATCTATAATTTTTTTTATGTTTTGAAATATTTGAATGTTTTTGTATTTTGACATGTTATATTATTTTTGTGTTTTTTGAGTCTAAGCTATGTACAAGAAAATGAAAATAAACTATGTATAAGGAGTGAGAGAGAGAAGGAAGTATGTACAAGGGTATGAACCATACTAACTAATGAGTTTCATGGGAGACTCACTATCATCATGACCTGTGTCAAAGAGGAGAATTATGATCATGCATGTAGTGAAAGGGGAAACTATGAGCCCATAATTTTCTATGCTATATAATCTAAGTCTGAAGTTACCTGTATAGTGATGCTATGAGGTTGTGGCATTGACTATGATTCCCTGTGAACTATATGGGTCTTAGGGACCCATATTTTAGAATTAGAAGCTACAGGTGATGTAGGTTCCCTATGATAAGAACCCCTAAACCCCAATGTAACTAATCTTAGTATAAACATAGTAGAAGAAGGTCCTTTAAAGTTTGTGACATATCATTGATGCAATGGTCTCTCTAGTAATGGTCTTTGTGGGAGAGTATGCATACATGTAGATACCATAGGAGTAGACATGGCCTGTTCTAATGACTTTACTAAACATTATGATGTATATATAGGATCTATACTCTCAGTTGTAATTGGTAACCATGTAATATCTCATAGTGGTGATAGAACTATAATTAGAAACCATGTTGGAACTCCCTATGGGATGGGAAGAGGATACTCATATGGGACACCCTTAATCTTACCACCTGTTTAACATGTATATGCTTCAAACATTAGTTCACCGTAGATGAGATGATATCCAAATCACTATAACCATGACATGCCTAATAATATATCAAATACACCTACACTAGTTACTAATAGGAATCAAGTGGCTATATGTGTTGGTGCAACCTGTAATGGAAACAAAATCTCCCGGATGGAGCTCTAAACTTGGCCACTAAAATCACTAAAGATTGTATCTATGGGGAATATATCTCACTTTGTGTAGCCCAAGTGTTGTAAGAGTGTCATGGTGTGCATGTTTATGCTTGACCCATTATTAACCATAAAAATATGAATAAGATGGTGGTCTATGTATTCTCATATGAAAAGAGCATGTAAATCTATGTCATCATCCAAAATCTCCTACTTTGAAAATGTGATAAGTGGTCTAGGTGTCATTGTAGTGTGATACATGCAAATAATGTTATGGAGTGGATGTGTCTCCTCTGTAACTATGTGATAGTAATATGGTGGTGGATATGCCTAGTATGTATAGTGAACACTTGATGTGCCCTTTACCTCATTAGTTGTATGCTCTAGGAAGGGATCTAAAAATATATTTAGTGCCTTTGCCTCTATCTGCTATTATTTCAATGCCTTTTTGGGTGTGCCCACATCAATAATGTTATCCTCAATGAGATCTTATATCTTATGTTTTAGGCTAATACATCTATTTTTTGTGTGGCCTGGTGTCCTATGATACTTACAAAATGTATTTTAATCGTAACTCTTTAGAAGAGGTCATGTCATATCAACCTATTTGATGGGAGGGATAGATATGAAATTGCATTTCAATAGTTTTTTTAGAAGTCATGTTGGTGACTCTTGAAGATTGATGAAGACTCTCCGTGGATGAGCATATATAACCAATCTAGGAGAAGGCTCAGGTGCTACGTTGATGATGGTCTTTTGATCACTTTTGTTTTCTATGGCCCTTACCTTGTATAGAGGTTTTTTTAAAATCTTAATAGTATATTTTGATCTATTTGTGTACTTGAGTTTGCCCATTGCTAAGATCTTAACCTCGATTTTCTTTATTGTGTGGTACATATCAATAAATGTGGGAAACTTCTTAAATAAGATAGCTTCATGCAGTGCTGGTAATAGACTCTATTTAAATATATCCTGAATCTCTCTCTCTCCATGGGGATAGTCAATTTGGATAATATTTTCTTGTATCATAAGACATAATCGATGATAGGCTCATTTGCCTTTTGTTTTAGCTGTGCTACTTGTGCATATAATATTTTATCATTGATGTTGATAGAGAAGTGTTCTAGGAACTTATTAGCTTATGATAAGTGTTACACAATTGGATTATAGATCCACTATAGGGTATAATCCTTGAGACTACATGGAAATAGCTTTACAAGAATCTATTTGTTAGAGACATAGTCTAAGCATGATGCGTGAAAGGATATGAGGTGATGCTCTGGGTCACTCTTGCCATCAGATAATGTGAGCTTGGGTGCCACAAAATAGGATGGAAAATGAGTTGACACTATGTGATGTGCCAAAGGTGTATGCGATATAATTTTGGAATCCAAGGTGTGTGATGGCCTAATTTCTCCCTCATCGAGATGTAACACCTTAGACTACAAAGTAAGAACCTCATGCATAAGGGATTGTACATCTAGAGTTGGGGAAATAGTCAAAAGTGGTGTAGTTATCATTGATGGTTAAATAAAAAGCTTGGGTTGTGCTATCTAAGTTGGTTGAGTGGGCCCCACTAGAGGTGTAACAAAATTGTTAACTGGAGGGGTTAAATATTGACCATTGTTTGTCTTTTGGAGTTCCCCTTGAAGAATGTTTATGAAGTCATCTTATATATCCTTATGTTTGGACACAAAGTATTTTAATTGTTTCTTATTGGTTTCATCAAATCTATTGTTAAATTCTTACATTGTAGATTGAAAGGTAGGAAAACAAGTTTTGCATATTTTAAACTTTTTAAGAGTAGTAATCTATGGAGGATTGCAAAAGATGAAATACTAAAACAAATCTAATATTTTTGGAAGTAAATTTTGAGTATATTTAAAAAAGGATACAAACCTTAAGTGTGTCTAGGGTTAGGGTTTTTGAATATAGGGTTTATTTTATACTAATTTAAATTAGATGTAAAATAAATTGAAACCCTTTTTTAAAATGAATTTTAATGAGTTAGGTTGTCTAAAAAAAATAAAAAAATCAGAAGTATGCGACCCTAAATTTATTGCATAAAATTTGGATGAATACAAGCTAGGGTTTCAAGTAATATTTTAAGCAATATGGGTTCACCAAATGATATAACCTTTAGGGTTTAATTATGTAAAACCTATATTTAGATTAAAGGGTTGAGATGTATAAAATAGTTAAATAAATTACAATAATTAAACACTATGTTGAGATGGCAAATGCTATAACAAATGAATGCTTAATTATTGCAATTTATTTAAATGATTTAGACATCTCAACCCTTTAATCTAAACATAGGTTTTACATAATTAAACCCTAAAAGGTTAAATCATTTGGTGAACTTGTCTTACTTTGAATATTTATTCAAACCCTAGCTTGCATTCATCCAAATTTTGTGCAATAAATTTACGACTACATACTTCTAATTTTCTAATTTTTTTAGACAACCTAGTTCATTAAAATCCATTTAATAAAAGGGTTTCAATTTTTTTTACATCTAATTTAAATTGGTGAAAAATAAACCCTAAATTCAAAAACCCTAACCCTATACACACTTATGGTTTGTATCTTTTTTAATCTATACTCAAATTTTACTTCCAAAAATATCAGATTTGCTGCAATATTTCATTTTTTTCAATCCTCCATAGAATACTACTCTTAAAAGGTTCACAATATACAAAACTTGTTTTCCTACCTTTCAACCTACAATATCATAATTTAACAATAGATTTGATGAAATTGATAAGCAAAAATTACAAGACTTTGTGTCCAAACATAAGGATATACAAGATGATTTCATAAACATTCTTCAAGAGGAACTCCAAAAGACAAATAATGGTCAATCTTAAACCCCTCTAGTTAACAATGTTGTTACACCTCTAGTAGAGCCAACTCAACCAACTCAGATATCACAACCCAAGATTGGTATTCAACCATCAGTGATAACTGTACCACTTGTGTCTAGTTCCCCAACTCTAGATGTATAATCCCTTATGTATGAGATACGACTGGTGATAGTAATCTGGTGGTGGATACAGCTAGTATGTATAATGAACACCTGATTTCCCTTTGCCTCATTAATTGTATGCTTTAGGAAAGGATTTAAAAATATATTTAGTGCCTTTGCCTCTATGAGATATTGTATCTTGTGCTTTAGGCTAATACATCTATTTTTCATGTGGCCTGGTCTCCTGTGATACTCATAGAATGCATTTTAATAATAACTCTTTAGAAGAGGTCATGTTGTATCAACCTATTTAATGGGAGGGAGAGATATGACATTGCATTCCAATATTTATTTTAGAACTCATGTTGGTGACTCTTGAAGATTGATGAAGACTCTATGCTAATGAGTAGATATAACCAATCTGAAAGAAGGCTTAGAAGCTACGTTGATGGTTATATTTTGATCATTTTTGTTTTATGTGATCCTTACCTTGTATAGAGGCTTGTTTGAAATCTTAATATTATATTCTGATCTATTTGTGTACTTAAGTCTACCCATTGCTAAGAGCTTAAACTCTATTTCCTTTATTGTCTGACACATCTAAATAAATATTGGAAACTTCTTGATTAAGATAACTTCATGTCGTGCCGGTAATAGACTCTATTTCAATATATCCTAAAGCTCTATGTCTACCATGGGGATAGTCAATCTGGATAATATTGTCTTGCATGATAAGACATAATCAATGATAGGCTCATTTGCCTTTTGCTTTAGTTGTGCTATTTGTGCATATGATATCTTATCACTGATGTTGATAGAGAAGTGTTCTAGGAACATATCGACTTATGAGAAGTGTTACATAATTGGCTTATAGAACCACTATAGGGTATAATCCTTGAAACTACATAGAACTAGCTTTGCAAGAAGCTAATCATTGGACACATAGTCCAAGCATAATGCATGAAAGGATATGAGGTGATGCTTTGGGTCACCATTGCCATCATATAATGTGAGCTTGGGTGCCACAAAATTGGATGGAAAAGGAGTTGCCATTATGTGATGTGCCAAAGGTGTATGCAAGAGAATGTTGGAATCTAGGGTGTGTGATGACCTAACTACTCCCTTCTCAAGATGTAACACCTTAGACTACATAGTAATAACCTCATGCATAAGGGATTTATATAGAGTTGGGGAACTAACCACAAGTGGTGTATCTATCACTAATGGTTGAATAACAATCTTTGGTTGTGCTATCTGAGTTGGTTGAGTTGGCCCCACTAGAGGTGTACCAACATTGTTAACTGGAGGGGTTGAAGATTGACCATTGTTTGTATTTTAGAGTTCCTCCTGAATAATGTTTATGAAATCATCTTGTATATCCTTATATTTGGACACAAAGTCTTTTAATTGTTTGTTATTGGTTTCATCAAATCTATTGTTAAATTCTTCCATGGTAGATAAAAGGTAGGAAAACAAGTTTTGTATATTTTGAAAATTTTAAGAGTAAGACTCTATGGAGGATGCAAAAGATGAAATATTGTAGCAAATTTGATATTTTTGAAAGTGAAATCTAAGTATATTTAAAAAAGGATACAAATCCTAAGTGTTTCTAGTATTAGGGTTTTTGAATCTAGGGTTTCTTTTGCACCAATTTATATTAGATGTATAATAAATTGAAACCCTTTTTTAAAATGCATTTTAATGAGCTAGGTTGTCTAAAAAAATTTAGAAAATTAGAAGTATGTAATCCTAAATCTATTGCACAAAATTTGGATGAATGCAAGCTAGGGTTTGAAGCAATATTTGAAATAAGATGGGTTCACCAAATGATTTAACCTTTCAGGGTTTAATTATGTAAAACCTATATTTAGATTAAAAGACTGAGATGTCTAAATCAGTTAAATAAATTGCAATAATTAAACACTATGCTAAGATGTAAAATGCTATAAAAAATCAATGTTTAATTATTATAATTTATTTAAATGATTTAGACATCTCAGCTCTTTAATCTAAACATAGGTTTTACATAGTTAAACCCTAAAAGGTTAAATCATTTGGTGAACCTGTCTTACTTCGAATATTTATTCAAACCCTAGCTTGCATTCATCCAAATTTTGTGCAATAAATTTAGGGCTGCATACTTCTAATTTTCTATTTTTTTTGGATAACTTAGATCATTAAAATCCATTTTAGAAAAGGGTTTCAATTTATTTTACATCTAATTTAAAATGGTGCAAAATAACCCTAGATTCAAAAACCATAACCCTAGACACACTTAGGGTTTGTATCCTTTTTTTATTTGTACTTAAATTTTACTTCCAAAAATATCAGATTTGTTGCAATATTTCATTTTTTGCAATCCTCCACAGAATACTACTTATAAAAGGTTCAAAATATACAAAACTTATTTTCCTACCTTTTAACCTACAATGGTAGAATTTAACAACTGATTTGATGAAACTGATAAGCAACAATTACAAGACTTTGTGTCCAAACATAATAATATACAAGATGATTTCATAAATATTATTCAAGAGGAACTGTAAAAGACAAACAAGGGTCAATCTTAAACCCCTCTAGTTAACAATGTGGTTACATCTCTAGTAGGGTCAACTCAACCAACTCAGATAGAACAACCCAAGATTGGTATTCAACCATCAGTGACAACTACACCACTTGTGTCTAGTTACCCAATTCCAGATGTATAATCCCTTATGCATGAGATTTTTACTCTATATTTTAAGGTGTTACATCTCGAGAAGGGAGTAGTTAGGCCATCACATACCTTGGATTCCAACATTCTCTTGCATACACCTTTGACACATCACATAATGGCAACTCCTTTGCCATCCTATTTCATGGCACCCAAGCTCACATTATATGATGGCAAAGGTAACCCAAAACATCACCTTAGAGCCTTTTATGCAACATGTTTGGACTATGTGTCCAATGATTGGATTCTTGCAAAGCTATTTCCATGTAGTCTCAAGGATTATTCCCTATATTGGTTCTATAAGTTGATACATAAGTGTGCTAAGGAACATATAAATTGATTTTGTAAAGCTAGTTCCACATAGTCTCAAGGATTATTGTCAGGATTAGGAGCATAATTGATTACCTTTGTATAAGCAACTAAACATGAAATTTAACCAGAAGTAACAAGTAACAAGAAATTGAGAAATAACACAGAATATGAGAGACAATACCCAATTGTATTAATACTCTTCCAGGAGGAAATTACAATAAAGAAGTGCCACACTCTTCTTACACCTCTGAGGCTTCCCACACCTCTAGGACTCTCAGTAATCTTCCCTCAAATCTCTCTCTCAATCACGGTCACAACAGACAACTCAAACACAGAGTTACTGTTCACCTCCAACCAGTCAGTATCAATACTATTAGTACAACTGAGTACACAACATACTCCAAGTAGATCTCTTTGATCTTGCAATAACCTGCAAATCTTAGATATTACTTACACATGTAGATCTCACCTGATCTTGCTACACTGCAGATCAACCTGGCCTTGCACACTTGCCGACCGAGATCTTACACACATGAATAACCCTTCTGATTCTCTAAACCAGCACCCCTGTGGATCTTATACCAGATCTTGCTCTCCCACATATCTACCTGATCATACACACTTGGCATTATGGCACTATGAGGAGCTACCCTTGCTCTCTTCCCTCTGAAGGAGCTAACCTTGCTCTCTCTATCTAGCACACTTTACAATACAACCCATGAGTCTATTATATAGATCCCATGCAAATAATAATTAGACATCTAATTACAATAATTAGAACCGTAGCTCCAAGACTAAAATTAGCCTTTAACATGTAAACAACTAGTTCGTTAACAAACTATTCATGAAATCGACAGTTTCAAAACTGCACAGGCGACCGACATCAGTCACTGTCTGTCTGGAGATGACCAACGTCAGCCGATTTTGACTGATGTCGATAGCTTCCTGTTCACCCCTAACCAACATCAGTTGGCCTGACCAACACTGGTAACTGTGACACTCAGTAACTCCTCCATGCTTGTATATAATGAAGCTTTTAGCTCCACAACCTAACAATCTCCCACTTGGAGATAAACAACTGCACCTATACCTATACCTATACATCATCTAATTTGTTTCTTGGCTTGTATCCCTCTTCAAGATCAATCCTAAAGACCAACCACCACACATCCTATGGTGCATCACATGTCATCCAAGTAACTTGCCACATCCGAACCTACATACCCATGTAGAGAAGTCCTTGACCCTGCTTAGCATGTTAACCTGCTGCTGGTCCCTCTCAGATACCTGAGAACCCACTGAATTGGCTATGAACTTGCTGACAACACCCGCTACTGGGGCAACAACAGGTCTAGTACACATGTACTTAACCTCATCATGTGAATTGGGACCCTATTCTGTGAACTGTCCATCCATAGGTGTGCAAACTAGTTCTGCATCTCGCATCTTGAACCTCGCCACTACCTTATCCACATAATCATCTGGAGACAAAATCAACCTGTGACCTTCCTTGTCTCTAGAAAAACTCATGCCAAAGAATTTTGCTGCTCCCAAATTCTTCATGACATACCACTGAACTAACTTTACCTTTAGCTCAACAAAACCCTGCATGTGTGACCCCACTACATACAGTAACAAGATAATGCTGCAATCATCATCCAACCTGGTAAAGAAAACACAATGGTTACAATGACACTGACTAAAGCCATGCTTTGTCATACACCTGTCGAACCTATACCACTGTCTTGTAGCTTCCTCAAGACCATATGACCTGGCCTTCCATCTCACGTGTCCATCCTCTCTCTTCTTTAACCAAGGAATCCATTCGTCTTTCAGTGCTTTCTTTTCGGCTGGCAACTCTACCAAATCTCCCATTCAGTTCTGCATCTTAAGAATCAAATTCCTCATCATGCCATGCTCCCACTGTTTCCTGAATCCTCCTTGCTCTGTAGTGAGCAACAAGTATAAAGAAGGGGAATAACAAATTTGAGGCTTACTTACCCTTTCATTCATCCATATGGGCATTTGAGACTCCTTGACAGCTTGCTATCTGCCCAAAATCCATTCCCTGGTTGACCCTGGTCTACACCTGACCGATGTTGAATCCACCTGGTCACTGATGCTAGTTCCCTGACCAACGTTAGTGTCCTCTGATCACCGATGTCGATTCCCTGACTGACACCGGTAGCCACCCTACCTGACACCACTGACTTTGTCTGTCTGCATATGATCGACATTGGTACCTATCTATTCGATGTCGATTCCCCTTGATCGACGTCGGTAACTGTGTTCTCCTATGAGTGATGACTTTTTACTTGTGAGCTCTCTTTAAATCAAAACCCTATCCAAACTGCCTTGCTCAGAGTTATTTAGCCTTCTCCACTGATCTCTGTCCATCATCTCCTCCATGAACACCAAGGCTTTCCAGTTTTTAAGTTTGTCAAGCACATCTAACTTCCTCTTAAGAACACGCATCTCCTTCTTGATCATGTGACCAAGCCTACAAAGCCATGTCTTTGCAACAGAAGAAGAATCAGTAATACAAGTAGGTAGATAAAGAGTACCTACTTTCTTACCACTAGCTAATTCAAGTGCATCCACTGTGAGAGTTACTGTGCATCTCTCATCACCCAAATTTCCTGAAGAAATTAGCCTCATCTTCAAAATTGGGACCTGCATGACATCCTTCAACACCCATGTGTTGGCCATCTACAATTTCAGCTGCACTTCCCCTTTGCCAAAACTTTGACAAGGCACATTAGCTCCTAAATAAATCTTTCCAAAGTCTCCATGGACCTTAACATGGAAAAATACTCTATTTGGGGCTGCATGGAAAGAGGCAACAAAATCTATAAACCAAGATTCTACTTTATCCAAGGAACATACCAGAACAACCAGTGCAACAATACCTGCAACACATGCTCTTTTATTTCCTTCATGCTGATCTGCTACCAACTAGCAATCTTTCTTTACCAGCTCTTTCTTTCCATAACACCGTAATTGATCATTCTTGCTTTTGAATTCCTCCATATTTTCTTCTGCCATTGCTATACTCCCACTCAATTAGAAACCCCTGAGAGTGACCTGTAATCAACACACTTAACAAGCTTTACCACCTGTTAGTGAACCTAGCCTCGCTCTGATACCACTTTGTCAGAAACATAGAACATAAAGCTCTGATACCACTTTGTCAGGATTAGGAGCATAATTGATTACCTTTGTATAAGCAACTAAACACCAAATTTAACCAAAAGTAACAAGTAACAAGAAATTTAGAAATAACACAAAATATGAAAGACAATACCCAATTGTATTAATACTCTTCCAGAAGGAAATTACAATAAAGAAGTGCCACACTCTTCTTACACCTCTGAGGCTTCCCACACCTCTAGGACTCTCAGTAATCTTCCCTCAAAGCTCTCTCTCAATCATGGTCACAACAGACAACTCAAACACAGAGTTGTTGTTCACCTCCAACCAGTCAGTATCAATACTGCCAGTATAACTGAGTATGCAACATACTCCAAGTAGATCTTCTTGATCTTGCAACAACCTGTAAATCCTGAATCTTACTTACACATGTAGATCTCACATGATCTTGCTACACCGTAGATCAACCTAGCCTTACACACTTGTCGACTAAGATCTTACACACATGAAGAACCATTGTGGATCTTATACCAGATCTTGCTCTCTCGCAGATCTACCTAATCATACACACTTGGCACTGTGGCACTATGAGGAGCTACCCTTGCTCTCTTCTCTCTGAAGGAGATAACCTTGCTCTCTCTATCTATCACACTTTACAATACAACCCATGAGTCTAGTATATCGATCCCATGTAAACAATAATTAGACATCTAATTATAATAATTAGAACCGCAGCTCCAAGACTAAAATTAGCCTTTAACATGCAAACAACTGGTTCATTAACAAACTGTTTGTGAAACTGATAGTTCCAGAATCGCACAGGCGATCGACGTCGATTGCTGTCTGTCTGGAGATGACTGACATCAGCTGATTCTGATCGATGTCGATAGCTTCTTGTTCACCCTTGACCGACGTCGATTGGCCTGACCAACGTCGGTGATTGTGACACTCAGCAGCTCCTCCATGTTTGCATACAGTGAAGTTTTTAGCTCCACAAACTAATAATTATGCCCTTTTAGGGTTTAATCATGCAAAACCTATATTTAGATTAAATGGTTGAGATGTTTAAATTTGTTAAAATTAAACACTGATTTGTTATAGCTTTTGAGCTTCTTTGACTTTATAAAAATATCAATATATAGGTATAAATAAATACTTATCTATAAAATGACTATCACAGATGATCTAGGTTCTAAAAATTAGGTTTTGGATAGTTTTGAGTGTCATCAATAAGATTTTGGTGTTTGTCTACTCAGTGGATAGTAGCACCCCATATGGATAGTAGCACCATGTTGGTTTAGTTCCCTCCAGGTAGTAGTATTGTCCCCTTTGTGTGACTATTCTTATTTTTTAGTAGCACCTATACCTATGTTTTTATGTCATGTTCATATGTGCATGAAACCTAGAGATCTGTATTATGCTTGGAAAACCTGATTTAGTGTGTGTTTTATTATTTTTGGGAAAACTAGGGTCTAGCTCCTAAATAATAAAGGGTCTGGAATAAGGGAAAAAATACAATCAAATATAGTAAAATATAGGTTTTAGATAATTTAATCAAATTAATTACATAGGGAGAGAGATAAACTTATCTAGAAAAATGGATTGAAATGAATGATTTAGATGCTAAAAATTATGGTGCAAGACTAGGATAGTGTCACAAACTAGGATTTGGAGTTTGATTTATGATTGGATAAGAACACCAAAATAGGACACTAGTGGCACTAGCATTGTAGTTCACCTCTCCCTCTATTGTCTAGGAGACCTAAGTTTTTTGGGTTTTGTTCGCTATGTCTGTGTGACCCTACCTATGAAGTTTTAGAGGCTAGAAGTCAACAAAACTCACTATAAATCCATTTCAATCTCTAAACCCTATATCTATCTACACAGATGCAAACAACAAATGCATCAAAAGTGAAAGAGAGAAAAACTAGGTTATGGGAAGAATGATCGCATAATTTAGAACCCCTACTATCATGATCACTAGCTACATTAACCCTCAAGCTAGGGTCTCAGATCAAATGTAGTTCTCCCTTAGGGAATGTGCATAATCAATGCACATGGTAGATGTGAGAATGACTTTTGCCTAGGCCCTTCCTTGATCAATCATGAAAGTCTATGTGTGATGCATAATGTTGAGCTATACTATTGATTATTTTTTATTATCTAATGTGCCAAAGTAGTAAGTGCTAGATATAAAATGCTTTTTTTAGTCTTTTAAATAAGAGACTCTTTATTTTGAATTTTGGAGCTTTAATCACATTTGGCCGACATTGGAAAAATTAAGGATGAAGTTAAGAAAGGGGCTAGGACTTATTAAGTGAAGGAAATTGATTATTGGAGCTCAAAATGGCCTTGGATAGGAGCACTGAAATAAGACACTAGTGGCACCAACAATATAGTCCAATTCCAACGCTTCTATCCTATAGGCTAGGGACCTAGGGGGATGGAAAGAGGATAGAAAACCTGACCTGGATGAGGTGGAATGATTGTTTGAAAGGCTTGAGATGACTGGGAATAGAAAAAAAGGTGATTTAAACATAAAACAAGACCAAGATGACTAAAATTAAAGATATGGCTAAAAGTGAACAAAGCTCATATTCTCCGGTCAGAGTCTTCTGTCAAAGGATTGTGAAAAGACATGATATGTGTGGTTGTTTGACCAATGTAGGGTGTATACATTTGTCCCCATTTTAATATAGTGATGCAATGAAATGAATCACTAGAGTAAAATAAATATAATAAACTACTTACCTGAACCTACTTGCATGGAGATGAATGTGATGTAAAAAAGTCTAACTCACTTCTTGTCTAGGGAAGTGGATGGAGAGATGAATAGTGCTTAGAGAAGGAAAATAATCCCTAAAATAGATACCCATATACTAAATATAGAATTTGAATCCATGTAATATGGAGAAGGGGGGTAATGTTTGCCCCCTATGCTAAATTTAGCTGAAAATGAGAAATGCTCAAAGGCCCAAAACCTATGTCTACCCTCTGTCTCACATGAACTCATGTAATTTGGAATGTGTGCATATAATCTATATATTGTGAAGAGAAAAATATATCATGCCCCCAATCTGAATATCTAAACTAGAATTGAGAAGTGATCAAAGGCCTAAAACCAATGTCTACCCTCTATTGTGTACAAAATCATATAGTCTAGGTCTAGGTAATGTTATGGACCAACCACTGTAGACAGCCATATGGTCCAACCTGGTGATAACTTGGGCATAATCTAAAACTCTGGTCAATGTGTAAGGAGAGAATGACATATCTTTACATTTAATCTATATAATCTTGGATGATGAAAAACATGATCATTTGTGTCAAGCCCCCAAATCTAGTATGTGAGTGATGCGTATATATAGTCTAGAAATCTGTATAACCACATGTGAAATGACATATCATGCCATGCCCTATGTGAAAAACTAGAGATCAAAACACTGTGCTTTGCGCTATGCCTATAATCTACTATCTGGTCTTGTAACTGTGTCATGTTGTATAAAGCTATTATGTGTGAGCCGTGTAGTATGTACATACCCCTAAATCTGGTATCTAGTCTGAATTTGTATCAAAGTCATTGCGATCCATATAATCTGAACCACTATATCTAAATAGTTTATGTATCTGTAAAATAAAGGTATGTCCCTCTGAATGTCCTTAGTAAATGTGAATGACCCATGTAATATGAATCACTGTATATCTTGATTGATCTAAGCTAAATCTAATAATCTAACTGCTAGATGTGTAAGAATCATGGTGTATCTACCTATAGGAGTGGATTGGCATACTAGGTATTTGTAGGGATAGGAATAGTAGGAATGATTCCCCCTTTTGGGGAGAGGGATGAGATCTATGATAGAGGATGTTGAGCCAAAAGTGATGACTAATGGCATAATTAGAAATAAGATTGGCCTGTTGTGAGGAGATTAGAAGCTTGTTTTATTGATTAGGCTAAGTTATTTGAAAGTTGAATGAACTTTTGATTAGTTAAGACCAAGTTGTATGTCTAGATATAAAAGAGGTATAAAGATATGTGTGCCATAGTAGGCAGATGATGTAGTAATAGATCAAATCTTGTGTGATGTTGAAGGTATCATTGTCATGATTTTTTGGAACAAAACGGTTTGTAAAATGGAGCTACGGGGTTGTAGTTATGGGAAAAATAGTATTTTACTTTGTATGAGAAAGTTGTTTGATACAGGAAATTGGATTGATTCTCAATTCATTTACGCATTAACTAGGTTGAGAGTTGGAGATTTGAAGTGAGAGATATGTCAAGGAGATGAGCACCTACCGTGACCTATTTTGAGCAGTTGGTAGCCCAAGTGGAGGCTAGTGGTGTTGTTACCCTGGTAAGTAATCTTAATACTTGATTTTTGCCTATTTGGAAGCCTATTTTTGACATTTTTGAGCTATTTTAAGTAGCTTAGGAAAATTTTTACAAGTTATAGTGCTCTTGTTTGGAGTCAGTGTTCTTGTCCAATATTTGGCATTATTGTCTAGGTTCCAACACTATTGTTCAATACTGGTGTCCTTTTTACAGTGCTTTTGTCCATTGGGGCTAGATTTTTGAGTTTTTGAATTATTGCCTATTGTTGTGTATCTTGGCTATTTTATTTAGCATGGTTGACTGACATATATGTTATTTTCTAGTGTTTTTATAGGGTGAGTTATAGATGAGGGAGTTCTTTAGAGGTGAGGTGATGGAGACACTGAGATTGCTACCTTTTTCAGCTGATGAGAGAGTTATGATGGATAGTGCAGGGTTAGGTCATGTGTGTGACCTAGGCAATGTATAGTGGGATAGGTATTTGATTACCACTTTATGTGAGAGGTGGAATGTAGACACATGTACTTTTTAGCTTCCTATTGGAGAGATTATAATTACTCTAGAGGATGTGTACCATTTTTTGCCTTTGCCAGTTAGTAGATGGTGTGCGATTTTGTAGGATGACATGAGTACTGATGCTATAGATTGTGAATCCTTGTATTTTGCTCATGTGCCCTTAGATATACATCAGAGAGGTAGTGATAGTGATGTATTATTGTCAAATATTTGTCAGGATCTAGGAAGCACAATTGATTACCATGTACAAGCAACTAAACGTGAAATTAAACCAAAAGTAAAATATAACTAGAATTCAAAAATAACACAGAATATGAGAGACAATACCCAATTATATTAATACTCTTTCAAAAAATAATTACAATGAAGAGACGCCACACTCTTTCACACCTTTCAGGCTTCCCACACCAAGTGTACAATAATTCACTTTCAAGAGTTCACTCTCTCAATTACGGTCCCAACACATAACTCAAACACAGAGTTGGTGTTCACCTCCAACCACTCAGTATCACTACTGCTAGTAACACCAACCAGTATCACTACTGCCAGTACACAAGTACTCCACATACTCCATGACTGAGTACACACCGTACTCCAAGTAGATCTCCCCTAATCTTGCTACCTGTTGTGTTGCTGATCTCCCTGATCTTGCTGCCACCTACAGATCAACTTGGTTTTACAACACCTACAAACCTAGACCACACACACACACACACACACCCCTACAAATCAATGATCTTACTTACCATGTAGATCTCACCTGATCTTGCTATACTGTAGATCAACCTGGCCTTACACACCTGTCGACCGAGATCATACACACATGAAGAACCCTTTTGATTCTCTAAACTAGCACCCCTATGGATCTCTACTAGATCTTTCAACAACTTGCAGATCTACCTGATCATACACACTTGGCACTGTGGCACTAGGAGGAACACACCTTGCTCTCTTCACTCTGAAGGAACTAACCTTGCTCTCTCTATCTAGCACACTTTACAATAAAACCCATGAATCTATTATATAGATCCCATGCAAACAATAATTAGACATCCAATTACAATAATTAGATCCGTAACTCAAGACTAAAAATAGTCCTTTAACATGCAAACAACCAGTTCGTTAACAAACTATTCGTGAAACTAACAGTTCCAAAACTGCATAGGTGACCGACGTCGGTCCCTGTCTGGCTAGAGATGACCGACGTCAGCCGATACCTGACCGATGTCGATTGCTCTACTCACTGGATATGACTGACGTTGGTTGATCACACTGACGTCGGTTGCTCTGCAACTCAACAACCTGCTGTTTGCATCTTGGTGAAGCTTTTAGCTCCACAACCTAACAATATTGTGTAGTCAAGTTTTCCACATATATGGAAGTGGTTGGCCATGTTGTTGGCTTAATTTATTGCTATGGATGGGAGTAGGGTGTCGATTACATACAAGATGCATATGATCATGAGTAGTTTAGAGGTGTATGGCACTATGTTCTCATGGGGTATGACTATGATTTCCCACTTTTACAAGGATATTTATAGGTTTACTCTGGAGGTATTTGGTGATGGTGTGAGTATAATTACTTTATTGCATTATTGGGCTTATGAGTGCATAGTAGTTGTGCAACTGATAGGATTATCGAGGGAAATGTGGGCACCTCCACATCCATTTGGAGAGTGGTGGATGAGTACATTGGCTATTCAGTCTCCTAGGATAGATCACTATAGACAAGTTTTAGATAGATTGGTGGCTTGGGCTATCATATAGAGGCCCTATAGACTATTCCTTGGGTGGCCCAAGGATGGAGTACAGTTACAGTATATGAGGGTTAGTTGTTGATTACATGACCATTGGAATGGAGTGCATGAGAAAATTCAATATGAGTGCATGACTAGATAATTTGGGGTACCACAGGATGTGCCCCCAACAACATTGGTGTTGGTGAGGAGTGCATAAGCACCAACAAGGCAAGAGCTTGTGGGAGGCCTATTAAGGCTAAGTAAACACCATTACCTTTGGATGCATGGGATGCAGCTATATATATTCCTAATGTAGATGATGTTAGATACACAAAGGAATACACCACATGGTGGGCTAGGCATCAATGGGCTCTATTATATCCTATTGATGGAGGGGATGTCCTTGAGTATGAGGATCCTGTTCTAATCTAGATGATGGCAGGTAAGCATTGATTATATTTGAATTATGTATAAGTTTGTGCTTGTTTTATCTTGTTTTGAAAATTCATGTCTAATATACTTCTATAATTTTGCATGTAGGTAGAGTGGGAGGTAATTAGGATAAAGAACTTATTTGGGGAGGAGGTGGAGATAATGAATACTAGGAGACTATCATTGAGTCTACACTCTGTGAGTTTACATGACATGTACTTGATGATGCTATGGAGGAGGGTTTGATAGAGTGAGTGATAGTTATAGCTGGTATTTATGCTCATTTTTTTGATAGGTATGATATAGCTATGACTACATATGTTAGGGTAGTGGGAGAGAGAGAGAGAGAGAGAGAGAGAGAGATAAGCTAAGAGCTGAGATAGATAGGCATAAGATGCCTCCATCTAATTATGGATCAGTGAGTGCACAGATTATGGATGAGTATAAAAATATTTAGAGGTGGTATGTGGACTTGCATGAGGAGCATGGCTGGTTACTGTAGTGAGATAGTCATCACAAGAGGCATTCAAGATTTTGAATAGGTGTGGGGCCATCGAGTGTCTAGTTGGATTATGGGACTAGTACTAGAGGAAAGAATGAGATTGAGAGTGAGGGCATGATGCCCATTCATGATTTATTATATCTTGATATGATATATATGTTTTGAAAACTTTGTTATATATATATGGATACTGGGTTAATTTTGATTCAGGCATATTGTGTTATGGATTGTGGAATACATTGGTAATGTAATTTGTTGAATTAAAAATAGTTAATCTAGTATTGACGTTGAAGGTTGTATATGTTTGGTAAAATGGTACTTGGGATATGTGATTTGATTATTCATGATATGTTGATAAGTGTGATGGTAGGTTTGATTTATAATCATATGTGAGCAAAAAATTTGTTGGTTTTGTAATTAGTAAATTGTTTGGATAAACTGAGTTAGTTTAATGTTGGTAAAAATATGATTTGGTAAGATCTGGATTTTGATAGGTTGGTTTTAACTATAAATTATTATTAAGAATTAGGAATGTTAGTTGTTAGTATATGGGGATGTAAAATAACATGCTATGCTTATTACTTCCTTGAGTGTGGCTCAAAAATATCAAGGTTAGCTAGACCTTTGGATCCATCATTGCCCTGGTAAGTGAAGCTATGAACTAATGCTGGTATGAATATGTGTCATATCAATCTATGATGTATCACTATCTGAACCTTGATGGCCAATTGAACAAGTGCCCATATTGCTCATGTTGTGTAGGAATATGCTTTGTCTCTGATGCTATTTACTATGTACTAACTATAGTTGTATATGGAGATTCTAAAAAATGTAACTTTATTGGATGTGTCATGGAAACTATATGCTATGAAGAATGCTCATCTATCTATAATCGTATACCCTATGGCTTCTATTGTGATGTGTATGACTGAGCTATAGATCAAGATGGAGCTGAAATCTATGATGGGGGCTCATTTAATCTCAATTATAGCAGGTTGCTATATGAAATAGGTCCTTGAAAATCTAGTCAAAGTGAATATCTCTCTAGAGAAGTACTCTATGATGTGTGCTCATTTAATATTAATTTTAGTAGATTGTGACATGAGATAAGACCAAGAAAATCTAGCCGTAGTGAATATTTATCTTGAGTGGTACTATGTTATGGTGCCTATGACTTTGCTAGATATGTATATGGAACTGCACTATATACTCCTCAAACTATAATGCTATATTTAGGATGTCCTCATTAGACTAGTTTCCAAACCTTCAAAATAGGTGGAATAGGAGATCTCTTGTGAGGCTCTATCTTAGAACCCACATTACTCTCATTATGAGTGACCAATGATTCTTGTAAAGGAATGTCCTAAGATGACTAAGTTGTGGAAGAATGAGGTCTAAGGTTCCATGATGGAGGAGATCTTAGTGCACCATATGTAAATGCTATGATGCCATTATCAACACATCTATTAATGCAATCTCTGAGTCCATAATAATCATTATCTCTATGTCCATAGATACAATGATAGTTACAAAAGGACTGATGTGGCTATTTCTATAGGAGATGTGGATCTCATTCATGAGTAGAAGGTAATGTGATTAACCTCCTATCTAATAGTGATGATAATATGACACATGGACTATCCCACTCTGAATCAAACTATAGTGGTGCCTTGTTGCTATTTTTTGTACTACATATTATGGCTTGTGCTTTAGAAATTTGCTCTCTATTCTTAACTAGTTAATTTTCTAGTTGTGGTCTCCTATCTTGTTTAGGACATGGTGGATGTTAGATGCTAGGAGTTGTAGGTACTACTATGAAATCTAAAGTGATTGGATCGACTGAATCTACCTCAATCAATCCCAATTTCTTTTCCAAAGCTAGAATTGTATAACATAAGTGCCTAGAAGAAGACTCTATCTGATATAGTAGATGCTCGAGGAGAGGTTGGTGAAGCCCCTTAATAAAGATATGTTGAATCTCTAAATCTGTTGGTTTGTATATCAATCTTAGCATGTGAGTCTTGAATCGTAAGATATACTTACTAACTGGATCTAAAGTATTTTGATGTAATGTGGCAAGTTTCTCATATGTAACATGAGGACCCATGTTTGCTATGTAATATATGAGAAATGCCTCCTCTAAGTCATCATATGTGTGTAAGGAGATAATGAGGAGTAGATGAAAGAACCAATTTTGTGCTTCCCCCACTAATGTTTGCTAGAATAAATTCAGTAGAATCAAAGGACTCACATGAGATGGCAAAGCCTTTTGAAAGGATTGAAGGTGTACAAATGGATCTCTAGTTCCATCAAAGTAAGGCAATGATGGTATCTAGGAATACTTAGGCAATGAAGCTTTTATGAATGTCTTTAGAAGAGGATTACCATGCAAATCATTGGCATCCATCCAAGACTTATAAGCCTTATTTTCCAAGGTAAGGAGATGTACTTGGTGTTGTAATTAACCAATTGCATGCATCAAAAAGATAATCTCTTGGGATGGTACATTAGTATCTTGAAATGGTTCATTTAATCATTAAATTTGATTGTTAATTTTAGCCATGGGAATACTCCATTTAGTGACTGGATCATAAAGAGGGGGTGTGATCACTAGAACCTTGGGAGTAATGGTAACTATTGTATCCAAATCTTGCACCCTATAAGAGAGTGTTAAATCCTCTTCTAGATTTGGACAATGTTGGAACATTTCCAGGCATGTGGGTACACCTATTAAGGAAATGAACCTCTAGATTTAAAGGGGATATCTCCCTAAATATGTCTATGCAAAACCACCTCTATCTAAACTAGTTTGATTGAAGGGAAAGAGTTATAACTTGCATAAATAAAACCTATTCTAAGAATGGTGATGCACCAAGATTATCTTCCACATGAATACCATACCCTATTGCACATATAACAAGATACACAAACTATTTCCAAGCTCTAAAGATTCTAACACAAGTATTTCAATATAGAGGTGAGATGTATGAAATGACACAAGGTAAATGAACTGAAAAGCAACCTATACATTCCAAGAATAGTTATACACATGCAAATATTTAACACACTTGGATGTACTCTATATGACTTGTTAGACCTAGAACCCTTGCTCAGGCATGAAGGACAAAGGACAAAAAAATGAAAACCATCACTTGTTGTCACTACACATCACTTACACACTCAAGCAATTGCTCAGAACTTCAAAGAAAAAGACTTGTACTAATGCTTAAAGGTAGGATATCATTCTAGTAGGGTTTCACCGTACTCTATATGGTCTCTCCTTTTCCTAGCCTAAGGGCTGTATCCTTAATATCCACATCATACTCCATCACCTTTGTAATCCACCTAGCTTTATTTTCATTAAGGTCTTTGCTTAGGAGAAATTCCTTGGTGCTAATATGAGAAACCATGACATGTATCTTATAGTTTGAAATCATGTGTTTGAATTTCTTCAATCCTCTTATCATAACTAGAGCTTGCTTCTTAAAAAATGTATATTTGATCTCATAATCTTCTAATCCTTAGCTGAAGAATGTAATTGGTTACTCTACCTCTTCATCATTCTTTTGCATAAGCATAACTAAGATTGTATCAAGGTTAGAAAAGGTATAGAGTATGAAATCTTTGGTAAAGTTTTGGTCCAAGAGAGTAGGAGGTTCTATGATTGCTTGCTTGATTGCCTCAAAACTACCCTTACCTTCCTTTATCCAAGTAAAATCTTGGTTCTTATTGAGCATGACTATGATAGACTTTACCACAGTTGTAAATCCTAGAATAAACCTTCTTACAAAGTTTATCTTCCCCAAGAATATTTGAATTCCTTTCTTGTGTTGAGGCAAAGACAAGCCTAGAATAGCCTCAATCCTCTTGGGATAAATAGACAAGCCTTCTTTTAAGATAATATAGCCCAATAACTTACCTTCATGGAAAACAAAGATGAATTTTTTTGGATTAAGGGATATTCCATACTCCCTATACTTCTTAAACACATGCCTTAGATGTTTCATATGATTAGTAATATCCTTTAAAAAAATGGTTATATCATCAAGATACACAAGTAAAAACTTATTGATCAAACCTTTAAAAGCCATGTCCATTACCCTTTGAAATTTAGCTCTAGAATTGGATAAACCAAACAACATCTTATTATAGGTAGAAGTCCCCTATTTTATAGTGAAGGCTATCTTGAACTAATCCTCTTCATTCACTAGTATTTGATTGTAACCTAAATACCACCAAGAAGTGAGAAGCATTGAGAACCTAAAACAACTTACAAAATTTGTTCCATGGAAGGTAGTGGATAGTGATCCTTTAGAGACACTTTATTAAGATCTCAAAAATCCACACAAAGTCTAATCTTTCCATTCTTATTTTGGATAGGTACAAGATTAGCCACCTAAGTTGAGTGTTTGATAGGAAAGATAATCCTATACTCAATCAACTGTCAGGATCTTGCTCTACTAATTAGAGCACATATGATTACTTCTTGTATTAGCAACTAAACACGGAATTTAACCAGAATCAATAAGTAACTAGAAATATGAAACAACACAGGAATTGAGAGACAATACACAATTGTATTAATAATCACTCAAAAGAATATACAATAAAGAAGATGCCACTTCTTCTTCCACCTCAAAGGCTCGCCACACCTCAAGACCTTCTTCCCTCTCTCTCTTGGTCACAACGATCAAATCCAATATAGAATTGATGTTCACCTCTCCAACCAGTCAGTAACACGCTCACAGTTCACCAAGTACACAACTGTACTCCAAGTAGATCTCCTGCTCTTTGCTGCTACTTGTAAATCACTAGACCTTACTCACAATTATAGATCTCCTATAGAAAGTCATGCCCACATGCTGACCAAGATCATACACACACGAAGAACCCTTCTGATTCTCCAAACTAGTACCCACCTTGGTACTGTGGCACTAGGAAGAATGCACCATTGCTTTCTTCTCTCTGAAGGATCTTATTGCTCTCTTACTCACTAGCTACAAGTTTACAATACAACCCATGAGTCCATATATAGATCTCATGCTTACAATAATTAGACTAACCTAATTACAATAACTAGACACGCAACTCAAGACCAAAAATAGCCTTTGCATGCAAACACTCGGTTCAACGAACTAACTGTCCGTGGAACAAGCAGTTCTGGAACTGCCATAGGCGATTGAAGTCGGTCCCTATCTGCCTGGAGGTGACCGACATCAGCTGACATACTGCTGATGTCGGTTTCCTTCCAGTCCATCTTGCCATCATCGATTTCCTTATGCACTGCACCCTACCGACGCTAGTCTCCTTGGAACTCAGCAACCTCCTCCCTGTTTGCACCAGTTGAAGCTTTTAGCTCCACATCCTAACAATCTCCCACTTGGAGATAAATAGCTGCAACTATACTTGTATTTGTACACTATCTAATTTGTACCCTGGCTTGTATCCCTCTTCAAGATCAATCCTGAAGACTAACCACCACACCCTGTGATGCTCTAACCTTTGTGCCTTTGTCATCCAAGTAACCTGCCGAATCCACATCTACAAACCTATGTAGAAAATAACTTGACCCTGCGTAGCATGTCGACCTGCCGCTGATCCCTGTAAGAATCCACTGAACTGCCCTTCAGTACCTCTTCCTTGAATTGGCTCCATACTTTCTGATAACCCCCACTGCTTGGGAAAAAACTCAGGTCTACACTAGAGCTCATGTGATTTTGAACACTGTTCCAAGCTAAGCTTGAACTGTCCAGCCCTTGGTGTGCTTTCTAATTTTACATCCTGCATCATGAACCCCACCAACACCATCTTCACATCAACTCCCACTGGAGATAAAATCTCCATGTCTCTTATGCCAAAGAATTTTGCTGCTCTAAATTCTTCATGACATGACTCTGAACTAACCTTACCTTTAGCTCAGCAAATCCCTGTATGTACAAAACCTGCTAGTAAATTACCCACATAAAGTAACTGGATAATGTCGTGACTCATCATCCACCTAGTAAGACAAAACCACAATAGTTACAATGACATTGACTGAAGCCATGCTTAGTCATCCACCTGTCAAATCTGTACCACTGTCCTACAGCTTCCTCAAGATCATATGCCATAGCCTTCTGTCTCTTATGTCCATCCACTCTCTTCTTTAACTTGGGAATCCATTCCGTCTCTCAGTGCTTACTTCCAGCTGACAACTATACCAATAAATCCCTATTTGGTTCTTCTCCAAGGACTCACTTCTCATCCATGCTAAGCTCCCACTGTATCTGGATTCTACCTGCATTACCTCTTCCAACTTCCTAGTTCTTGACCATCAATAAGCAATATAAAGAAGGTGAACAATGAATATGAGGTTCACTTACCCTTTCTAACCTCAACATGAGCATTTGAGACTTGTTGATAGCTTGTTGTCTGCCCACCATCCATACTAGTGACCGATCTCAGCCATCTCTCAGTCTATTTTTGATCGATGTCAGCTCCCTGTACTGACCCTGACTGCCAACGTCATTTCCCTGGCCGATGCCGGTGTCCTTTTTGTCGACGTCAATTCCTTCATGACTGACGTCGGTCTTCCTGTTGCCGACGTCGGTTACTATCTGATCGATGCCGGTATCTATGTTCGTCTGTGAGTGATAACTTTTTACCCACGAGCTCTCCATGGATCAAAATCCTAATCAAATCAACCCTGCTCTGCTCAGAATAATTTAGCTTCCTCACCTGATCTCTGTCTGTCATCTCCTCCATGAACACCAAGGCTTTCCAGTTCTTTAGCTTGTCAAAGACATCTGACTTTCGCTTCAAAACCTGCATTCCCCTCCTACATATGTGGCCAAGCCTATAAAGCCACATCTCTGCAACAGAAGGTGAATCAATAATATAAGTAGATAGATAAAGGATACCTAATTTCTTACCACCATCTAATTTAAGTATATCTGCTATGAGAGTTATAGTGCATCTCTCATCACCCAAATTTCTTGAAGAAATTAGACTAATCTCCAAGACTGGTACCTGCATGACTTCCTTCAACCACTGTGTGTCATCCATCTGCAATTTCAACATCACTTCCCCTTCGTCAATAATCTGACAAGGCTCTCCAACACCTAAATAAATCTCTCCAAAGTCTCCAAAGACATACCCATGAAAGGATGCTCTATTTCGGGCTGCATGGAAAGAGGCAAATGAATATGTAAACAAAGATTCCACTTTATCCAGAGCATCTTGTGCAATATTACCTGCAACATATGCTTCTACGTGCTGATCTTCTACCGACCAATAATCTCTTTTTACCTGCTCTTTCTTTCCATCAATCAGACCATTCGTGCTATTCAGTTTCTCCATTCGTAGCTTAATTTCTTCTGCCATTGCTATACTCCCACTCAATCTAAAACCCCTGTGAGTGAGCTATAATCAACAAACACTACCAGATCTGAAACCACTTGTTAGTCAACCCAACCAAAAGCTCTGATACCACTTATTGGTATCAGCTCTTGAACCTACAACCAAGGCTCTGATACCACTTGTCAAGATCTTGCTCTACCAATTAGAGCACATATGATTACTTCTTGTATTAGCAACTAAACATGGAATTTAACCAGAATCAATAAGTAACTAAAAATATGAAACAACACAGGAATTGAGAGACAATACACAATTGTATTAATAATCACTCAGAAGAATATACAATAAAGAAGATGCCACTTCTTCTTCCACCTCAAAGGCTCGCCACACATCAAGACCTTCTTCCCTCTCTCTCTTGGTCACAATGATCAACTCCAATACAGAATTGATGTTCACCTCTCCAACTTGTCAGTAACACGCTGCCAGTTCACCAAGTACACAACCGTACTCCAAGTAGATCTCCTGCTCTCTACTACTACTTGTAAATCACTAGACCTTACTCACCATTATAGATCTCCTATAAAAAGTCATGCCCACATGTTGACCAAGATCATACACACACGAAGAACCCTTCTGATTCTCCAAACCAGTACCCACCTTGGTACTGCGGCACTAGGAGGAACGCACCATTGCTCTCTTCTCTCTGAAGGAGCTTATTGCTCTTTTACTCACTAGCTACAAGTTTACAATACAGCCCATGAGTCCATATATAGATCTCATGCTTACAATAATTAGACTAACCTAATTACAATAATTAGACACACAACTCAAGACCAAAAATAGCCTTTGCATGCAAACACTTGGTTCAACAAACTAACTGTCCATGGAACAAGCAGTTCTGGAACTACCACAGGTGACCAATGTCGGTCCTTGTCTACCTGGAGGTGACCGACATTAGCCGACATACTGCCGATGTCGGTTTCCTTCTTGTCCATCCTGCCATCGTCGGTTTCCTTGTACACTGTACCCTACCGATGCCGGTCTTCCTGGAACTCAGGAACCTCCTCCTTGTTTGCACCAGTTGAAGCTTTTAGCTCCACATCCTAACATCAACTTGGACAGCTCTTTCTTCATGAGTTCCTTTATATTAGGATTAATAGGCCTTTGCTTTTGCCTGAATAGTTTAGCTCCAGGTTATAACTCAATGGTGTGATGAGCTAGACTTGGATCAAACCCTTTTAAATATTTATATTCCCAAGCAAAGATGTCATAAGACTCTTTGCATAACTCAATAATGGCTTGCCTCTTAGATAAAGAACACACCTAACCAATTTTTAGGAGTTTGTCCTTGTAAATCATGACTCTCTCATAGTTATCTTCTTATGCCACCAAAGCTTGGATATCTTCTTCACCATCATGCATAAATTGACCTTGAGGTTGTCCCCATTGGTCCAAATGATCTTCCCCTTGGACTAGGTTAGAATGTACTAGAACAATAGCCTTCATGGAAGGAGTGGAATTATGATTATAGGCATTGGGTTGCCTGTTGAAACCTTGTTGACCTTGTCCCCTTCCTTGGTAGTTGTATTGGGGTGGTGCTCTATAGCCTTGTTGAGAGTAGTATTGATGGTTAGGTAGAGCACTTGTCTAGAACTAGGATTGATTGAGCTGAGATCTTTATGACTGGATCTCTTCATATTTATCCACAATATTATCCATCTTTTTGGGAAAGGTTTGGTTCTTGACATTGGCATTAGGAACTTGTGCTATGCTTGGAGCTTCAACTAAACTATGAGATAATAAAGGTATGGAAACTCTTGGAGGTAAATTTCTAGCCTATATTAAGCTATTCTCAACTTCAAAAGATATCTCATATGTGTCTAGTAGAGGGAATCCTCCCATTGACTATAACATCACCACCACATCAGTAAAAATACCCTTGAGATAAGTGGGTAAAACAAAACTTAGAGGAGGTCTCATGACATGTGGTAACCTATGCCATGTCCTTTGAAATATTTCATTAAAATCTCCCATAGATTCATTAAGACCTCTCTTTATCACATTCAACTGATGGATCAAATCTAGTTACCAACAATTCCCCAAAGCCATCCCAACTTGTAATGCAACCACATTCTAAAGTCCTATACCAGTCAAGTGCCTTGCCTTTTAGAGACATAACAAGCAATCTAATGGCTATGTTGGCTTGGGTGATATTATGGAAGTTAAAAAAAATTGAGATGTCCCTAATATGCTTAGATGGGGTAATAGGACCCTATCCATTGAAATGAGAGAGACTCTTGGTAGCATTGGGAGGAATAAGGTTGTATTCAAAAAGGTCAATAGATTTTAAGTGTTAAAGGCTAGGACAGGTTACTACTTATCCATTTCTCTTCTTTCCTCTTGATCTACTATTTCTCCAACTTCCTCAACTTCTTTTCCAAAACCTCCTTGCCAAGGATCTCTAAGTGATAGGAATGGTTCAGGGTGTTGTTCTTCAAGAAGAGCTTTAGCTAGAGGGGCTTGATCAAAAGACCTAAATGATCTGGTGAGGACCATGAAGTATAATGTGGGAAACTTGATCTACAACTAGAGATTCTCACCTTTTGGAGTCACTAAATGTTGGGTTAGGAATATTTCTACAACCTTAGGCTTGTCAAGACCAGCATTCACTTTAACATGTTAATAATTTATCCAACTAAACATGCTAGAATTTTTATCTCCAAATATTGCACCCTATAAGAGAGTGTTTAATCCTCTTCCATATTTGGATAAAGTTGGAACATTTCCAAGCATGTGGGTATACATATAGAGGAAATGAACCTCTAGATTTAAAGGGGCTAGCTCCTTGAATGTATCTATGTAAAACAACCTCTATCTAAACCAGTTAGAATAAAAGGAAAAGAGTTAGAAAATGCATAAAGAAAACTTGTTCTAAGAATGGTGATGCACCAAGATTATCTTCCACATGAATATCATACCTATTGCATGATACAACAAGATACACAGACTATTTCCAAGCTCTAAAGATTCTAACACAAATATTTTAGTATAGAGGCGAGATGTATGAAATGACACAAGGTAAATGAACTAAAAGACAATCTATACATTATAAGAATAGTTATACACATGCAAAAATTTAACATACTTGGATACACTCTGTATGACCTATTAGACCTAGAACTCTTGCTTAGGGATGAAGGACATGGATAGAAGGATGAAAACCATCACTTTTTATCACTATACATCACCTATACACTTAGGCAATTACTCAAAATTTCAAATAAAAATACTTGTACTAATGCTTAAAGGTAGGATAACATTTCAGTAGGACTTCACTGTACTCTGTGTGGTCTCTCCTTTTCACTAGTCCAAGGGCTATTTTTATAGTAGAGAGGAAGAGAGAGGAAGAGGCTTTTAGAACCAAGAGAAAGAATCAATCTATTAAAAGTCTTTATCTTTAGCTGTAATCATCTTTGTAAATGATGCTCATTCGAGCCATTTAATTGATCCATGTCACCTCTAGTGAATACACAACTAGCTTGCTCTCTCAAATATGCTTTCCCAATGGTTGCACTAGTAGAAATAGATATTTTTGAGTTGGGTAATGACATCAATTGGTTATGAAAATGAGAGTCCACTTGTTATAGATACGTCTTGATGCTTAACAACTTCCCACTGGCTCGTTGAGGTATGCAATCGTGTGGAGAAGAGTTATTTTCATTTTGTTTGGCTTTGGAAGGCATCGCCTAAAGTCTACATGTATGCCTCCATAGCATTTGTTAGAATCCTTTGAAACTCGTTCTAGATCGACCAAGTCTTTTGCTCCTTTTGATTGGCCATCATAAATGACATGGATCACGGTCTGACCAATGGTGAAATGAACCCTCTAATGGGCTTTAGCAGATGAATAATGTGAGCCCTTGGATCATCTTGAGTGATTAAGTGAGGACCATCGATATGCTTGGGACCCACTATTTTGAATGCCAATGGCTATTGGATGATGCAGAAGTTGACATCCATGCCACTATAAACTTAACTAGGACCAATTCCTTCAGGCACCTTTCCTACGGACCATTTTATTTCTTTGAAACCATCATCTTTCTAAGGACTCTCCAAAGTGTCCCTTCAGATTACTGAATATACACTTTGATAATCCTTCTACAGACTCTGCACAAGTGTCTATACCCCTTGGAATTATTTTAAAGGACACTTTGGCATGGAAATACCCTTTAAGACCTTGGGTTTTGGGCACTTTGTTTGAAAGGTGAACCTTTGGAGATTTTGAAAATGTCCCTTCAGACTTTTTTTGAAGGACACTTTTGCAACAAAAAGACCCTTCAAACTTTTAGAAGTGGACCAATTTCTGAGAAAGACCCTTCAAACTTTTAGAAGATGCCTTTCAAAGAAATGAACTATTCCCTTTGCTCTTTTTCCAAATGACACTTGAGATGGACCAATTCCTTCAGGGTTTTGAAAGTAACCAATTCATTCAGACTTTTGAAAGTGACCAATTCCTTCGGCAAAATGGAGTGACCAATTTCTAAGAAAAGACCCTTTAAAAATGTTTCAAGTGTCCCTTTAGGATTTTGGAAGTGGACCAATTTTTAAGAAAGACCCTTTGAAAATGTTTCAAGTGTCCTTTAGGACTTTTTAAAAGTGTCCCTTTATATTTTTTTTGAAGGAAACTTTGGAGAAAAAAGACCCTTCAGCAATTTTGAAAAGGACACTTCCATGAGAAAAGACCCTTTGATAATATGTAATGTACCCTTTGAAAAGATTATTTTGGACAAAAGTATAAAATAATTCCTTTGGAAAATTTGCAAAGATCAATTCTTTCAAAAAAGTTACAAAGGAGAATTCTTTCAAACTTTTTATCCGAAACAAAAAGTCCGAAAGAATTCCTTCATAATTTTTTTTCAGAGAAAAAGTCCAAAAGAATTCCTTTGAGACTCAAAAAAAAACCTGAAGAAAACTTCATCGAAAGAAATGAACAAATGTGAGAAGGGACCAAAATAACACTTATGAAAAGATTGAACCAAAGGCTTTGAAGGGAAAAAACATTTGATGTTTTTTTGCTATGGGGATAAACAAATATAATGCTGAACTTAGCCAAAATAAAAGATGTAAAACCTATGAGTGAAAAAATGGCTAACAGTAACTTGGACCTTACTAGAGGGATATGGGCTACCATTCTCTTTAGGTGAAGAGTGAGAACTGGGTTCCACTATAGTGAGAGGTAGCTTGGGAGGTTCATTGGTATCTTTATGTTTTAGTGAATCACATTCTAATTGAGTAGAAGATGTGATTTTAGCATTAACGTGTGTATTATTTGAAATAGAATCATTCATAGAATTAGAAATAACATTTGGTAGTGCATTATGTTTGAAAGGAGAAATGAGAGAAGAGTTAGAGGCATGAGATGCATTTTCTTCTTCACTATGTGCCTAATAATCATCATTGTTCCATGCATTATCAGAATTTTAATATAGTTCACAAACACTCTCATTTTCATATTCATTTGCATGTTCACTATCATACTCATTATCACTCTCATCATTTCTAGGGAGAGGTGTAAGAGAAGAATTTAATTCCTTTCTAATATGCAATAAATTATCATGTGAATGTGGAAGATTATATGAATCTATGTTAACCATGGATGGAATGTATGCATTATTTTCATTTGCAACATGAGAATTAAGAATAAGAGAGTTATCATTTAGACATTCTTTTAATAAAGTAGAGTTGAGAGCATGAGATACATTATTTGAACTATGCATTGGCAATTTGATTTTATTGCATTTATATTGTTGTATTTTGAACATAGAAGTAACAAAAGAGAGAGAGAGAGAGAGAGAGAGAGAGAGAGAGAGAGAGAGAGAGAGAGAGAGAGAGAGAGAGAGAGAGAGAGAGAGAGAGAGAGAGATTAGGTTCACATAGAAGCAAATTATCATGAATAAGAGGTTCACTTGGAAGTGCATGACTAATTTGTTATTTTGGTGCATTGTGCATAGGAGAATGAGGTGAAAAGTATCTTTCCCATTTATCAAAATTATTTTCTTTAGAAGAAGTAAAAGAGATAGGTTTGAGAGAAGAAGATGCATCTACTTTTTCTTCATTATCACTTTAACATGTATCATCATATTCCTCATTACAACAATAGTAATTATCTTCATTGTAAATGAAATTATTTTCCACATTTTTAGCTAATGTGCAATTTTGAAAATTTATCCATTCATTGTCATAATTATGAGAAAAATTTAGAAATTGATCTATGGGATGAGAGGGAAGAAGTGCCTTAGTGGACATTTTATTTTTTTCACCAAAGAGAATATGTAAAAGTACTATTAGGCAAATAAATGCAAAAATAACTACTAACACAGAGATTTTGAAAATAGGTTTGACAATCGAAACAATTTGCAAAAATTTCAAAATATTTTCTAAAAATTACAAGGAAGGCTTGGGGTTGGAGGACCTAGTTTGGAAATCTAGCGTTTTTGGTTAGGTTTTTAGAATTTTTGAAAATTATGGCAATAATTTAAATTCTAAAAATAATTTTGAATATGATAAATGCACAAAAATTTATACAAAAATCAAAAATTTGAAATTTAATTTTTTGTACCAAATAATTACTAATATTGAGATTTTGAAAATATTTTTGACACTCTAAACAATTTGCAAAGATTCCAAAATATTTCTCTAAAAATTATAAGGGAGGTAGGCTTAGGGTTTGAGGACCTAGTTTAGAAATCTAGGGTTTTTGGTTAGGGTTTTAGAGTTTTTTAAAATTATGACAATAATTTAAATTCTAAAAATAATATTGAATATGATAAACACAAAAAAATTAATAAAAAAATAAAAAAATTGAAATTAAATTTGTGCACAAAATTTGGAGGAAAAACCCTAAGTATACATAGGGTTTTAGATTTGTTCAAAGTAAGTTGGGTTCACCAAATGTTTTATTATTTATAGGAAAACTAAGGTCTAGCTCTTAAATAATAAAGGGTCTAGAATAAGGGGAAAATCTAGTCAAATATTCTAAAATATAGGTTTTGGACAATTTAATCAATTTAATTACATAGGGAGAGAGATAAATTTATCTAAAAAATAAAGTAAAATGAATGATTCAGGAGCTATAAATTATGGTGTAGGACTGGGATAGTGTCATAAATCAGGATTTAAAGTTTTTTTTCATGATTGGGTAGGAGCATTGAAATAGGACACTAATGGCACCAATGCTATAGTCTACCTCTACCCCTATTGCCCAAGAGACCTGAGCTTTTTGGGTTTTGTTCACTGTGTCTGTGTGACCTTGCCTATGAAGTTTTGGAGGTTAGAAGTCAATAAAGCTCACCATAGATCCATTTCAATCTCCAAACCTTTTAGTTATCTACACACATGCAAACAATAAATGCATCAAAAGTGAAAGGGAGCAAAACTAGGTTAAGAGAAGAATGATCGCATGATCTAGAACCCCTGCTATCCTAATCACTACTTACATTAACCCTCAAGATAAGGTCTTAGATAAAATGTATTTATCCCATAGGGAACATGCATAATCAATGCACACGGTAGATGCAAGAATGACTTTTGCTTAGGCCCTTGATCAAGCATGCAAGTTTATGTGTGATGCAAAATGCTAAGCTATATTATTGATTGATTTTTATTATCTATTGTGCCAAAGTAGTAAGTGCTAGATATAAAATGCCTTATGTAGTACTTTATATAAGAGACTCTTTATTTCAAATTTGGGAGCTTTAATCACATTTGGTTGACATTGGAAAAATTAAGGATGAAGCTAAGAAAGGGGCTGGGATTATTAAGTGAAGTAAACTGACCATTAGAGCTCAAAATGACCTTGGACAAGAGCGTTGAAATAGGACACTAGTGGCATCGATGTTGTAGTCCATTTCTAGCACTCCTATCCTATAGGCTAGGGACTTGGGGGAATGGAAAGAGCATAGAAAACCTGACTTGGATGAGGTGGAATGATTGTTTGAAAGGCTTAAAATGATTGGGAATAGGAATAAAGGTGATTCAAACATGAAACAAGACCAATATGAATAAAATGAAAGACATGGCTAAATGTGAACAAAGCTCATATTCTCCAATCATAGTCTCCTATGAAAGGACTATGAAAATACATGATATGTGTGGTTGCTTGACCAATTTAGGGTATATGCAATGTGCAAACCCTAATCTTCCTTGAAAGTATGGCATGATTAATAATTATGTGTTCATTATTAGGATAGTCTAGACATTCTTAACACCCCATTATAAAAAGACTTGCTTACATACCAATACTCTGAAGAGGGATCAAACCCGATGTAGTTCTCTCACTTAGTTCTTGATGTAAATACAAGTGAATGCTAGAATGAGAGTGAAATTAGATGCCTTGAATGTTATTGAGATTTAAATTTTTGGAAACTAGGATTAGGGATGTTGTAGATGGTAATATGCAGAAGTAAGGAATAATAGGGATTAAATTCTTTAATTTTTCTTAACTTGTGTTTGGTTTGAATGTGTTTTTGCTTCTATTTTCTATCCAATGAATAGAGGTCAATTAGACTTGTATTTATAGAGTTTTGTAGCTTGTGTAGATAATAAAATATACTTTAGAGACCAATTGTAATAAATGGTGCAATTAATATTTGGAAGAATGGAGAAATTAATAGGAATGATTCAACATTTCCAATATTTTTTGCATTTATGTTGATATTTTACATTTGACTTTGTGATCACCTATGTCATGATGATGTCACCTTTTTAGATATTTATTGAATTTAAGGATTTCTAAAAATAGAATTTCATTACTTTGATATGGATTTTTTACTTAATCATTGAATTAAATTTAATTAGTTAAGTGAACTGATTAGGTTTTTTGTAATTTTCATAATTTGATTAATTGTCAAGAACTATTGGTCAAAAACATCAAATTTATTAGGTCACAATTTACTAAAAATGAATCGGTGAGAGATTATCATTATATACAGGGAATTACCCAAAATATGTATGCCTTAACATGATTCAGAGGTCAAACACTAGGTGCACATATGAATTTGGGCATTCTGGTGATTTCTAGGCTTAATGTGCATTATTTGCTAGAAATTGGTCTAATGTCCATTTAGACATGGAAGTGGCCAAAAAGGATTGTGTATTTTTTACCCTATTTGAGAAGACATTTTAAGACACAAGCACATTAACATATTCTCAAAGAATGAAAAAATTGTTAAGTTAAAATTTTTAATGTTTGAAAAATAACATGTTGACAACCATAGGTTGTTACAAGCCAACAGGGACAGGTTGATGCCCCAGAGGGTGATTGATGAGCCCTATGTGTGCCCTCGAGGGAGTGAGTAATAAATAATATCATTGAATGAGCCATAAAAAAGAGTAAAATGACATAATATAATGATAATAAAGGTTTAAATAATGATTTTTGTCCAACAAAGTGGTTTTAATCATTGACACAATGAGTTGCCCCAATAAGGCATATTTGAGTGTGATTTAATCAATTTTGCCCTAGTAAGGCAGAGTTGATCCTTGACTGGTCTAAATAATTTTCCCCATTATAGAAAATTGGAAAAGAGAGCTCACATAATGAACTTGTAACATGTATTAATGATGATTTGACACAGGGGAATGGTATAATTCTAGGGTATCTACTAGCATGGAGATGCACATATTAAATAGTATGTGATACAACCCAAAAATAGTATTATTAAATAGGACTTTGAAAAAGACCTAAAAACATGGTTTAGTGATAAAAATGTCTAAAAATAATGAAAATAAAAAAAAATGGCTTGAAAAATGAATCACATAGTCAAAAATTAAACCTCTTAGAACAAACAAAATGAACTTTAGGGAGTAGGGATGAAAAATTAATTTTTCAAGCTATATATTCATCCCTTGGGGTAATTTTTTTCATTTTCACCCTATCATTTGAGAAATTTGAGCTCTAATATTGTGAATAAAGTAATGAAATATGGCTTGACAACCAGGATGGAGGCACATGAGTGATTAGGTTCAAGAGCATTGACGACCTCTGTACGATGGGCAACCAGAAGTGAACCCTCCCTTAACTAATTTGGTCATTAATGTAATTTTAATGCTAGGTTTAGGGTAAAAATTGTGAAATCACTATTTTTATGGCATGGAAATTGATGACAACACTAAATTTAAAGTGGTAAAAATTTCCTTTTTGGTAAAAATCATTGAATTGATGATTTCACCAAAACATACAAAGTCATAATTTTCATTAAAAAATGGTGACACCACCAAAAATGGTAGAAAATGCCTAAAGGTGACTTCACTAACACTTAAAGTGGTGACTTCACCATTTTATGGTGGAAATCACCAAAAAATACTGAACTAAGGTCTAATTAGGTAAGGTCTTTAGGAAAGAGGGGCACACAGGTCTAAGGCACAAAATAGGTCAAGTAGAATAGGCATAATGATAGGTACTTACTAGTGAAACTTGTGATATAGATGTAGAATCACACTAATCTATTTTTGGTTGAAGGAGTGGCTCAATGTATTTATAGCATAAGAGTGATGGTCACACTTCTTATAGACTATTTAGTTCTAAACTAAGGAGATATGTGTATTTTTGGAGGCCATGGATTTGCTAAATGTGGCATAGATGCATACATTGGATTCAATCAAGCTTAATTAAGTACACTAGTCTAACACTAGTACTTATATATTTCCACTTTTCACTTATCGATAAAAGAGGAGACAATTACATTGGAGGACACATGATGCATACTAAAGTTACCTATGAGAGGTCAGAGGTTAGACATACCCAACAAACCAATAGGCTATGTTGGATAACTTGATCAGTTGGTATAACATTCACATGATGCATGGGAAGGTCAATATTGATTTATTAGAGCTATACACAAACATTCAACCGAACAACCTACCACCTAAGGAGTTGACACCACCAACACTAATCAATAAGGAGGTTATGGTTCTGATGGTGATTATCAGTGACATATTGTTAGATGATACGAATATATTTTCTTGGGGTCTAGTAGTACTAGCTCGATTATATAGGGATTTACATATAATGGCCTATCAAAGAGGTCAGAGTATAAATATCATGACTTTGTTCTAAGTTTGGGGATGTGAACACATATCTATAGAGCACCCAATAGGGTAAAGACTGGTATGAGGCCCATAAGATCTAGTATCATATGGATGGGTCTAGATAGGTGTAGGGCACAAAGGACATTATGATGATATTCACCATTATCAATGGATTTTAGATGAGTTTACAACCATAGATTTCATTTTCCATCCCTATTTACCACTATAGATTCATTGGAGATTCGATAAATGGTACACTACCTATATTTTTTTGTAGAGATTGATTCAACTCAATAGGCATTAGGATAGGTATAAGATAGATAGGGAGAGGCTCAGGGTGAATTTGAGATGGAAGTGGATTAGGGTGGGGATCATATGGATGTGGATCAGGGTGGGGATTAGGCATATACTAATGGTATATAGAGTAGGTTTATGATTATAAACCATAACTAGGTAGGCACATCAGGTACTTGGGTAGATCTAGGGTAGGTAGCACTGTCACAGATGACAAGATCAAATAGGGACATTAATCTATTTGAGGAGGAGACTACTACCATACTAGGTGAGATTAAGGGATTAGATAAGAGAGTGGGTTAATTACAAGCATAGGTGACCCTCAGGGATGGCCATATTACTACCCTTCAGTCAGATATTGACTCATTAAAGGTAAATGTGGTATAAATGACATAGGTATAAGCATAACTATAGGTTACCAAGGATCAGGCTATAGTTGAGAGGGATCAATCTAGGTTAGATGTTCAGAGGCTCTGACACGAGTGAGTTGAGGCATGTGTAATAAGCACATATACAAAGCTTTCCAAGATGGTTTTTGAGAGCCTATAGGCTAAAGATGAGGCCTAATTTATCAATGAACCTATGAGAGCACAATTCTTAGGGATCAAAAGATACCTATATTTGAGGTTTGGGATGTATATAGGCCTAAAAATAGGTCCTCTCAATCGAGATCAATGACACATGGTGCATCAGATTTAGGGAAGTCAATGTAATAGTCACCACCACCTCCACCACCAGGGCCACCACTTCCATCACCTACAAGGCCCATGGATTATCATAGTTAGAGTTAATGTTGTATAACTCTTTGGCATTTTTGTATTTTGACACTATGACTTGTATATATTTGTGATGTATATGACATTCATTTCTTGCAAGATATATGAAATTTCTATTCAGTCTATGGATTTGTACATAGACTATTGGTATTATTTTGATATACATGCAATGCTCTTTATTTTATTTATCATGTTGTGTTATGGTCTCATGTTTAGATTTGATTAATTTGAAATGTTGATGCTTATTTTCCAATCAAACTTGTATATGTATTCTCTCTTTCATTTACCATAGGTATGCCATGTATATAAGATGTTTGGAATGTATTTATCTGCTCATGTTTATGACTTGTAATATATGCTTATTCAGAGATACATTTCCTTATTAACACATAGTATAATCATTATGATTTAGTTATTGTGGGTTTGTTTTTGTTTGGGTATGCCTATTGTGAACAAGGGGGAATATTTCTGGCACCACTGTTTGGTAGATCTTTGGCCTGATTTTGTTATAACATGTGACATTATGCATCATAGTTATAAACAAACCATAATAAAAATGTATGTCCTAATAATGTGAAAAACTTAATTTATATGCAAGTATGAAAAACTAAGGCATATGATACAGTTAATCAAATCCCTAGTGTAAATACAATGCAATAAACTAATTGTAGGAGTGAATATAAATACTCACAACTCAAGCACAAGATATAACAAATCAAGACATAGGTGTAAATATAATGTAATAAACTTATGACAATTGAGGATAATGGAAGCACAAGAAAATACATTAGTCATCAACCAATTAAAAATAAATAAATTGAACAAACAAACAAAAACCTAAGTAAAGGACAGAAGCATATACTAAATTCAAACACACAGAAGGAAAATGGCACAAGTAAGAAATAAAAAAACATATAAAACCTAACTAAAGGACAATAAAATGAAGGAAATACCTATGGTATGAATGCAATAAATAGACTAACCAAAGGAAAATGCAATAAATAATAGATTACATAAAAATAATGAACTAAAACTACTTAATGAAACTATTAGTGCATGTGTAAGAGAAGTGTTATACTTGGCAAAAGGTATCTCCTAGGCTATAAGGAATAAAAACACAGGTATGAAAATATAATAACTAAAAGGGGGAACAAAAGAATAAGGAAGGGGTGGCTGAGCTGACTCAAAATGCCCTAGGCAAATGGAGGCTACCTACTAGTCCCATAGACACTAGGTCCAACATGGACTTCAGGCCAAATGTAGTTCTCCTAGGATTTGGGATAGAAGAAAATTGATTATAAGGAAAATAGATTAATTGTAGAGGAAAATAGGAATGGGATCATAAAACAATCAGTGTGTGGAGCAAAAAGGTTTGGTGCTCACAAGCATCAGGCACAAGAACATATGAAACTATGAGAGCATGGTTTAGGTTAAACCCACATTGAAAGGTAAAAGGTGAGTATTAAAAAATAAGCAAGGTTGGTAATTCATAGTATCTACTACATCTAAGGCTTGAAATAAGAATGAGGTCATAAAATGCTGAGATCATAAGAAAATATGACTCACAAAATGATGAGAGCATTTTTTGAGACAAATTTATAACAAAGAATGGTTAGTGAAATTAACAAATGAACTTAATCAATGATATTAATTGAGCTAACTTGAGATGCCCCATGCATCCAAGCATTGCCTACATAGTCCATGTGGACCTCATACCAATGTAGTTCTCCTAGAAATGGGAGGAAACACAATCAATAAATGGTAAAGGTAAATAGAAATGGTCATTGTTGGATAAGAGGTTCCTATATGATAAATGTTGTAAACCATGCCACCCTTAATAGAGGTAAATCCACTGGAAAACATGATGACAAATCACTCATAAATTTTTTGGCTTCATATCTCTCATGGAATTTTTAAGCTTTTTTCTAAACTTTTTTATTTTTAGATTTGTTTGTTAGGATTTTAAAATTTTAGGGTTTTTTGGCATCTCAACTCAATGGAGGATTATGAGATACAGAATGTGTTAACTCAAAAAAATGAGAGCATTGGCTTAGGTTTCTCATAAAATGGTGAAAACATTTGAATAAGGGTGGCTAAGCTAACCTTAGAAAACATTGAGCACTACCTGTATAGTCCAAATGAAACTTAAACTATTATAGTTCACCCTACAATGAAGAACCCAACTAAGTAACATCAAGATTTTGAGTAGGCAAATGGCACATGTATAATGGTATGAAAGGGTATAATGATACAATACTTGGTAAAAGTGAAGGATACAATTTTCATGATCACTATCATAATGCTCGAAGATACTATATTTAAAGATGCATTCAATACTCCCAACTCTAAATCATTTGTTAAAACTACTTCTAAACCCAACCATTGATGTTGTTTAAAGTATCAATGGATCAGAACCAAGGTCAAAAAGGGGTAATGGGAAAAGGGAAAGAAACCAAGGTAAATAGGAAAGGCACACTAGGAAATGAACATGGCATGATATGAACATATGGTATGACATGAAGTAAGCAATCCTCATAGACAATACTTCAGGTCACTCAAGTGAAAAAGTGATTGAGATGTATTATGTTCATTGGTTCATCAATTTTTTTTCCTTTTGGGTAGCCAAACTGTATGCTCGAGAACCATAGTTAGTGGTAATGACATAGGGCCCTAACCAGTTAGGCTTAAACTTTCCTTTTTTTTTACATTTGATATTGGTGTTTTTCTAGTTTTATTTAAGTACAAGATCACCAAGCTTGAATTATTTGTGTTAGACACACCTATTATACTGACCACACAACCGATTTTGATATGCTTGAAGGATATTCAAGGTTTCCATTCATTTTTCATCTAGTAATTCTAGCTCTATTAAATGAGCTACTCGTTCATCCTCCTCATCAAGGATATGCTTAAGTGAAATGCATAGAGAAGGCAACTCGAACTCGATAGGAAGAATGGCCTCAATACCATAGACTAGGGAATAAGGTGTGAATATTATTAGAGTGAAAAAAATAGCACAGTAAGCCCACGGGGTGTAAAAAAGTTTTAAGTTCCAATCATGACCAACATCATTGATGATCTTCTTGAGGATATTTACAATGGTCTTATTAGATGCCTCTATTTGGTCATTACCTCGAGGGAATTATGGAGTGTAAAAATGTTGGGTAATATGGTATTCGACGCAAAGGGCTTTAATGCCCTTATTGTTGAATGAACCACCATTATCAGATATAATGTCAGAGGGAATGCCATAGTAGAAGATGAAGTGAATGAAAATGAACTTAGATATATGTTTCTCAATCACATAATTTAGGGGAATGGCTTCCACCCACTTAGTGAAGTATTCTATGGTAGATAAGGATATGTTTATGGCCATTTGAGGATGTAGGGTTAATCAATCCTAAAAGGTTGAGTTTCCATGTTAAAAATGGCCATGGCATAGCCATTCATTTGAGTGTTTGAGCTGGATCATGTATCATATTAACATACTTATATCATTGTACACACTTTTTAACATATATAATGACATCAATGTCCATAGTTGGCCAGTAGTAACTATTGCCTAGTAATTTTTTGGCAAGGATGACCTTGCTAGTGTGGGTCCTATAAACCCCTTCATGAACTTCCTCAATGCTAATATAGATTCTACCAAAATTAGACAATGAAGTATATATCCATCAAAGATTATATGATAAAGTATGGGTCCAAGTAATGTGTAATGAGAGGCTTGATGGATGAATTATTTTTCATTTTTATGAGAAAGGTTAGGTGGGATGATTTGGTCATGAAGGTAATTATATAATTTAGACTAGTAAGAAGAACTATCACCAACAACATCACAAATCATTTTGATGATTGAAGGTTTGTGAGTGGGTGATAGAAGATTTTTAATAAATAACTAATAATATGTGGCCTTATATCTAATCTAGATCATATAACTAATCATGGCTATGACATCCATTATTTTGTCATTGGCCTGAGCTATATGCTCAAATTGAAGATGAACAATTTCTTGTTTAAGAATATCTACTATGCCTTTATAAGGCATAAGTTTCTCATCCTTGGTCTGAAATTGGTTTGTGACCTAATTGATAAAAATCTAATAATCTCCATGAGCCAATAAATTTTGGATATTCCATTTTACCACTAAGCAAAGTCCTATAATGACTGCTTCATATTTAACCATGTTATTGGTACAAGGAAAATTGATATGAAAGGAATTGGGAATGAGGTCTGCTTGCAATGTTATGAATAGAATTCCCATTCCCAATCCACAAGATGTGAAGGAACCATCAAAATAAATTTTCCACTACTGTGCTTCATTAAGTGCTTTTGTTACAGTCATGATGGACTCATTTGGAAACTCAAAAGTAAGTGGATGAGTGTTAAAAAGGGGAGTTTAGGCAAGATGGTCTACATGTAACTATCCATTAATGGACTTCTAATTAACATATTCAATCTCAAATTCACTTAAAAGCAAGATCCATTTAGCCATGCAACCTTGTAAAACTATTTTTGAGAGCAGATACTTGAGAAAATCTACTTTGGATATGATGACGGTTGTATTATTAAGCATGTAGTGATACAACTTCTAGGCTGTAAAGACCATGAATAAATAAACATTCTCTATTGTAATATAATTATGATCATATGTGACCAATGTGTAGTTCATATAGTATATTGCATGCTATTTTCCCTACTTATCATGTTGGGCCAAAATTTCCCCCAGGGCATGTTTCATTGTAGATAAATAGAGGAGTAATGAATTTTATGGTGTGGGTGGTAATAGACCAAGTGGTAATATTCCTTCAAGTGTTCAAAAGAATTCTAACAATCAACATTCCATGAAAAAGTGGTGTCCTTTTTCAACAAGTGTGTAAATGATGGCATTTATCAGCCAATTGTGAAATGAATCACCTTATGGATTGTATCTTTCCTTGTAAACTTTAGAGCTGCTTCAAAGTAGACATAGGTGACATCTCATCAATGGCCTTAACCTTGGTTTGATTGACTTTGATGCCTATGCGAGAGATAAAGAATCCTATAAATTTGATTGAAGTGATGCCAAAGATGCACTTTTTGGGTTAATCCTAACTTTGTACTCATGAAGCCTTTCAAAATTTCTTTGGAGTACTGCTAGATGGTATGCATGAGTCTTAGATTTACCCAAGATATCATCGATATATTCCTTGACAATTTCATGCATCATATATGAAAAATGACTATCATGGATCATTGGTATGCTTTTGTAACATTTTTGAGATCAAACAACATTACCTAATAACAAAATGTTCCCCAAGGAGTGCTGAACATTGTCTTGTGTTGGTCTTTTGGTGTGATCTTGATTTAATTATACCCTAAAAAGGCTTCCATAAGAGAAAGAATTTTATATCTAGCTATGGATTCCATAATCACGTCAATATTATGTAGAGGAAAGTCATCTTTTGGGTAGGGCTTGCTGATGTCATGAAAATTTGTACATAATCTAATGCCTCTAGATTTTTTTTAACTAGCACAATGTTTGAGATCCACTTAGAATAGTGATGGGATGAATGCATCTTGCCTCTAAGAGTTTTGTTGGAAAAATAATGGAGCATGGAACAACCCTAAAGTATATTAGGACACATGGGTGAAGTATATGATTTTCCATTTTGTATAACTTTTGTATGTATTCAACTTTATAAGCCTAATCAGGTAATATAATAATGCGAAGATTCTTTCCTTTTGTATCTCAAAAGGTTGGAATGTGAAGAGACAATAAAATGTGTATATATATATAACTTTGTTGTAATATAATCTGGTTTTGATGTGTTGATAGAGATTAATAGAACCATTCTGTTATGTTTTTCTTAATCTTTTTTTATATATGGTTAATGCACAATGAGTAATCTATTTTACTTTAATCTATTATCGAATGCTATGTTGGTTATGTTCCATCTTCTTTAAGTATCTATTTTCTTCTTGATCTTAGGTGCATCTTTGTATATCATAAATAGTAAGTAATATTGTAGTCTCTTATATACCTATTGGTACTCTCCACTATGCAATCTATCCCTGTAATTATCACGTTCTAGAGTATTTCTAGGAAAATATGCTAACAATGGTGTGGTGAGTGTGGAACCTATTTGGATGAAATATGCTAAGATGGTTTCTAGGGTAGAGAGACGTAGAAACATGGTTAGAAGAATTTAGAACTTTGAAAAAGAAGAAGCATAGAGAGTCAGAAAAAATGTAGAGGAGATTATCTAAGAACACCTCTATGGTGAAATCTATGAAATTTTCTGGTGTGAGTTGCCTGGATTATTATATGTGTGGCTAGTTAGATTAGAATACTATTGATTTATTCTAAGTAAAATAGGATTTATAGTCTAGATTGAGGAAAAATTGGAAATACTATGTAACCTAGATATTGATTGGTCCCAAGTAGTAAATTATTAGATGAAGACTACAATCAATGGCTATATTACCGAGTTCATAGTACAAGGATATGTAGTTTTTGAGAATATACAAGATTTATTTATCTAAATAATTAAAGGGAAATTTTTACACTGAATACCTTTATTGATAAAAATATTGGTTGTGGAAAAGGCCATGGTGCCTACTCCAACCAACATGGACTAGTCAATTCAAGCACCATGGGGTTGTATGTGAGAGAAAGTGAATGATGAAGAGTTGAGTAAAAGGAGCTTGAACTTGATCCCAAAAAATGGAAGGTGAATAGATTTAGAGTGAGAATAAAATTTTGAGACTATAGAGGGAATTGAGACAACAAAGAAGGTGGAATAAGACAAAAGACCTAGAAGTAACTGTGAATAGGACTATGAGTAAAGAATAAAGTGCTAAAGCTAGAGAAATATAAGAAAAATATGCTAGAGGAGAGAGGTTGCTGAGAGAAGATGTGGAAACTACTAAAATAAGGGGGTATGTAGATTATGAGAAAGGGCCTAATGAGGAAGAGGATGCTGAAAGTAGTGATGCAAATGTAAAATAGTTAGGAAGTATAGGTAGATCACAATTAAGGGAAGGGTTTTTAGTTGGAATCGAGAAGGAAAATTCTTAGACAAATATTAAAATTGAAGGCAGTAGTGATATTACAAGTTCAAGTTAAAAGTTAGAAGAAGTTAAAAATAAATGTCATTCATTTCAATGGTTCGCATCCCCCAAGCCCACTTTATTTATTAAAGGTAGAATGAGTACAAAGAGAGAAGCTGATTCAAGTTGGGTTGATTCCTTTACTGATAATTTTGGAAAGCTCGGTGTAGAAACCAAGCATGCATTAGAAATAAAGAAGTTACAGGAAACAAGATTTATTTTTACTCCTAAAAAGATTAGTGCACAACACCCTATAGTTGCAATAAACACTACACAATCACCTAACATCGTAACAAGTGCACAGTTACCACTAGTCATAGTTGATAGTATTTAAATATCTATATTAATGACTACCAGCCTACCAGCTATGATGCTTAATGTAGGTATGTTTGTGCCTTTAATGACTTATGATGGGTCTACAGACCCTAAACAATACTTGGTAACAAATGGATTGTAAAATGGGTAACATTGGATGATGTGAATAAGTGCGAACTTTTAGGGGCTTTGGCAGGACATGCCTTGGAATTCATTTGAAAAATAAATATGAATACCCTAAATCTTGCACAAGTTAAATATTTTATAGTAGCATAATTTAAGGTAAAAGATGTTTTGATCAATTTATTCAAGACCCAAAGGAAATTCAGAGAAGTAGTTGGAGAATATGATCACAAGTTTTCTGATGTGATGAATAAAATCAATTTTATTTTAAAAGATAAAGATAAGGCTAATTGGTTTGTAGAACATATACGACCAAGAATAAGGTTCGCTATTGCACAATACCTATTCTCTACCAAGGTTAATGTTCGATTTGTTACTATATAGGTAGAACAAATAAAATATTATGTGAATCTTCCATCAACAGGATCAAAAGTAGAAACTAGGATATTTTTATAAGGAGGATGAATGAGATGAATTAAAATGATAAGGTTAAATTAGGCTTATGGTGTATATAATGTGGTCGAGAGGGACATCATAGAAATTATTATCTAATAATTAAAATATAATTTTGTGAAATCTGTAGGGTAATTGGACATCCTATGTCTAAGTGCCATATTCTCCAATAATATATCCAAAATTCAAACAAATTGTACTATATTTTTTTCAAATATAAAAATCATGATGAGACAAGTTATTGATCTTTTAAAGAATGAAAATAAGATATAATGAAGAATTTATTCATAGTTGCATCCCAACAAATACAAACTATGAAACAAGTAAATCTAGAACCAAACATGGACATGACAAGTGCAACTCAAGGTAGTCCAAGATAGATGCCTTCATCACCTCAATATCATATGCCTTTATCACCATAGTATTAGCCATAGCGCCTAGAAAGATGGAATAATATGTCATCTCCCTCATACTGATATTTTGGTTGGTTTGCATAACCCTAGAATAGTACAAATATTCAACAATAGCAGATAAACTAGACTCCAAGTTTTCTTCAACACCAATATGAGGGATATGATGCACAAATGAATCAATATGGAGGATATGCTAGACAAAAATCACAAGGGTGGGCATATCAAAAAAATAGAGGAGGATATAGAGGGGGATATAGGGAAGGATATCAAGACAGATATCAAGGAGGTCACAACAATAATAATTGGCAAGCTTGACCCCCTATGTAATGTTATCAATGTGGTACAAATAATTATTATGTAAGGAACTTCCCTACTAACCCTCAAAGATAAGTCTATTATGTATATTATAGGGTCTAAGGTAAACATAAAATAGAATATTATGCTATTTTGGAGAAATAAAAAAAGCAGAAGCCAATGCACAATGTAAATATGATCAATGTGCAGCCAAAGGAAACTGCATTTGTGCAAGCCGTCACAAGAAAATAGAGAGATGAACAAGGCTTAACTCCTTTAGAAATGCCTCAAGATCATGGTATTAGAAAAGTTTAGTGGGATAAATATCTTGATCCTGTTATAGAAAATAGTTTAATATATCAAGTTGTGCACGTATTATAAGAAATACATCATAAACCAATTTTTGAGGATGATAACATAGCTATTGATGCTAAAATGCATGGGCAAATTATTAAGATAATGAGGCAAGAGGGTGTTGTGACTAATTTAATAGATTTGATGTGACTAATTAGTACACTATGTAATAAGGATATATCCTATAATATCACTAACCTCCTACACAATCTCCTAGAGTGTGCACAATGAGGATAAAAAATGGTCAATAAAGTAGTTTGGTATGTCATGACCTAGAAACCTTGGGATGTGGATTTGTGAATGGATATTGAGTTGGATAGATTTGAAATTATAAATGCAGTATTTAACTCTGGAAGCATAGTAAATATGATTCCTTGATTAACATGGGAAGCCTTTGGTTGCCTAACTCTAAGCTACAATCTAGTAACATTGAGTTTGGTAGATTATGGTAGAGTCAAACCCATTGGTAGGTTAGAAGCTATTGAAATCAAAGTGGTTGAGCTTAGCTTGTGAGGGGACTTTGAGATCATTAACATGAAGACAATAGAAACTCATTACCCTACCATAATTTGTAAGAAATGGACTTATGATGGCCAAATGACCATCAATACTATGCATAATCAGTTAGAAGCACATCAAAATAATAAAATAGTGGTCATACCCCTAAATATGTCAGAGTGAAAACCATATATCATCCTAAAAGAGCTAAAGTCTCCTTATGTTTAAGGGGATAATAGTTGGTTTAAAGTGGGTATAGATGAAAGGCAAATTGGGATACGACCTGTAGAGTGTCAACATTAGAAACTAGGTACTACACAATAAGAACAATGACTAGTATTCAAACTAGTTATAACAAAGTCTCTAGTTAGGTAGGTTCACTTCGAAGATTGTGTTTCTCCTTTAGTGTGCTCTCTAATAAGATTTGAATTAAACTTCTTGTATAATACTATTGCAACTATGACAGATTATATTGAACCAACCCCATAAGGTATTCTACCATGGGATTTTGCATTGTCCATAAGTGGTGACTCAAATGTGCACATCTTGAATAAGTCTCATAAAGATCATGAGTTACAACCTATGCACATGGTGTTCACTTTAGAATGCCAAATACCTTAATAATTTATGACAAAGGATCTAAATACGTTCATATTTAGGCTTGAACACCATGTTCTAAAGGTGGATCAATGATTCAGCGTACTCAACTATGTATTGAAAGGAACTGCTATGACATGGTGGGCCATACACAAAAATTTAGAAATATAGTGTGAGGAAGCATGAAAAATATGGCATGCAAGGATTCAACTACCAACTAGTGTCAAATCAAAATGACCTTTATTTTAAGAGGGTAAATGCCCATAATTGCATATCCATCAGTGTGTGGATATATGGACCACACAAGGAGTAAAACCATGATACTGGGTGCACATATTCAACCACACCCTTGAACCTCTACCAATAGCTTGGTATATGCATCAAGAGCATAGAAGGGAAACCAAACATTAGGCACAACTTCAACAAGATTTCATTCAAAATTTTGTGTTTGAAGATGATAATCCGCTGTACATAATGACTTGTAGATAATTAAAAAATTTCTATGTCATGAATGAGCAGAAGATTTAACAACTATAGATGAATCATCATCTCATTAGGAGGCTATGTAAGATTTAGATCTTGCAATATGTAATTACAAAGCCAACCAAAAATAATAATTTCTTGTTCAACCATGTAATAGAATAATTAATGATCTGACAAAATCAAGTGACAATGACAGTTATGGAGATATCAATCTAGAAGGTTTCTTTGAGACAAAATGTGAAGATAAACCCAAACTAGTACAAATCATAGAGTAAGTGGAAGAGGAAAATATGCACAACATCAACATTCCTTAATGTGAAGGCAAACATATTCTACAATATACTTTTCCTAGTAGATCATGCAAGATATATGAAGAACCTTTACAAAAGATTGAAGTAAATATTGGGACAAATTTAGCCCTTAAGTTTGTAATAGTGGGATATTATTAGGGACAAGAGTAAATATCTGAGGCCTTATAACTATTAAGGGATTATCAAGATCTGTTTCTAAGCAAATTCTTAGAGGTAAAAGGCATAGATCTATATATAGGAGAAATGTATATAAAACTAAAAGAGTGTGTACACCCTATCAAAAAGTGACAATTTTCAGAGGTTAAAGCAAAGATTAGTAATAACACCTATCTTAGTATTTCCTGACTATAAGTTATTCCATGTACATGTGGATGTTTCTAGCACCATACTAGGAGTTGTTTTAGCACAACTAGGAGAATGTGGGTTGGACCACCTGATACATTTTTCTAGTAGGAAGCTATCATCTGTATAAAATAATTACAGAGCCACAAAAAGAGAAGCACTACCCATGGTGTTCACCTTGAATTTTTTTTGACATTACTTATTGGATACTCCTTTTGAGTTCTTCATGGATAACTAAGCATTACGATACCTAGTTAATAAGCTAATGCTAGGAGGATGCATATCAAGGTGGCTAATGCTCTTTCAAGAATATTAATTCTAAATTATTATTGATCTAAGATGGGAGAATGTGGGGCCATATCACCTCAACAAATTTCACAATGGGGAGGAACTAGAGGAACTCAAAGATCAATCTCTAGATGCACATTTATTTAGAACTTATGTAGTTCCTAAAACATGGAAGACATTGAAAATTTCTTAAAATAAGGAACTTTTCTTGCACACTACACTAAGCAAGATAAGAAGCAAATGATTACCCAAGCCATACTGTACAAACTTGTTAATGGAATATTGTATAAGCTTGGAAAAGATGATGTATTTTACAGAGTATCTCTAGAGTATGAGTGACAACAACTTCTTCAAGAGGCTCATCAAGGAATTGTAGGGGTCATTTCATAGGAGAAGCCACTACAAGGAAGATACTATAGAGTGATCTTTGGTGGCCTACATTATTTCAAGATGCACATATAGTTGATAAACACTGTGACATCTGTCAAAGAATGGGTAAGCCAAACTAGTGCAAATAAATGCCTTTAGTACCTATACTTGTGGAACAACCCTTTGAACAATGGGGAATTGATTTTCTTGGACCTATAACTCCTCCAAGTAAACACAATCATGCTTGATATATTATTACTATGACACATTATTTTATGAAATGGGTGAAAGCTACTGCCACTCCAAGCTATAGTGTAAAATATGCTGCTGTAATTTTATATGAAAACATTATCATGAGATTTGGATGTCTAGTAAAGCTGGTAAGTGATAAAGGAACACATTTCCTAAATATTACTCTCAATATTCTCACTGAAGAATTCATGATATCTCACCACAAAAGCACAACTTACCATTTTTAGGTAAGCGACCAGGCAAAAGTGTCCAATAAAGTATTGGGGATGATGTTAATAAAAAATTGTAATGTTCAAAAGGATGATTGGGAAGACTGAATTCCTACAATTTTATGGGCCTATATAACACATTACAAGAGAGCTATAGGGTTCACTCCATTTCAATTAGTATATGGCCTTGAGGCGGTAATGCCTATGGAATATATTATTCCTAGTATACATATTGCAATGGTCATTATATTAAGAATTTAGGATTCATTAAAGGCACATTTGAAGGATTTCATAAAAATGGAAGAAAATAAACAAAGGGCACAATGGACACAACAAATTAATAAATAAAGTCAAAAAGCATGGCACGATCATAACTTGCGATCTAAGCAATTTTACTCAGCCAAATAGAATTAATTTATGAGAGTAGATTTAAAGAATTCCTAGGAAAGTTGTGCATTAGATGGAAAGGACCCTATATAATTCATGAAGCATCACCATAGGGTATCATCGTGTTGAATTTTTAAAGGAACCATATTACCATGGTGCATAAATAGTAGTAAACTTAAGCAATATCATTTTTAATCTCTATCATTTAGCTAAAAAATTGAGTGGGTGTTGAGTAGCACCATATAGTCAGGATTTTATTTAATGCTGTTTGTTTCTATTTGTTTTCTTAGAATAGAATGTTTGTATAACATGTTCGTTATAGTGTAACACATTTAAACCACCAAGAAGCAATTATCATCACAAAATGTAATCACATTCTAGAGACAACTCATTGAAGATAGTTGGCCATAATTACATTGAGCATTTTAATTAAGTCTAGGAAGGTGGTGATAAGACATGTATTGGAAGGCCAACGATCAGTTTAGACCATTAATGACACAACATTTCAAAAATATTACATCATTTTTAAAGTAGATTTGGTAGTAAATAGATGAATGGATTTATAAGGCAAATTAATTAGATGAAAGGATAACTACTCACATATAATAACTACCAAAGGAGCATATCAAAGATCCTAAGCACTAAATATCCCTATCAAGGTATTTTATAGAAACTGATATTAATTAAAAAATGAACATTCATGTGTAAGTAATCAATGCCTTCAAAGTAGGCGGTGACACAAAATTAGGTGCTAACAACTATATAGGAGTGGGTTATGGATAACCCTAGAACATTCCAAACTTCAACTAATGAGAGGCTTCTATGATTTGATTTCATAACACCTAATCGTGAATGGATTTCAAACTAGAGCATAACTAAGCAAATAAATAATTCATTCCAGACCACCAATTGAACCATGTAGAGAGGCTAGTTACTGATTCCACTATCAGATACACAAAAAGAGGAAATGGGGATTGGGATAGGTCTTAGAAAAACTAAGTGTAATGATATAGATCCATTTAATTTTATATATGTAGAAGAAACTACTCTTTTTCAATAGGATACTCATGGAGTAGCACAAGTAGGACCCCTCACACTTTGATATCCATTAAAAGGCTCTAACACTAAAAGATTGATTAAGATGCCTATATTTGGGAAGTTAAATGAGGTTAAGATGACTTTGTTAAGCCCATACAATCAAGGGTCATCCATTTAATTCAATATGTAATAATTTGAACTACTACACACACAATGGCATGAGCCACTGACCTTCTTAATCATAGTAAATCTATCCTCCCTTATAAGTCTACAACACCACTAATCGATTCAGATATCAAGGAAAAATATACCACAAAGTTAGGGTGAGGAACACATATTGACTTGATTGAGGATGTTTCACTATGCATCATGATACAATGCATTACAAAAAGATTCTGGTAAACCACCAAGTGAAACAAGCGATAAGAGGCGTAATTGATATTGCCTATCACATGACAAAACTATTGGCCATAATTGGCCCAAATAGATATCTTCCTCAAAAATGGTTTGAGTAGGTGTACCAAGTTCTAGATGGATAGGTCTATAAGGAGAAGAAAAATGTTTGAAAGCAGGTTCTCATAGTGACTAGAGCAGTTCCAAGTCATGGAACAAGTCTGCATAAGCTTCAGGTCTTCATAGATCATTTGAGTCTTCAAGGATCTAGAAACAAAGAAACTTACACCAATCTAGAAGAGCCTATGAGATAAAAAGCTAAGTGTCTATTCTGTTGAACGTTCTTTGTGGATAAGCACTAATATTTCCTTTGGCTAAGTATCAAGAATTGTTTCAAACATTTATTTGAAATAAAACTCTTGAAGGGTCATTTTTCAATGAAAGTCCTAGACAAAAGCTCTGAAGGGTATATTTTGAGGAAATTGGTAAAAAAAAAAGCTTGAAGGGTCATTTCTATGACAATGCACCCTAAATAAAAATCCTGAAGGGTCATTTTTGAAGTAAAGTATCCAAAATAAAACTCTTGAAGGGTCATTTCTTCAGGAAAGTGGCCCAAACAAAAGTCCCAAAGATAATTTATTTCAAGGAATTTATTTTTCACAAATCCCACAATAAAAGGCAAAAGGCATGAATTATTTTAGACATTTTGTTTAAATCAAAAGGTCCATAGAAAAAGATAATAACATAATTTTATTGAACATTTTATCCACAACATAAGTCAATTATTTCAAACATTTTATCTGAGACAAAAGCTCACAGACCAATTCTTTCATAGGAAATGTCTTGGCACAAAATCCCACAAAAAAATTCCCCAACAAAAGCCTGAGGAAAATGAGCCATGGTAAAAGGTCGAAACAAAAGTCTCAAAGACAAAGGCAAATTTATTTCAGGGAAATTATTCCACAACAATTTCCTCAAGGACATATTTATTTCAAGCAAATAATCATAGCAATAGTTTTGACAAAGATAAAATACCAATACAAAAACTTTGATAGAATGGTTTGTCTCAGAGAAGTTGATCCAACAAATATGACATTCACACAAGTGTCAAAATCAAGCTCATTAACTATCCATTCAGTTCAAATTATGATGGGATTGTAGATGTTAATGATGGTCTCATGGACATCATTTGATGATCATGTGAATGTTAAAACTCAAGTCATTAAAAATAACCATTGAGATTCAAATATATTAGTGATGCTCATGTGAATGTTAAATATGTTTGCATGAACATCAAAGATAGGTGCATAAACATTAAAGTTAAGACCTGGGGAATAACTATTAGAATTCAAAAGGGAAGATCAATGATCAACATTCAATCATATAAGAGATCCAATGGTGAGAGGTGACTGATAGTTCAGTGGGTCTAGGAAGATCTAATAGAGTGAATTTAAGTGTATGAAGGTAAATCAATAGTGTGAGCGAGGTTGAAGAAGCCAAAGATCTCATAACCTACCATGTTGCATAAATGTGGAAATGGAAAAGTTGATGACAGGATCCTAAAGATCAACATGGGGCTACCTAATGGCACCAGCTTGAATAGAGTTGACAAGTCAAGCAAAGATCTAAGGCTCACATTTTCTTGTACTATGAAGATATAATGGTGCGAGAGGGATTCAACAAATCCATAGGCTAAGTCAAACAATCAGTAGCCAATGAGTAAAAGGTAAACCTAGGATTTTAAACAAAATTCGATAAAGCCATTTTCAACCTAGGCAAGGTAAGTATGAATGGAACTGAGTTCTGTCATGATCTAGGTCAGTCCAAGAGCATATATTTTGGGATCGAATGGTGCCATTAAGAGATTAAAGAGATAAAATAGGTCTTTTTGTGATATGATATAGATTAGGGTGGGCTACCAATTGATCAAATGATATAGATATGTCCAAGTAGATGTATCAACTATAGGAAAACCAATATTTTAAATAAATTTTCAATCTATAGTAAGCTCAAGTACACATTTGAAAATAGAGGAAGATAGATGTAATTAATGAAGGAGCATCCCAAGCCATACAATCAATCGCTAAAAGTAGATAGGAGCATGGCCCTAAATATAAAGACCTTGCCCTATAAAGGACATTAATACAAAGGAACTCAAAAAGGTTCATGTAGCAACAGGGATGGCTCCCAACAACTTATCTTGATTTCATATCCTTCGCCATGCTAGAAAAGGACAAAGTGACATTAATATAGGAGCAGGCTTGAAGAGGAATGGGGGATGGTTGTTTTGAATGGGATTGGGCTCATTAATGATCCTTTTAGCACCATATTTTATATCTCCTCCTTTTTATTCCTATAAATATTGGCTTTGAGCTCTTGTTTTAGATCCCTCAGCTAGAGATAAAGAAGCTCTACCAAAATAACTTTGTAACACTCTCTTGAAGCAATATAATATAGTTTTTAGATTCTGGTTGAATGCTAAGTGTGCTTTATTGAAGTTTGAAGTGTAGAGTGTATGTTTCCATTCATCATCTACATGTTATTCATGCACCTTGCTTCAAGTCTATTGGTTTTTTGTAGATCGTATGAAGTGTTAGCTAGTGACATTCCTCTTGAAGTGTCATAAGTCAATAGTGTCTTATATAGACCTAATTCTTTCTATCCTTTAGGTTGTAGGTATCCTTTCAACCTTCATATGAAATACTCATGCTTGTAACCTTATCATAAAATATGACATGTCCTCATCTTGTTTGAATTCATTAGTAGTCATAGAAGTGTCTAGGCTAAAAGTGGATCATTTGATATTTGGTGCATCACCACGTTTATTATAGATTTACATTCATGTATTTCTCTCCCTTTTCACCCCAATAACATAGGTTAGTAAAAGGGACCGTATTGTTACATCTGAGGAGCTAGCCTCATAAAAAATCCTAGAGGTCTATTCTAAATTTAGGTAACCCATAGCCTAGGGCTATTCCTTTATTGGACTAGATTTGGAAGTAGGACTTGAACATTTCTACTTTTAGCTAGGGTGTAATCTATGTCCATAATAGTTTTGGAATACCCAGTGGGACTAGTTGAAAGAAGAATCTAAAGAATTGGTACTATCTTTGACTAATAAGTGTAGCGAATACTAAAAAAAAACACCTGGTAACTCCATGGTCCACAAAAGCCAATCCCTTACCTACATGCCAAGAGGAACAAGATCCTCTACAAGGGGCATCAACTTCCAATTTTAACAAGCTTCCAACACCCTCAAGAAGAAGGAGAGTAAGGACATCCTTGTACCCTATTAGAAGGTGCAACATAATCTAGTTACCTCATAGAGCATAATCTATACCTCTGTTTGGAAGGTTTTATTTTAGGTGAAGCCTATTTCCTGTTCTATTCATAATGCTTCCAAGAAATAAAGCTTTTGTACCCTTTAATTAGGGGATCCCTCTTAACCATCAAAAATATGATGACACCCCTATTACCTCTTTGAACATTCTACCATATTTTATAGGAGAAAAATCCACCACTCCTATAGAGCACATTGCTAATATCACAAACCTTTGTGCAGTACATCATATTACAAAAGAAAATGTAGCCATGAGACTACTAGCCACATCTTTAAAAGGTAAAACCTTGAAGTGGTATAGGGGTCTAATTCCTTCCTTAATAAATACTTGGGATGAGTTTGGTGAGTGTCTATGTAAACATTTTGAGGATAAAAGTGATCATGTTACACTTATGGAATAACTTACCTCAATCAAAAGGGCACCTCAAGAATCTATGGTTGATTTCAACTATAGATTCCAAAAGACTTGGGATAGGATCCTTGTCATCATTAATCCCACACCCAATTATGCTTTCCCTTACTATTTGAGAGCATTGCATTCAGATATTGCAGTCATGATACAATCTATGGGTGGGACAACTCTACTTTAGGCTTATGAAATAACTATAAGAGAAAAAAATACACTTGATATAAGTAGGGAAACTCATGTCGAGACCTTTCATGCCACTTTTTCCTAAACTTCAGCCAACCCCACCTACCATTACTCCACTACCCAATCCAAAAAACCAAGCCCAACTTGATGATGGCCAAGTGGATAAATTTGCAAAGATTGAGAGCTTATTGAAGGCACAAAATAATAAGCTAGTGGCTCTAAAGAGATAGCAATATAATTTGTATAAGACATACTCATACCAAGGTACCTTATAAACCTAATACCTTACTCAATACTATAATAAACCACCTTATCCATCAAACCAAAAATCCCAAGGCCAACTCACTCAAGGTAGACCTTATAATAGCTACAACCCTACAACTGTAAGTAACTCAAGAGCCTTGGTCGTTGCACAAAATAATCTTACACAAGAAGGTCAATGGCAATCAGGGGAACATTATAATGAGATGGTAATGGTTAAAAGTGGGGAGATGTATTATGACCCTAGTCAGTAGTAGGATCCTTCATTCCAAGGCCATGACACTATGCCTCCTCTAACACAAGGCCCTCTATTGAACTAAGGTAATGTGCTTACCATGACATCATTAGAGGCTCAAATTCAACAACAAGGAAGCATGGGTAATACACAAACTAATACCATGTGCATAAAATTTCAAGAAAGAGAGTATGTATTTGAACATGTAACAATAAACATGGGACAAACTACGCAAAAGTTAGATAGGCCAGTTGCAACTAATACAAGGGCTCTAAGGCTTCTTCAACATTTCCATAAACTAGCTAGTAGGCTATCATTTCAAATATAAATACTAAAGCTCCTACAACTCAACAAGCTACCCAACATTAGACATAATAATAAAAGACTCATTTTGTTCCTCATGTCACTCAAGTGCCAAGTGATGCTTTTACTTCCAAAGTGCAGTCCAAAGGTACTAGTTTCCATTTCAATATTATAGATCATATGAAAAGGTCTGATGTCACTATGTCTATATATGATACTCTATCTATACTAGGGTAGAAGTAAATCCTTCAGTAAAAACTCTCCAAGTCTTCTCATGTGAGTGAGATAGCTGAAAAGGTGAACACTATTTTTACAAATAGTAGTTAGCCTGGTCTTAGTCAGGTTGCTAATCAAGTTTCTAGCAAAATTCAAGTCCTGAATGTTATTCATCCCCCCAAGGTTTTCAATCCCCCTCCATTATATTTATCAACCATCATAGGAGACTATTTGGTGCATAATTGTATGATATATTTAGGTGTTTCAACCTTAGTTATGCCTAAAGCTATAACAAATAAGCTTGGGCTTAAATATGTACCAGATGAAAAGGGGTTCTCTAGTTGGATGGTTCCCCCACTAAAATGGTAGGCATAGTGAAAGATCTTAAGATCACATTGGAAACTTGCCCTAATTGTGTCATCACTCAAGATGTAATGGTTGTAGACCTACCCCCATATTTTGCCCTATGCCTATCTAGGGATTTTATTACAAATATTGGGGGCTATTTATCCTATGACTGGTCATACATGGTTTTTAGGACCATATATAGTACTAAGGTCACTATTAGGTATGAAACCATCTCTAGGTTCCATCTAGAGCCTTATATGCCTAACCTTGCAAATGTTAACTACACCATATTTGAGGAAGATTAAAATATTAGTGAACAAGTTTCTCATGATCATCTTGAGGGAATTTTAAACCTATATCTAGATGAATGGGTAGCTAAAAACCATGGATTTGACACCTTTAACAATATTGAAGAATCAAAATTAGGGGTGTATTGTATGCATGAGGAGGGTGCTACTATACCTTGCTTGACTAACAACACTCAAGAAGAAGATGGTCTATGGAACTTATTCTTTGATGGCTCAAGGTCAAAAAATGGTAGTGGAGCTGGGTCATGTTGGTTTCACCCTCAAGCTATAAGTACTATTCAGCTACAAGATTCCAATTCAGTTGCACTTCAAACATAGCTGAATATGAAACTCTTTTGCATGGTTTACAAGAGGCATGAAGAAGAGGTATCAAACTTCTTCAAGTAAAAGTCAACAATAAACTTGTTGTACAATAAGTGAAAGGCATATCTATAGTCAAGAGCCATCATTTAAAATCCTATAAGCATCATGTATGGGATCTCATAAAAGAATTCTTGGCATTTAATATATAATCCATACCAAGGGAGGAAAATCAACAAGTAGATAGGCTTGCAGCCATTGGGGCTCAATATGAAGTTACAAATGGAGTCAAAGATAATGAAAGCTAAGGCAAGGTCAAGGTCATATGCAGTCTAGTTGTACTTGAAAATGAGGTGAGTTGGCAAGTGTTTGACAATGATGATCAAATTATATGTTTTATAGTACAGGAGGCAAAATTCTACCATAAAAATCAAAATAAGTTCCAGCACCATTATGATGATCAAAGAATGCAATTGAGATTCAACAAGCTAATTAAGGGGCTTGTAACATTAGAAAGCATCTTCAATGAAGATTACCAGGTAATAAAAGGGAAAGCATACATCTCAACTAAGGAATAACACTATGAAAAGATAGAGATTTTTAAGGACAAATTTCTAAATCTAGGAAAGGTCAATACATAAGAAGAAATAGCTACATTTGTTGCTTTGTGCCAAGAATTTTTTGATATATTTGCATGGGAGTATAGAGACTTGAAGGGGTTTGACCCCAAGCTTTCACAACACACCATTGAATTAAAAAGTAATGCCAAGCTAGTCAATTAAAAATAAAGGCTTGTTAATCCAAGAGTGGATGACCTCATGAGAAGATAACTCTTTAAATTGATTGAATCAAAGATAATATTTCTAATTAAGCATTCCTCATGGGTGGAAAACCTTGTGCCAATGAGGAAAAATAATGGAGAGATTTATTTATGTGTTGACTTTAGGGACCTAAATAAGGTGTCCCTAAAAGACCATTACCCACTATCCTCCATGGATCAAATTCTACAAAAGGTGGTAGGTTCTCAAAGGTTCTCATTGTTTGATAGATATTCTAGCTATAACCACATCATGGTTAAATAAGATGATAGTTATAAGACTACCTTCAATACAAAATGGGGCACCTATGCATATGTTAAAATGCTTTTTAGACTCTCCAATGCTAGAGCCATCTTCCAAAGAGCAATGGATGTTGCTTTTCATGGTATTTAGAATGATATGGTTTTGGTTTATCTTGATGATATAATAGTATTTTCAAAGAATCCTAATGATCATATAACACATTTGAGAGCTATTTTTGATAGATGCAGATAATTTGGAGTTTCATTGAATCCAAAGAAATGCATTTTTTAGTACATGAAAGAAGACTTCTTGGGCATGTGGTGTCCAAAGCTGGTCTTTCCATTGATCTAGAGACTTTGATAGGAACAATCCTTGCTCTATCATTGCCTAAAAATAATAAAAGATTACAAAGATTCTTGGGCAAGATCATTTTCATCAAGAGGTTCATTCCAAACTTTGTAGAGTTGGTCAAGCCCCTCACCCATATGTTGAGAAAAGGCAAAGAGTTTACATGGACAAGAGAAGGTAAGAGAAGCTTTGAGGTTATCAAGGAGGCCATATCTCATGCCACCACACTCATTAATCCTGATTTCAATAAGTATTTCTATTTATATGCCTTCTCTACATTAGATGCAATTTCATCCATGCTTATGTAGTAAAATAATGAATGTCTAGAGTAGCCTATTGCTTTCTTTAGTTAGGCCTCAGAAGGTTATGAGGAAAGATACAAATTTGTAGAAAAACATGTATTTTCTCTTATAATAAGTTTGAAAAAAATTAGATATCTAGTTTCAAACAATAAGTGTATACTAATGGTAGCTCATCCAAGTGTGAAGGATTTTATACTCAATAGAGACTTAAATGAGAAGAGAGATGGATGGGTCACTAGGTGCATGGAGTATGAAAATGAGGTTAGAGTTAAAAAGCTTGTGAGGGGTAGAGGGTTGTGTGAACATCTAGTAATATAATTAAATTAAGATAAATATCGAGTGTTGGCAATCCATGACAACTAATAGGCAACCACAAACAACACATCCTTCAGTTGGACACATGATATAACCAAATTTATTGAGTTAGGCCAATTCCATATGGGGATAGATAGATATAAGAGAAGGCACTTTATGTTAAAAATCATACCTTATGTCCTAATAAATGGAGTACTTTTCAAAAGAGACATAGGAGGCATGATTTTGAGGTGTGTGGAATCATGCCAAATAGATAAGTTGCTTGAGTAGTTCTATGATGGTCCAACTGGTGGGCACTTTGCTACCAAAACCATAGCCTCCAAAATCATTCAATATGAGTGATTTTATCCCATAATGTTTATATAGGCTCACTCTTGGAAATGAAATGCCCAAAATGTTCAATGTTTACTGGAAAGTAGAAGCTAGTTGCCTTCCCCTTACAATCCACACAAGTAGAACAACCCTTTATGCCAGTGGGGATTGAATTTTATAGGAATGATATCCCATCCTTCAAGTAAGGGGCATAAATAGATTATTATATCTATAGACTAATTTACAAGGTGGGTTGAAGTAATTACGCTCAAGTAGGCTAAATAAGTTTCTATTTTGGACTTCTATGATAGCCTCGTGACCAGGTTTGGTGTGCCATCTATAATTATTTCCAAAAATCCATTGGCTTTAAAAAGTAATAAGGTATGTGAATGGGATATTTCATATGTAGTTTATCTTAAGACATCCTCTAATTATTACCCATAGGGCAATGGACTAGCAAAATCCACCAATAAAAACATGCTAAGGATTATCAAAAGAACCACAGAGGATAGTCAAAGGGAGTGGATTACTAGACTAAGAACTACCCTATTGTTGGATAGAGTGATACCCAATGTAGCTAATAGACATTAGAGCTTGCACATCAACTTGAGCTTTTTAGAAGATGATGCTATGCAGGTAAGGTTAAATGAGCCAAGACAACTAGAGGAAATAAGAGACACATCCATGCACATCATGTGGTACAATAAGCATCAGGTAAAGAGGTCGTTGGACAAGAGAGCTTCCTCAAAAAAATTTCATCAAGGTGATATAGTCCTCTAATGGGATGAGGACCATGCAAAACCAGGAAAACACTCCAAGTTTGAGAGTTTTTGGAGTGGACCATATGTTATCTCAGCTTGCAAAGAGAGCAATGATTTTGAGCTTATGAGGTTGAATGGATATAGCCTCCCCATCCTTGTCAACGGGAGGTATCTCAAATTTTGTTACTAGTATTGTATCATGATCTTTGTACATAGGTAGATAGGTCTATCTTTTCTCCAAGTGCCCTTGCACATTATTTTGATTATTAATTTTCTACTATTTTAGGCAGTTGTTCATCCTTTTATTATTTTTTGTTGTTCATGTGTGTCTCATTGATTCAATTTGTTTCAATGAGATAGGCAAAGTCTTTTTGTAAATAATTCTTCTTTTTTCTAGGACATCATAAATGGGCTTAATCAAATTCTAGGTTCTATGACCAATAGGCTGGTCAAGCTAGCTGAGTCATCAAAAATGTTGGCCATAATTGGCCCACATAGAGATCTTTCCTAGAAAAGGTTTGAGCAGGTGTACCAGGTTCTATATGGATAGGTCTATAGGGAGAATAAAAAGATTTGGAAGTAGGTTCTCATGGTGACCAGAGCAGTTTCAAGTCATGGAACAAGTTTGCATAAGCTTTAGGTCTTCATAGATCATTTGAGTCTTCAAAAGAGCTTGCATTATAAAAATCTAAGTGTTAATTATTTTGAACCTTATTTATGGCTAAGTACTAATATTTCCTTCAGGAGATTTATTTTGGATTTTTTGGCTAAGTATTGAGAATTATTTTGGATATTTGTTCGAAACAAAACTCTCTAAGGCTCATTTTTCAAGGAAAGTCCTAGACAAAAGTTTTGAAGGATATATTTTGAGGAAATTGGTCTAAAATAAAGGCCTGAAGGGTCATTTCTTTGACAAAGTGACCTAAACAAAAATCCCTAAGGGTCATTTTTCAATCAAAGTGTCCAAAAAAACTCCCAAAGGCTCGAAGGGTCATTTCTTCAGGAAAGTGGCCCAAACAAAAGTCACAAAGACTATTTATTTTGAGGAATTTTTTTGCACAAATCCTACAATAAAAGCCACAAGGAATGAATTCTTTCAAACATTTTGTTTGAATTAAAAGGTCCACATAAAAACTAAGAACATAATTCTCTTAAACATTTTGTTTGTAGCATAAGTCAATTCTTTCAGAAATTTTGTTTAAGACAAAAGCTTGTAGACAAATTATTTCAAAGGAAATGTCTTGGCACAAAATCCCAAAATAAAAGTCCTAAACAAAATCCTGATTAATATGGTCCACAATAAAAGGCCGAAATAAAAGCCTCAAAGATAAAGGTAGATTTCTTTCATGGAAATTGTTTTGCAACAATTTTATTGAGGACAATTTTATTTCAAGAAAAATGCTTCTAGTAATAGTTATGATAAAGATAAAAGACCAATACAAAATATTTGATAGAATGGTTTGTCATAGAGAAGTTGATCCAACAAGTATGATGTTCACAAAAGTTTTAAAATCAAGCTTAGTAACTAGTTGTTGAGTTAAAAGTATGATGGGTTCATAAATGTTAGTGATGGTTGTATGGAAATTTTTTGATGATCATGCGAATGTCAAATTTAAGCCATGACAAATAACTATTGAGATTGAAATATCTCAGTGATGATCACATGAATTTTAAATATGTTCACATGGATGTTAAATATAGGTGCACAAATGTCAAAGTTAAGACCTAGGGAATAGCCATTAAAATTCAAAAGGGAGGATTAATGATCAACATTCAATCATATAAAAGATCTAATGGTGAATGATGACTGATAGGTCAACAGGTATAGGTAGATCTAACAGAGTGCATTTGAGTATATAAAGGTAGATCAATGGTGTGAGCAAGTTTAGAGAAGTCAAATAACTCAAAAGCCACCACAAGGTGCAAATACATAAGTAAATAAGTTGATGATATGATCTTGAATATCAATGCAAGGCTACCAAGTGGCATCAGCTCGAATAGAGTTGACAAGTCAAGCAAAGATATAGGGTTCACATTTTCCAATGCCATGAAGATTGAATGGTGTAGGAGGGAGTCAACAGGTCAATAGGCTAAGTTAGACAATTAGTGACCAGTGAGTAGAAGTTAAACTCAATATTTTTGATGGAAGTCGACAAAGCCATTTTCAATCTAGCCAATGTAAGTATGAATGGAATCGAGCTTTAACATGATCCAAGTTGGACCAAAAGTATATATTTTGGGATTGAATGGTGCCATTAAGACTCTACAGAGATAGAATAAGTCTTTTTCTGATTTAATATATATCAAGGTAGGTTACCAACTGATCATATGATATAGATATGTATAAGTGTATGTATCAACTATAGGAAAAATAATGTTTTAAATTGGTTTTTAATCTATAGTAATCCTATGTGTACATTTCAAAGTAGAGGTAGATATATGTAATTAATGAAGGAACATCCTGAGCCATAAAGACAATTGCTAAAAGAAAACATGAGCATGGTCCTAAATATGAAGACCTCACCTTGCAAAGAAGGACATTGATACAAAGGAACTCAAAAAGGTTCATGTAATGGTAGGGATGGCTCCTAACAATTTGTCTTGATTTCATATCCTCTACCACGTTAGAAAAGGACAAAGCGATATTAATACATGAGTAGGCTCGAGGAGGATTGGGGGATGTTTGTTCTAAATGGGATTAAGCTCATTAATGATCCCTTTAGTGCCATATTTTCTCTCTTCCCATTTTTATTCCTATAAATATTGTATTTGAGCTCTTGTTTAGATCCCTCATTTGGAGATAGTGAATCTCTACCAAAATCACTTTGTAACACTCTCTTAAAGCAATATAAGATAATTTTTAGATTCTAGTTGAATGCTAAGTGTGCTTTATTGAAGTTTGATGTATAGAGTGTATGTTTCCATTCATCATATACATGTTCTTCATGTACCTTTCTTCAATTCTATTAGTTTCTTGTAGGTCATGTGAAGTGCTAACTAGTGACGTTCCTCTTGAAGTGTCATAAGTCGATAGTGTCTTATATAGACCTACTTCTTTCTATCCTTCAATTTTTAGGTCTCCTTTCAAAATTCATATGAAATAATAATTCTTGTAATGTTGTCATAGAATCTAAATAGTCCTCATCTTGTTTGAATTCATTAGTAGTCGTAGAAGTGTCTAGGCTGAAAGTGGATCATTTTAATTTTGGTGCATCACCACATTTATTATAGATTTTCATTCATGTATTTCTCTCCCTTTTCACCCTAATAGCATAGGTTAGTAAAAGGGACTATATTGTTAAATCTGAGGAGCTAGGATTGTAAAAAATCATATAGGTCTGTTCTAAATTTAGGTGACCCACAGCCTAGGGCCATTCCCATGTTAGACTAGATTTGGAAGTATACTGAACATTTCTACTTTCAACTAGGGTGCAATCAGAGTCCATAATAAAAACTATGGGAGGAATTTAATTAGATTAAGTTTTTAGCAACTGAGCTCACCACTAACATATAAAAAGTACTTAAGGGAAGCACACAGACATTTTAGTACCAATTTTTGGTTATCTTATTATGTTTCACGTAGTGGAAATCTCTATTGGGGATAGTTAATGTAACTAATTTTTTTCCCCTCATAATGCCTTCACAAATATCACATGGACCAAAAAGGGTAGTATTATGAGAAATTAGGATGATTTAACACATGGTGGATTGAATCCCTAGCCTTGATCTGAACACACCTTAAGATCTTATAATATGTAATGCAATATCTAGGACAACATGCTTTAGTCACCAAATGACACAATGGCATTTGAATCAAATTTTATGAGTTGGATACGATAATTATGACCCTTATGCCATTTTTAATTTTAATGATCAAAAGGAAATTTGAAGTGTCTAGGTAAAAATCCTTAGCTACGAGATCAGTTCCTCCATTACAAGTCATTCTTCTAGAGGTGTAACAACCAGAAGTAGAGTAAACACCCTCGCAATAACCAACACAACCACATAATTAACTACCACAACCAACACAACTAAAAGCTCCAACACAATAAGAGAAAGGTAAGAGGAAAGCACTTACATGCATAGTTTCACCACCACCACCAAAGAAAATAACCCATCAAACAAAGTCCTAGCTTGAGAATCACATGGTTTCACAAATAGTTGCTAAGTAAAACCGACCTGAGTTGGGGGTAGAAGAATAGGAAGTGCTTTGATCAATGTTGGAAGATATCAAAAAAGAGGTATATGATAAAGAGGAGGAGAAGGATTTTTTTTAAAACATAGTACACACTTGCCAAGTGTGAAATTAGGTAAAAAAAGATGTTTAAGTTGATATTACTCAACCACCTCCTTCTATTCTTGTTAATATTGTAGGACAAGAAGCAGCTTGGTGCAAGTTGGAGGCTTAAATATTTTCAACAAAATTAGTCATAAGATCATCAGGTGCATAGATGGTGGATTTACCTAAAGAATAGAGCCCTTCACTTGTCTTGTTCTGATGACCACACACACACCCTTTTGCTAAGCCATCATAAACTATGTAAGAAAATATGGTATATTTTGGCAAACTTGTAGAATAAAATGGTGCACAACAGTCTCAAGTAGCACAATAAAAACCTCAACCCCAAGTTCTAAAGATGCAAAATTAGACTCTTATGCTTCCAACTAAATCCCAAAAAAATTGGTACGTAAAGGTTAGCTAGGTAAATTGTAATCACCTGAGCATACTGGATCATATACCAACCTTGAAGGTGATGAGGATATAATATTATTGTGTATAATATTTACTAATTCCTAGGAGTAGTTGCACATTTACTTTTGTTTTGTAGTGTGTAGCTCAAGAGCCCCGTAGGTAGTTGAATGGATTTCTTGGTAGGTGAAGTGATTAGTCATCTTTTATATTATAAAATATATTGTTTGCTTCTATTTCAGTTTGAATCATGAAATATAATTTCATTATCATTCCTTCAATATTATTTCTAGCTTGTCATTGGTATCAGATCTCGGATTAATGTTATTAGTTATTTTTCAAAATTATCTCTTTTATCATAGCCATACAACCCATTAAATCTGATATCAAAACTAGTATGTGATATGTTCTATGATTTGACATTATTTAACATATGTATCTTAGCTAGTTTTGAGGTGAAATCGATAGATTTAATCAATCATCACTATAATTGTTGATTGTTTACAATAAAGGAAGGAATTTTACTATTGTTTTAGTGTAGGAGGATAAATTAGCTACTTTAGTCAATTCTTTTTTGATCTAGATGTATTCTAATCTAATATTAGACAATATACCATTTTTTTGCTTGCATTATAAGTTTCTTACTGCATGGGAAGGTTGAAGGTAGAGAGTCTTCTAAGGCATTTCTACCTAGATTTGGCATTATATTTAAGAATGTAATGGATTTATTTTCTACCCATGCCTGACATGTGTAAGGGTGTTCCACTATTTTTTCTTTGTTTGAGGACTATTTGATAGCTTTCAGGCACTTCAATTAATTTCAATACTATGCAATTGAATGATTTATGCTGAATATCTATTGATGCTTTAAAAGTCATAGAAGGATCAATGTGGCACAGACTGATCTAGACAATTATCATCTATTTTATATGGTTTCATTCTTTTGAAGATATGCATAGGATTCTTTATTTCAACTAGAGGCCATGCTTTTCCTTTCATTCTAGTATTGGAATTGTTTTTCAAATAAGAGGAGAGAAGTTATAAAATTTTAAGCTTTTTTATTTAAAAAACAAATTTCAATTTTTTAAATGCTATTATTTAAATTTTGAAAATGATTTAAATTTGAAAGCATTTATATTGGAGTAATTTTTTAAAATTAATTTGAGAATGCTACTCTAAATGGATTTGGATAAATATAACCAATTCACACAATTCAAGGAGAAATAAGAAAAACTACTCATGTATGTCAAAAAATATAAATCCAAAAATCAAGAAAAACCAAGTATATTGATGTATGAGGTTTTATTTTTAAGTCAGTGTTAATGATAAAATAAATACTTTTTCAGTTGCTTTGTGTATATAGAAAAGGGGACCATTTTGGAGTGATAAGGAACCAATTGGGGTTAAACTAAAACTCAAAACCTCCAAAAACTCAAAACCATGCATTCTGTCAAATCTATTATTGGCTCTACCTTGATTGGCAAAGATAGATGGCTAGAATGGTCTCAAAAAATGGAGAACACACCAATCTTAAATGATCTATGGTTCGATATTTGTGATGGGGCAAAACAACTAGCTGAATCAATAAGGAATATAAAGGATATATTCAAACATAAAAGCAAAAAAACTAGAAGGTTTTGGACTTGATGAGGGCATCAGTAGATGGAGATGTGTTTCATCATATACAGGGGTGAAATACACCATGGGAAGCATTTCACAAATTGAAATAACTATATGACCCCCATTCAGAGTTGGAATTCATTTAGTTGTAGTTGAAGCTATTCAAGCTAGAGTTGAAAGATGGTGATGTGATGAGATTGGCTTTAGAGATATGGGCTATCAAACATGATGTTGAATTAACATGTGTTAAAATTGACATATACATGACTACATTCATAAAATCCCTTCTTCCAAACTATTCAATCTATTTAGAGTTTGTACAAGTAAGCAATCAGTTGAAGACTCTCACATTTGACTAGTTGGTTGAAAATATGGCATAAAGAGAAAAGTCCTTTGGAAGGAAAACTGAAATGAAAATAGGTGAAAGTGTGTTTTATGTCAAATCAAATTCCTCCAAAACATCAAACAAAGCCACAACTTCCCAAAATGAAGGTAATAACAAGCACAAAGGAAAAGGTAGAAAAAATGAACATCATGGTGGTGAAAATAAAAAATAGAATGATAAACAAAACCTCTAATGTGAACGGTGTGATAGAAAAGGTAGCTATGAGATTCATGAATGTAGGACTCCATAGGAGAAAATTGAAGCATACCATAAGAAGAAAGAGGTAAATTCAAATAAATAGTCAAAAGAGTCCAAATTAGCCCAATTCACCAGTGAATGTGTGTTTTTTAGTACAAATGATGAAGCAAATAGTGTCTCAATCAATTCCTCATGGTTTGATGCTTAGGTTCTTGATACTAACACCAATCAACACATGAATTTCTAAAAAAACTTCTTTGAGGAGTATAATGAAGAAATTTATGGTTTGGTATATGATCAAGTCTACAACCATAGAGAAGAGGTATAATTCAATTCAAGTGTCTAGGGCTTCTAGACTACAAATCAAGAATGTTCTCTACCTTCCTCAATTAAAACAAAACTCATTATCCCTAGTGATCATAAGGAAACAAGGCCATTCCATTTTATTAGATAATGGTGATGTCATAATTAGGAGGAAAAGTGATAATACAATTGTCTTGATTGAATATGAGGAAGGGAAACTTATCAAACTCAAGGGTGAGCCATCAAATTTAAGGAATTATGCTCATCTCATGGAAGATAGAATGTATCCAAACATGTTGTGTCATGCTCTATTTGATCACACTCACTATAACAAAATTCACATATTATAAAAGAATGGTATTGTTGGCATGCCTACATTACTCAAGAAATCAGATGAGAAGTGTGAAGCCTGCATCTTGGATAAACATGCAAGAGAACCATTTTTGAAGTCACAATGGAAAGCAGATAGAAAGTTGCATCTTTTTCATTCAAACTTATGTTCTCTTCCAATCCTCTTTGCTGGTGGTCATAAGTACTTCAAGATGTTCATTAATCACTACAATAGGATGATATGGATATAATTTCTAAAAAAGAAATTAAAAACCTTCAATACTTTTAAAAAGTTTTGAATAATGATTGAAAATGAAACACAAACCTACATTGAGACACTTAGGATTGATAATGGTGGTGAATTCACATCAAATAAGTTTGAATCCTATATTGAGAAAAATAGGATCAAACACCATCTCAAAGTTATTCACATTCTACAATAAAATGGATTAGTTAAAAGAATGAACAGAACTATAATGAATATGGTTTGTGCAATGTTGTACTTCAAAGGGTTAAATCTGCACTTTTGGGCTAAAGTAGCCAAAATAATAGTATACCTCACAACAAATCACCATCAACAACTCTTGAATCAAAGCATCTATATGAGATGTAGTGTGGTCATCTCCCTTTAGTGCCACATCTTTAGATTTTTTAATCTACTTGTTACACATTGATTCCAAAGGAGAAGAGAAATAAATTTGACCATAGGAGTAAAAAATACATCCACTTGTTATATTTTTATTCCTCCAAGGCATTCAGGCTATATGATGAGAAAGAGAAGAAGTTTCTTGTTACAAGAGAGTTTTATTTTATGAGATTGCAAAGGATAAAGATCAAATTGATCGATAATTGGGCCGACTAGACAAATATATAAAATTTGATGTCTATAAAGAGAGTGATTTGAATGTTCCAGATAATGAGTGGGGGACAAAAAGTTAGGAATCTATTGATTTTATATTGTCTCCTATACATGAGCTTGAAACTCTTCTTGAAGGAGAGAGTGAAACTTCATCAGATATTGAATAGGGACCAATAGAATAGAGGGCAGATAGTGAAGGAACTTTGGAGGATGAACTAGAAGCACCTGCAACATAGAATAAGATGTCAAAGTGGGCCACTCAAACACTAAAAAATGTGAAGCCTAATGAAGTTGGGAAAATAGGTACTCAAAGCGTACATGCAACCTCCTCTCAACTAGACAAGTCTATTGATGAAATTTAGTACATGATTGGAAAACTCACATTGGATGATTCTCAAGAGGAACTCAATGTTGTATTTGATACAAAACCAATAACTTTAAAAAAATCTGAGAAGCTTGACTCTTGGAGAAAATCAATGAAATATGAGTATTATCACTGGTGAAAAATAGGACTTAGAATATGGTTTATCCACCATATGCTTGAAAACCAATTAGTTAAAAGTGGGTCTATCACAATAAATACAAGGCAAACAATTCACTTGACAAACAAAAAGCAAGGCTTGTCATAAAGGGGTATGCTCAAAAGGAAGGAATTGATTACAATGAAAACTTTTCACCTATAGTAAAATGGACTACCATTCAGACCATGTTAGCTTTGATAGTTCACCATGGATGGCAAGTTCTCTAAATGGATGTCAAAACTGCATTTTTGAATGGATACCTCAAGGAAACTATGTACATGACACAACCTAATGGTTTTTCAGTAAAGGGACAAGAGCACAAGGTGTGAAAACTAGAAAAATCGTTCTATGGTTTGAAACAAACCCCTCGAGCATGGTACAAAAAACTAGCTGAGAACCTCATGAACATGAAATTCATATGTTTTGAGTTTGAAGATGCAAATATTTTCATCAAAATAGTTGAAAAAATAGTTATATTTATGGTGGTGTATGTTGATGCTTTACTCATCATAGGGAACAATGAACGGTACACTATAAAATTCAAATAAGAGTTGATGATTTTTTTTGAAATGACTAATTTGGGTTATCTTCATTACTATTTAGGTATTTAAGTAATTAAGAAACCAAAGTATTTGTTCATCACTCAGTATAATTATATTAGTGAAATTATGAGTAAGTTCAGAATGGAAAATTTTAATCTTCTCAGTACAAAGTTTAGACTATCTAGATGTTTACAATCTTCCATTCTGGACTTGGTTAGAATGTCACTAATGTACCTCTACTAAAATTCCTTGGCTAATATTATCATCTTTTGGATTATGAAAGCATCAAGACATAGACACTAAAATATAAAAGAAGGTTGAGGAATCAGAGGCTGTGTGGAAGCAAGATGAAGAAGTTGAGGCTATAAGAAATAAAGTCAATGAAGTAGAAGCTATGCGTAAGTAGGCTAAATAAGTGAAGTCAAATAATAAAAAACAATAGGAAGCCAAATAGTGATAAAAAGAGGTGCAATCTATGCAACAAAAATACAAAGAACAAGAAGTTCAAGCTAAGGCCCCTAAAGAACAACTCACACATACAACATAAACACAAGTAGCCCAAGGTAAAGTTAAGGCTGAAGTTAAATCCAAAGTTAAGGTTGAGGTAGATGCTAAAACCAAATCTCAAGATAATGCTAAGGCTAAGCTGAAGAAGAAGCTAAAACATAAGCTAAAGCTAACACTAAGGCCAAGGATGAATCATAAACCTAGGCTAAAGAGCTTAAAGATGCAAAAACACAAACAAAAATAACAACTATAGTTCACACAAAAGCCACAAAAGAAGCATTGCAGATCTCTAGCCAATGGCTATGGGATGTCCTTGCTACACCAACATAGAAAATTAATTTCTTTATTATGTTAGCTCAATTCACACTTACTCTCATGACACCTATGACATCATCTAGGTACTTTCCACCACTATGATGGAAACATCATTAGATGTGACCTAGTTGGCGTTATCAAAATAGATTGAAAGAACAGTCACTTTTCAAGAATCAATTGTGTATAAGGCCTCAGATTTGGAGTAGGAAGTCTTGAGGCTATGAGAAGAAAAGGTTAGAGTAGAATAGCAGTTGACAAATGTGTGACAACTGATCACTAATGTTTATCCCACATTAGTTGTGTAAGTACTAGGTGATGAAGTCATGTCAGAAGACAAGCAATTCACTATTCTATTAATAGAGCTTAAAAAAATTTAGGGAGTTGCACATTTTTTTTTGGATTATGTGTATAAGGACAAGCTCTCAAGACTAAAATAGAAGTCATATGTGAACTCTTGGATGAATATGATCAAGTTTTTGACACTGTTACGAGGCATGCCAAATAGATAACCCAAGACATGTTAAATTGGAAACAATATTTTAATCAATCCTTGGCTACAATGAAACCTAAATTTGCCACTACAGATGAAGCTAAAGTTGTATTGGAGGATTAAATAAAAAATATGTAGAAAATGAGTGTCATACTCAGACAACTATTGGATACTAGGGATGCTACCATACAAAAGTTACAAGTATGACATAATGAAATAATGTGCACTACTTTTACAACCATCAAAGCCCAAAGGATAATAGATAGATTAGATGAGCTCATTTTGGATATTCAATTGAAGTTATCTAATTCTAAGGCATTGCTCAAAATCATAGATGATGATGATCCATGTACCACTATGCATTCTTCGTGCCATGGTACACGAAGTGAACATATATTGGGAAAAACTCAAGCATGATCTATCTCAACTTAATTTGGTTATTTCACAGATAATAGATGAGCCCAACTTCATTCCCATGAAACAACTTCAACAAATAATACAAGAGAGGACGTTAGATACAAATGCATAGTCTCCATAACTACCTCTGAAAATGGGTACATCATAATCTAGTGGGTCAATAGCTGGCCAAACATAGCAACCTTTTCAGTCACTTAGTCAAAAACCTCCTCAACTGTAGTGATAAGTTTTGTGCAATTCTTTTTTCTGACTTTAGGCATATTGTAATTTTTTGTAAGATAGTCTAAACATTAGGAGTGGATCTGAAATGGTTGAAAACCTATAAAAGGTGACCACCTAGTTATGCCAGCCTATTAAAAACCTAAAAGGGTGATAGGATAGTATGATGCTTAGTTGATAACCTAAAAGGGTGGCTAATTAGTGCGTAACAAGTGAAAACTAGTAAACAACATCAGGTAAATAGTGGCTAAGTAGTATGTAATTGTGACTTTTGTTTATAGCTTATATTTTCAACTCAATTTAGATCAGCTTGTAACTTTGTCTCAAGATGAGATAAATATCTAATTTTGAGAAAGAGTTCGACAAATAATGGAGCATGAAAAACCATGAAGTATAATAGGACACATGGGCGAAGTATAGGATTTTGTCTTTTGTATAAATTTTATATTATTTAGCCTTGTAAGCTTAATTAGGCAATAGAAGAATGTGAAGAGTCTTTCCTTTTGTATCTCGAAAGGCAGGAATGTGAAGAGATAACAAATTGTAAAGTAGTACATATAACACTTTACTATAATATAATCTAGTTTAATGTGTTGATAAAGATTAATAAAATTATTCTATTATGGTTTTCCTAATCTTCTTTTATATATGGTTAATGCGTAGTGAGTACTCTATTTTAATTTAATTTTTTATCAAATGCTATGATGGTTATGTTTTATCTTTTGTTAGCATATATTTTCTTCTTAATCTTAGGTACATATTTGTATATCATAGATGGTAAGTAATACTGTAGTATCTTTTGTGCTTGTTGGTATTGTCCACTGCACAAGCTATCCCTGTAATTAACATGTTCTAGATTATTTCCAAGAACCTTTGTTAACAAGTTTTTCTAATTCTTTCTTGACTAAAATGGCAATATGAGGATGGATTTTCCTGAACTTCTACTTAATAGGCTTGGAATTAGGATGTATTGCAAGAGGATGTACAACCAAAGAAGGATCCAAACTAGACATATTGAAATAAATCCATGCAAAAATATTAATGAATTCCCTAAGAAAATCAATAGTAATTTAAAGTTACTCCTTTGTTAGGGATGCACCTAGTTTTATCCACTTTGGCTTGACTGAAATTCTAATATTAACTTCAGAAGTGTCCTCCACAAGGAGTGTAAAACCATATTCAAGAAGAGTCAACAAAGAAGTAAATTGATTGGCAATACCATAGTTCATTGTCTTGACTAGTTCATCAGTTGACCCATATAAGATGAATTGGAATCATTGAGTGTTGCCAAGGGCCATGTAACAAACACTTTTGAACACTCTTGGACAATCTGCTCAAAGCCCTATTGTTCTTATGTATTAATCTCAGACCTAAATATGATCATGGTATTGGTAGAATCCTAGGCTCCATCTGAATAAAGGTGAACATCCCTATATAATGGCTCCTAAAATAGGTTTTCACCAAGAGATTGGCCTTTTTATTTATTATTACCATGGTTTGAAAGTGCCGTAGAGATGTTTTCACTTTGAAACCTCAATGTTTAATTTTCTTTTTGTTTTTAGCTAAGGAAGTTCATTCACTCTCCAAAATAAGTAGTAGGATCCAATATGATAGAAAACCCTTGTTTATGATCCCCTAGAAGAATATTGTCTCTTAGGCGCATGAACTCATAATGGCCTCATCATTTTCAAACTCATCAAGTGATATTGTGGATCCTTCTTGGTCCAAGTCTATGAGTTGAAGATGACGAGGAAAATTGGGTAATGATGAATGACAAGTGTAATGGTGTATATGGAATGAGGGTTAAATATATTGGTATTGGATAAGTCCTCATATACACTATAATCAAACTCTACATCACTGCCAACATCATCATCATTAGTCATTGGTGTAAGAACATAGATAAAATACATGGTGTCACCCCCGAGTGGTTTAAATCTATACTATAAGTTCCTTTGTATCTGGTCATGGAGATAGGTTCAAGAGTGCCTTGTTGATTTAACCCCAAGCCTCTACCCTCATAAGCTTGATTATCCATTATCTAGTTAGGGATGGGATACTTTTTTCTCTGGTAGAAATCAACTAAATCATCATTATAGAGCCAAGAATCATCCTCAACAAGTGGGTATTATTTTTGGCTAGTGGCTAGTGTGAAAATAATAGATTTTTGGGCATTAAATTTTCCTTTCTCATGATATTCCATATGAATGTATTTGGCCTTGGGTATTTCATATGATTTATGGGCCTATAGAAGTTTAGCTATGTGAAATGCATTGCATGTGAGATATTCACCTAGACCTTTATTATAAATAGAAAAATGATTGGCTATCTCAGGATGCAACTCAAATAAAGTAAAGGAAGGGCTATCTAGGTCTATGTAGTTAGATTATGGAAATTCAATGAGTACATCTTTATATTTTTTTAGTGTAGGGTCTATGCCAAAGTGGTAATTTTAGCTCTCATATTTAACTTCTAAATTTGTACATAATTGATATGGTCATAGGTCTACAAGAACAATCACTTCCATCCCAGAATGGGGAATCTTAATACACTAGTGTAAGGTATAAGGCATTGTATGAATCTTGTGTATCCATGATCAACCCAAAAGTAATTTATATGATAAATCTAAATCCAAAACATGATTAAGGGTGTCCTGGGTTAGAGGCCCAATGACCACTAGTAAATAAATTGTACCCTGTGACTTTCTTCATTATTATAAGACTTGATAGTAATTGTATCTAATTGAAGGTCAACTCCTATGTATCCAAGATGCTTGACTAACCTCAGATACATAATGTTGAGGCCTGATCCATTGTCTATAAGGACACATTTAAATTTATGCTGGGTTATGACAACTTCAATATATAATGGGTTATTGTGTAGAGGGCTAAGGGATGACATGTCACTTTGGTCAAAGGTAAGTTAATGGCTAGGAGCTAAGTGTCCTCCCAAGGCTTGGAATTTGTCTAGTGTAATATCATTCAATACTTAGGACTGGCTCAAAAGCTCAGTAAGGATGTTCTTGTGGATATTAGAGGTATAAAACAAATTCAAGATAAATATTTGTGTAGGTGTCTTTTACAGTTGCTCCACAATATCATATGTTTTATCCTTGGTATTTGTAATAGGTTTACTTCTTGCTGATATGGGTGTTTGGATGGGCTCATTAGTAGAAGAACACTATGGACCTTAAATGGTAATTTTAGTATATCAAGTTATGATTAAATAATCTAAATTGAGTAATGGGCCACTTTAATTGGAAGAAGAGGGAGAAGGGCCTGGGATGGTAACCCTTTGGTACTAATGAACTTGGTTACTAACATGGGTCAAAGGAGGATTACCAACAAAAGGAGGGGGCTGGTCACTATTAGGTAATGGCCATGGGTGATTGGTTGTTTGTCTAGGATTAATGGTAATAGTGGCTATATAATCACCCATAATACATCCTAAAACTTTGTTGTAGTTATGTGCAACAACATGATAGGCCCCTTGGTTAGATTGGTCAGTTCTGACCTTGGTTCCACCCATTATGTGGTTATTATTGTCATTGTTATTATTATTTTTGATATTATTTTAGTGGTGGCCTTCATTGTCATTGATTTTAATTGTTGGTATTGTGCTGTGGAAAAGGGTTTTAATAAATACCTAGAAATACCCAAGATTTGATTAGAAGTAGAAGCCTTGTTATCCAACTCTATTTATCTATTTTCTAACATATTCTCAATGAGGTTCCTTAATTTCACACATCAACATATGGAATTCCCTTTGACTCAATGATAGTCACAAAACTCATTCTTTTTATACCATTTAGGGAAGGGACCACCCTTAAGGAAAGGATTTAGAATGGGCCAACTAATCATATTATAAGCAACTAGTCTCTGGAACATTGATTCAATTGGTTCTCCAAGGTCATTGAAAAATATATTTATAAGTGGTCTTCTTATTAAAGGAGGCATTTGCAAAGGAGGGAGGAATGACTGCATAAGTGGTGTTGGTTAAGAAGATAATGTTTGCACCATTTATACATGGTGTGATTTGGTAACTCCATTATCAATAATGTACTTGTTGTATTTATATACTTTGGGCTTCTTAGAAGTATTAGCTTGGGCGGCCTTGTTTCTAGTGTTGGCTCTGGTTCTAATTAGGAGCATATAATTTGATTATCCCTTTATTGATAAGGGATTTCTCAAATTTTAGGCCTTTATCGATAATTTATTCAAACATGTGGGCACACTGAAGCTCTAGGTGATAGGATATATCACTTTAAAAATTATGAGTAAATACTATTACCAACTATTTGTCTAGTAAATTATGTGTGAAATGACTAGCAAGTGCCCTCCATCATTGTAAGTAGCTTGAAAAACTCTCACCACTCCTCTATTGAGATTAGCTCAAATCAATCATGGTAATATTGTGTTCAAGATTATACAAAAATTATTACACAAAATTCTATGATAGGTCATAAAAATTAAGCACAAAATTATTTAGGAGTTGGATAAGCCATTCCAAGGCCTGCCTAACTAGACTGTGAGTAAAAAGGAGAAGAAACTAGATATCATTGAAGGCCACTGACTGGTGTTGGGGCTGACATCCCCCTAATTCTAAAAATTGTGGCCCTTGAGATGTTTGAAACTTTCTTGTTACCAATATTGCCTTAATCCTAGGTTTTAGAAGAATTTGAAGATCATCCATTTTGATAAAGTGGTTTTTTTCATTTAAACCCTAATGTGATTAATGATTCTAACATTTCTCCTAGTTTTGAAAGCAATGCAGGTTTCAAGGAAAATATTGGTTTTTACCAAGCAATGATTCACTAGAGTCTTGCTAGCAGTGGTTTGCTAAATCTTAACCTTGATCCCTTCTTGAGAAATCCTAAGTTTAAAACCCTAGGTATGAAACCTTCAAAATTTGAATTTAAATTTTGAGAGGAATCATTTGGTGAGAATATTTAAGATAATATTTTAGACCTAAGATTAATTTTATATTAAGGCTTAGTCTCATTTATTAACATTACTAAAACTTAATGTAAAATTAATAACAAGTCTTTCAATATTCTTTTAAATATCTTAATTTTATCCTAACCACCCCGTGGAATCACTCAACAAGGCCCCCTTCTAGCTTCCTAAGTCAAAACCCCTTTTTTATTTAAACAAATTAGCCTAAATTTTTATCCTAATACCCCTTTGTATTTATTAATATGAATGGGGCATTATAATAAAAACTTAGCCTAAGATTATTAATTGACAGTCCTAATTTAAACATCATGCATCTTGCAAGATCTAACTGCCCATGCTTGATCATGAATTTTGATCTAATGATGCATGACTAAGGGAGATCCAATAGTTTATGCTTCATTACAATGTCTAATCTGATAGTGTGAGCTGAGGGTGGAAAGGTTAAATCTCCATGAAGTCACCAAGTGGTAACCACTCATACCTAACTTCATCAACAAGGGTCCCACATATTTAACATAGCCAATCACGTACAAAGCCTTGGATCTTGATCCAATGGCTATGGCTCTTTCGATATGATGAAGTAAATTGAGTCCATGACCTTGGGAAGCTCCATGATGATGCCATGTGGCACTCTTGCATTTGACCATAAGGACTTCATGAAATTAAATTTGACATTCATGCTCACTTCATTTAGCATCTATGAGGATGCTTATGATGTGAGTGAGATCATCAAATTTAAGCTAAATAAATATTTTTGCCTAGGTAAATGGGGCATGTTCCAAGTTTTAATGGGTCTTATATTTATTTTTTGAATAAACTTAAGCTAAATTGATTAACCTAAGTCTTTATGGGACCCTCAAACTAACATAAGTATTGTATATCTCGTAAGATCTAACAACCTCTGCTTGTTTGTACCAATTAGTGTGAGATCTTCAAGTAGAAATTGGAAGGCCCGAGGGCTTGACACATGGAAAAATATTGGAGAGAGGGGATAAACAACATGATAATATGCCAGGTGGCATAATTATAGGACTAAAAGATCATAGTGACCAATAAATGGTCCGTGCTAAAGCCATGGATCTTAATCTAATGGTGTGAAATAAAAAGAAGAATTCAAAGGCCAATGACTAGTTCCCACATAGACAAATATGAAAATTACCATGCAAAGAAGCCGAATAGAGGCCACATAAGATCCATGTGGGTAAAAGATAATAGAACTCAGATTTTATCCACCTAGAAATGCAAAGGTATCAAAGCAAGTCTCAATCAGATCTTGAGACATGAGAGAGCCTTAATCCTAGTCACATCCACCATTAAATCTCCCAAAAGACCTAAAACTTACATAAAAAGGGAAACTATGAGTGGTAGAATAACAATTCAAGATTGTTAATTGATTTCAAGCACAAAGGAGAAATCTAGAGGTTTTTATCAAGTAGATGCTAAGATTTTTTAGGGGTTTAGAAGCCATGGTAGTAGGAAGGAAATAATGGTAGGAAGAGGTCAAACTCTACCTTTCCACAGACCACTTAGGTAGAGTCTTCAAGGATACAGAGTTAGACATCGAGGCATTGAACAATGGATGTAAGAACTGGTCTGGGCTCTTCTTCACCATTGATGAAATACAACCCCTCACACAAAATGAGATGAGAATTGAAGTAATCAACATTAGATACAAGGAATTAGTAGTAGTCTAATTGGCTGGTCTCCACTATGTGGCTACCAAACCAAAGCTATTTTATTTCATAGATGTGCTTGCTCCTCTTTTTAATGATTACAAAATAGATGAGGACTAGATTGTTATGGATGCACCTCTAAGAGAGTAGCTTATATTTACCTTGTAGCCTTTGAGGGTTAATATAAGCTTCCTTGGTCCCATGCATATTTTACCACAATTAAGGATTGGACCACCAAAAATGACCTAGATACCATCCTTAGACCTTGGCTCAATCAAGGAAACTTTATTTTCATAGACTTCCAAGGTAGAATTCCAATTGCCAAATTTAGAGAAGGGATTAGGGTTATTATGACCTTACTAAATAGAATATTTGGAGCTACCACAACTACCTATGTCAACACTACCTGGGTTTCATATGTATACTTCCTAGTTGAACAAAAAATCACCCATCTTATTAGGGAAATGATAAGTATCCACCTTGGTAAGAAATTCATAGCCATCAAGAGAAAAACCAACAAATAATTTTTCATGATGTCCTACTTGTTTGATGTCTTGCTAGCCTCCACCAAGTTCCCCCATATCAAGAATTTATCTCCTAATAGAATAATATTAGTTTCTCACCATTACTCAAAACTCCATATCTTCAAATAAGAAACCACATGCAATTCATTTATGATGGCATCTATCCCTCCATGGTTGAGGCTATCACTAGCTCTCCCATGCCTAAGATGCACCCCTTTATCAAGAGATATCTAGAGATGATGGGGGATGTATGGTACTATCTAGACTACACCCTTATAAGGATTGGGGGAACAATGTCCTCACCCTTCAGATTACCTATTTATGTGCCACCCAAGCTTGCTAAGTAAGAAATCACCTTCTAGCTCATCAATGGGATTGATGGGGTTTGTAAAGAAAAGAAGAAGGGCCTCCTCCATCCCTTCTCTATTATAATTGGGAGGATCACACTACAAGAATGGAAGCAAATAGACATCATGTCCAGTCAAAGAGGAGCCTTTATCTTCCAAATGGATGAACTTAGAATGTGGGACCCCAAAGGAACAATAAAGAATCATTTTCAAGACAAGAAGATGTTCAAACAGGTATATGAACATCAACCTAGAGTTTTTGACCACATTTACACCAAGGCAAGCAGTTTTGAGGAGGTGTTGGCAAGATTGAGAGAGTGTAATGCTAAACCAGAGCATAGGTTAACACATGAGAAAAATCCAACATAGGACATTTGATAAATGCACCCTCTTCAATATCATTTACTACCTTCTACCTCAAGACCATCTCAAGGATCTTCACAAGCAGAGGTGCCACCATCACAAGCACCCCCTCAAATAGTTTTACCACCTCTTCAGGACCCTGGTAAGTAGTAATTGGAAGAAAGACTTGGAGAAGGAACTTTATCTTCAAGTCTTCCCCAACAACCTCCACCTCTGGTGGAGCATGTAGACATGGTATATCTTGAGCCATATGAGACAGTGGAGGAAGTCTTCAAGGATCTTGAAGACATTTATGGATCAGATAAGGAAGAATTAGGGGAATATCTTGCTACCCAAGGAGGGCAACTTGTAGAGGCCCATGGACAATTGGAAGAGGCTAAGAAAGAGAAAGGGAATGAGAATGAACTAGATTTACTCACCACACTCAACCAAAGGAAGAGGAAGGCTAAGTTGGCCCTTATCTCCACCAGTTCTAAAAGGCCAAGGCTCCCCTTTGTCCACCCAACCTAGGAAATAAATTTATTTAGTGATGAATTCCCCATTCATGGGCTAGTCATTCTTGATTCATTCATATATGGGAAGTTACAAAAGATTCCTACTATGGCCCATTCATGGGCATTAACTAAAAGTATCAACATTAATGAGGACCTCTAGCCCTGGATTGTGGAAATGATGAAGGAGAAAAAAGAGAGAAGAATAATGGAAGCAAAAGGAGCTAGTGGTAAGAGAATGGATGCTCACAAAGAATCCAATGGAACCAAAGTGGAAATCCCAGAAGCCACCCAGGTAACTAAGCCTACCACTACCATTTTTTTCAATCCAGATACCAAAAGCTTAGAGAAGATCACCACAAGGAAAGCTATGGTGGGTATTGAGGAATTCACCTTTGAAAAGGTGGAACCTTTTATATGCCTAACTCCAGTTGGAGGACAAGTAGTGGGAGAACATCCCATCCATAAAGAGGATTTGGAGAGCCTAGTTGGAGCCCAATCAACATAGGCAATGGCTGGAATTAAGGGATTTAAACAATAGATTCTAGATTTGAGGATGGAAAAGCAAAACCTTGAGACCCAAGCCATCCTCTCTATTTTTGATGTAATGATAAAGATGCTCAGTGAGTCTTTCTTTGATATGTTTGAGGCCTTGAAGGCTATGAAGCTCATAAATGATTCCTTAATTCAACAAGCTCAAGCAACTAAAGATTTGGTAATCTAGTGGTAGGCTGCAAAGGACCAAATTACTGAGCTCATTAATGTATAAGTAAAGAGACAGATCCCAGACTTCAGGACTATTAGTCTGGGACACTTAAGTGCCATCCTAGGCATTGTTTTTGACAAGGTACATGAATTGATCACATGGCACAATGATGTCAATGAGCTCATAAGGGAGGATGGAGCTTTGATCAGTAGGATTGAGAAACTCTTGGGAATAATGTTGACATAACCTTCACAACCCATTGTTATGGGGTTGATTGATGATGAAGAATTTAAGCAAAGATCCACTACCAACATCTAGGAGATAAAAGGGAGCATCCATGGCCAATCTAATAGTGATAACCATAGAGTAATGGATCTCATATTCAATTTAGAAGAAAGGATAATAGAGGCCCAAAGCATCAAGGAGGCCATGCTAAGGAATGAGAAGGAATTTGGCAAACTAGTAGATTAAGAAAATGGATGTTTGATGAAGCCTACAATTATCTTGAGATGATCAATGAATAACATACTAAGGATAAGGACATCCTACGTGGATGACAGCCAGGAGGCCCACCACCAGCACAATAGAAGATGATATACATTGAAATTTTACATACATTTTGTTAAAATATAATATTATATTGTATAATTATATGCCATTTTTTTAGCATATATAGTTTTAGGTCAGTCCAACATAGAAGGTCATGTGTATAATAGAATTTTCATATAAGGACAATTGTCCTTAATGTAAACATATGTATCTTGAGAACTGACTAGTACACCACCTATGTTTTATATAAATAGGTAGTGTTACAATTTTGTAAAGAGATAGATTTTGGAGCAAAATTATATATTAAAACCAATTAATACAACTAAAGGAATTATGCAAAGATTGTCTATTTGGTGTATTGATACTTTTAGCTTTTCTCTCAATTGTTTGTCTAGATCTTAAATTTGAATGGTTTCTTTAATTCCTAAACTACATTAACTCATTTACAGGGTTGATAATCTATGCTTTGCTAGGTTATTTTGGAAGATCATGAGTTGCTTCACTTTAATTTGTCTTATATCAAAGATGTGCATCAACTATTTAGATATAAAAATAAATTATTAAAAGTAAACCTAGTTTTTACCTATAATTCCAATTTATCCTTAGAAATTTGCTTGGTTTATGATGGAAATCAAGCTTTAACTATTTTACATTATAAATTTGTTTAGATGTACATTTAAGAAACTAAAAATTTGTCATAATGTTTGAGGTAAAGACTTGCAATCACATTTGTTTCCTTTCCACCTTAGCCTCTCCTCTTTTCCCCTTTTTATAAAGATCTTCACTAGAGCTTAATTTTCACTATAAATATCCATTTAGTTTAGTATAACATCAATATTTGACAAAGAAACTATAAAAATGGCTAAACCAAGGTGGCTCCCAACCACCAAATAATATAAATTTGTGGAATAGTCTACTTTTCTTTGTTGCTATTTCACCACAGGCATCATAATTGCCAAATACTTGCAACTCATGCCTTGAATTATTGGAATTCTAAAATGACTAGTGTTTTTTAAACACTAAAAGCACCTATGGTACATTTAGAAGCACCAATAGGAGAATCTCTACTAGTGCTTGAAGGAGAGCCTTGATTCTAGTTAGCCAAGAATTGGTTTTATCTTTACGCCTTTGGGTAGACATTTGATCTCAAATGTAACAATTGGTAGTCTTGGAGGTCTCTAAATATCTTTTTGCTATTTTGAGGCAAATATCATCATTATTTGATAAATGATTGATAATTCTAATAAATATAGCTTTGAATTTGAGGATTTATAGTATTTAAAATTAGAATGACTTATTTTGAACAAAGATCAGGTGATCCCTTGCAAATTATGGTTCATCTCAAACTCAAACTTGTAAAGATCAATTATCTTTGTATAATAGGATGCATCCTTGAGCCACCTTTGTGAAAATTTGATGTCCTTTATCATTTTTTATGTAGATCTTTGTAGAATTAGCCTAACATATATATATAGTCCTTTCTTCTTGTAAAGATTAACTTGATACAACATATTTCAAACAATATCCAATCTTTAAGCTAGAAATGCCTAAAATTCACACCAGATCATGATCATAAATAAGTGAGCCTTTACTTGAGCTATAAAGTCATCAAAGAACTAGGTGTGATAAAGGTAGATGAAGACTTTCCAAGTCTTTACCCTCTTCTCCTATTCAAGGTACGTTTGCATTCAGACCCCATCTAGGTATGGCTTGGTTAGGGAGTACCCCCATCAATGTACAAGGGTTATTCCATGATTTAACACATAATCCTAAGAAATATTTGCCCATATTTAGTCTTATTAGTGTTTTAACTATGGAGGAACATGTTAAGTCTTTTAAATATGCTTTGAGGTTATTAAATGTCATACATGAGGATGTAGCATGTAGACTAGTTCCCTTTACTTTTAAAGATGCAACATATGAATGGTTTCTTAATTTTCATGATGACTGCATTACCTCTTGGAATGATTTCAACACCATTTTTATTGATAAATTTTTTAAGATTATTAGTCCTTGTATCATTTATCATCAATTCATAACCATCAAAAGAGATGCTAGTGAGCCTATAAGATCTTTCAATGCTAGATTCCAAAAAAGTATAACAGGACTATGGAACCTTACAAACCTAATGATGTTTTAGCCCTAGAAATATACAAGGATGCATTAGATCCTATGACTTATGTATTTCTAAAGAGATCTATCCCAGTTATAGCTTCATTAGCCTAATCCTATTCTGAGGCAGTGATTATCAGTGATCAAATGCAACCACAATGCCAAATTACTTACTGATTCCCAATGTTAACCCATAAATACCTGATCTAAACCTTTTTCCAAATAATAACCAAAACATCCCATCTCTTAATCAATTCCCAACATTGAACATTTTGCCTAATAGTTATGTTGCTCTTAATCAAAATTTAGGATTCTTGAGTCACCAAGCTTCTAATGGATCTTCTACTAATGATCAAAAGGCCTTAATACCCACGCTTGGTTCAAGAAATAATTAGGTCCATAATTCTAAGACCCCTAAGAGTGAGAATTAGTCTATATTAAATATGGTTCAAAAACTTAGCATCGATTTTCTCCAATTGTAAAAAAAAGTTGGTAATACCGATGAAAGTTTTGGACGGAACTTTACTTTCCAAAATTTCAATAGACCAAGAAATAGGTTTCACAATGATAGCTTCTACTACGACAACAAGACTAATGAACCCTCTATTGGTAACAAAACCATAGACATTAATCTCATAGACATTGCTTTGCCTGACTACTATAGAGTGCATGCTACTACTAAGCATGGTGAGATTGATTTCATTGAATTATGCAAAACCTTTAAATATTTTCAGGAAGAAATAGATACATTTGAAGTGGTCCTTAAAAAGGATAGTGATACAAATGCTTATGGATCCAAGTCTTTAGACTAGTTCCACATGGTATAAACCTTCCAATTCCCTTTTCAAGAAGATAATGAACTTGAGAATATTCCTAAAGATATTCAAGCATTCTAATGATTCTTGATGGAAAACCCTCTAAGGAATAGGGAATAGAAGTAACCTTTGACCACTTCAAATCCTCTTAATAACTACATGACCCCTCCTGACACTACTTCAAGGAATGACCCTGAGCCACCCAAAGGAAGTTCCTCCAAGCCTAGTACTAATTCACCAAGAAAGACTAGCTATAACATTGTTGAAGACATGACGAAAATCAAGGGCAATATTTACTTTCATGAGTTTACTCAAATTCTTGAACAAAGAGACTTATTTTTAGAGTCTTTGTCTAAGAAACTTGGGAAGCCACCTAGGGATGATAGTGCAAATGTAACCATGTAAGAAGCTAAGGAAAAATCCCCTCCATTCCTTCTCACAGTTAGGATATTTGGTAAAAACCTCCACAATTGCCTTCTAGATTATAGGGCTTTAATCAATATCATCCCTGTAAGAATATGCAAGCAATTGGGGCTGACTCTAATCAAGTCTAATAGGGTGGTTACCCAATTGGATAAGTCAAGGGTCAAAGTCATTGGGGAACTATTAAATTCACACATGTGATTGGCTAATGAACCCAGAGTGAAATAATTTATTAACATTTAAGTAGTAGACATTCCCAATGTATATGGACTACTTTTAAGTAGAGAGTGGACCAAAGCCCTGAATGGATATATGTCTACTAATTGTTCACACCTATGGCTACCTTGAAAAGGTGTCCCAAATAAGATAAGAGTGGAAAGAGAACCAAGGATGAAACACATGATAATTGAGTACAATACTATTAATGAAAGGGTGAACTTTCTTGATTCTAACTTAGGAGTCTTCACTTTAGAGATTACAAAAGTGGCTGATTCCCTAGACACTCCTTTATATGTAGTTTGTGGAAACTTTATGTTGATGGTGCTAAATGCAAGTCTAGATTTGGAATTGGTATTGTTTTAATATACCCCACTGATAAGCAATATCATGCATATTATAGACTACAATTCCCATGCACCAATAACCTGGTTGAATATGAGGCTCTCATTTTAGGGTTGTAATTTGCTATTAAAAACAAAGTCAAAGAGCTACTAGTTTGTGGGGACTCTAAACTTGTAGTCAACCAAGTGAGAAGCAAGTATCAATGCAAACTATCATACCTCAAGAGGTATAAGTTTAGAGTATTCAACATCCTCTTTATCCTTAGAGATGAAAACAAAGCTGTTGATGGGTTGGATTCTACTGTAGCCAACCTCATGCCTAATCAAGATTCTCCTAACTTCAGTATTGAGCTAGTACCCCACCCCTCAGTCCTGGATAATGTGAACCACTTCTAAGCATTCAATGATGACTAACAGATCCTAGAATTCATGACTAACTCAGGAGCTTTTGAAACTCATATTATTGATGAATTTGATGAGGGTACCCCTAAAAGGGAATTTAGTGGTAAGATCATCTAGCTAAGTGATAACAAGATAATTAAAGGGATGGTTTCACTAGAAAGATTGTTTGACCAAGATAAACTCATAAAAAAGCCTAAGGTCCCTAAGGTAAATGGGAAGGACTACAATGCAATGAATCTTGGACCCCAAGATCAACCCTAATAGGTTAATGTGGGGAAGGCTTACATAGAAATGGAGAATTAAAAATATAGAGAGTTACTCACCAAGTACAAGGATGTAATAGCCTAGTCTTATGATGATTTAAATATCTTTGATCCAAGGGTTATCACCCATACTATACCCCTCAAGGAAAGTTGTGAACCCTTTAGGTAGAAACATAGGCCTATTAACCTTATCCTAGAACCCATGATATATAAATAAGTTAAGAAGCTATTGGATGTAAGAATTGTGTTTCCCATTCAGCACTCCACTTGGGTAACCAATCTGGTCCCAGTTAAAAAGAAGAATGGTGAAATTAGGTTATGCATTAACTTCAAGAACCTAAACAAAGCATATGAAAAGTACAATTACCCCTTGCCCTCTCTAGACCAAGTAATACAGGTTGTTTAGGATCCACCATGATGGCTTTCCTTGATGGCTTCTCAGGGTATAACCAAGTGTTAGTCGATAGAGAAGACAACCTTTACCACCAAGTGGGGAACTTTTGCTTACAAAAGGATGCCCTTTGGGCTAATCAACGCAGGGGCTACTTTTTAAAGAGACATGAACCATGTTTTCTAGGGTCTAGTTGGAAAATGCATCATAATATATATGGATGACCTAACAATATTCTCCAAAAATAGAGAAGATCATTTCACACACCTTCAACAAGTATTTGAGAGATGTAGAAGATATGGTATTTCTCCTAATCCAAAGAAAATCATATTTTATTTTACTAAAGGGAAGTTTCTAGGTCATTTTATCACTAGGGATGGAATCTTTGTAGATCCTAAAAGGGTAGAAGCCATCTCTAAGATAGAGCTTCCAAATAGTCAGAAAGAACTAAAGTCATTCTTTAGCAAGATTTACTTTGTGAGATAATTCATCTTAGGGTTTACTAAAATTATCAAACAATTGATTGACATGCTTAAGAAGGATGCCAAGGTTACTTGGAATGAGGAGTCCAAGAAAGCATTTAACAACACCAAAGAAGTAATCAATTAAGCTCTAGTACTGATAAGTCCAAACTAATCAAAGGACTTTTATTTGTACTCATTTACTTCCAACCACACCATGGCAACAGTCCTAAATCAAAAAGTTAATGGGAATGATCACCCAATCACTTTTATGAGTACCAATTTCAAGAATGCTGAACTAAATTATTCCTTGATTGACAAGCAGGCATATGCATTGGTCAAAGTAGTAAAGAAGTTTAGACATTACATCCTTAGGAATAAAGTGCATGCTATCTTACCAGACCCTACCACAAAACTCATGTTGAGTCAAAATGAATTAGGTGAGTGTAGAGGCAAGTGGATGTCAGTCCTATAAGAGTATGATATAGAGATGAAAAATGCTAAGCTTGTAAGGTGTCAAGGCCTTGTCTAGACGATTGCCAACACCAACCCCAAGATACATATCATGTAGGTTGAACAACAAGACTTCCAACCCAATGCATGGTATTATTCCTTGATTCACTTATTAATTAATGGTCTTTATCTTTCAAGACTTATAAGAGAGTAGAAGAGGGCCCTAAGACTCAAAGATTTTCACTATTTGATCAAGGATATAATATTATATAGAAAAAACTTTGAAGGAGTCTATTTAAGGTGTGTATATAAAGAAAAAAATTCTCAAATAATGAGTACTTTCCATGAAAATCTAGGTAGTGGATATCCATCAAGAAGAATAACCCACAAAATCCTTAGGGATGGTTACTATTGGCATACCATTTTCAAGGATGCTCAGAGACATGTGAGGGAATGCCATTCTTGTCAAGTCTTTAGCACTAAAGAACCAAAGGCATCCATGCCTTTGCAACCAGTGATGATTGACAAGCCCTTTGCACAATGGGGATTATATTTCATAGGATTAATCAACTCTAATTCTTTTAAGGGCCAAAAATATGTCCTAATTGCTATAGAATATTACACAAGGTGGACTAAAGCTATAACCACCAAATAATGCAAGATGGAAGAAGTGATTAGCTTCCTAGAAGAAAACATTTACACTAGATTTAGAACCCTAGTCTCTTTAGTGTGTGATAATGGATCAAATTTTGTGTCCATAGAGATAATATAATGGGCCTATGATAATGGCATTTATCTAAAGTTTTCTTCAAATCATTACCCCTAGGGAAATGGAGTTTTTGAATCCACTAACAAGAATTTGATCAAGGCAATCAAAAAATTAGTTGAAGACAAACCTAGGTCTTAGCGCATGATCTTCAAATATGCTCTATGGGCAGATAGGATTAGAATTAAACAAGCCCTAAAGGCATTACCATTCCTATTAGTGTATGGACAAGAACCTATTTTCCCTATCACCCTCGAGTTTACCACATTCAGGTTTATGTAGGAATACATGGAGGAGAGTCAAGAACTTACAAACTCTAGGTTGTTAGACATCATTCAGATGGAGGATGCAAGGGAGGAAGCCTTTGCTAACTTTAACAAGCATCAAATCACAGTCAAGAGATGGTTTGATAAAAGGTCAAAAGTGAAAGTGTTTAGATAGGGAACCTAATCCTCCTTTGAGATAAGTCATTTGAATGCAAAGGCAAGAATGGAAAATTCACACCTCTATAGATTGGCCCATATCAGATCGGTAACACACTTGATAATAATTATTTCAAGCTAAAAGACCTTTAAGGAGCAGAGTTCACCTTGTCCACCAATGGGCAATATCTCAAGCATTACTTTGATGTAGCTCCACTAGGAATATTTATGGAATAAAATCTGTAAGACCATTTAAGATAAAGTAGGTAGGCTAGTTAGTTTCTTTTTTGCTCTTTTTCTAATCCTATTTGCATATATTTTTTTACCTTTTTTGTTTCCTACCCTTTTGTTTCTTGTTGTTGCTTGCTTTGGTGCTTATATTTTTTCTATTCTTGCTTTATTCCTTGGTTTTAATTGGTCTTTTCAGAGATAGTCTGGTGCTCAAAATATCTTATCTCCCTAACATTCCCAAGGTTTCACTAATTAGAGTATGAACCCCATACATATGATGACCACAACCCTGAAATATGAGCTTGGTGATATAACACAAGGAAACTGGTAAAGGCCAATGAAGAGATCCCATGTTCTATGTAAACCTAAAAATTATTGGGATTTGACTATGGATTTAAAGAAGAATTGTACTTATAAAATAAAGTTTAGTCTATTAGGATAAAACCATGTTTGCACTTAACATGACATCCTTGCTTGGGATAATGGTGATAACTACATGAGATTTTTTGAAATCAAAACACTAGGCTACAATCCTTAAACTTGGCTACCTTGGTTTCCAACCTTGCTGAAAGCATTAAATATATCTCAAAAGATGCAAAAAATAAGAATTTAGTGTAAAATCTAAAGCTTTTCAAGCATAGGTGGTTTGGGTAATCTCCACTAGGGCTATAGACACCTGGTTGGTAGTGGAAAAAGGCCTTAAGTGGAGCCAAAGGCATCTTTGCCAGGCTATAAACTCCTAGATGGAAATAGAGCAATGCCCAAGCTTTCTTGAACTAAAATAACAACCCCCTCTAAATGCCTAAATAAGCTTACTATCCAGTGCAAATGATTAAGGGCATGAAACCTAGAATTTGTTCCCTGAATCCCATGGTAAATAGTAAGTGGAATCAAAGCACACACACACAACATGACTATGTCCTAGTAGTTTAATCTCAATTTTATAGGTACAAATATTTTTTCAACCATGAATGGACCTTTAATGATGACATGGATCTGATAGAGTAAAGGACCTAATTATTGACCTAAACTAGAGTCTCTGGGTTCTAACATTTGGCTATGTTTCCCTTATGAGTCACCATTTGTTGGGGCAACATACCCCTAATCTAAAAATTGGGGCATTTGAGATGTTTTAAACCTTGTTATTACCAATATTTCCTTACTCATGGGTTTTAGTAGAATTTGAAGATCATCCATTTTGATAAGGTGGCTTTGTTCATTTAAACCCTAGTGTACTTAATGCTTCTAACATTTCACCTAGTTTTGTAAGCAATGCAGGTTTTAGGGAAAATACTAGTTTTTACCAAGCAATGATTCACTAGAGTCTTGCTAGTAGTGGTTTGCTAAATCTTAACCCTGGTCCCTTCTCAATAAATCTTGAGTTTAAAACCCTAGGTATGGAACTCTCAAAATTTGAATTTAAATTTTGAGAGGGAATCATTTGGTGGGAATATTCAAGATAATATTTTAGACCTAAGCTTAATTTTATATTAAGGATTAGTATCATTTATTAATGTTACTAAACCTTAATGTAAAATTAATAATAAGTCTTTCAATATTCTTTTAAATATCTTTGTTTTATCCTAACCACCCTGTGGAATCCCTCGACAAGGCCCCCTTCTGACTTCCTAAGCTAAAATCCCTTTTTTATTTAAACAAGTTAGCCTAAGTTTTTATCCTAAGACCCCTTTGTATTATTAATATGAATAGGGTATTACAATAAAAACTTAGCTTAAGATTATTAACTAAAGGTCCTAAATTAAACAAAGTGCATCTTGTAGGATCCAATCTCCTGCATTCGATCATGTGTTTTGATCCCACAATGCATGACTAAGGTAGATCCAATGGTCTATGCTTCATCACAGGGTTTGATCCAATAGTGTAAACTAAGGGATGAAAGGTCAAAGCTTTATGAAGTCACCAAGTGGAAACCACTCACACCTAACTACATCAACAAGGGTCCCACATATTTAACATAACCAATCACGTGCAAAGCCTCGAATCTCAATCTAATGGCTATTACTCTTTTGATCCGATGAAGCACATTGAGTCCATGACCTTGGGAAGCTTTAGAAAGATGCTGCATGACACTCTTTCATTTGATCATAAGGACTTTATGAACTTAAATTTGACATTTGTGCTCATGTCATTTGGCCTCTATGAGGATGCCTATGACTTGAGTGAGACCGTCAAATTTAAGTTAAAAAAATATTTTTCCCTAGGCAAAGGGGGCATGTTCCAAGTTTTAATGGTCTTATATTTATTTTTTGAATAAACTCAGGCTAAATTGTTTAACCTAAGTTTTTATGGCACCCTTTGATTAACATAAGCATCATGCATCTTATAGGATCTAATGGCCTCCATTTACTCATACTAATTGGATCCAATGATATGAGATCTTCAAGCAAAAATTAGAAGGTCTAAGGGCTTGATACATGGAGCAATCTCGAAGAGAGGGGATAATTGGTGTGATAATATGATAGGTGGCATAATTGTAAGACTAGAATCTTATAGTGACCAATAAGATAAAAGGTCCAAGATTGAAATCAATGGTCTACACTGAAGCTGTGGATCTTGATCTGATGGTGAAAAATAAAAATAAAAATTTGAAGGCCAATGACTGGAGGCCACATAAGATCCATATGGGCAAAAGATGACAAAACTCAGATTTTGTCCACCTAGAAATGAAAAGGTATAAACAAAAGTCTCAATCAGATCTTGAGACATGAACAAGCATTAATCCCAGTCACCTCTACCATTAAAGCTCCCAAAATACCTAAAACTTACATAAAAAGGGAAACTGAGTGGTTAAATTACAATTCAATCTTGCTAATTGATTTTAAGCACAAAGGAGTAATATAGAGGTTTATATCAAGTCAGTGCTAAGATTTTTGAGGGGTTTAAAATCCATGGCAGTAGGAAGGCAACAATGGCAGGAAGAGGTAAAACTCTATCTTTCCACAAAACATTTAGGTAGATTCTTCTAGGATACAGAGTTGGACACTAAGGCAATGAACAATGGATGCAAGAACTGGTATGAGCTCTTCTTCACCATTAATGAAATGCAACCCCTCACATATAGTGAGAGGAGAATTGATGTAATCAACATTAGATACAAGGACCTAGTATCAATCTAATTAGCTAGTCTCCATCATGCGACTACCAAACTAGAGGTACTTCATTACATAGATGTGCTTGTTCCTCTTTTTATTGATTATAGAATAGATGAGAACTGGATTGTTAGGAATGGCACCTCCAAGAGAGTAGCTTATATTTCCCCTATATCCTTTGAGGATTAATATAATCTCCCTTGATCCCATGTGGATTTTCCCATAATTAAGGATTAGACCACCAAAAATGTCATAGATACCATCCTTAGACCTTGGCTCAATCAAGGAAACTTTGTTTTCATAGACTTCCAAGGTAGAATTCCAATTGCCTAATTTAGGGAAGGGATTAGGGTTATTATAACCTTACTAAATAGAATCTTTAGAGCTATCACAACTACTTGGGTTTCATATGTATAGTTCCTAGTTGAATAACAAATCACCCCTCCCATTGGGAAATGATAAGTATCCACCTTGGTAGGCAATTCGTAGCCATTAAGAGAAAAACCAACAAATAATTTTTCATGATGTCCTACCTACTTGATGCCTTGTTGGCCTCCACCAAGTTCCCCCATATCAAGAATTAGTCTCCCAGCATCAGAATCTCAGTTTCTCACCATTACTCCCAACTCCATATCTTCAAATATAGAAACCACATACAATTCATTTATGATGGCATCTATCCCTCCTTGGTTGAGGCTATCACTAGCTCTCCCATGCCTAAGACATACCTACTAATCAAGAGATATATGGAGATGATGGGGGATGTATGGTACTATCTAGATTGCACTGTGATAAGGATTAAGGGAACCATGTCCTCACCCTTTAGATTACCTATTTATGTGCCACCCAAGATTAATGAGCAAGAAATCAACTTCCAACTCATCAATGGAATTGATGGGGTTTGAAAAGAAAAGAAGAAGGGCTTCCTCCATCCCTTCCCTATTATAATTGGGAGGATCACATTACAAGATTAAAAGCAAATAGACATCATGTCCAGGTAAATATGAGCCTTTATCTTCTAAATGGATGAACTTAGAACATAGGAACCTAGAAGAATAATAAAGAATCATTTGTAAGACAAGAGGATGTTCAAACAGGTATAGGAGAATCAACCTAGAGGTTTTGAACATATTTACACCAGGGTAAGCAATTTTGAGGAGATGTTGGCAAGATTAAGAGAGTGCAATGCCAAACCAGAGCATAGGTTAACACATGAGCAAAAGCCAACAGAGGACATTTGGAAAATGCACCCTCTTCAATATCATTTACTATTTTCTACCTGAAGACCATCTCAAAGATATTCAAAAGTAGAGGTGTCACCATCATGACCACCCCCTCAGACAATTTTACCACATCCTCAAGACCATAGTAAGAAACAATTAGAAGAAAGACTTGGAGAGGGAGCTTCATCTTCAGGTCCTCCCCAACAACCTCCACCTTTGGTGGAACATGTAGACATGGTGGCTCTTGAGCCATATGAGATAGTGGAGGAAATATTCAAGGTTCTTAAAGACATTTATGGGTTGGATAAGGAAGAAATAGAGGAATATCCTACTACCCAAGTAGGGAAACTTGAAGAGGCCCTTGAATAATTGGAAGTGACTGAGAAATAGAAAGGGAAGGAGCATGAATTGGATTTAGTCACAACACCCAACCAAAGGAAGAAGAAGGTTGAGTCAGAACTTGCCTGCACCAGTTCCAAAAGGCCAAGGCTCCCCTTTATGCACCCAACCTAGTAAATAAATTTATTCAGTGATGAATTCCCCATTCATAAGCTATTCATTCCTAATTGTTTCATTTATGGGAAGTTATAAAATATTCTTGCTATGGCCCATTCATGGGCATTGACTAAAAGTATCAACATTGATGAAGACCTCTAGCCTTGGATTGTGGAAATGATGAAGGAACAAAAAGAGAGAAGAATAGTGGAAGTAAAAGGAGCTAGTGGCAAGAGAATGGATTATCTTGAAAAATCTAGAAAAACCAAAGTGGAAATCCTAAAAACCACTTAGATAACTAAGCCTACCACTACCATTTTCTTCAATCTAGATACCACAAGCTTAGAGAAGATCACCACAAGGAAAGCTATGGTTGGTACTGAGGATTTCACCTTTCAAAAGGTGTACCCTTTCATAGTCCTAAGTCTAGTTAGAGGACAAGCAGTGGGAGAACATCCCATCCTTCAAGAGGATGTGGAGAGCCTAGTTGGAGTTTAGTCAACATAAGCAATGGTTAGAATTAGGGGATTAAAGCAATAGATTGCCAACTTGAGGATGGAAAAGAAAAACCTTGAGACCTAAGCCATCCTCTCTATTATTGTTGAAATGATAAAGATGCTTGGTGAGTCCTTCTTTGATATGTTTGAGGCCTTGAAGGCCATGAAGCTCAGAGATGATGCATTAATTTAACAATCTCAAGTAACTAAGACTTTGGTCATCTAGTGGTAGGCTTCAGAGGACCAAATTGCTAAGTTCATCAATGCAAAAGTAAGAAGATATATCCCAAACTTTAGGACTATTATTTTGGGACACTTAAGTGCCATCTTAGGCATTTTTATTGACAAGGTAGATGAATTAAGCACATGGCACAATGGTTTCATTGAGCTCATAAGGGAGGATGGAGCTTTGATCAATAAGATTGAGAAAATCTTTGGAACAATGTTGATAGAACCTTCACAACCCACTACAATGGGGTTGATTGATGATGAAGAGTTCAAGCAAAGAGCCACTACCAACATCTAAGAGATAAAAAGGAGCAACCATGGCCAATCCAATAGTGATAACCATAGAGTAATGGATTTCATATTCAATTCAAGAGAGAGTATAATAGAGGTCTAGAGCATCAAGGAGGCCATGCTGAGGAATGATAAAGAATTTGACAAACTGGTAGATCAATAAAATGGATGTTTGATGAAGCTTGTAGTAGATATTGAGATGAACAATGAAAAACACACTAAGGCTAAGGCCATCCTACAATAATGATAGCTAGGATGCCCACCACCAGCTTAATAGAAGATGCTATACATTGTAATTCTACATACATTTTGTAAAAATGGAATATTCTACTGTAAAATTATATGGTATTTTTTTAGAATATATAGTTTTAGAACATAGAAGGTCATGTGTATAGTAAAATTGTCAGTCCTTAATGTAAATATATGTATCTTGAGAACTGACTGGTAAACTACCTATATTTTATATAAGTAGGTAGTGTTACAATTTTGTAAAGGGAGAGATTTTGGAGCAAAATTATATACTCACACCAATTAATATAGCTAAAGGAATTTTGCAAAGATTGTCTATCTGGTTGTATTGATTATTATAACTTTTCTCTCAATTGTTTATTTGGATCTTAAATTTGAATGGTTTCTTTAATTTCTAAACTACATTAACTCATTTATAGGGTTGCTAATATGTGCTTTGCTAGGTTAGTTGAAAAGATCATGAGGTTATTCACTTTAATTTTTCTTATATCAAAGATGTGCATCAACTATTTTGATATAAAAAGTAAATATTAAAAGTAAACCTAGTTTTTACCTATAATTTCAATTTATCCTTAGAAATTGGCCTAGTTTATGATGGAAATTGAGATTTAGCTATTTTACATTAATTTTTTTATATATGTATGTTTAAGAAACTAAAAATTTGTCATAATGTTTGAGGTAAATACTTGCAATCACATTTGTTTCCTTTCTTCCTTACCCTCTCCTCTTTTCTCTTTTTATACAAAGATCTTCACTCTAGCTTAATTTTCACTGTAAATATCCATTTAGTTTAGTATAAACTCAATCTTCAACTAAGAAACTATCAAAAAGGCTAAACCAAGGTGGCTCCCAACCACCAAATAATATAAATTTGTGGAATAGTCTACTTTGTTTCTGTTGTTATTTCACCACAGGCATCATAATTGCCAAATACCTACAACTCATGCCTTGAATTCTAAAATGAGTTGTTTTTTTTAACACTAAAATCACTTGTGGTACATTTAGAAGCATCAATAGCTAGCAAGTAACATAAAATTATTTTAGATGATCCTTTGGGTCACCTTTGCCTTTATATTTGTTAAAATTTGGCAGCTCAAAACTTGAGGAAATGGTATCTAAAGGTAATCCATGTTGAATGGGTATGAACATATTTCATCTAACTTGAATTTTTTCCCTTGATTTCCTATCTAAAGAACTTAAATTGCATCCTTCACTTGTTGAAATTCTTAGGCTAGGGGTGTAAGATGAGAAGGGACAGATGGTTATGGTTGGGTGATCCAAGGTGGATTACCTTGACTAGAGTACAATGGAAGAATGGAAGATTGTGGAATGTTCATTTGGCTAGTTACCTAATTAGGAATACACACCTATTGGTTAGAATTATATTATTAATATGCCATGTGTTGTTAGTAAACATTCGAGTTGGGATCTGTAGTGTAGATTTAAGTTGGAGGGAACTTTGGCTTGAATGGAGGTGTTTGGTTTTTGGGAATTAATTGTGTGTGGTGGGTTTGTAATGGAAATTGTTGAAGGATAGTCAAACCCTATTGTATGAAAGGCACATATTTTTGGTTAAAATATTACTATATAAATTATTGCGTGTTAGGGATGAGTTGTATATAAAACATGTGTTTGGTGTGAGAAAAATATTGCTTAGTAGGTGTTTGTTGTATATTAGGCACTTATTATTGGTTGAAAACCTATGACCTATTGGGTAATTTTTGTATGTTAGGCCCTTATTTTTGGCTGGCCTCAAGATGCTATTGACTAATAAGAGTACCCTACTGATTGGACAATGTTTAAGGTAGATGATTTACCACTTGCTATGGTGGAATGATGGTCTTCACCTATTAAGGTGGAATGTTTTTCAATACCTATTGGGGTGGAGTGTTGTTTACCAACTACTATGGTGGGGTATTAGTTATCACCTCTTGAGGTGAAACATTGATTACCACCTATTTTGGTGGGGTATTTGATGGCGACTGATTGATTACTCCTTACTATATATTTGAGGAAGCAAATGGTGGTGGAGGGTAAGTTGCATGTTATAGTTACAAGCTAGATGTATCTACCCCTATTGTTGTGATCCATTTGATGTATTTAAAAGAGGGATATGTTGTGAACTATTTGGAGGGATGTTCATTTATATAGTGGACTTAAGTTGGTGAAGATTAGGGATCACTTATGTGTTATCTTCCACATTTTTAAAAAGGTCTCCTAAAGAAGCCACTAATTCTTCCTCAATTATAGAAACATTGAACATGTCTGAAATTGGTTTGAGTGAATAGATCTGCATTTATATTGGAAAAACCTAACAAACTAGTTTGTAGTCCACTTGATGGAGCTAATTCTATAAGGTTTATATTTGGAATTGTCATAACATTAAAGTTTTTATCTAGATCAAGGTGAGTTTGATATGCATATTGCATTTCCACTAATTAATTAACACTTTGACCTTTTATTTTAGAAAATGTGACAAGTTTTTGGTTAGGAATTAGCACAAGGGCCTTAGTTTGACTAGAGTATGCTTGGTAAAAAAATTGGACAAGAGGTGCATGACTCGGTGCTCTAATAAAAAAAGGTAGACTTTCCTATGGGAAATCTAATGGCAATTTGGCCTCTACTTCAATTGCTCTAAAAATAATCTCATATTTATGCTCTAAACTATGGAAATAAAATAGATATGGATCATAACTATCACTAGATGGTGTGGTCATAAAATATGGTTGTTCTTGTTGGACCAATTTGGTATTAGGCAGTATGTTGGTAAGGTACTATGTAAATGGGTCTTGTTCCTACCTAGGATAAGGGGGTGTGTTTTTGAGGTATCATGTGAATTGGCTTACCCTTTCCCTAAGTTAGGGGATGCATATGTGGGATATAGTTTTATCTTGTATGCTATATTATCACCATAGGGTTTATAATAAAAAAGGTCACTTGTGATGATGTCCTCATAAGAAGGGTTATACATACTTTCACTATGCGTATACCAAGGCATTGTTAAATCAACATTATTTATCTTGGGAAAGGTTTATCTAATTATTTAAACTTTTAGAACTTGAATTTAAAAGATCTTTCCTTAAAAACAAAAAAATGGGAATCAGTCTAAACTAATAGGAAAACACTCTTGACCCTTTGGAAGAAAATGGTCTAAAAAAGGAAACTTGAACTTGGTCTTAGAAAAGGTCTACATCCAAAGCTAGGTCTAATCTAACTTGAATTTTAAAATGAAAACTTGAACTTAGTCTAAGAACATGAGATCTTAAACCAAACTAAAAGCAAACTAGGTCTAGGTCTGAGAACAAAATTAAACTAGGTTTTGGTCTAGGAACATGAGATACATGAGATTGGTATCAAAAATGAACTTGGTCTAGGAAAAAAATTGAAAATACTCCTAAGTGTAAGGGTTTTGTTTGAAACAAAATCCACACTTGGTCTAGGTGAAAATGGAAACAAGGTCAAACTTAGTCCTGATTCAGGCAAAGATCATAAACCAAACTAAAAGCTAATCCAAGTAACACAATTTAAGAACAAAAAATAAACCACTCAAGCCCAAGTAGTAGGCAAGCCTCAAAAATAAACTAATTATCCTTAGATCAAAACTTGAAAGTGATTTTGAACTTGGTTTTAGAGGCACTTGGATTTTAATAAAGGATTGTGAATTTAAAAGAAGAGTATAATAGTGCCTTTCAGAAACTAAAGCATGAATGGTTTTCAATCGTTTGCACTAAGGCAAATGGTTTTGAATAATTTGGACAACATAACACTTATTGTTGCAAATGTATATGTATCATGTGTTTTGACTTTCTATTATGTGTAATGATTTTGGACTCAACATACAAGTAAACAAGAAGCACACAAGTACACACTCATATCTTAATAATTGACATAAAGTTGCATTTTATCTACCAAATTCCACCAATATACCCATTCTTGAAATGAATTAAGTGTTAATTCAATAAATAAAAGTGTATTAAGTTAGAGTGTTTATCCCCCCTCTATATCTTAAGAACTTGTATTTGGCATGGAAATTAGAGTGCCAAAGAAACCTGACATTGGTAAGATAATCTATGGTAAAAGGGGTCTCTTAGTCTAAATTTTTTGCATTGGTTTTCTAAATGGTCCACAAATATCAAATAATACTTGGGTGCAATAAAATATCTATTAGTTAGATGTTAAACCATCTAGATTGTTATGAGAGGGTCTTATCTCTTTCACAACCACTTCATCCATTAATTGATTAATAAAATAATATGTCTATAATGTGCAGGCACCAATTATCCATTTGATTTTTTAGGTTAACTACCCAACCACTATCCAATCAAATAGCATGCTTAATTTATATACCCCACTAGATAAGTGGGGTTAATATGATGTTGGGAGATGAAACCCTAGGTCAATGCGCCCCTAGAGAACTTGTGAGGAGGTGATGAACTCTCTTTCACTAAGCCAAAATAAAATAAAATGGGAGAAAGTTGATTTTAAGTCACCAACATCCAAAAAATGAGGGGATAACATACATGAATTGAACTCTAGGCTACAAGAAATAAGTAGCTTAGTCATGTTTCTGAGTCACCCTAAGTATGGGAGATCATACACATGAATTTTCTAAAAAACACTAGAAAAAAAGGAAAACACAAAGTAAATGCTAAGGTAAAAGAGTTTTAAGCACCAAAAATATAAATGTTGTTGAGGAACTTTGCTTAAAACTTTGTAATGAAAACTTTGAAAGTTGTTTGGTTGATTTTAAAGCACTAAACTAAATGTTTGAAAAATTTGAAGTAAAAAAAGTTTTTAACCCCAAACACAAGTGTGAAAATGCTTTAAAACTCAAGAAAAGGTGCAAAATGGCTTTGTTAGTGTGTCAAATTTCTTATTTTTGCCTTGTACCTTGTATCAAATAATTAGTGGATTCATTTGTGTTGATTAAGTTGTAAGAGTTAAGCAAAAAAATTGTTTTTTTAAGCTCTCAGGTTTATGTCTTTTTCTATTTTAGTATTTGAATTATATCCAATTTTGGCAAGGGAATCACATTAAATTATAGAATTCATAAGTTTACCTAAAAAGGGGACATTATAGTGGGATCATAGCCTTGATCTTACTAGCCTATTGGGAAAGTTAACATCTGTATGCAATCATATGATAATATCACATGCATGCCAATGGCATTAGTGGAAGAGAATTAAGACAATATCAAAGAAAAATAAGAAAATTTCAACCACTTGAGATAGATTAAGAAGACATGGGCGAAAGAGAAAAGAGGATTTTTTAAATGAAATCAATTATTTACATGAAACAATTAGCCAAAGTCAAAAGGATTTGAAAAATACAATTACAAAGACTTTGAAAGAATCCATGTCAGAGCTAGTATTAGATGTATAGGGTATTACCCTGAATAAAAAAATCAAGGAGAAGGAAGCTCCTTAGCTAATGAACTGGTCTCAATCCAACCTCCTTCCATAACTTTTAGAGAAATTTTTTTGAAAAGAGAATAAGAACAGATAGAAGAAAACATAGAGCTTCAACAAACTTGCATACTTAATAAAATTACAACATATCATGAGGAATATGTAGAAATCAACTATGAAGGACATGATGCATTGACTTTCAAAGAGTTTTGTGATTTAAAAATGGAGAAAAATTCTAGGAAAGGAAGAAAAAATTAGTAGGATCAGCCCCTAGATCATCCCCATAGAGATATCTAACAACATTTGGGTAGGATTACCATTTCAAATTATGATGGATTCAATAAATGTTCTTCCAAGTCTTGGTTATAGAATTTGGACACCTATCTCTCACTAAATCCAATGTATGAAGAAGAGTCAATCAAATTTGTCACCCTCCACTTGGAAGGAATGGCACATGAGTGGTGGTATCATAGTATGATCACCCAAGGACACATATATTTTCACAATGGAATAATTAAACAAGATATTGATAGAGAGATTTGATAGAAAATATCCTGAGATCCACTTTAGGGAATTAGTTCAACTTAAGTAGTGTGGAATTGTGGATAACTATATTGAAAAATTCTAGAGATTATCAGTTATGGTTCCTGATGTAATATAAACGAGACTTATTGTTCTATTTTTAGGAATAACTGAACCACCTAAGGGTTTGATAAGATCCTTTGACCCTATATCTTTGCAAGAATCTATTAAGAGGAAAGGGACTATATTATCTTTAATAGTGGAAACCAACTACATTATGTTATCATAGTGTAATCCAAACATGATTTAAGCATTTAAGGAGATGGTGGATTGCTCTCATCAAACAAATAAAGAGAATCAAATATAGAACCTACTACACAACTCATCAAGGAGAGCTATGTCCCTCATTAAATCACTAGAAATTTTGAATTAGAATATTCGCTTTCTATTTAGGAAGAAAACAAGGTAGCAAACATAATAAAATAATGGGAAGCTATATCCTTTATAGGAATTATATCCAAATTGAAATCAACATAATAAGTTGTTTTCCTATTTATCTTGTAATTTTTATAAACTAAAATATCTTGAATTTTAAAGACTAATATATATGAAGAAATATCTATAAACTAAGTCATTTATTAAAATCTTATCCAAGCTACAACTCTATAAAGATGAGCTTATCACTAGATGAGGGTGTTATTACACCTTCAAATTTGTAATCAAGGGACTATATCAGCTACGGGCCAAGGAAACCTTGGTATAATTGAATGGGACCCACAAGAAGTCCCTAATGGGATCAAGCCAAAGCTTGTTTCCTCAAGGTAAAATTATCAAAAATTAGTTGATTTTCTAGCCCTATACTGACAGTATCATTTTTTTAGCTTTCACAATCCCATTTAACAACATGCATTTATGATATAATTAAAAGAGAAAAACTATAACTAATTCTATAAAGTTCCCACATCTATATTCATTCAACCTTATTAGCTTAGTTATCAAGGGGGCATATATCTATTCTTAGAGATTTTTCACAATCCCATCTAACAACATGCATTTACGATATACTTGAAAGAGAAAAACTACAACTAGATTTTGCAAATTTCCAACATCTATATTCATTTAGCCTTATTATCTTAATAATCAATGGGGCATATTTCTATTCACCTCTCCTTCTAACTATTATACTAATGAGACGTCACTAATAGACATATTTTTAAGTTCAAATTTTGGTGAATGGTTGACTTGAATGTCTACCTTTCTGTAGATTCAAATCAAATTTTTGCTTGGTTACAAATTCAAATTTCCACCCCTATGTGCTAATTGGGCATTCAAATGCCCTCTTAATGCTGGATTTTGGGGATTCAAGTTTAAAATTCTTAAACATCACTACACATAGACAAACAATGGGTTTTTAATGCCCACATCTACTCTATCTACCCCAACTTGGCTGGCCCTTCATACATTCTCATTGCCCCTACCACTCTCACTCGGTACTTCACTTCCATATGCTCTAATCCTAATGCAAGGTGTGTGTATATTCATATTAACCCTACCACTACCACTGCTATTGGGTAGTTCTTTTCCATGTATGTAATTCTTGTTGCCCTTGCCTATCCCCATAATTATTCTGATTACTCTATCTTGGTGATCCCTCCTACATTCTCTACCAATGCCACTATGTGCTCTTCCATCTCCCCTACTTAGCCCCACAATTGCTTTGACTACCCTAGCTTGACCATCCCTCCTACATGATCTACCAATGCCACCATGTACTCTATCATCTTCAATGTTAGTCACCGATAGGCCCCTACTTACCCCCATATCTACTCTACTTACCTCAGCTTGGTCGGCCCTCTCACATGCTCTACCAGTACCACCATATGATATGATAGTCACCATTAGGTCACTGCTTACCTACAAATATGCTCTACCTACCCTATCTCAACCAACCCTCCCATGTGTGCTACCAACACTACCATGCACTCTTCCATTTCTATTTCTAGTCACTAGTAGGCCACTACCTCTCCCCATAGCTTCTCTGCCTACTTCAGCTCAACCAACCCTCCCACATGCTCTACTCATGCTACCACATGCTCTACCATCCATAACCATGTCACCACTTACCTAAATAGCTATTTTTCCTACCCTAACTAAGCCATCCCTTCCACATGCTCTGTCAGGCCCTATAATGCTTCTATGGGCCCCATAATTGCTCTACCTACCCTGGCTCATCCAACCTTCTCACATGATCTTCTAGGCCCTATAATGACTCTACCTAGCCCCATAACTTTTATGCTTGTCCTAGCTCAACTGGCACTCCCACACACTCTACTAGGCCCTATAATGCCTCTGCTTGGCCCTAAAACTACTCTACCTACCCTGGCTTGGTTGGCCCTCTCACATGCTCTACTAGGCCCTATAATTCCTCTACCTAGCCCTACATATTTTTAACCTACCCCAACTTTGCCAACCCTCCCACATGTTCTACTAGGCCCTATAATGCCTTTGCCTAGCCCTATAGTCACTCTATCGACCCCATCTCCCTTTTATGAACTCTACCAAGCCCTATAATGCCTCTTTTAGGTGCCACAACTAGTAGTTGAGCCCTGACCCCTTTGGGATATGCAGTTCCTAGCCTTTTTTATATATTTGCACTATCCCATCTTCTCTAGTAAATCTCATTTTCATACCATTCTCTCCTATGCTTGTTTACTCTTCCCGCATATATGTAATCCTCCCCGCATGATGTACAATATGCCCTCAACTAAAGTCTTTTAGATTTTTTTAGAAAGGATGACTTGATTGTATACACATCTATTGTTGATCTTGCATATTGGGCATCTTGCATTCAACAACATTGGTTGTCTTAAGGCTCTTTCAAGATTCCTTAAAAAGAGTTTGGGAACTTATTTTATAGATCTCATCAATCTAATTCCTTCTCCCTTGATAAGTGCCATAAGAGTCAAAAAGTTTTGTAAATATAATCTCATAATTCTATAAATGTTCACCATTTTTGTTCAATAAAACACCTACGATAAGAGTAAACAAAATTACAAACCTAAACCTATTTTATCATGAAACCTAAACACCTAAAATTTGAGATTTTCATGAAATTCAACTGAATGAAACAACTAAAATTCATCCTTAATGTTCTTAAAATCCTATTTAATACTCTTAATTTTGTGTTTCAATAATAAAATCTAATTATCTACCTCTTTTTCAATTTTAGGTTGGTGATCATGAATTGATTTCTTCATTTTTCTTTGTCCCTCACGAAATCACTAAAAATTTTGAATTATAATATTAGTTTGCCATTTAGGAAGAAAACATAATAAAATAATGGGAAGCTATATCCTTTATAGGAATTATATCCAAATTGAAGTCAACAAACTAAGTTGTTATCCTGTTTATCTTGTAATTTTTATAAACTAAAATATCTTGAAATTTAAAGACTAATATATATGAAGAAATAACAGTAAAACAAGTCATTTATTAAAATGTTATCCCATCTATGACTTTGTAAAGGAGAAATTATCATTAGATGAGGGTGTTATTACACCTTCAAAGTTGAAACCAAGGGACTATATCAGCTATGGGATAATGAAACCCTAGTATAATTGAATGGCACCCAATATAAGTCCATAATGGGATCAAACCAAAGCTTGTTTCCTCAAGGTAAAATTGTCAAAAATTGGTTGATTTCTAGCCCTATATTAACAACATATAGACAGTGTCAATTTTTTTTAGCTTTCACAATCCCATATAACAACATGCATTTACAATATACTTGAAAGAGAAAAACTACAACCAATTCTTCAAAGTTCCCACATCTATATTCATTTAACCTTATTAGCTTAGTAATAAAGGGGGCATATATCTATTCTCAGAGTTCTTTTATAATTCCATCTAACAACATGGATTTATGATATACTTGAAAGAGAAAAACTACAACCAGATTCTACAAATTTCCAACATCTATATTCATTCAACCTTATTAGCTTAGTAATCAATGGGGCATATTCTATTCCCCTCTCCTTCTAACTATTATATTAAGGTGATGCCACTAATAGTAATATTTATAAGACTAAATTCTGGTGATTAGTTGAATTGAATGTCTACCCTTTTACAGATTTAAATCAAATTTCTACCCACCTACATATTCAAAATTCCACCCTTATGTGCCAAATCGACATTCAAATATACTTTTAATGGTGGATTATGTGGATTCTAGTTTCCAATTATAAAACACCACCACACATAAATATGCAAGGGGTTTTCAACACCCACAATTGCTCTAATTAGCCTAACTTGGATGGGCCTTCATACATTCTCATCTCCCCTACCACTACCCTTGGGCACTTCACTTCTATCTATTATACCAGTGATTCAAGGTGTGTGTACATTTGCATTGACTCTTCCACTACCACCATTACTGGGTGCTTCTTTTCCATGTATGTAATTTTAATTAATTTTGCCTATCCCCATAGATGCTCTACCTACTCTATCTTGGCAAACCCTCCCACATGATCTACTAATGCCACTATGTGCTCTTCTATCTCCCCTACTTGACCCCATATCTACTCTAACTACCCTAGCTTGACCATCCCTCCCCCATGATCTATTAGCACCACCACATGCTCTATCATATTCAATACTAGAAATCTATAGGCCCCTACTTACCCCCATAGTAGTTTTACCTACCCCAACTTAGTTGGCCCTCCCACATGCTCTACCAAAACTGCCATGTGCTCTGTCAACCACCGGCATGTCATTGCTTACCTACAAAGCTGATATACCTACCCTAGCTTGGCCAACCTTCCCACATGCCCTACCAATACTATCATCTGCTCTTTTATTTCTATTATCAGTCACCAATAGGCCACTATTTACCCTCATAACTACTTTATCGATCCTAAATTGGTTGACCCTCCCTTGTGCTCTACTAGTGCTGCCACATACTCTACCAACCATAACTAGGTCAATACTTGCCTGCATAGCTTATTTGCCTCCCACATGCTCTGTTAGGCACTATACTACTTCTGCCTAGCCCCATAGCTATTTTGACTACACTAACTTTTCTAGCCTTCCCACATGCTCTACTTGGCCCTATAATGCCTCTGCTTGGCCTCACAGTTATTATAATGCCTTTACCTAGCCCCATAACTGCTCTACTACCCCAGCTTGTCTGGTCCTCCTATGCACTCTTCCAGGCCCTATAATTCCTCTACCTATCCCCATAACCACTCTACTTGCCCTTAAGTGGCTAGCCCTCCCACATGCTCTACTAGCCCTATAATAACTTTGCTTGGCCCCATAAATTTTTTGCCTACCCCAGTTGAGTCGAACCTCCCACATGCTCTGTCAGGCCCTATAATGCGTATGCCTAGCCCCATAACTGATTTGCCTACCCCAACTTAGTCAGCCCTCCCACACACTTTGTCAAACCCTATAATGCCTCTTCTAGGTGCCATAACTAGCAATTGAGCCCTGACACCTTTGGGCTATGGAGTTCTTAGCCTTTTTTGTACATTTAAACTATCTCCTCTTCTCTAATAAATCTCATTTTCATACCACTCTCTCTTATGCTTGTGCACTCTTCCCATGTATGTGTACTCCTCTCCACATGATGTAAAATATGCCTTCAACTAAAGTCTTTTGGAATTTTTTTAAGAATGGATGACTTGATTGTATATGCATCTATTTTTTATCCTGCATACTAGGCATCTTACAAACAATAACACTACTTGTCTTAAGGCTCTTTCAAGATTACTTAAAGAGAGTTCAAAAACTTATTTTATATAACACATCAATATAATTGTTTCTCCCTTGATAGGTGCTACCCAAGACAAAAAGTTTTGTAAATATAATGTCACAATTCTATAAATATTCATCATTTTTGTTCAATAAAGCACATGCGACAAGAGTGAACAAAATTATATATCTAAACTTATATTATCATGAAACCTAAACACCTAAAATTTGATATGTTCATGAAATTCAACTCAATGAAACAACTAAAATTCATCCTTAATGTTCTTAAAAGCCTATTTAATACTCTTAATTTTGTGTTACAACAATAAAATCTAATTATCTACCTCTTTTTCAATTTTAGGTTGTTGATCATGAACTAATTTCTTCATTTTTATTCATCCCTAATGTACAACAAATATATAATGTAGAAGTGAGAAAATTATTGGTGATAAAAATTATTTGCTTCTACTTATTTGTATGAAATTGAGAGGAAAGGGATCATTTAATAGATTCTTTGTACAGTAAACAAATAGAAACATGAAAGAAACTAGCTTTCAAAGCTTATTTTATTCTCATCTAGTAAATTGTTATGGACATTGTATTTATTAACTTTAAACATGGTGAATATGTGCATTACTCATCTGTTAAATTTATTATGAACATTCTCTTTTCTAACTTTAAACATGATGAATATGTGCAATACTATGCATAAGTTAATTACAACAATTTATTATCAATAATAAAATTATTCAAAGTCTCAATGAAAAATAAAACTCAAAAGAATAAATAAAAAATGCATTCATGAATTTAATTGAATGAAGCATCTAATTTCTTCATTTTTCTTATGCTTTAGGTAGATTTTATGCTTATTTGCATTTGTTTGGATTATTAATGAAATTATCTGAAAATGACCTTCTCAGAAATTATAGTTTGAGAGGAAAGGGATTATTTAATAGATTCTTTATACAGTAAATTTGTTATGAACATTGTATTTGCTAACTTTAAACATGATGAATATGTGCAATACTGGTTTGTTAAATTTATTATGAACATTGTATTTGCTAACTTTAAACATGACAAATATGTGCAATAATGTGCATAAGTCAATTACAACAGTTTATTATCAATAATAAAATTATTTAAAAGCCTATTAAATGTCGGTTTCAAAGTCTCAGTGAAAAATAAAAATAATCTCAAATAAATAAATAAAAAATGCATTTATTAATTCAATTGAACAAAACATCTAATTTCTTCATTTTTATTACACTTTAGGAAGATTTTATGCTTATTTGCATTTGTTTGGATTATTAATGATATTACCTAAAAATGACCTACTTAGGATTTATAGTTTGAGAGGAAAGGGATCATTTAACAGATTCTTTATAGAATAAATAAATAGAAACATGAAGGAAACTAGATTTCAAAGCTTATTTTATGCTCATCTAGTAAATTTGTTATGAACATTGTATTTGCTAACTTTAAACATGATGAATATGTGAAATAATGTGAAAAAGTCAATTGCAACAATTTATTATCAATAATAAAATTATTTAAAAGCCTATTAAATGATAAATGTTGGTTTCAAAGTCTCAACGAAAAAGAAAAATAATCTAAAATGAAGAAATAAAAAATGCATTCATGAATTCAACTGAACGAAGCATCTAATTTCTTCATTTTTATTACACTTCAGATAAATTTTATGCTTATTTAAACTTATTTGGATTATTAATGAGATTACTTGAAAATGACCTGCTAAAAAATTATAATTTGAGAGGAAAGAGATCATTTAACAGATTCTTTGTACATTAAACAAATAGAAACATGAAGCAAACTAGCTTTCAAAACTTATTTTATGCTCATCTAGTAAATTTATTATGAATATGTGCAATATGAGCACAAGTCAATTGCAAAAAAATATTATCAATAATAAAATTGTTCAAAATCCTATTAAATGTTAAATTTTTATTTCAAAGTCTCAGCAAAAAAGAAAAATAATCAAATGAAGAAATAAAAAATGAGTGAACAAAATTATAGACCTAAACTTGTTTTATCATTCATGAATTCAATTGAACAAAGCATCTAATTTATTCATTTTTATTAAGCTTTAGGTAGATTTTATTTAGGTTTATATGCATTTGTTTGGCTTATTAACAATATTCGTAATGCATAAGTGAGAAAATTCTTGGCAGCAAAAATTATTTACTTATGCTTATTTTCCCCTCTTTAACCAATGAGATTACTTGAAAATGACATATTTAGAAATCATAGATTTTGAAAGGAACATATAATTACCAGTACTGATGCAATAAAGGTAATTATAGTTTGAGAGGAAAGGGACCTCAAGTGAAGAAATGAAAATGGGGTCACTAATGGGAATGATGTTTCATGGGGGTTTGATAATCTTACTAGATTTCACCCTGCATTATCTCATAAGGTACCCAACATCTTACTCACACCCTAATCTTAACTATTATATTGGTACAATGAATAGTACATGGGGATCATACATTCACTTATGGTCTCCATTCACTCACATATCCTAGTAATCTATAAAACATGAGAAATATTGCTATATGTAAATTCAAAACAATGTAAAAGGATTTTAAGGTGTAGGCAAACTTGGAAATTAAAGTAAATAATGAGTAAAAATTTTAGCTATTTTACTAAGGATAGATCACAAAACCCCATAATCACTTATAAAACATAACAAACACAAGGAGTACAAACATTAAATGGATAGGAAAGGGGAGAGAAAATTTTGAGTTTACTTCAAAATGAATCAAAGATAAATTTGACCATGAAACAATAACCTCAACTCAGTCACCATACATAATAGAGGAGTAACAATACATGTTATTTTTGGAGGACAATAAGGGGAAGAAGGATATATAGGTTATTATTATGTCAAACAAAGTGATAATGAGAAATACTTGGAAAACAAAGGAGAAAAGGATGAAGAGAGTGAATAAAGTAAGGAATTGTATAACCAACACATCAACACCAGTAATGTGGTCATCAGAATTATATGTCAATGAGTTGAAAAACATGAAAAATAGGCCCAAATTTATAAAAATGAAGGATAAATATAAGAATGTAATGTTTAAATAAATCACAAAATCCAATTAGAAATTAGTAAATATAAAATAAAATACTTATGGAACAAATAAAGAACTTATAAAAGAACATGGATAAAAGACAAAAGGCATTGATCATGATGAAACAAGCTTTGCGCCAGTTGAAACCAATATGTGGACATAGATTAAGAGTGGCTGGAGGAAGAGACTTATCATAAATAAAAGAGATTAAATCTGCAATAGAAAACATGTAAAAATAAAATAACTTGAGATACCAAATTGAGGAGGAGGATGAGGATTGGGCACAAGCAATAAGAGGAATCTTGTCCCTTAATTTTGGATAACTACATAGACATGCCTAAGAAAACATAGTAGGGGTTATTTTTGAAGTAATAACACATGAAAAAATAAGGCGCAAGATTTCACATCCCAAGCATTACCACCCAATTTTTTTGGGTTTTGATAAAGTCCAAAAATACACCATATAATAAAAATCCATGTGAGGAAGTGTCAATGAAAAATTGAGGAACCCATGGAGCATAGGAAGTGGAAGGGTGACCAAAAATAATCTTAACATGCACTTTGTGGGATATTGGTCAACAAATTTTATAGTGTGTCATGATTGATAAAACAATTACAAGATTCACAAAGTGAAAATCTATGATCACAACTTGGAGGATCTTGGCATGAAGACTTGGTATTCAAATAGAATATAATTTATTTTATAAAAGTCATCAGCTTTAACAAGTTGATGAGTAAATATAAAACAACTAGAGTGAATCTAGGGGTAAATTTGGATAAGAGTTAGATATGTGGTTATATCTGGCCATGTTTATAAACGTATTTAGATTATTATAAGAGGACTTAACCAAATGATGTAATAACAAGGTGGCGACCTAGGTCTATAAAATCCTACCTCATATTTTAATATAGGGTTGACAAGTATTCTAGGCATTAATTAAGTTCTATAAACATTGTGCAATCATGTTATACTATTGTTATCATTATGTATTTGACATTTGATTAATGTAAGGGGCCAAATGCACCATTAATGAATGATTAATTAAATTAAATATTGTGTTCTTCATATCGAGCAATAATAATTAGATTTGTCAATGCAATGTGTGTGTAATTTGTCTTCACCACTTATATGTTTGAGTATTGTTGTATTCTGTCAACTTCCTAGAGTGCAATATGGTAAATTTTGACAAGTCATCTATTGTGACTAACCCAACACACCCATGTTTTCTCTCTCTCAATACCTTAAGTGATCAACCAAGTTGGCATGATGATTACTAACTATTTGGTTAGATATAATGATGTAGATGTATGGCTATATGCATAGGAAAATACCCCAATATTTTGGTTATGTTGTTGAGACATTGTAGAACTAGTTGTATAAGATAATGTTTGGATATGATTCATCATATTTTTTAGAGAACATTCAATATTGGAAATTGGGCCAAGAGCTCTCTTTTGTGAAGAATCATCCAAGCTTACAAGATTAATCTACTGAGAGATGGGGGGAAGAATATTTATATGATCCTCTCTATGAATAATATTTTTTGTGAGTTCTTAAACACTTGTGTGCATGGCTGGCTACATATGTTATAGATGGAGTATAAATTTTAGTATGAAACATCCCTAGATGAAGGCATGGATTGAACATTTGTAACACATTAATAAAATATAGACTAAAGTAATTGACACATGGTGGAGACGTGTAATTAATTGTTACCATTTGGAGTTTTTGGTTTCAACATAGTCTCACTTATTTGCCTAAAATTAAGAGGAAATGGATCATTTAATAGATTCTTTATAAAATAAACAAATAGAAAAATAAATAAAACTAGATTTCAAAGCTTATTTTATGCTCGTCTGGTAAATTTATGTTTTGTTGATTTTAAAGCACTAAACTAATGTTTGAAAAATTTGAAGTAAATTTTTTTTAACCCCAAAAACAAGTGTGAAAATGCTTTGAAACTCAAGAAAAGGTGCAAAATGGATTTGTTAGTGTATCAAATTTCTTATTTTTGTCTTGTACCTTATATTAAATAATTAGTGGATTCATTTGTGTTGATTAAGTTGTAAGAGTTAAGCAAAAAATTGATTTTTTTAAGCTCCCAGGTTTGTCTCAGAGTGAAATCACTATTTAGCAATTTGTGTTGTCATTGTTTTTCTAAAAAATGAAAAAGACACAAAAACTGGCAAAGTCACCATTTAACATGATAAATTCATCAATTAACAGAGTCAAAGTCATTGTTTTATTGAAAAAAAGTAACAAAGTCACTGATTTCATAAAATATTTATACCTGACAAAGTCGTCAATATCCAAGGATGAAGACGTTATTTTCTAGGGTCGGGATGAAGTCACTGATACATAGGGTTGAAGTCACCAATTTCATAAAATAAAACATTAAACTAAAAGGACATAGAAAACAATGAAGTCACCATTTTCTTGTGGTCAAGTGATTATTTTTGAGAAAAAAATTGTGTTATCACCGATACACAGGTCAAAGTCACCATTTTCCAATGAAATAAAAAATGGTAAATTTAATTGAAAATAACTAGAAATAAGGTCATTAATGTAATATTTTATATTTTTAAGAGTCCTAAAGTACTCCCAAGATGAATGTGGGGTACATGATCACATTGAATGTGCCATTATGTAATCAAGGAATTTAAGGATGATGTTAGTTTAAGCGTTAGTAAGATAAATAAACAAAAAATGCATATAAAACTAGCATTCCAAGCCTAGATACTTGGGGGAGCAAATAAAAAAAAATAAGATAATAAGAAGACAAAACAAACTCTTTCACCTTCCTTGATAATTCAATTTATTAGTTGGCCTAAGAGGAATATTCTTGGCTTATGGACAATAAGTCTTTGCCAATGGTTCGTGTGCATCATCTCCCCTTGTTCACCTTGGAAATTGGATTGGGACAAGTTGATTAGTGAATATTCTCTCAATAATTATGCATAATAAGTTTGGCTTAAGAATCTTGTTGAAAGTGTGGGAGGACCTTGCTATTTATAGTTTTATTGAAATGATATGGACCATCCATCTAAAGATCAAGATGTGTGGTCAAAAATCAATTCAACTTTGGAGACCAATTGTAATAAATGGTGAAATTAATATTTGGAAGAGGAACAATAAATTGGCATGGTTCAAAATTTCTAATATTTGTTGCATTTATGTTAATATTTTGCATTTTTGACTTTATGACTGCCCATGTGATGATGATGTCACCTTTTTAGGTATTTATTAAATTTATGGATTTATAAAAATAGAAATTCATTAATTTGATATGGATTTTTTACTTAAGCATTTAATTAGTTAAGTGGATTTGATTATGTTTTTGCAATTTTTAAAAATAGATTAATTATCATGCACTATTGGTAAAAAATGTCAAATTTGCTAGTCATAATTTGATTGTAAATGAATCGGTCAATAGTTAACATTACGTACAGGGTATTACCTCAAAAAATTATGTCTTAATGTGATTTAGAGGTTGAACACTAGGTGTATAAATGAATTTGGATTTTTCAATGATTTTTAAGCTTAATGCGCATTGTTTGCTAGAAATCAATCTAATGTCCATTTAGACATGGAAGTGGACTAAAAAGAGTGTCTACATAATGATATATCTACCTAGATATGTTCCTCCTATATGAAACATGATCCATTCATAACTTATACAATTATCTTATCCTTTTGACGTAAGGTAACTACTAATTTCTACTCCCCTCACCTCAAACGGGGGGCATATCAGTGAGGGCATGTCATAGAGGTATGACCACCATATTTTTTACAGTTAAAAATTATAATGGGGGCATGTTATAGAAACATATTCTCCACACTTAAAACAATTCTTAGATTCTCCATATTAAGTAGGGGCATGTCATGGAAGCATGTCCTCCATACTTGCACAAAATTTCAAATTAGCCAAATTTCATAGTTATATGATTCATATACATATTTTTGGTAGAATTCTATATATTGGTACCATTATTATACCTAAATTTTAGCTTGAGACATATATGAGGTGCATATACCATGCAAAAGGCACTTAAATTGTAAAATAAAATAAAATTTTAGATTTAGAATACTATTATGGACTATTATAATACTTAGGATGGACTTTTACAGTCTGTTATTTAGCCAATCTATAGTCATAGTTGGATCACCTTTGGAAGGTTGAGAGGATTAAATCACTCAATTTTACCAAGTTTATAAGTTAGACTTGATTAAATCATATAACTTAACCATATTTAGATGATGGAGTCATTAAATCATCTACCTTCACCATGTATATAGTGTGATTTGATTAGATCACTCACAATCATTGGGTTATAAGCATGATTGGGTTGTATGATTGAGATAAGTTCAATGGCCTATGGAAACTCAAATTTTCACCAAGGTTGGGGGTATTTTTTCCTCTAATATTTATATATACACTTAAAATTTTCAAAACTATCATAATCTTAGTTCCAATGCTTCATAATAAAGCATCTCTTTAAATCAAATTGTCAAAATACAATATGCTTACATCGACACACATGTGTACTCCTAACCTTGCTCTCTTTACTTTCAAACATTTCAAATGCTTTAAATTTTAGATTATATGCATTGATTAAACACTATAACATGCTCTTGGTTATAGGTTAGTCATAAACAAAGCACTCAAGTTTAGCTCATCAAAAGGCAAGGTGTGTTATACACACCCAGGTACACATTTCTTTTCTTTTAAACTAGCAATTTGATTACTAGATTAAAGGGTGTGGAAATATAGATACCAAATTCAAATCATATATCACCTCAATATTTCACACCTAAAAAACACCTATCATGGTCATAAACCTTAATCTCTAAGACTTTCTCGCTATTGAAAGGCTCACATTCACTATCTCTTTGTGCCAAATTTCTTTGTGAGCAAAATACTACTTTTTTGATAAATAATTGGCAACTAGATTATTTGTAAATTTGAAATATAAATAAGATTTTTAACTATTAATTTGTAAATTTACTATTTTCAAAAACTAGAGCTTTATGTGACCTAAAATATTGATGAGAGAGAATATGGCATAAAGATAAGGAGCATGAGGTGGATGATGGATAATAATAACTGCTAGCATGATCCAAGTATGGAATGTACTCAATTTGAATTTTTATCAATTTTAATTAGAAAATGAGATAGCTTTGAAAAATTAAGTACTGAGGCATATCCATGTAGCAAAATTTACCCCAAAATTTTTTAGGTTAGAGTAAGAATTAAGATGATCAATGGGTAGGGGGCAAAGAGGGTCACTAATGCTTAAGGTATTAATGAAAAATGGATGAAAATTATAACAATAAATGAATGGGGTGGATCAAGCCATCACAATTAAAAAATAATAGGTTAAAGAGGGTGGTCAATCAAGTAGTAATAGGTGGATCTAATTTATCATTAGTTTATTGACTATGTATAGATGAGTTGATCTAGTTGAACAATTTATAACATAGAAAGAGATTATGTATGCAAGTGAAATAAGATAGATCTACAACTTATCTTACTTAGTAATATCCAAGTTTGGAGAAGGCAATCAACTAAAAATATGGTAGTAGTACTTTATTATATCAAGGTCATGACCAATTATGGATCTACTGAACCTAACTAAGGGATCTCTTACAACATAATACCAAAGGAGAGGTTTCTAAAGCCTCTAGTCAAATGATATTGTGCAATAACCCTAGCTAGGTCTTATAATGTAATGGAATCAATTTAGCTAATCTATTAAATGAACATACAAGTTAATCTAGTAAATGAACATACAAGCTAATATAGTGTTCACCAAATCTTGTGGCACAAAGGGGGAATATAATAAACATATAAAAAGCAAAGATAATTCTATTCCAGACAATATATAAGTAATCTAAGTAAGGAGAGATACAATTTAATCTATTAGTTGTGAAATATTTATCTATCAAAATGAAGTGCTAAGAATACTTACCTTATTAGAGTGAACTTGTCATGCCTTAATATCTCCCTTGGTCAATGGTGTTTTGAAAGATGTTTTTATGGTTTATAAGCATCACAAGGATAAACTAGCTTTAGGCTACAATACTTCTCATATGCTTTCAAGACCTCCACAAGATGAATGCTACTAATCCAAGGCAAAAACCTAAGCAATGAAATCATTATATGATAGTATAAGTAGATTTATGATTTATAATGATGTGTAATTGAATTATCCTCTCTTTAGAAATGAATTTAAGGGGGTACTTATAGCCAAGGATTGACCCTAAACCCTCCCAAGAATTTAGCCAATAAGGTTGGCTAGGTTGATCTTGTTTGGAAAGAAATATAACTATTAGGTGTGAACTAGGTTGAATGGGCTGATGAAGTTATATAATGTGGGTTGAATTCTCAACAATATAGACCAGGCCAATATAGTCAAAAAATGAAGAAAAGTGGTGTATGCTTAGTCAAGGGATATTATGGAAGGTTAATTGCTTAGGGGAGTGTATAAGCAGATTTTTATTGCTTAGGGAGTTGGGTAAAAGTATCTTGTAGTGGTTTTAGATAATGGTATAGGGAGTAACAATCCTATGAAGCATTAAAGATTTACCAATCCATTTCTTGGTGAACCTTTTAAGGCATGCCCTCATACAGATTGAGTCTCGACAAGTTCTTGAAAGATAGAAAATATCAATAAATGACAAATTTAAAATATTTTATATACATGTGCCCTAATCAAATATCATCATGTGTCACGTAGTTTTAACATGGGATGGTGTTTTGAGAAAGAATGCAACAAAACACAATGTTGAGGTAATAAATTATAGTAAATAGTAGGAAGTAAATGAAAGTAAATTGAAAAACACATACCTTCACTTACCTTGTATAATAGAAGTTGTGTGATAAGAAGGCAGAGATGTTTAATGTGCAGAACATTAGGTTGACCTAGAAAATAAGATAAAATTTGTTTTTTCCAAAAATATGGGTTGAGTATAGAATTTTTTTCTACTTTATCAGGATTCTATAACTTTTTACAATTTAGAAAAGAGCTTATAGAAACATAGTTATGAGCAAAACATTGATTTTTTTGATAAATAATTAGCAACTAAAGAATCTGTAAATTTGAAATATAAATAGGATTTTTGACTATTAATTTGTAAAATTACTATTTTGAGACACTAGATCTTTATGTGACCTAAAATATTGATGAGAGAGAGACTATGGCATAAATATGAGGAACACAAGGTGGAGGATGGATACCAATAACTACTAGCATGATCCAAGTATGGAATATAATAAATTTGAATTTTTATCAATTTTAATTAGAAAATGAGGTAGATTTGAAAAATTAAGTACCAAGGCATATCCGTGTAGTGAAATTTACCCCAAATTTTTTTATGTTAGAGTAGGAATTAAGATAGTGAATGGGTAGGGGGCAAAAAGGCTCATTAATGCTTAAGACATTAATGAAAAATGGGTGAAAATTATCATAATAACTAAATGGGACTGATCAAGCCATCATAATTAAAAATTAATAGGTTAAAGAGGGTGGTAAACTATGTAGTAATAGGTGGATCTAGTTTGTCCTTAGCTGATCGACTGTATATAGATGAGTTGATCTAGTTCAATAGTTTATAGCAAGCCGACCGTGTATATCCTATTTGATGTAGAGATGTATGTAAGGTGGTCGATGTAGATTTAAGGGGTGACCAATTTCATATAAAGTGGATAATGTAATGGGATTACTTGGCCAACTATGTATTGAGAGGTCAATATAGTTATGTTAATTGGTTGACTTCATATAAAATGGCTGATTTAGTTTGAAGTTAAAAGTTGTTGACGTAGTTAGATACATGGCTGACTTAGTATAAAAGTTTGTTTTTGGCTGACATAGTTATTTATGTGGTTGATGTAGTATAAAATGTGGAGAAAATATCAAAATAGGTTGATGAAGTAGTTAAATTTGATGTAAATGCATGTATTGTTAATTTTTATAATATAATTTGATGATTATCTAATATCAAGGACTAATACATGCTTTGTTGTTTGATATTTTATAGAGGCAATAAAGACTATGGCATTTAATATATGTAGTATGGTTACCAAAATTGATAGAGAGATTAACAACCAATGATCATGCACACTTGACATTATTGGGCTTTGGAAGGATCATGCAGATGTTTCTATCCCATTGAGTGTTGACTTAGTCACCATGTTCTTAGGGACATGGGAGAAACTAATTAACACTTTCACATGGATGGTGGATGGGGATACCATTGAGGTGGGTATTACCTTATAGGATGTCCATGTGATCCTAGGACTTTATATTATATGTACTCTTATGGTTTGTGATACCCTTGATGTAGATCTTGAGAGACGAGCTCTAGCCCTATGGGTGACCAGTTCAGAGAGGTATTTTGATGACTTACAAGTGCATCTATTTAATGTTCATGTATTGACCATTCTAGATATCTAGAAGCTTATTATTGGCCTTATGATAGATCATGTGATCTATCACAAGTAAGATGGGAAGGTGCCACTATACATGGTCATCTTGTATCATTCTATACTAGATCAAGGTACTAGGTATAAATTAGGGTGATTTATTTGGGTACAGTTATTACATGATATGTATAACATTCTATCACATGGGTAGATGACTATGGGCCCTATGATTTTACTTAGTAGCTATATTTATGACATATTTCCTATGTATAAGCCATCTGGGTTACCCCATGTTATAGATGGTAGTTTGCCTCATGTTTTGATATAGTGATAAGACCATATGTTATGGGTTGTATGTGATATATGAATGTTGTAGACTATCATATGAGGAAATATTATTTGGAAACCATATACAGCTATTGTAACTAGTTGGCCTTCTTCACCAACTATTTCTCATGCACTAGCCAATGTTCGTATTACTAAACATTATAGGTGGTGGGTGAAGCCACATCCTATTTCCTGTTTACCTGGTCATCTAACATTGCCTCTTGTAGTGTCACCTATAATAGTTCTTAGATATTAGGCATGCCATACAAGGGAATATAGGGGTAGTGAAGGAGTAGGAGTGCATGTGAATGTGAATGTGCTTATCATTTGACCATGTTGAGATAGACCTTAGGTGAGGCAATGGTGATGACAACAAAGAGAGGCTAGAGTGGTTGAGGAGGAGGTAAAAATAGTAGAGGAGGTAGAGATGGTAGTGGAAGAATATGTGGATGTGGTTATTATTTCACCATAATAGGCTTTATAGTTACCGCCATGGTCACCATGATGATGCAAATATTAACAAGTATAGATGCAGGTGGAGGAAGAACCACAAGAAGAGGTAGTTAAACATGGATATCCTATGACATAGCCTATACAGAGTTGGTCTATATTATGATGGATTCACAGTGGAACATGGAATTCTCATATTCTCTAGCCTTATTTTTTAGCACCTTAGAGACATGCTCTAATGGGGGTACTTGGTGGATATGTCGATGGAGATACTGTTGTTAGTAAGTGTTTTGTGTTTTTTATGTAGTTGATGTTGATTATGTTGATATTTTAGATATAAATTTATTTTACTAGATTATTTTAAGATATTTCATATATGTGAGATCCAATGTACATTTGATTTTATGTTTTGTAGATACTTCAAAGGATTTAAATTGGTCTACAATAGTGCAGGCAATATACAATGATATTCTAGATGATATGTTGCTACATCATGATACTATCGATATGATTGATCCTATTGTACCATCTACCCTAGTTTATGATAGTTTATTTTTATTAGTCAATGAGATAGTATGAGAGCTATAGAGATGAGGAGATACAACATAGTTACCACTAGGAATGGGTGATGGATAAATGCATGCTTGGAAGATAGTGGTTGAGGCACGAGACACTCGTATGACTACATATAGAGAGTTTGGACATGTATAAGATTAGGTGGCCAATCTATAGAGATAACTAGATGGCTTACATTCATGAACAAAGTCACTACAATGCACCATTTAGAGGGGATAGTCTCAAGAATCGATGGATAGTGTGGCTCATCCACTAGATGGGCAGGGCAGACCACACCCATAGTGTTGTTAATGTATTATGATCATATTCTATTTTCATATTATATAAAACATTTTATCTAGTGATGTATATAGATCTATATTTGTCGTTATGACTCATGGATGTTACGGATTGCATTTATTTTCTTTTTAGCGCATGTCTAATTTATTATATATGCTTATGAGAAAATGTATGATGTATGTTGGATTAATTAAAAATATATATATTATGTATGATGTGTGTTTCATGTGCATCTCTAAGGGGGGTTGGGGGCATTAGGATTTTGTGTTCCCTATTTAGTAGGTTGAGGTTGGTTTTGGAAATTCATTAACTAGTTTTTCATTTGCATCATTTGGTTGGAATTATTAGTTCAAAAAGTAGCCATTTGATTTAAAGTTTGAAATAACAATTGATTAGTGTTAATGGTGTTTGACTAATGGAAGCAACATAGGATGCATTAACATTATATAAGGTAGTAATAGTTTGAGAGGCACTAGTAGTTTGAGATGTACTAGTAGTTGTATGGAATTGAGCATTAATGTGGGCATTTTGAGTAAACCCACCAAAAGTCACACCTACCATGTTTTTATAAATGGTTGGCATGGAGGATGAAGAATTGCATTAAAGATGATGTCATGCTAATATAAGGAGGTACAAGAGAGGAGAAGGATGTGATATAATTCATATGATGACTTGTCCTAAATCTTGTAGAAATGCTAGGTGAAGGTGAATGGGGTTTCCCAATATGAGGTCCTATCATCAAGTTGCAAATGATTGTGGGATCCTTACCCCAATATTAAGGGTTTTCATTGATGAAGAGGATCATTTCAACTGTATACTCAAGGTCACTTTGATCCTCTACCATTTATAAGAATGAAGGATTAAGGGTAGTGGGATAATGAGGAGTCCCATAGTTGGTATTTCTAAGTAGTAACATGGATATTGCTAAGATCCAAATTATCTACCACATGATATGGTAAATGTGTTTTATAGGATTTATGAGGATTAATATAGCTCATCATGTTAGTTTGATTTTGATGTGTAACTTTATCAAATAGATGTTACATAATGAAAATTTGAATTATACACTTACTAGGGAAATGGAAATCTAGAAGCTAAATATGAATGAGATCAAGCTGATCAATCTAGCTAGACTAATAGGATGATAAAAAAATATAGAATCAAACTAAGTCAAGTTAGTCGATATCATTGAAAAAATGAGATAATAATTTTTTTTGGAAATAGACTAGGTTGAACTAATCGATCTAGTTGGGAAAATAGGAAAATAAAATAATTTGTAGGATAACTAATTCGATATAGTCCATTAAGTCAGAAAACTAGGAAAATATAATAATTTATAAATAAACTAGGTCAAGCTAGTCATTCAAGTTGGAAAAGTAGGAAAATAGAATGTCTGTAAATAGACTAGGTTGAGCTAGTCTATCTAATTATGTAATCTTAAATGTATATGCATCATGTGTTTTGAATTTCTATTATGTGTAATGATTTTGGACTCAACATATAATTAAACAAGAAGCACACAAGTACACAGTCATATCTTAATAATTGACACAAGGTTACATTGTATCATGAGGAATATGCAGAGCTTAGCCATGCCATACATGATGCATTGAATTTCAAAGATTTTTGTGATTAAAGAATGAACAATTTTAGGAAAGGAAAAAAATCAGTAGGATAAGCTCTTCGATCAACCCCGTAGATGTATATAACAATGTTTGGGTAAGATTACGATTTAAACTTATGATGGATTCAATAATTTATCTTTGAAGTTTTGGTTATAGAAGTTGGAAACCTATCTCTCACTAAATCAAATGTATGAATAAGAGGCAATCAAATTTGTTACCCTCCACTTGGAAGGAGTGGCACATGAGTGGTGGTATCATTGTATGATCACCCAAGGGTATGGATCTATTTACATATTGGAAGAATTAAACCAGATATTGATAGAGAGATTAGATAAAAAAGATCCTAAAATCCACTTAGGGGAATTAGCTCAACTTAAGCAGTATGGAAGTGTGGATAGCTATATTATAGAATTCTAGAGATTATCAGTTATGGTTCTTGATGTGATAGAAAGGAGACTTATTATTTTATTTGTAGGACTAAATGAACCAATTAAGGGTTTGATAAGAGCCTTTAACCCTCTATCTTTTCAAGAAGCTATTAAGAGGAAAAGGACTATATTATCTCTAATAGTGGAAACCAACTATATTATGTTATCGTAGTGTAATCCAAACATGAGTTAAGCATTTAAGGAGATGGTGGATTTCTCTCATCAAACAAATGAAGAGAATAAAATCCAGAACCTACTACATAACGCATCAAGGAGAGCTATGTCCCTCATTAAATCATTGGAAGTTTTGAATTATAATATTTACTTGATATTTAGGAAGAAAACAAGGTAGAAAACATAATAAAATAATGGGAAGCTATATCCTTTATGGGAATTATATCCAAATTGAAATAAACAATCTAAGTTATTTTCTTATTTATCGTATAATTTTTTGTAAACTAAAATATCTTTAATTTTAAAGAGTAATATATATGAATAAATAATGGTAAAGCAAGTCATTTTTATAAATCTTATCCCCACTATGACTCTGTAATGGAGAGCCTATCACTAGATGAGGGTGTTATTACACCTTCAAAGTTACAATTAAGGGACTATATCAAGTACAAGTGAAGGAAACCTTGGTATAATTAAATGGGACACAATAGAAGTCCCTAATGGGATCAAGCCAAAGCTTGTTTCCTTAAGGTAAAATTGTCAAAAATTGGTTGATTTTCTATCCCTATACTAATAGTATATAGATAGTGTCAAATTTTTTAGCTTTTACAATCCCATCTAATAACATGCATTTATGATATACTTAAAAGAGAAAAATGACAACCAGTTCTAAAAAGTTCCCACATCTATATTCATTCAGCCTTATTAGCTTAGTAATCAAGGGGGCATGTATCTATTCTCAAAGTTATTTCACAATCCCATCTAATAACATGCATTTATGATATACTTCAAACAGAAAAACTACAACCAGATTCTACAAATTTCCAACATCTATATTCATTCAGCCTTATTAGCTTAGTAATTAATGGTGCATATTTATATTTTCCTCTCCTTATAACTATTATACTAAGGTGATGCCACTGATAGACATATTTATAAGTCTGAATTCTAGTGAATGGTTGACTTGAATATTTGCCCTTCTATAGATTCAAATAAAAAAAATTCCCACCTAAAGATTCAAATTTCCATCCTTGTGTGTTAATTGAGCATTCAGATGCCCTCTTAATTATGGATTATGGGGATTCTAGTTTCTAATTCTAAAGTGCCACTACACATAGACAAGCAAGGGGTGTTAAACACCCATAACTACTCTGAATACCCTAGCTTGGCTAGCCCTTCATACATTCACATTTCCCCTACCACTGCTAATGGGTGATTCACTTCCATCTGCTCTACCAGTGCTGTAAGGTGTGTGTACGTTCATATTGACCCTACCACTACCATTGCTGCTAGGTGCTTCTTTTCCATGTATGTAATTCTCATTACCCTTGCCTCTCTTCATAATTTTTCTACCTATTCCATCATGGTGATCCCTACCATGCTCTCTACCAATTCCACTATGTTCTCTTTCATCTCCCCTACTTGGCCTAATAACTATTTGGCCTACCCTATCTCATCTATCCCTCCCATACACTCTACTAGTTCTACCATGTGTTATATCATCTTTAATGCTAGCCATCGATAGGCACCTTCTTGCCCCCATGTCTACTCTCCCTATCCCAGCTTAGTTGGGCCTCCCACATGTTTTGTTAGTCACTAATAGGTCATTAGTTTCTTGCAAAGCTACTTTACCTACCTTAACTCAACTAAGCCTCCCACGTGCTCTACCAACATTACCATGCACTCTTCCATTTTTATTGCTAGTCACTAGTAGACCACTACTTGCCCCCATAGTTACTCTACCTATCCTAGCTCGATCAAACCTCCCACATGATTTGCTAGTACCACCATGTGATTTTCCAACCACAACCAGCTCATTGCTTACCTACATAGCTGCTTTGTCTACCCTAGTTCAACCATCCCTCGTGTGCAGTTTGCTAGGCCCTATAATGCTTTTGTTTGGCCCCATAATTGATCTTCCTACCCTACCTTAGCTAACCCACCCACATGATTTACTAGGCCCTATAATGCCTCTGCCTATCCCTAAAGTTATTATAATTCCTCTTCTTTGCCCCATAGCTTCTCTACCTACCTTAGCTCGATCAACTCTCCCATGCACTCTACTAGGCCCTATAATGCCTCTGCCTAGCCCCATAAATACTCTTCCTACACCAGCTTGGCCAACCCTTCCACATGTTCTATTAGGCCCTATAATGCCTCTTTATGGCCCCACATATTTTTTGCCTACCCCAACTTGGTTGACCTTCCCATGCACTCTACCAGGCCCTATAATGCCTCTGCCTAGCCCCATAGCTGCTCTACCTACCCTAGCTTGGCTGACCCTCCCACACACTCTAATAGGCCCTATAATGCCTCTTTTAGGTGCCATAACTAGTAGCTGAGCCCTAGCCCCTTTGGGTTGTGGAGATCCTAGCCTTTTTTATACATTTTTGCTATCCCATCTTCTCTAGTAAATCTCATTTTCATACCACTCTCTCTTATGCTTATGTACTCTTCTCATGTATGTGTACTCCATGTATGATGTATAAGATTTCCTCAACTAAAGTATTTTAGAATGGATGACTTGATTATATACACATCTATTGTTGATCCTACATAGTGGGTATATTGCATTCAATAATACTGCTTATCTTAAGGCTCTTTCAAAATTCCTTAAAGAGAGTTTGGGAACTTATTTTATAGAGCTTTTCAATCTAATTCCTTCTCCCTCGATAGGTGCCACATAAGTCAAGTTTTTTTGTAAATATAATCTCACAATTCTATAAATGTTCACCTTTTTTGTTCAATAAAACACATGTGATAAGAGTGAACAAAATTACAGATCTAAACCTATTTTATCATGAAACCTAAACACCTAAGATTTGAGATGTTCATGAAATTCAAATAAATGAAATAGCTAAAATTCATCCTTAATGTTCTTACAAGCCTATTTAATACTCTTAAATTTGTGTTTCAATAATAAAAGCTAATTATCTACCTCTTTTTTGATTTTAGGTTGGTGATCATGAATTGATTTCTTCATTTTTTTCATCCCTACTATGTGGCAAATTTAGAGCATAGAAGTGAGAAAATTCCCAATGGTAGAAATTATTTACTTCCACTTATTTGCCTAAAATTGAGAGGAAAGGGATCATTTAACAGATTCTTTGTATAGTAAACAAATACAAACATGAAGGAAACAAGCCTTCAAAGCTTAATTTATGTTTGTTTGGGAAATTTGTTACGAACATTGTATTTACTAAATTTAAACATGATGAATATGTGCAATACTAGTCTATTAAATTTGTTACAAATATTGTATTTGCTAACTTTAAACATGGTGAATATGTGCAATAATGGTCTATTAAATTTGTTGCGAATATTATATTTGCTAACTTTAAACATGATGAATATGTGCAATACTGTGCACAAGTCAATTGCAACGGTTTATTATCAATAATAATTTTTTTCAAAAGCCTGTTAAATGTTAGTTTCAAATTTTAATTGAAAAAGAAAAAGAATCTCAAATGAAGGAATAAAAAATGCATTCATGAATTCAACTTTATGAAGCATCTAATTTATTCAATTTTCTTATGCTTCAGGTATATTTTATGATTATTTGTATTTGTTTGGATTATTAATGAGATTACCTAAAAATGACCTGCTCAAAAATTATAATTTGAGAGGAAAGAGATCGTTTAATAGATTCTTTGTACAATAAACAAATAGAAACATGAAGGAAACTAACTTTCAAAGCTTATTTTATGCTCATTTGTTAAATTTGTTATGAACATTATATTTGCTAACTTTAAACATGATGAATATGTATAATACTATGAACAAGTCAATTGTCATAGTTTATTATCAATAATAAAATTCTTCAAAACCCTGTTAAATGTTAAATGTTGGTTTCAAAGTCTCAATGAAAAAGAAAAATAATCTCAAATGAAGAAATAAAAAATGCATTCATGAATTCAATTGAAGGAAGAATCTAATTTCTTTTTTCTTATGCTTCAAGAAGATTTTATGCTTAATTGCATTTGTTTGGATTATTAACGAGATTACCTAAAAATGATCTGCTTATAAATTATAGTTTGAGAGGAAAGGGATCATTTAACAGATTCTTTGTATAATAAACAAATATAAATGTAAAGGAAACTAGATTTCAAATCTTATTTTATGCTCGTCTAGTAAATTTGTTACGAACTTTATATTTGCTAAATTTAAACATAGTGAATATGTGCAGTACTGTGCAAAAGCCAATTGCAATAGTTTATTATCAATAATAAAATTCTTCAAAACCCTGTTAAATGTTAAATGTTGGTTTCAAAGTCTCAATGAAAAAGAAAAATAATCTCAAATGAAGAAATAAAAAATGCATTCATGAATTCAACTGAATGAAGTATCTAATTTCTTCATTTTTCTTATGCTTTAGATAGATTTTATGTTTATTTTTACTTGTTTGTATTATTAATGAGATTACTTGAAAATGACCTACTCAAAAATAATAGTTTGAGAGGAAAGGGATCATTTAATAGATTCTTTGTATAGTAAACAAATAGAAACATGAAAAAACTAGATTTCAAATCTTATTTTTTGCTCGTTTGGTTTATTTGTTACGAACATTGAATTTTCTAACTTTGAACACGATGAATATGTGCAATACTATGCACAAGTCAATTAAAATAGTTTATTATCAATAATAAAATTCTTAAAAACCCTGTTAAATGTTAAATTCTGGTTTCAAAGTCTCATTGAAAAAGAAAAATTATCTCAAATGAATACATAAAATATGAGTGAACAAAATTATAGACCTAAACTTATTTTATCATTCATGGATTCAATTAAATGAAGCATTTAGTTTCTTCATTTTTCTTAAGCTTTAGGCAGATTTTATTTAGGCTTATTTGCATTTGTTTGTCTTATTAACAGTATTCAAAAAGCATAAGTGAGAAAATTCTTGGCAGAATAAATTATTTACTTATGCTTATTTTCCCTTCTTTAACCAATGAGATTCCCTAAAAATGACATGGTAAAAAATTCTAGAGTTTGTGAGGAACATATAATTACCAGTAGTGATGCAATAAAGGGAAATTATAGTTTGAGAGGAAAGGGATCTGAAGTGAATAAATAAATATGGGATCATTGATGGGAATGATGTTTCATGGGAGGTTTGATAATCTTACTAGATTGCACCCTACATCTTCTCATAAGGTACCCAACCACTTACTCACACCCTAATCTTAACTCTTATATTGGTACAATGACTAGTACATGGGGATCATACATTCACTTATCATCTCTATTCACTCACATATCCTAGTAATCTATAAAAAATGATAAATATTTTTATATGTAAATTTGAAATAGTGTAAAAAGATTATAAAGTGTAGGCAAACTTGGAAATTAAGCTATGTCCCTCATCAAGGAGAGCTATGTCCCTCATTAAATCACATGAAATTTTGAATTATAATATTCACTTGCTATTTAGGAAGAAAACAAGGTAGTAAACACAATAAAATAATGGGAAGCTATATCCTTTATATGAATTATATCCAAATTGAAATCAACAATCTAAGTTGTATTCTTATTTATCTTGTAATTTTTATAAACTAAAATATCTTAAATTTTAAAGACTAATATATATGAAGAAATAGTGGTAAACCAAGTCATTTATTAAAATCTTATCCTAGCTACGACTTTGTAAAAGAGAGATTATCATTAGATGAGGGTGTTCTTGCACCTTCAAAGTTACAGTCAAGGGGATAAGGATACCCGGGTATAATTTAATGGGACCCAATATAAGTCCCTAATAAGATCAAGCCAAACCTTGTTTCCTCAAGGTAAAATTATGAATAATTGGATGATCTTCCAGCCATATACTGACAACATATAAATTGTCAAAATTTTTAGCTTTCACAATCCCATCTAACAACATGCATTTATGATATACTTGAAAGAGAAAAAATACAACTAGTTATGCAAAGCTCCCACATATATATTAATCCAACCTTATTAGCTTAGAAACCAAGGGGGCATATATCCATTATCAGATTTCTTTCACAATCCCATCTAACAACATGAATTTATGATATACTTGAAAGAGAAATATTACATCCAAATTTCCAACATCTATATTCATTTAGCCTTATTAGCTTAGTAATCAATGGGGCATATTTCTATTCTCATCTACTTATAACTATTATACTAAGGTGATGCCACTGATAGACATATTTATAGGTTTGAATTTTGGTGAACAGTTGATTTGAATGTCTACCCTTATGCAGATGCAAATCAAATTTTTGCCCAACTATGGATTCAAATTTCCACCCCTATGTGGGGCATTCAGATGCCCTCTTAATGGTGGATTTTTGGGATTCTAGTTTTCAATTCTAAAGTGCCACCACACATATACAAGAAAGGGTTTTTTAGCACACACAACTACACTACCTACCTTAGCTTGGCTAGCCCTTTGTACATCATCATTTCCCCTATCACTGCCACTCGGTGGTTCACTTCCATCTGCTCTACCAGTGCTATGAGGTGTGTGTGTAGACACTAAAAAAATGAACACAATGGTTCTAAATGTCTAAATACCCCTAAACCACTTTAGGACCCCGTAAGGACCATTCCCTAACCCTTTTGATTACAAACCTGAGTCTAGATAAACTGGCTCACTAACTCACCTTGACCAAACTTTACCTTTGACCCTCAACTACCCATGGTCACCCTAACCATTGAAAGTTAGGCTTGACCACCAATGGTCAAGTTTCTACCACCTAAATAGTCAAACTCTAGTCAACTCTAGCTTGCTTTTTTATATTTAGCTCATCTAATTTATGTGCAAGCTAATACATGTGAAAGTTAAAATTGAACTGCTTGTTGAACCTCTTGTTAACTTGTTGTTTAACCTCTCTTTCCTTACTATAAAGAGAGTGGAGGAGAAGATGAAAGGGGGATAGATCCAAAATCAATCAAGCATCCACATCTAAAGCTAGAGCCTCTTACATTAGCACTTCCTTTTGTAGGTGTTCTTCCAGTGAACCAACGAACCAACAAGTGTGATAGAGATCCAAAGTGTTAATACTCATTGGTTGACAACCAAGCATCATTACTCTACTGAAATTGATCTAAGATTCACCAACAGACCCTTCAACCATTATTGAGATCAACAAATAGTAAGCTAAGTATATGTTTTCACTAATTAGTTACTTTGTTTTTGCTTCGTGACCAACCTAGTGCAACCCACTTTCTAAATTTCCATCCTACAACCTTACCAAATCAATTTCTTAAACCAAATCAAAACCACAGTAGCCATCAATGATCAACTTGATCACCAACCATTTATCCTAACCAATGATAGTCACCCTAACTACCGATAATCACCCTAACTACTAATGATCACAATGTGACTAAGAAACAACAAGTTATTTTCACCCACTAGACCTCAACCAAATCCAACTTTCAGACTCTCTGCCTAACCATAGAACCCTACCCTATTTTTTAACCATACTTGATTAATTTAGAATTAATATCAATTTTTTTATTGCTATAATTAGTCAAATCTATCTTATTGCACTTGATTTCGGTATCTTCTATGATATATGCAATTAATTTATCTTTCAAAACTTGTTTATTTAAAAGTGTGGATTGATGACCTCCAAGGAAGCTCATGTTTCTTGGATCTAGCTTGCTAGTCCATCCACCCTACTATCTAACTAATAAAACCAGTTCTTTGAGTGTTTTATTATCTATAGGTCATTCTTCCCAAGCCAAAGAGGAGTATCTACAACCATCTAGATCAATGTTGCATAACATACCAGGTTCTTCTACCATACCTTTCTTGAGTTTCTTTTCTCTTTCTTTCAAGAACATAAGCAAAAAATTTATGAAACATTCTAGCACACGTGGTGGGACCCTTGAGTCTTTTCTTGGGTTTATAATTGCATCTAGGTGCTTCTTCTTATTATTTTCTACTCATATAATGAAATTAAAATTTATTTTTGGGCTTAAAATTGACTGCATATATTGTGTTGTTCCCAAAATCTATCACTCATTTTTGAGACAACATATGAACCATTTTGGTCTTGCAGGCCAAAATTATTTCTTACCTTCTCAAAAATTGTTCTAAGCATTCAAATTCTTCATTATTCAAGCTAATTCAGTTAAGGGACTAGTAGGTTCAACAAGTTCAATGGCTTCAACAGGCAAGCTCTCTCTCTAAGGGGCAAGTTCACAACACTTAGGTGTTTTCAAGCTTAGTTCAATGTCAAGGTTCAACCAAAAGGTCCATTGGCAAGCTTCAAACAAAGGAATGAATCATTGAACTGTTGAACCTTAAACTAGAATGGTTCAATGGGTTCAACGAGTTCAAAGGTTCAATGGCATTGACAAGCTTAATGAGTTAAGCGCTTCGGCAAGAGTTCAAATTTTAACCACTTTAGCAAGTTCAACGGCTTCAAAACACTTAACGAAAAGAAGAAGGCTTGAACCATTGAACCATTGAACCTTGAACTAAAATGGTTCAAAGGTTCAATGGATTCAACGGTTCAAAGGTTCAACAAGCGGTTGGTTCAAACGGTCAATTGAAAGAGCAGAATAAAGGAATGAACTGTTGAACCAAAGTTGGTTCAATCAGTCGGTTCAATCAAATAGTTCAAAGGAGTCCCCCGAAGCCCAAAGGCCAAGTGCCCTTGCAGAGGGTAGTGAACCAAGGACAAGTGCCCTTGTAGAGGGCAGTGAACCAAAGCTGAGTGCCCTTGTAGAGGGCAGTGAGCAAAATCAGACAAAGAGATTTTCTCTAGAAAAATGAACAAGGAAGAAAAGTTAGAATTCCTTCAGATTTGTTTAAGACAAAAGACAAGGCAAATTCTTTCAGACAAAAAGTTTGAAGGAATTCCTTTAGAGATTTTGTCTGAAGGAATTCTCCTAAAAGAAAAAAGCTTGACAGAAAGTGACTAAGGCAAGGGAATATTTCCTTCAAATAAAATGTTTGAAGGAATTCCTTTAGACATTTTATCTGAAGGAATTGGAGCTCGAAGACTGCCTGAAGGCCCCGAAGGATAGGTACCCTTGCGGGGGGCTCTTAGCGACTAGAAAATGGACCTTCTCAAGGCTTGAAGGGACACCTTCCCTTTAGGAAGTTTCAAAGACATTAAGGCTCGTGACTTATTTCTATGAACTCTGCAGGCTCAATTCTATGGACTCCACAAGATGGTTTTTACGGACTTGATTCTACAGACTCTGCATTTCTATGGACTCCATAGGCTTGATTCTATGGACATATTTATATGGACTCTTTCAAAGCTCGAGAGATTTAGAGAAAACAAAGGCTTCTGAGGAAAAAGATGAATCATTGAACCTTGAACCAAAATGGTCCAATGTTCAATGGGTTCAATGGTTCAAGGAAAGCTCCAAGCAAAGAAAGAAGCATAGGATTCTAGAGACCAGTTCAAGGAGAAGGTTCAAGCGGATGAACCAAGGAGGCCACCTAAACCATTGAAACAGTGAACCTTTAATGTCCCCATGGACGTCAAATTCATGCTAATGGAATATCCATTGATTTTCAAAAGTGGCATGGAACTTGAAAGCAAACTCAGTGCCTAGCTGAAGAAGGAGCCAAAAAGGCCAGCAAAAGGGGGAAAAGATAGCCCAAGAGCTTAAATTACAACAAAAAAGAGGGAAAGATCAAAAATGTCTACACAGGAGTTATTCTAATAGGTGGAACAACCCACCAAGTAGATATTTGAGCTTGCAAACATTGAAAGCATGGCCTATTTTTCTCCCTTGGAGTAAAGGTGAAGTGGACAACTATACAGACATTAGAAAAAGGACCAGACAACCCATGCTAAGGAGAAGACATTTGAGATAAATCAACATGCCATAGTTAAGGCGACCACCCTATTCTAGCATTGTCCCTTGACAAAATTGAAAATGCATTCAAGGCATTGAATGCAACATGGGCTGCTCCATGGAGCAAAGTGCCAAGCCTTTCTTGGCTACTATATATTGTATTCTCTTACTTTATACAAAGGAGATCTTTTGATTAGAGAAGCAAAACTCTGCCAAAATTGAAAGGTGATTGCTGAGATTTTGAGCTCAGATTGTTGATCATATTTTTTTGTTTGAATGAAAAAGTAAGTTACTTTCAAACTTTGTGCTATTATAGCTTGTGTCATTTAGGAGATTGTTCTTATGTCTGTTTCCTAAATGTTTTCTTGTCCATTTTAAGGAAATAAGCAGAACTAGTGGAAGTAATCAAGAAGGTGTCCTGAAGCTAATTTTGGAAGACTTTGGGTTGCCACAATTGCCTTTAGTGTGTTTGTCTATTTTCTATTTTTGTGTAAAGGAATTTGGGATGACTTTGTGCCCTCATTGTCCTTCATATTTCACTCTTGGGTAGTTGAGGTGGAGACTTTGTGCTACACTTCATTCTGTTGGTCACTACGCCCCTGGTTACCAATTACTTGTTACCTACCTGAAAGAACTCTTGCTATTTTCTGCAAGACCACTTCTGAAAGAAGATAAGTGCCTTTAGTGTTTTCACCTAAATTTTTCCTTTGTTTGTGAACATCATCTCTAAAATAAGAGATATGGATGGTGTTATCCTACTCTTGAGTGTTATTTTTTGCATATATATATATATAGCCCTTCATATTTATAGGGAACCTCCCCTTAATGAGAGGAGAGATTTGTCCACCTCTGATGTGGTAAACCTACACATTTGACCAACCAATCTTCTTTGCTATGGTTGAAGAGACCTATTTTGCTCATTAGTTAGCTGGTGATGAAATATTCACCTAATAGTTTTTTGGTGACTCCGCTGGGGAGCGACGAGCAGTTCCTACCCTTATTCATTATATACTCTGGTGACTCTAGTTTGTGTCTTACCCATTATCATTATAGCCTTACTACTTTTCTCCAGCTCTACACCAATAATTTTTTGGTGACTCTGTTGGGGATCAAACGCACAGTTTGAAGCCTCAAGCTTCAAGCTGAAGTAGAGCCAGTTCTTTCCCATTTTTATTTTACAATCTGACAACTCCACACTATACTAGAAGCTAGAGAGTCCAAGGTGTGGTTGACCCTATTTTTGAGTTGGTACAATAAGGAAATTTCAATTTGTTCCCTCCCCAACTTCAAGTTTAATGATCCAGGAGTGTTCCTCCTACCCATACCAGGTCACCAACATAAGGTAGAGCTTCTTTTTCTACTGTTAGCAGAGCTTTGCCTATCCTTACTCCACCTAGATTTGTTATCCCCCTTTTTCATAATTAAATCATGGTGATTCAAGGCCCCTAGGGTAATTCTTTTGGTCCACTCAATCTTACTCCACCCCTACATGAGCTACCACATAGTTCAAGGAAGAATTTTTCCAAATTCTTTGGTGATGGGAGAGTTCATCCTAATGAACATGTTGTAGCTTTTAGCATAGCTTGTGGTGTGATAGGCATCGAGTATGAAGATGTAGCAGTCAGGTTGTTAGTGGAGACACTATAAGGTGCTACTATAGACTGGTTCTACCATCTGTAGGCTAGGTCAATAACTGACTGGGACACTCTTAAAGCTAAATTTGAAGCCAGGTTCAAGTCTGTAGAAGATGCGCATGCCTTGCTAGCCCAGCTCACATAGATGAAGGAACCTCATGAACCTATAAGGGATTTCATTACCAAGTTTGACAAGCTGAGAAACCAAATTCTTATAATTGCTTAGCCAACACTTGAGAACCTTAAATGCTTCTTCATCAACTCACAGCTGCCTGAAGTGAGTTTTCTATTGAGACGAGCTAGCCACATAAACCTTGCTGTTGCTCAAGATTTGGCTACTGAAGTAGAAGATGACCTTATCTTGGTAGGAAAGATAAGGAGAGATCCTAACAGAGGTAAAGCCTCTTTATCTTCTAAATACTCACCTATAGTCACCATTGATCTAATGGTGCAAAAGCTGGAAAATGAATTGCTAGCTCTTAAAAAGCAAATGGTGCAAGGGATGTCATCTACTCCTTCATACAGAGATGTACCAAGGAGGACATTCCCCAATAAGTCATACTAAGGTAATGCAACCAATAATCAAGGGAAAACTAATCATCTTCCTCTCCCATGAGGGAACCTTGCCATTGAATCACCTCCAACCAATTCAATAGTTGGATATCTTGAATCAGAATCAAATTTCTCCTTTTAGCCTGAGTTGAACCCAAAAGATGACTCTAATCTCTTCATAGAGGGAGAAGAAGAATTAGCTAGTGACTCCAACATTAGTTTTTTAAATTACCAAGATGAACCCAAAAGTGAAGGTAAAACAACTGAGGGATCATATGCTATGTTCACCCAGTCTAATAATCAGTCAACCCAAAAATTTGATAAAGAAAAGACAGAGGAGCGACCTCAACTAGCAATTTCAATTGCTAAGTGGGGAACTACTCTACCTTTCCAACCAAAAGACCCAGTGATTACAGGAAAGGTAAGTACATCAAACATCCCTACACCTTTTACTTCAAATCATAAACCAGTCCTCCCCCTCCCAAAAACCAAAAGGATGAACTCCCATCCCCTATTCTTAGTTCATTTCAAATATTTGACATAATTGACCATATAAAGAGAAACAAAATTCAAATGTGTAAATTTGAATTTCTTTAATCCAACCCTGAGCAGTTAGATAAGTTGGTTCAATGTGTAAAGAACCAAGCCATTCCTGTAGGACAAGCAATTCCAAAGGTAACTCGTGATCCCCCCAAGAACACATCCACTAGGAATAATCTTGTCACTACTCTTCCTACTTCTCTTGAAAGTACTGAACCATTTTATGTCTCCCTGTTGATAAATGGATATTAGCTAAACAATTGCATCATAGAATCAGGTGCATCAAACAATGTCATGCCTGCCAAAGTGGTAGAATCCCTTAGTATTACACTGACCAAAACATTTTGGAGATGTTTCTCCATGGAGAATAAATAAGTGCCATTGTTGAGATAGATCAAGGACGTCTAATTTGCATTTGTAGCATTCCCAAAAAAGAGAATCAAGATGACAGTCTTGGTGGCTAACGTCCAAGCCTCATATGGCATCATTTTTAGGCAAAATTTTTGCAAGGATGTTGGTGGTGAATTAAGCATGAACCTGTCTGAAGTGAGGATCCCTATCAAAGGCATTATGTAGAGGCTATTTCTTGAGAAAGAAGCAAAATATGTGGTCACTAAAATATTAGCACTTGAAGCTCAAATTCTATTCGAGTCTTCAGGCATGGGTAATTATTTTTTGACCATAGAGGATGTTCATGTCTCAGTTGATAGAAATTTTGAAAATGACAATCTAAAAATTGGTTCAGATGGAACAACAAAAAATAGGATAGAACCCAGTGCAAACATAAAGGAATCCTCCCCTCCAAATGAATAAAATCTATGAAAATTTTAGTTTCTGATGGTGTCTGGATTCTAGAATTTGATGGAAGCTGCTCCTCTATCAGCTTAAGAGCTGAGATTGTATTGATATCTCCTCAAAGAGATATGTTTTTTCTTCATATAAGTTGCAGTTTAGCAACACCAACAACACAGCTGAGTATGAATCTCTATTGCTTGGATTGAAGGCTACTTGAGACAAAGGCATCAAACTCCTTCATGCCAAAGGAGATGGTGAATTGGTAGTTTTTTAGGTAAGGAACCTATATCAAACCAAAAATAAGAGATTGCGCCACTACCAAAATCTAGTTTGGGATCAAATTGAAAGTTTTGATACTTTCAGTATCTCTACAATTCCTAGGGAATTCAATGACTGAGCTGATGCTTTGGTTGTTTCAACAACTCTTTTGGTTCCTCACCTTGATTTTAAAGGAGATAAGTACACTATCAAACTAGTCTTTTGACTAAGTGTGCCTGACAATGCCAATCATTGGCAAGTGTTGAATGGTGAAAACCAAATCATTGCCTTCCTAGAGTAAAAAGACAACTTTGAATAGCTTCATTTCGAAGGCAGTGAGCCTCAAAAGCTTAAACTAGCCCCTGAATCAAGTGCAAATGTAGGTAAAGAATTTTTACAGCTTAAAGGAATTAAAATTTTCAAAGGATTGATTATCCTTGAGAAGTTGTTTGACAAACATGATAGATTCATCAAACAGTAGCAAATGGATTCAAGCTCCTCTCAGGAGTTTGATCAAATAAATCTAGGTACCCAAAAAATTCTTAAGATGGTGAACATTGGGAAGTGTTGCACTCAGGAAGAAAAGTTCAAGTTCACCACTCTACTCAGCTAGTATAAGGATGTCCTAACATACTCCTATGATGATCTAAAGTCACTATGGCCTAAAGAAATTTCCCATGACATTCCTCTTAAAAGTGATTCAGTGTCTTACAAGCTAAAATTTAGACAATACAATATGAAGATATCAGGTACTATTCTGTCTAAAATACAAAAAATGTTGAATGCTAGGATAATTCTTCTAATCCATCACTCCACATAGATTGCAAACATAGTCCCTATGAGGAAGAAGAATGGCAAAAAATTTCTCTACGTAGACTTCAAGAATTTGAATCAGTCATCCTTAAAGGATAACTATCCTTTGCCCATCATGGACCAAGTGCTTTAGATAGTGACTAGTTCAGAGATGTTATCAATGCTAGATGACTTCTTAGGGTACAATCAAGTAGAAGTTGGTGAAGCAGACTAGCACAAGACTGCCTTCACCACATCTTGGGGCACCTTTGCATATCAAAGAATGTCATTTGGCCTAATAAATGCTGGTGCCACTTTCTAGAGAGCAATGGACCTTGCTTTTAAAGATGAAATGGGTAAGTTCATTATGGTATACCTTGATGACTTGACTGTCTTTTCCAAGCATCACCTTGATCATGTGCACCATTTGCAATAAGTGATGGAATGCTACTGCCAGAATGGCGTTTCTCTTAATCCTAAGAAATCTGTCTTTAGAGTGACAGAAGAGAAGCTTCTTGGACACATTGTATCCAAAGAAGGCATAAAGATTGACTTAGAAAAAGTCAAATCCATTCAAGAACTTACCCTGCCCACAAGGAAGACTGCAATTCACTCTTTCTTTAGAAAGGTGAATTTTTTAGAAAAGTTCATCCCCGAGTTCACTGAGAAGACTCACCACATTGTGGACATGATGAAGGGCAAAGCTACTTTTTGATGGACTGCAAAAGGCAAGTCAGCATTTGAATACATCAAGATAGCCATTGCCTATGCCCTAATTCTGGTTTGTCTAGATTATACCAAGGATTTCACAATGTATAGTTATGCTTCTGAACATAAACTTTCAACAATTATAGTTCAACAAAATGAAGAAGGTATAGAATCTCCCATATCCTTCATGAGTTTTCCTCTCAAAGCTCATGAGATAAATTATTCAAACATGGAGAAGCATGCTAATGCAATGGTCAAGGCAATAAAGCATTTCTATTTTTACATCCTCAATTCACGCGTTACTACCCTAGTTCTTGATACCACAGTCAAATCCATATTAACTCAACAGAAGTTTGGAATGAAAAGAGGTAATTGGATTGATAAAATCTAGGAGTTTAATCTAGTCATCAAACTGACAAAGCTTGTGAGGGGAAAGGGCTTCTGTCAATTGCTAGCTGACAACAACCTGAAGAAGCAGGGAATGAAGAAAAAGAAGTGGAAGACATTCCAACAGTCCTCTTTGTCTCCACCATGAATGAGTGCTATTAAAGTATTTTTCATTTTCTTACTTATGGTGAGTGTCCTACTCACCTGTCTCATAAAGAAAGGAGGACTATTAGATTAAAAGCTACCAATTTTGTCTTGTGGGACAATGGCTTGTATAAGAGGAGCCTTGATAGAGTGTTCCTTCACTATGTGGATAAAGAGAAGTAGAACCAACTTTTGAAGTCCTTCCATAATTTAGCCTATGGAGGATAGTTTTCTACACCTGTGATTTCCCATAAAATTTTGTGAGCCAGGTATTACTGGCCTACTTTGTTTCAAGATGCATACAAATGGGTAAAAAGGTGTGAACTGTGCCAACAGTTCATTCGAAGACCCAAGATAGCGGCTCTGCCTCTCAAACTAGTGGTGATGAAAGAACTATTTCAGTAATGGGGAATCGATTTCATTGGTGTTGTAAACCCATCTTCAAGTGTTGAACATGATTATGTCCTAATATCCATAGATTACTTCACCAAGTGGGTGGAAGCTATTCCAACCAAGCATGCTACTTCAGAAGTGGTATGCAATTTTTTCAAAGAAAACATCATTTCTAGGTTTGAGGTCCCAACCAAGATTGTCACAGACAACACATCTTGTTTCTCTTTCCAAGAGATTACTCAATTCTATTTTTACTATAGGATTACCCTCTCCCACTCTTCTGATTACTTTCCACAAGGGAATGGCCAAGCTAAATCAAGCAACAAGAACCTCGTGACTATCATTAGGAAGCTGGTGGATGATAACCAATGAACCTGGCATAATGCATTGGTTGATGCTTTATGGGTAGATAGAATTACACCCAAGAGGGAAATTGGTATGTCACCTTTCTAAAGCCTTTATGGTCTCAATGTTGAGATACCAATCACCCTGGACTTGCCAGCATTGAAGTTGGCTAAGGCAATTGAAGATCAGACATATGAAAGCTTCATTGATAAGAGGATCATGTGCTCGACTGAGCTAGATGAGTAGAGAACTATGGTGGTGGACCAAATTGTTGCGCATCAAAGTCTGGTGAAGAAGCTCTTCGACTAAAAAGCAAAAAATTGTGATTTCTAGATTGAAGATCAAGTCCTGTTGTGGGATAAGAGAAGAGAACCAAAGGGAATGCATGGGAAATTTGACTCCCTTTGGAGAGGCCCATTTACTATCCATTAGCTCAATGGTGAAAATAGTTTCTTGTTGAAGTATCAAGATGGCACACCCTTTTCTCTGCCTCATAATGGGCAGCATCTGAAGCACTTCAATTCTTGAAGTATCAGATAAGTTCACCTATACATATGTATATTTGTATAGTCTTTAGTTTTATTTTATACTTTTCATTTTCATTTTTAGCATCTTTCTTTTTGGGTAGCATGACTCCGTATCCCAATGGCATACTTAAAGGCACTAGAGATTTTAATTTCTACTCCCCTTAGCTGCTTCAAGTTTTCAACTGAAAGAAGTTTCCCAACTAGAGCCAGTTGTTATTCTCAAAATCTGTCACTCATTTTTGGGACAACATATGAACTATTTTGGTCTTGCAAGCCAAAATTATTTCTTCCTTTCTCAAAAATTGTTCTGAGCATTCAAATTTTTCATTATTTAAGCTTTTTCAGTTAAGAGACTAACAGGTTCAACAAGTTCAACAGCTTCAACAGGCGAGCTCTCTCTCTAAGGGACAAGTTCACAACACTTAGGCATTTTCAAGCTTGGTTTAACGTCAAGATTCAACCAAAAGTTCCATCAGCAAACTTCAAACAAAGGAATGAACCATTGAACCGTTGAACTTTGAACCAAAATGGTTCAATGGGTTCAACGGGTTCAAAGGTTCAATGGCATCAGTAAGCTTAATGAGTTAAGCACTTCAGCAAGAGTTCAAAGTTTAACCACTTTAGCAAGTTCAATGACTTCAAAACACTTAATGAAAAGAAGAAGGCTTGAACCATTGAACCATTGAACCTTGAACCAAAATGGTTCAAAGGTTCAATGGGTTTAACAGTTCAAAGGTTCAACAAGCGGTTGGTTCAACGCAGTCAGTTCAAATGGTCAATTGAACAAGTAAAACAAAGGAATGAACCCTTGAACCATTGAACTAAAGTTAGTTTAAATCGATCAATTCAATCAAATGGTTCAAAGGAGTCCCCCAAAGCCCAAAGGCCAAGTGCCCTTACAGAGGGCAGTGAACCAAGGCCAAGTGCCCTTGCGGAGGGTGCAAACTAAAGCTGAGTGCCCTTATAGAGGGCAGTGAGAAAAAGTGGGCAAAGAGATTTTTTTCAAAAAAATGAACAAGGAAAAAAGTTGGAATTCCTTTGGATTTGTTCAAGACAAAAGACAAGGTGAATTCTTTCAGATAAAAAGTCTGAAGGAATTCCTTCAAAAATTTTGTCTAAAGGAATTTGCCTGAAAGAAAAAAGCCCGATGGAAAGTGACTAAGGCAAGGGAAGATCTTTGAATATTTTGTCTGAAGGAATTAGAGCTCGAAGACCGCCTGAAGGACCCTAAAGGATAGCTACCTTTGCAGGGGGCTCTTAGCGACCAAAAAATGGACCTTCTCAAGGCCTGAAGGGACACCTTCCCTTCGAGAAGTTCCAAAGACATTAAGGCCCACGATTGATTTCTACAAACTCTACAGGCTCAATTCTATGGACTCTACAGGATGGTTTCTATGGACTCAATTCTACAAACTCTACAGGCTCATTTCTATGGACTTCGCAGGCTTGATTCTACAGACATATTTCTATAGACTCTTTCAAATCTTGAGAGATTTAGAGAAAATAAAGGCTTCTGAGGAAGAAGATGAATCGTTGAACCTTGAACCAAAATGGTTCATAGGTTCAATGGGTTCAATGGTTCAAGGAAAGCTTTGATCAAAGAAATAAGTAGAGGATTCTAGAGACCAGTTCAAGGAGAAGGTTCAAGTGGATGAACCAAGGAGGCCACCCAAACTATTGAAACAGTGAACCTTTAACGTCCTCATGGACATCAAATTCAAGCTAATGGAATATCCATTGATTTTCAAAAGTTGCATGGAACTTGAAAGCAAACTCAGCGCTCAGCTGAAGAAGGAGCTGAAAAGGCCAGCAAAAGGGGGAAAAGATATCCTGAGAGCTAAAATTGCAACAAGAAAGAGGGAAAGATCAGAAATATCTACGTAGGAGTTATTCTAGTAGGTGGAACAGCCCACCAAGTAGATATTTGAGCTTGCAAACATTGAAGGTGTGACCTTATTTTCTCCCTTGGAGTAAAGGCAAAGTGGAAAACTGTGCAAACATCAAGAAAATGACCAAACAACCCATGCTAAGGAGAAGACATTTGAGATAAATCAACATGCCACAGTTAAGGCAGCTGCCCTGTTCCAACATGGTCCCTTAACAAAACTAAAAATGCATTCAAGGCATTGAATGCAACATGGGCCACTCCATGGAATAAAGCGCTAAGCCTTTCTTGGCTACTATATATTGTATTCTCTTACTTTATACAAAGGAGATCTTTCAATTATAGAAGCAAAACTCTACCAAAATTGAAAGGCAATTGTTGAGACTTTGAACTCAAATTGTTGATCATATTTCTTTGTTTGAATGAGAAAGCAGGTTACTTTCAGACTTTATGTTGTTATAGCTTGTGTCATTTAGGGAATTGTTCTTATGTCTATTTATTGAATGTGTTCTTGTCCATTTTAAAGAAATAAGTAGAACTAGTGGAAGTAATCAGGAAGGTGTCCTGAAGCCAACTGTGGGAGACTTTGGGCTGCCACAATTTCTTTTAGTGTGTTTGTCTATTTTTTGTTTATGTGTAAAGGACCTTGGGATGACTTTGTGCCCTCATTGTCCTTCGTATTTCACTCTTAGGTAGTTGAGGTGGAGACTTTGTACTACACTTCATTCTGCTGGTTACCACACCCCTGGTTACTAGTTACTTGTTACCTACCTAAAAGAATTCTTGTTGTTTCCTGCAAGACCACTTTTGAAAGAAGAGAAGTGTCTTCAGTGTTTTCACCTAGATTTCTCCTTTGTTTGTGAACATCATCTCTGAAAGAAGAGAGATGGATGGTGTTATCCTACCCCGGAGTTTTATTTTTTGCATATATATATATATATATAGTATATAGCCCTTCATATTTATAGGGAACCTCCCCTTGATGAGAGGAGAGATTTGTCCACCTCTGATGTGGTAAACCTACACATTTGGTTGACCAATCTTCTTTGCTATGGTTGAAGAGACCTATTTTGCTCATTAGTTAGCTAGTGACAAAATATTCACCTAACACATTATTTGCTTGCTTATTTTAACTCACATATCTTAATTAAAGCAAAGTAACTCAATCATAGATTCACTATTGTCACACACATAAGACCAAACCACTTACATCTAATCAAGCATCAAACATTGAATAAGGCCTAACTGGGATTTCACTACCTAGAGATCACTTTTCCCGATCATCCTACTTAGATTTTATCACCAAGGGGAAAACCAACTCAACTCTTTGGTTAAGTATAAACTCTGGTAATAGGTATATCTTGGCTAAGCCCCTGACACCCTTATCGCTACAATGTGTGAAGTGAGGGAGTAGGCCACAATATCAAGCCACGTGCTAATTTCCAACATAGATCCCTTTGAGAGCCTAAACATGACCTGAAACCAACCATAGACTTATTTTGTAGCACCCACTCTACAAGCTAACTTTTAGTCACATAGTTCTTAAAGCTTAAGGCATAAGCCCCAAGAGAGACTAAAAAGAACCCTATGATTTTAACGTACTTTAGTGTGTGTTTTTTTTCCTTTAATTTTTCTTGTCTTCTCTTCATTTGAGTTATGAGATTACTTGTATCTTCCTCCTTTCCTTATCTACATGGTTTTGACTAGGCAACAACTAAAAATCCAAGCAAACCAAGACCCACCTCTTAATCATCCATTTTTCTTCTTCTCCCTCATCTATGGAGTACATCTCAGATGTAGAGAATTCTCCTCATCCTTCTGGGAATCCTACCATCCCTTAAATGGTTGCCTAATGTAATGAAAACTTTGCCACCTTTCTAAATAACAACCCCATAGCTCTCCAACATTACTTTAACACAATATCTCACTATACCCATGTGACCTACTCTACAACATGCCATCCCACCTTATGGGTGACACTTCTATTTCCACCATCTCTAATCAACCTCTAATCATCTAGGCATAATATTCTACCCACAATCCTATTGATACCACTATCCAAAACCAACCTAATCAACTAAGTAATACCCAAATACCTTCTTCCCTAATTAATAACCCTCCTAGTATAAGATCAACCCAACTTTTAGGCACCAGTACTTCCCTTACCTTAAGAGTGCCCTCTACAAGTACCACCATCATTCCTCCCATTTCCAACCTACCTACCTCCACTCCATTTTAGAGCTTGGTGGTTCCCATACCTTCTACCCTTACACCCATCAGTACCAAAGTCACCACCTATCCTCTATATGCTAACCTAACCATACCTCTTACCTAACCTATGTTAATGTCTCAACAAGTGCTGATTATATAGAACCTAAGCTACATCCCTAACCTGTAAGGTTATGTACCTCTACTTTCCACCCAACCACCTATCTCAACACATTTGTATGTGGCATCATCCCAACCACCCATGCCCACATACCAACATGTGGTAGCCTCTCAACCCCTCACTAACTATACATATGTCACACATACCCAAACCCAACACAATCTACCTTACAACCATGGGGTTACACAATGCCAAACTAACCTTGTCAAAATGTTAATGGACAAAATGACTACATTAGAGTCATCCAATTATGGAGCTCATAACATTTTATCATATGACCAAATATTTAATGAACCAATTCACCCATCCATCCCCATTTGACCATACCCTCCTCACTGGGAACTTCTAAAGTTTTTGAAGTTTTAGAGTAAGGATGACCCCCAACAGTAGCTAAGAGCATTTAGGCATTTGTGCTATATGATTTCCTATGATGATGTTATTCTTCTTCATACCTTCCCCATGTCTCTATAAAGTCTGACACTAGATTAGTACAATGTTATTACAAAGCATTCCCTCTTTTTTTTGCACAACTAGCCCAAATTTGCTTAGATCACTTTTCTATAAACATCTCTAATAAAATCTCCATCACTGACCTCTATTCCATTCAACAATTTGATGATGAATCCATTTTTGACTTTGTGACCCATTAGAGAAGTCTGATAAACGAACTCTCCTCTATAACTGAACCCAAGATGATTAGACTCTTTACCTAGGCTTGTGCCAAACACATCTCCTCTAGTTTATAGGCTCAAAGCTTCAAGAGCTTCAATGAAGCTTTCACCATGGTAGGAAAACTAGAGAATAGGGCCACCGATGAGGGGAAGTTAAAATTAAGAAACAAGAACTATACTTTCAAATAAAATGAGACTTCCTCCTCTAAACCCAATAACCAAACCAACACTAACTTCAAAAATAATTTAATCATGAATGTGGTTGTCCTTAAGATCACCCCTTTGCCCATCATCAACCAATCTAACTCTTTCAATTCCTCTAATCAGAACACTAAGAACCCAAACCGCAACACCTAGAAGTAATTTACTCTGCTTGGAGAGTCATATGCTTCGATCCTGGAGAAATTGTTAAAGGATAATATCATATCGCTTCCCCCTATAAAACCTCTATATCAATTCAATTTTTCTCATCCTATACCTATTTGGTACAAGGAGAATGAATTATGCACCTTCCACTGGGTCATTAGACATGACGTTAGTGGATGTAACACCTTTAAAATTTTTGTCCAAACTCTTATTGACAAGGGGGAACTTATGTTGGATAACCCTAATACACCCTCAAATCAATCACTTGACATATTTAGATAACCATTTCCCAACCATGTTATTTTTTCCAACAACAGAAAAAAGGTAAAATCCTCTCATAATCATGAGGCCCATTCTGTCAATATGGTTCTTGGTGAACTCATTATCGAGAAAATTATTAACCCAATTAACTCTTATCCTACTCTATTTATTAGGGTAGTAGAGTCACCAACCTCTCCTTTGATATGCACATTAGAGGAGGAAACCATTTCCACCCTATAATTTTTCTTAATCATACAACAATCCACTCTTCCTTTAGCAACCACTCATAAGGAAGAAACCACTTTGCCTACACTTCCCATCAAGGAATTGCCTACCCAGATATTGGAAGCTCCTGATCAGGAAAAGAGGAGGTGATCATTCCTCCCCCTCAACCCCTAGGTCTATCCTTTAAATCTACTACCAGGGGATTCAGACCCATCTATAAACCCTTCTAAAAACTAGTTAAAAACTTAGAGCTCATATCTAACCCTAATTTGGATCGGGCCACCTCTTAGAAATAGCTTGGACTCCCTTATAGAACCAAGTATGAGCCTTATTTATCAGAACAACCTACCCTTTCCATTATCAAATCCACTATCACCACAACCCAACCATAGGACACCTCTACCCACCAAACTATAACAACATCATCAGAACCAAACTCACCCAAAGTCACTAAATCACCTTCTACCATTCTAACCTTGGCATATTAAATACTCATAACATTACTCACCCATCAATAAAGTTGGATTTAAACCCATTAAACCTATCAAATAAACCCCAAGCTAAGCCAACCAATAAGGTAAAACCACCTAGAAACCCAAAAACCAAAACTCTACATCCCCTCTCCAATTTACCCTCTATTTTGGGGCCCCATCCCTCTACCTTGATTGGGAAACCAACCATCCTAATCAAAACCCAACCACCACTTTGCTTATACCATCACTCCTACTTTCATCCATGCCTATTTTCATCAAGCCACCCATGAACATACCTCCTATCTCCCAATCATCTCTAGACATACCTCCTATCTCTTAAATGTGTTCCCCAAAACCTTCTAACCCAAAGCTATCAACTAATATATCAAAATCAAAACCATCTACCAAACATGCTCATTTACCCAAAACCTCTACCACCAAGTCCACTCCTAAAAGGGCTTCCTCGTCAACTCCCAAAACTATGACCCCCATGCCTTTGTCACCATTTCCTGAGTCTTACTTAAACATCTTGCAGAGGCTATTGCAAGCATATTGCTTAACCTTACCACCTATCAAACCATTTTACCCACACAATCTTAAACCATCTTAGTATAATGACAAATTAGTATGTTCATACCATAGGTTATTTGGGTATGACACAGAGAACTACAAAGCTCTCCAAGTGAAAGCCCATCAACTATATCATGATAACAAATTATTATCAAATGAACCTCTTATGAACTTGATATCGACCCAAGAACCAATTGGTATTAACCTACACCTATCTACTCCTCAAATCTCACCTCAAAGTGAAGAGGAATTGACATAATCATCTAACTTGACCCCTCCCCCAATACCATCCATGTGGTCACATGATCACAAGCCCAACCAAAGGATAAGGGAAAAGCCAATGTGTCCATTCCATGGGCATATCCCTCTTTAACCACCCAATCACCTGGCCAACACCAAACACCCATACCTTCAACCAAGCCCAAAGTGTCCATCTTAGGACCCTCTCACTCCAATCCATTTGAATCAATCCAATGAGTAGTACTCAAATAGATTCACCAAATGCCATTAAAGATGAGTTTGTATGAACTAATCATTACCTCACCCCATCATTATAAAATAATGATAGAGGAATTGCAATCTATAGAGGTTGGCTAAAAGACCCATAAACTCTAGCAACCTTTGTTGAAAACATCATTACCTTCAAAGATTCAAAAATACCTTCTATCCATCCAGATGACCCAGATCCTCCTCTATTCATTACTGTGTATATCAACTAGACCTGCATCAATAGGGTTGTGATTGATGGAGGATCTAGTATCAACATCATTTCCTCCCACACCTACAACTAACTCAAATTAATCAAGAACATCATGTTAGAAACATTAACAGTGCTTCGATAATTTAATGATACCATGGCCATGACTTTAGGAACTATTATCTTTCACATTCATCTAGGACCCCACATGCTTCCTGAGCTCTTCAATGTAGTGGAAGGAGAGTTATATTACAACATTTCATTCCATGGGTTATGTGTCCACCCTACATCGGTACATCAAATTTGAGCACAAAGGTCAAGTTATTACCGTACAAATTGACCCAAGCCCTTTCACATCATGCAATATGATGTACTAGCCCAATGACATTCTCCTTCCCCCATCCAACAAGCCTTCATCAATCAAATACAAAACCCCATCTTCTTCTACTAACAAATCATCCACCATTTCCTCCATCCCTTCCACCCAAATCCTCACAACAGACCCTTTGGAATCAACCTTCTAACATCTTTTATTGGGGGAGTATCACCTTTTGACCCTTGACACTTTTCCTACTCCCTAGGAGTATGGGAATCTTGACCAAAAACCTAGTTATGACCCCAATATCTAAACCATTATTCCTTTTGGACCCTCAACTTGTCAAACTAATTTTATCTATGGGGGACTTGATAAACCCTTTAACACTTCTGCCACCTCTTTTTCACCTCAACCATTCACCTCTAGTTTTTCCTATTTGGATAAACCAAAATTTTCCAAAACATACCTCTAAAAGTGTGCTTGAAAAATATTTGGTCTAGGTTGGTACAAAGATAGGCCACATGAGTTGCTTCCAATCAAAACCCAAAAACCTCATGAAAAGCATGGCCTCAATTTCATGCCACCTAACAAATAAACCAAATTACCTCCCACTACCATCATTGATGAAGAAATCACATCCTCACCATCCACTCCGCCATCAACATTTGAGGATTCAGACATCATCCCTGCTAATTTTTTTTCATCAACATGATTAGCCTTGGACCCCTGACTTATTAAAAGGATGGGGTGACCATAACCATTCTTCTAACCCATCCTAAGAAGATAAGAGATGATTATCCTACCATTAACACCATTCAATGTCAAGATGATGATTCCATTCTCACCTATCTCAGTGCACCATATTATTCTATCCATAAATATCTTCCTCTTGAGACTTTAACCATGTTGAATGAATCCACCATGGATATCAACTTGGGTACTTTGGACAACCTATACATTATCAAAATTGGCCAATCACTAAATTTTGAGGAGATTTAACAAAATATTTGTTTGGTCTTACATTGACATGAAAAGAATTAACCCCTCCATCATTACCCACAACATAGTCACCAATTATGATGCCAAGCCCATTAGACAAAAACTTTGATGAATGCACCCTTGTATAAACCTTTTCATTAAAGAAGAGATTTAACACCTCCTATCCATCAATTTCATTCAACCCATTTACTATCCCCAATGGGTCTCAAATTTCGTACCTATCACCAAATCCATAGGGAGACTTCATATTTGTGTGGACTTTCTTGACCTCAACCTCTCTTGCCCAAAAGATGATTTTCCTCTACCAAGTATTGAATAACTAGTTGATCTTATAGTCGGCCATGAGATGTTATCTCTTATGGATGGATTCTTGGGCTAAAATTTGATCCTAATTTCCCCTAAAGATCACCACAAAACTACCTTCATCACCCCATGGGGGACCTTTTTCTATAGGGTCGTGCTTTTTAGACTGAAGAACACCGATGCAACCTACCAACACACTATGACCTACATCTTCCTTGACCTTATTCATAAAATCATCAAAGACTATGTTGATGACCTTCTTGGGAAATCCAAATGTTGTAAAGACCATTTTAATGTTCTTAAGATTATATTTAAGTGACTCATCCATTACTATGTCCACCTTAACCCCAGGAAGTGCATTTTTGGGGTCTTATTAGGAAAGATCCTTGGCTTCATCATATCCCTTTAGGGAATTAGAGTTGATCTAGCCAAAATCAAAGCAATCCTCAACATGCCTCCTTCTACCCACCTCAATCAGCTCTGTAGCTTTTAGGGGAAGCTCTAATCCATTCATTGCTTTATCTCCTAGCTCTCAGACTAATGCCAACCCTTCCATCACCTTCTGAAGAAGGATGTATCTTTTAAGTGAAATAATGATTATAAAAATGACTTTGATTTACTTAAAAAGTACCTTTTATCTCTACCTATTCTCATTCCTCCCAAAGAAGATTAACTTTTTAACATTTATATCTCTACCACCAACCACTCCTTAGGGACAATGCTCTCTCATTGGGATGAACAACATAAAGAGCAAGCCATCTACTACATTAGTCATATATTTATGGAGTATGAAACTCAGTACACCCATACTAAGAAAATTTGCTTTGACATGGTCTTTATGGTGACCAACTTCATCACTACCTTCTCAACCTCAAGACCTATGTTATAACCAATACTGACCCACTCAAGTACATGCACTCTAAACCATACTAGAACCAACATATGGATAAGTGGATCATGATTTTATCTAAGTTTTAACCTAAGTTTATTCAAAATAATTCAATTAAAGGGTAAGTCATTACTGACCAATTGGATAAAACACCCTTAGCAGACAATAAACCTCCTCCTCTTAAGTTCCTAGATGAGTCCATCACAACCCTCTCTCCAGCAGACTTCACCTATCAAGTCACCTTGTTCTTTGATGGATCAAAGTGTCAACGTGGAGGGGGATCTAGCATCATCCTTATCCCACTTCACAATAAACATCTTCCTTTATCCTTCAAGCTACATTTCAAATGTACCAACAATATGGCTAAGTATGAAGCCCTAGTGATAGGCCTCCAAACTGCATTAGCCTTGGGAGTCAAAATGATCAACATATTTGGTGACTCTCAACTTATGGTAAATCAAATAAATGGTTATTACCAGTGTAAGAATGATTTTTTACAATAATAAAAATAATTAACTAATGTCCTCTTAGCATCATTTGAACACTATTGTATCTTAACCACCCACCATCCATGAATAGGTTTACCAGTACAATGGCTTCCATTGCTTCTCATATCCCATCTGCACCCTCTGACTCTAATATATCTATCATTATCCATCAACTTACCTAACCCTCTTATGTTAAGTTAGACTCTCACACCATCTATAATGTGGAGGATACCCAACCTAACCTTTGGTATCAGTAGACCTTCGACTATCTCAACCTTGCCATCATTCCTTTCAATCTTTCTAAAAATGCTCGACAAAAATTTATCTAGAGTATCTCATGTTATAACATACTTGGGGGAATTCTTTATAAACATGGCTTTGAAGATCTCCTTTTTTTTTCTGCCTATGTAGTCATGAAGCCTCTCATGCTATCAAGGAAACGTATGATGGGATCTATGGGGGACACTTTAGTGGCCTCACCATTGCTAAATGCATCCTTCATCTTGGCTATTATTGGCCTAACCTTAACCAAGAATATTTTGATTATGTGAAAAAGTGTGTTAAGTGTCAATAATATGCTAATTTGTATCACACACCTAACCATAGCCTTTATGTATCTATAGATTTCTAGCCCTTCTCACAATGGGTTATGGACCTTATTAGTGAAATTAACCCCCACTCTTCACAGAAACACCATTATATCATCACTACGACCAAATATTTCACAAAATGGGTATAAGTTATCCCCCTTATCTCAATAAAAGCTGACAATATTATCGACTTTATCAACCATCACATCATCTATCATTTCAGTGTTCCTCAAACAATCATCATCGATAATGGTAAAACCTTAAAAAATAAACAAGTCTAAGGACTTTGTGATGTTTTTGGTATCAATATAAGTTTCTCATCACCCTATCATCCTCAAGAAAATGGATAGGTAGAAGACTCTAACAAAACTCTCAACAACATGCTAACTAAAATGGTTAATGTATTTGGTTGAGATTGGCATTTACACATCCCCTTCACCTTTTGGGCATATCATACTAGCATTTTAACCCCTAAGGTTACTACCCCTTTCTCTCTAGTTTTTGGAGTAGAGGTTATCTTACCTTTCAAAGTCTAAATTACCTCTCTTCACATATACCTATGAGATCTCATCTCTAAGAATGATTATCATCAAGAACGTTTAGCCCAATTTGAGCTACTTGATGAGTGTCATTTAGCAACACTCACCCATTTTTACATCTATCAAGAATTAATCAAACACACTTATAACAAACACCTTAAAGTAAGAGAATTCAATATTAGAGACCTCGTCCTAAAGGAAAATCAACATCTCACCAATATGGAGAAAAATAAGCAAGGTAAGTTTGCTTTCAATTAGCTTGGACCTTATATCATAACACATAAGTATAGATTAGGAGATTATAAATTATCCTCTTTTGAAGGCAACCCAAAACTTGAGACCCTCAATGTTTCACATTTGCATCCTTTTTTTTGTTAAAATAGGACCAAACTCACCTTTTATCTAACTTAAGCTCACCCCTTGCTTTCAAACCACATTCATCTTTTTATTTTAGGGTCAACTAGTTAGAATTGAATCATGTGATTATCCATCACAACCATAGCCCAATCTTGAATAATGGGTACCATGACTCTACCCATGGCATGATTCTCATGGTACTTTCTACCCCTTTCCTAGGATGGATTCCCATGATCGTTGTCACCTGAACCTCTTTTACACCTAATCAACCTTATTATGATTTTAGTTTGGCCTTCATAAAGGGTGACCCTTTAATCCTATATAATCAAGTCCATAACATCAAAATAAATCATCAAAATAAAATCAAAAGAACCCACATGGGTCACTCTCTAGTTGTAGACTATTCCCTTGAAGGATAACTACCAAAACATATCAAAATTGCTCAATATAAGATAGACTGCTCCCTTGAAGGACATATATCAAAAGCCTTAAACAAAGCACACAAAACTTAGACCACTCCCTTGAAGGATGGCTGAGTAAATCATTTGTAAAAGTATAGCAATTTTGTGGAAGCTTCTCGCATCAATTAGCTTTCCCAACCTATCCAAACAACAACAAAAGATCAAAAGACCCATTATCAAAATTTTAAAATACAAACATAATTTGGAAGCCATAATCAGATTTCATAGGTAGACTTTTTACATGGATCAGTCTACACCTTATATGACATGGACTTATTTATACTAACTCTTTGGTGACCTACAAAAGAGGCAAGCTAGTCTCCCAAGAAGGTTCCATTTTCATTTCCTTCCCTTTCATACACTGTAAAGCAAGGGATTTATGAGCTCACTTGACATAATGTGATCAAGATGACTTTTTAACTAACTAACGAATGCTAATGTGAATCATTTGAAGGGCTTATATTTCTTAAGCCAATCTAACTATGGTTTGTTTTAGCCCACACCAAAGAAGAAACATTATGCCTCTTTTTTCTCTCATATTGATTAATATATTCACTTAGACATTTGTCTCTTGATTATCTTCTCTTTCACACATTTGGCTTTGTTATTTAACTTACCTTATGTGATTCACTTTAATTTCAACAAAATGACCATAACCAAACCACATCACATAAACATCATAATCAAACTCATAAACAATATCATCATATCAACATTATAGCATAAATCATCTATGATCATAATCATAATAAACCATATTCACCACATGTCTAAATCTAAATGGGGAATAATATACTCATTAAAATTAAGCATGAACATAATCATCACTATCATCCTAGTCATACATAAACCATAACAATAATCACATCATAATCTTATCCACCTAAGCATAACCAGTAGCCATAAACATTACCATATCAATATCCAAAACATCATCATCTCATCACATGAAGTTAAATGATCACATCCATGCAACAAAAACCATAATCATAAGTTTCATCAACATGATCATAATCATAAACATCACAATATCATCATCATCAAATCACAACATCAATCCATATCAAACATCATCATAAACATGAATAAAGAAACATATCATCACATGCCTAGCTAGGTGATTCCACATCCACATCATCGTCAACATAATATAATAAAAAATAATCAACATGCACATCATAACCATGAACCACAAATCCATATGCAAAGATGATAGATATAAATTATGAGTCCATAATCACATAATCATCATCATGTATACAATAAATATACATATCTCTCTCAACATATACATCTTGTTGCATCAGCTCATAGGTCAGTATGAAAATCATATACATAAAAAGTATAATGTCTCTTAAATAAAATAAGAATCCAAGGTACAAATGCCTCTTAGTGTACCATTGCCCCCTAGATCATATCCTCATATACCTACCTGGCCACCAATAGATGCATCCCATTGACGTAGTGTTGATGTACCTACACCACTTACAATCCTAGCCTTGTACTCACCCCATCAAGGCTCATCTGGAAAATGCATAAATACGAAGGCCTCATAATACCATAGATCCTCCATAGTTGTTATGTACCTCTACATAGGGATAGTCATTGTTGGTTCCACCACTGAAAGTACTACACCCCTTATCTATCAGATATAATCCCTCTCTAAGATATAGCTAAGATCTAGCTTGATCTCTCTCACCTATAATAGTGGCTAACTAACCTTGCACTACTATCAATGATGCCTATGTTGCTACCAAGGATGCTTGTGTTGTGGCTAAGGCCACTCATGACTGGTCCCTCTTAGTCATCACTACCTATACATCTAGGGTACCCCCAATATTTTAACCTACTATCCATCTCCTTTGGCATCAACATCCATATCCTACTGGCCCCCTTCTTCAAGACTAATATCAGATATAGCATAGAGTGCCTGGTACCATTCCAAATATCCATCTATGACACATGAATCATCTATCTTTATCCTCTCCATAATCTCCTTGTGGTCAATGAAATCATGAACTAGATATGGAACATGCAACAAAAACTTTACATCCTCCCTCTTGTACCTTGAGAACACCCTAGGGATATCCTGTACCAAGCCAAACTATCACTATAACCTATCAAATGATATCAACTCTATCTCACCATCTCATCTACCATATATCCATTTGTAGCTTTGTAGGGATAGAGTATGTCTCCTTTAATGTGCCCACCTTGAAAACCTAACATATGGTCTCCAAATCACATATCCAATGACTAAGACATCTAGCTAGCCTTTGAACTAGTCAATGTCATGTGACCCCCTCCTGGTCTTGCGAGAGCATAATGACTCCTCCATCATATATATCCAACTTAGAAACCCATCTGAGCATAACCCTCCCATGACAATCCCATCGATATCAGCATTTAGATGTGTTTGTAGGCCCAATAATGGAGGATGAAGCCCACACTAATCCCATATCTCTAGTGGGCACAAAATCCCCATATCTCGTAGTAAACCTAAACTAACAACATAGGTGCCCACATGAACATTGTGCACCCTAATAACATATCCATCAGTACCCCTAATAATAAATAAGGAAACCTCCCACTACTAGAATCAGATAATGCATAACATGTCACTACTATCATCATCATGGTGAAAATCCTCCTCACATCCCTATCCCTGTAATAAAGCAATGTGTAATGAAAAAATTAGAGTGCCACCTTGCAAAATCCATGTCATCTCTGTACAAGAGCTCCATAAGCTCATCTTACTCCTTCCTCTCAATGTGTTAGATCATCTCTCCCTGTACAGGTAGTTGTATGATCCTATGGATATCCTCAAGAAGAATCATTAGATCCCCTATAGGAAACAAAAAAATATTAGTGGTAGGATCCCTTCTCTCAATGAGTGCCACTAACATCACCACATATCATGGTATATGTTGGTAATATATCATATTTCCAAGACCTATGTCCTCCATGTGCACCTACTCATCAACAGTCATACCTCGATGAATCTCATAAAAATTGAATGCACTTTGTCCCTCATATGAATCCTCTCATGTGCCTGCATGGTTCAATAGTAAACAAACTTAGTTCTCTATACTATTTTTGCCTATGAACTCAACCCCTTACACCTACCTCTTATGCTAATCTCTTCAACTCATAACATTTGCCTACTATGAACTATACCTATGAATTGTCTACAAAATAAAAACCTTAACCTATCTTATCTCAAACCTCACCATTAAATATTTTACCTAAAAAACCCTATCCCTAATCCTAAACTATTACCTACCAAACCTACAACATTACCCTATGCCAAACATTCACAAATTACATTACCTAAACCTTAAACTTTCACCATTATTTTTTTAAAACTTATCCAAACTCTTGTAGACTACTAATGATCAAGATAACCACTGATGGTTAGATAATCAAACCATCGATGGTCATTGTATGGTGACTTATGACAGTCACTAATCGATTGTTGATGGTTGGTAGTGATCTGTGATGGTCAGACACAACCACTGATGGTTACTGTAAAGTTACACCAATGAAGAAGAAGAACTAAAGGAGGATTAATTGTGGGGCCCAAGAACATGTTCACCTCTATGAGAGTAAAGTAGCAGCAACAAAATTCTATCAGGAGGTACAAAGCAACTAAAAAAGAGCATACACCAAGTTGATTCCTATGGTAAAATTTCTTCAGCTTGGTAGCATGATGCAGGGGAATCCTATATGGACCCCCAAAATGGTTTCAATTTTGGATTTCAATAGTCTTGTAGGTATTTCATAGGTTTTTGAGGTCCTAATTATTTCTTAGGTGTGATATAGGTTAGTAAAAGTTGCATAAAATTTGAATTGTGGATTTTCCCTCCAAAAGGGCGCTATTTGAAAATTTGAAATTTTAAGCCTTGTGAAAGGATTTTCATGCATTGTATGAAGGTGGAAAAGTGTAAGAACATGTAAAATAGGTCTTAGGACTATGTAAAGGTCTTTAATGTGTTCTTTGGACTTTAGGCCTAGTCATACTTTGGTCATTTCTATGTACTTCATGAAAATGTATGTAATTTCAATGACTACAACGTGGGAATGATCCAAGATTCAGTTATGCTTCTTGGAAAAAGGTGGTAGAATTAGTTCTGGTTCTATACTAGTGTATTACATTTGAGTGAGATAGATAATGTAAATGTAAATAGTGAATTTGAAGAAATAAAGACTGAGATATGATAATTTTGTGTGCTTTTGACATTGCATGGTAGAGAACAAAGGTTATGATGTGTATTTGAATCCTCCAGTGGTAAGTGGTTTAATAATGTGATTTATTTTGGTTGAGATCTTTTTATATTCACTATATTTATTCAAGGAATGTTTGTGAGAAGTTTCAAATAGTCTCATTTGTAGATACAACAAGACCTGATGATAGGGAACATGAATTTACAGTCTTATGTAAACAATTTGGTTTAGAATTGATCCTTTTGATACTAAATTCTATGGAGAGATAGAAGTAAGACACATGTGATAACATGGAGAGTGTATTTATTTCAATATATAAATGTTAAAATATTAAACTTGTCCCATTGTAGTGATAACCCTATCATTACTAACCCTCTATCCATAATATAGAGTTTTATAGACTGGGAACATTGAACTTGAATCTTGTTTTAATTTAAATATGATAGAAAAGGGTTTAAGATGTTCATATAATATGGGAAGAATTTTATTTTAAGTTTTGGAGACTGTTGGTGAAGAAAAACTATTGGAACCCTATTTCTTCCATTAAAGTACAGTCAAGAACGATCGAGTTTCCTTATTGGAGAGTGATCTGAGCATTAAGAGACCAAGGTGGTTGAAAGAAAAAGTTGTTTTTTTACTAGATATACCTTATGGAATTAACTATACCTCTTTAAATTTTGTGAAATATTATCTATGAAATTTTCTATACCCTCAGTTAGCACAGTCTCCATAAACCCTATCAACTAGGGTTTTATTTAATATGAAAAAATTAACTCTTGAAAATTTACCAAAACTTCTAATATTGTGTATTTTTATCTGAACTAATTAAATCATACATTTTAAAGATTATAGAGTACTTATAGTATGGACTTATAGCAAGTGGTATTGGGAAAGGGCTAAAGAAGGGCTAATTTGGAGGGCTACAATGATGAAAGTGGACCTAGGGAGTGAAATAGGTCAATAAAATTGGCACACAATTGTGTTTTAATAGGCCAAAGGTGAAAAAAACATTGAAAATTCATAATTCTTGGTAATTTTCTATACTAATCCATTTATATGTAGAAAAGGGCTACAAGGAAGGCTAGTTTAAAAGGTAGAGTTGCATAATTGGCAAGTAGGTGTTTGAGACAATTTACAAAAAGGGTATAGGGAATTATTAGAGACTCTCCTAAGAAAGATAAAGATATTGAGATGTTATATTAATCTAGTAAAATTATACCTTTGCATGGTGGATGAACTCTTAAGCTTGAGATTTAAAAAAGTGTTCCATTATTCAAGGACAAGAAAGGGAAAACTTGTGCAAGCTCTACATCACCCCAACTCTACTAGCCCTCCCACATGACCTACCATCACTACCACATGCTCTACTAGCCACCAACAGGTCACTACTTTCTTGAAAAGCTACTCTACCTACCCTAGCTTAGCCAAATCTCCCACTTGTTATGTCAATGCTACCATGCATTCTTCCATTTATTTTTCTAGTCATTAGTAGACCACATGCTCTGCCAGCCACAACTAGGTCACTGCTTACTTGTATAGTTGCTCTGCCTACACCTCTCAACCATCCCTCCCACACACTCTTCTAAGACATATAATGCCTCTACTTGGTGCCATAATTTATTTACCTACCCTGATTCAGTTAGCCCTCTTACATGCTCTACCAGGCCCTATAATTCCTCTAGTTGGCCCCATAATTATTATAATGCCTTTGCTTAGAACAATAGCCACTCTGCCTACCCCAGCTTGGCTGATCCTCCCATGTATTCTGCTAGGACTTATAATGCCTCTGCTTGGCCCCATAATTACTTTGACTACCCTAGATTGGATGACCCTTCCATGTGCTCTACTAGGCCCTATAATGCCTCTACCTAGTCCCACACATTTTTGGCTTACCCTAGCTTAATCATCCCTCCCATGTACTCTATCAGGCCTTATAATTCCTCTACCTAGCCCCATAACTGATCTGCCTATCCCAGCTAAACCAACCCTCCCATGCACTCTATCAAGACCTATAATTCTTCTTCTAGGTATCACAACTAGTAGTTGAGCTCTGGCCCCTTTGGGTAATGGAGTTCCTAGCCTTTTTTATACATATGTACTATCCCATCTTCTCCAATAACTCTCATTTTCATACCACTCTCTTTTGTGCTTGTGTACTCTTCCCAAGTATGTGTACTCCTCCCTGCATGATGTATAAGATGCCCTCAACTAAAGTATTTTGGATTTTATTTTAGAATGGACGACTTGATTGTATACACATCTATTGTTGATCCTACATAGTGGGCATCTAGTCTTCAACAACACTGCTTGTCTTAAGGCTCTTTTAAGATTCCTTAAAGAGAGTTTGGGAACTTATTTTATAGATCTCTTTAATCTAATTCTTTCTCCCTTGATAGGTGCCACATGATTCAAAAAAATTTGTAACTATAATCTCATAACTATGTAAATTTTTGTCATTTTTGTTTAATAAAACACATACAATAAGAGTGAACAAAATTACAGACCTAAACCTATTTTATCATGAAACCTAAACACCTAAAATTTAAGATGTTCATGAAATTTAACTGAATGAAACAACTAAAATTTATAATTAATGTTATTAAAAGCCTATTTAATACTCTTAATTTTGTGTTTCAATAATAAAATCTAATTACCTACCTCTTTTTTTATTTTAGGTTGGTGATCATGAACTAATTTCTTCATTTTTCTTTGTCCCTACCACATGACAAATTCAGAACATAGAAGTGAGAAAATTCCTAGTGGTATAAATTATTTACTTCCACTTTTTTGCCTAAATTTGAGAGGAAAGGGATCATTTAATAGATTCTTTGTACAATAAAGTAATAGAAACGTGAAGGAAACTAGCTTTTAAAGCTTACTTTATGCTCGTCTAATAAATTTGTTATGAACATTGTATTTTCTAAATTTAAACATGGAAAATGTGTGTAATATTGGACTATTAAATTTGTTATGAACATTGTATTTGATAACTTTAAACATGATGACTATGTGCAATATTGTACATAATTCAATTGCAATAGTCTATTATCAATAATAGATTTCTTCAAAACCCTGTTAAATGTTAAATATTGGTGTCAAAGTCTCAACTAAAAAGAAAAATAGTCTCAAATGAAGAATTAAAAAATGCATTCATGAATTAAACAAAATGAAGCATCTAATTTCTTCATTTTTCTTATGCTTCAGACATATTTTATGCTTCTTTACATTTGTTTAGATTATTAATGAGATTACCTGAAAATGACATGCTAAAAAATTAAAGTTTGAGAAGAAAGGGATCATTTACCAGATTATTTGTATAGTAAACAAATAAAAACATGAAGGAAACTAGATTTAAAAGCTTATTTTATGCTCATCTAGTAAATTTGTTATGAACCGTGTATTTGCTAACTTTAAGCATGATGAATATGTGCAATGTTGGTTTGTTAAATTTATTATGAACATTGTATTTACTAACTTTATACATAATAAATATGTGCAATACTATGCACAAGTCAATTGCAATAGTTTATTATCAATAATAAAATTCTTAAAACTCCTATTAAATGTTAAATTGTTGGTTTCAAAGTCTTATCAAAAAAGAAAAATAATATCAAATGAATAAATAAAAAATAAATTCATGAATTCAACTAAACAATGCATCTAATTTATTCATTTTTCTTACATTTTAAGAATATTTTATGCTTATTTGCATTTGTTTGGATTATTAATGATATTACCTGAAAATGACCTACTTAGAAATTATAGTTTGAGAGGAAAGGGATCATTTAATAGATTCTTTGCATAATAAACAAATAGAAACATGAAGGAAACTAGCTTTCAAAACTTATTTTGTGTTCATCTGGTAAATTTATTATGACCATTATATTTTCTAACTTTAAACATGATGAATATGTGCAATACTATGCAAAAGTCAATTGCAGCAATTTATTATCAATAAAAATATTCTTCAAAATCATGTTAAATGTTGGTTTTAAAGTCTCAACAAAAAAGAAAAATAATCTCAAATGAAGAAATAAAAAATGCATTCATGAATTCAACTAAATGAAGCATCTAATTTATTCATTTTTCTTATGCTTCACACATATTTTATGCTTATTTACATTTATTTGGATTATTAATGATATTACCTAAAAATTACTTTAAAATTATAGTTTGAGAGGAAAGGGATCATTTAACATATTTTTTGTACAATACACAAATAGAAACATGAAGAAAACTAGCTAACTTTAAACACGATGAATATGTGCAATACTATGCACAAGTCAGTTGTAGTAGTTTATTATCCATAATAAAATTCTTCAAAATCCTATTAAATGTTAAATACAGGTTTCAAAGTCTCAGTGAAAAATTAAAAAAAAAAATCTTAAATGAAGAAATAAAAAATGAGTGAACAAAATTATAGACCTAAACCTATTTTATCATTCATGAATTCAACTGAATGAAGCATCTAATATATTCATTTTTATTAAGCTTTAGTAAGATTTTATTTAGGCTTAACTACATTTATTTGGCTTATTAACAATATTTAAAATGCATAAGTGATAAAATTCTTGGTGACAAAAAATATTTACTTACGCTTATTTGCCCCTCTTTAACCAATGAGATTACCTAAAAATGACATGGTTAGAAATTATAGAGTTTAAGAGGAACATACAATTACAAGTACTAATGCAATAAATGGGAATTATAGTTTGAGAAGAAAGGGATCTCAAGTAAAGAAATAAAAATGGGTTAACTAATGGGAATGATGTTTCATGGGAGGTTTGATAATCTTACTAGATTGCACCCTACATTATCTTATAAGATACCCAACCACTTACTCACACCCTAATCTTAACTCTTATATTGGTACAATGACTAGTACATGGGGATCATACATTCACGTATGGTCTCCATTCACTCACATATCCTAGTAACCTATAAAACATGAGAAATATTTTTATATCTAAATTTAAAATAGTGTAAAAAGATTTTAAGATGTAGGCAAAGTTGGAAATTGAAGTAATCAAGGAGTTAAAAACTTAGTTATTTTACTAAGGATAGCTCATAAAACCCCATAATCATTTATAAAACATAGAAAACACGAGTATAAACATCAAAAGGATAAGAAAGGGGAGAGCAAATTTTATGTTTACTTCAAAATGAAGCAAAGACAAAGTCAACCATGAAACAGTAACCTCAACTCAATAACCATATACAACAAGGGAATAATAATACAAGTTAGTTTTGGAGGAAAAGAAGGGCAAGAAGAATATGTAGGTAATTATTATATCAAACATAGTGAGAACAAATGAGAAAGGGATGAAGAGAGCGAAGAAAGTAAGGAATGGTATAAACAACACATCAACACCAGTAATGTGGTCATCAGAACTATATGCCAATGAGTTAAAAAACATGAAAAATAGGTTTGAATTTATAGAAACAAAGGAAAAATATAAGAATATAATGATTAAATAAATCAAAAAATCCAATTAGAAATTTGTAAAGACAAAATAAACTACTTATGAATCAAATAAACAACTTATAAACAACATGGATAAAAGACAAAATCTATTGATCATGATGAAACAAGTTTTGGACCAATTGAAACCAATATGTGGACATAGACTAAGAGTAACCGAAGGAAGAGACTTATCATAAATATAAGAGAGTCAATTTGAAATAGAAAACACGTTAAAATAAAATAACTTGAGAGAACAAATTGAGGAGGAGGATGATTGGGCACAAGAAATAAGAGGACTCTTGGCCCTTAATTTTGGATAACTACATAGGCATGCCTAGGAAAATATAGGGGCCATTTTTTAAGTAATAAAATAGGAAGAAATAAGGCATAGGATTTCACATCCCAAGCATTACCAGCTAGTTTTTTGCAGTTTTGATAAAGTCCACCATTGCAACATCTAATAAAAATCCATGTGAGGAAGTGTCAATGAAAATTTGAGAAACCCATGGAGCATAAGAAGTGGAAGGGTGACCAACAAGAATATCAACATGCACTTTATGGGATATTGGTCATCAAAATTTATAGTGTGTCATGATTGATAAAAAAATTCAAGAGTCATAGAGTGAAACTATAGGATCACAACTCGGAGGAGTGCTAGCATGAAGACTTGGTCTTCAAATAGAATACAATTTATTGTACAAAAGTCATCAGTTGTAATAAATTGATGAGTGAATATAAAATAACTAGAGTGAATCTGGGGGTAACTTTTGATAGGATTTAAAGATATGGTTATGTCTGGCCATGTTTATAAACTTGTTTACATTATTCTAAGAGGACTTAACCAAATGATGCAATGACGAGTTGGTGACCTGGGTCTATAAAATCCCACCTCGTATTTCAATTTAGGGTTGACAAGTATTCTAGGCATTAATTAAGTGTTATAAACATTATGCAATCACATTATACTATTATTATCATTATGTATTTGATATTTGATTAATGTAAGGGGCCAAATGCACCATTAATGAATTACTAATTAAATTAAAGCTTGTGTTCTTCATACTGAGCAATAATGATTAGATTTGTCAATACAATGTGTGTTTAATTTTTCTTCACCACTTAGATGTTTAAGTATTATTGTATAATGTAATCTTCCTAGAGTGCAATATGGTAAATTTTGCCAAGTCATCTCTTATGACAAACCCAACACACCCGTGTTTTATCTCTCTCAATACCGTAAGAGAGAAAGCAAGTTGGTGCAATGATTACTAAATATTTGGTTAAATGTAATGATGTAGATGTATGGCTATATCCATAGGAAAATACCCCAGTATTTTGGTTATGTTGTTGAGACATTGTTGATCTAGTTGTAGAAGACAATGTTTGGAGATGATTCATCATATTTTTTTAAAGAACATTTAACGGTGGTAAGTGGACCAAGAGCACTCTTTTGCAAATAATCATTCAAACTTACAAAATTAATCTCCTAATAAATGTGGGGAAGAATATTTATATGATCCTCTCTATGAAGAATATTTTTTGTGAGTTCCCAAACACTTGTGTGCATGGATGGATACATATGTTATGGACAGAGTATAAATTTTAGTATGAAACAACCTTGGATGAAGGCATGGATCAAACATTTGATGCACATTAATAAAATATATACCAAAGAAATTGACACATGAGGGATACATGTGCTTAATAGTTACCATTTGGATTTTTTGGTTTCAACATACTCTCACTTATATGCTTAAAATTGAGAGGAAAGGGATCATTTAACATATTTTTTGTATAGTAAACAAATAGAAACATGAAGGAAACTATCTTTCAAAGCTTATTTCATGCTCATCTAGTAAATTTGTGTTTGGCTTATTTTAAAGCAATAAGTTAAATGTTTAAAAACTTTGAAATAAAAAAGTTTTTGACCCCAAACACAAGTGTGAAAATGCTTAGAAACTCAAGAAAAGGTGTAAAATGGCTTTGTTAGTGTACCAAATTTATTATTTTTGCCTTGTACCTTGTATCAAATAATTAGTGGATTCATTTGTGTTGATTAAGTCGTAAGAGTTAAGAAAAAAATTGATTTTTTTAAGCTCTGAGGTTTATGTCTCAGAGTGAAGTCACCGTTTAGCAGTTTGCATTGTCACTATTTTCCTAAAAAACTAAAAAGACATAGAAACTGGTAAAGTCAACATTTAGCATGGTAAATTACTTGATTAAAAGAGTCAAAATCATTGTTTTCTTGAAAAAAGTAACAATTTCACTGATTTCATAAAGATTTATCTCTGATAAAGTCATTGATATCTAGGGATAAAGACATTATTTTTTTGGGTTAGGCCAAAGTCACTGATACAGAGGGTCAAAGTCACTGATTTTGTGGAAAAACACAAAAAACTAAAAAGACAAAATAGTGAAGTCACCATTTTCCAGTGGTAAAAGTCACCATTTTCTAGTCAAATAAAAAAATGGTAAATTTAGTTGAAAATAACTAGAAATAAGGTCATTAATGATTTTTTATTTATTTTTAAGAGTCCCAAAGTACTCCCAAGATGAATGTGGGGTGTGGGGTCTCACTGAGCATTCCATTATGTAATAAAAAAGTTTAAGGATAATGTTAGTTTAAGCGTTAGTAAGATAAATCAATGAAAAATGCATATAAGACTAGCATTCCAAGCCTATATACTTGGGGGAGAAAATAACAAAGAAAAAAAAGACAATAAGACAAACAAACTCTTTCACCTTCCTTAGAAATTCAATTTACTAATTGGCCCAAGAGTGGAATGTTCTTGGCTTGTGGATAATGAGTCTTTTCCAATGGTGCACGTGCATCATCTCCCTTTGTTCACTTTGGAAATTGGCTTGGCATGAGTTGACTAGTGAAGCTTCTCTCAATAATTATGCATAATAAGTTTGGCTTAATAATATTATTGAAAGTGTGTGAGGACCTTTCTATTTATAGCTTGAATGAAATGATATAGACCGCCCATCTTAAGTTCAAGACGTGTGGTCCAAAATCAATTAACTTTTGAGACCAATTACAATAAATGTTGAAATTAATAATTGGAAAAATGGATCAATAAATAGGCATTGTTCAACATTTATAATACTTGATGCATTTATGTTGATATTTTACATTTTTGACTTTGTGACTGCCCATGTCATGATGATGTCACTTTTTTTAGATATTTATTAAATTCATGGATTTATAAAAATAAAAATTCATTAATTTGATATGGATTTTTTGCTTAAGCATTTAATTAGATTGAATTAGTTAAGTGAATATGATTAGGTGTTTTGTAATTTTTAGAATTTGATTAAATATCATGCACTATTGGTTGAAAGCATCAAATTTGCTAGATCATAATTTGATTGGAAATGAATCAGTGAGAGGTTATCATTAAATACATGGTATTAACTCAAATAGGCCTTAATATGATTTAGAGGCTAAATACTAGGTGTACAAATGAATTTGGATGTTTCAATGATTTTTAAGCTTAATGTGCATTATTTGCTAAAAATTAGTCTAATGTCTATTTAGTCATGGAAGTGGACAAAAAAAGTGTTTACATAATGATATATCTACCTAGATATGTTCCTCTTATATGACACATGATCCATTCAAAACTTACACAATTATCTTATCCTTTTGAGGTAAGGTAACTACCAGTTTCTACTCCCCTCACCTCAAAAGGGGGGCATATCAGTGGGGCATGCCATAGAGGTATGACCTCCATATTTTTCACAGTTTCAAATTATAATTGGAAAATGTTATAGAAACATGTTCTCAACACTCACACCAATTCTAAGATTCTCCATATTTAGTGAGGGCATGTCATGGAAGCATGTCCTCCATACTTGAAAAAAATTTCAAATTGGTCAAATTCCATAGTTATATGATTCAGATACACATTTGTGGCAACATTCTATAAATTGGTACCATTATTATACCCAAATTTCAGATTGAGACATATATGAGGTACATATGCCATGCAAAAGGCACTTAATTGTAAAATAAAATCAATTTTTAGATTTATAATACTACTATGGATTGTTATCATACCTAGGATGGACTTTTACAAACTGTTATTAAGGTAATCTACAATAGTAGTTGGCTCACCTTTGGAAGGTTGAGAGGATTAAATCACTCAATCTTACCAAGTGTACAAGTTAGACTTGATTAAATCATAAAAATTCACCATATTTAGAGGATGGAGTCATTAAATCATGCACCTTCACCATATATAAAGTGTGATTTGATTGGATCACTCACACTCATTGGGTTATAAACATGATTGGGTTACATGATTGAGATAAGTTTAATGGCATGTGGGAACTCACCTTTTCACCAAGGTGAGGGCAGTTGTCTTCCAATATTTATATAGACACTTTCAAGTTTCAAAATTATCCTAATATTAGTTCTAAAGCTTCATAATGAATCATCTTTTCAAATCAAACTGTCAAAATACAAGATGATTGCATCGACACACATGTGTACTCCTAACCTTGCTCTCTTTAATTTCAAACATTTCAAATGATTTAAATTTTAGATTATATGCATTGATTATACATTATAACATGATCTTGGTTTTACTATAACATGCTCTTGGTTGCAGTTCAGTCATCAACAAATCAATCAAGTCCAACTCATGAAAAGGCAAGGTGTGTTATACACACCTAGGTACGCATTTTTTTCTTTTAAACTAGCATTTTCATTACTAGATTAAAGCGGGGTGGAAATGTAGATACCAAATTTGAATTATATAGGACCTCAATATTTTACACTTGGAAAATACTTATCATGGTTTTACCCTTAATCTCTAAGACCTTCCCATTACTGAAAGGCTTGCATTCACTATCTCTTTGTGCCAAATTTATTAACTCTTAGTTCAACCATATTTTGATCACTGGCCTTCTATGTTATGCAAAATGCTCTAAATATGATCATTATCCTTCTCTGATAATTTTGAACATGTACTTATTTTCTATCTTCCCAAACACTTATATCCTAATCATCTACATTGATATAGGTGTCTATTTTCCAACTAAGTGTTTAGTGCCCAAAAGTAATCTATTTTACCAATGTAATGTGTCCTTATGTTCAGCCTAGGTGACTTAGTGCAAGATATTTTCCCAAAGTATTGGTATATATAAATGAACAACCCACATTCATATCTCACCTAAAAAAATCATACCTCCCACATACAGAGCAACAAATGAACTATCAATCAAGCATTAGAGTGAGAAATTTTTCCCTATTCATTTATTTTTCCATGTCATTAGTAGGAGAAGTCTATCTACATGTTTAAAGTAATGAATGAAGATCCCATGATATATATTTTCTAATTTACAAGCTAGGTCATTTATAATCCAACATGTATGGAAGAACTACATAAGTATGAGGCCCTATCCAAAGTAATAATTATGTAGGTAGTGCCCACTGATAGACAGGTCCTTAGGGTAGCTTGACATTGTGATCCCACTAACTTATTTTTCCCATTATCACTCTAAAGTGAGGAAGCTAGAGTTTGATCATTTGGCAAAGAGAAAAAACCTATGCACATGATCCATATACATTAGAAGAAAGGTGACATAAAAATCAAAATACTCTAGTTGTCACATCTAGATCCAATCAATATTTTTTACATGACACATGCATCTAGATCATAAGCCTAAATTGACTTAACTATCTATATCTGACACAAGCATTTGATGCCATATAATATGAAATTATAGGATCTAATGACTATTTTAGGATCCTGATCCATTCCACTTCTAGCCCATTTCAGTTCAGATCTACATGTACATAGTAAACCAACTAAGTAATCTTGTTTCTAATTTATCACAATATGAATCAATAGTTATACTTTTTATTTTTGGCATATCTCAATGTTTAAATTTAGAATATTGTTTATCTGAGTTTGAAAATTAATTAACCTACTATAAACATGTTTATCACCCTTATGCTTAATAATTTATATATTCTTAACCCTATTTACCCTTCTATCATCAATCCAAGGTTAAACAACCTCTGGAAACACTCAGATGAATATGGATATCTAAAACTATCTAGTTCCACTAGACTCATTTGCATGTCAAGAAAAGGTCATTTTACAAATTTAAAACATATTTATGGGTTAGCCTATGCATTTTATAGGTTGATGGCATGAAAAGTTACCCAAAAGGTTATCTATTTATATAATTCAATCTTAAGTATATTTTCTATCTAGAAAGAATTTAACACTTATGAAATAGACGTATATACACATCTACACATTGAGAGATACTACCTTAAACTTTCCAAATCATAAATTAGTCACAAGGAGTAGTGCCTAACCAAGTTTGAAGCACAAAATTCAAATCAAGTTTACCATTTTAAGTATTGAAATATAGACTACAAGATGCATTCATACTAGTGTATCATGGTTACATACATTCACTTAAAGGGAATAAATAGGTGTCATTTGGTTTCCCTCTTTGTAGTATTAGATAAATAAGTAGTGCTCAACCATTCATTGGGGAGTGGTTGAGTTCATCTCAAACTATCACTCTTCCCCAATTTTATAGGATAACATAATGTTAAAAGTGGAGCTAAGGTTTTGAAGTGAAGGAGACAAGATTCTAGATTCTTCAAATATAATAGGAAATTGATATCACATAGAGAGGTTATGTATGCAAGTGAAATAAGATAGATATACAACTTATCCTACTCAGTAATATCCAAGTTCAGAGAAGTTAATCAACTAATAATCTGCTAGTAATACTTTATTATATCAAGGTCATGACTAATTATGGATATACTAAACCTATCTAAGGGATCTCTTACTACACAATACCAAAGGAGAGGTTTCTAATGCCTCTAGTAGAATTACATTATTCAATAACCCTAGCTAGGTCTTATAATGTAATAAAATCAATTTAGCTAATATATTAAATGAATATACAAGTTAATCTAGTAAATGAGCATACAAGTTAATATAATGATTACCAAATCTTGTGAAACAAAAGTGGAAGATAATAAACATATAAAAATCAAAGATAATTATATTCAAGACAATATGTAAGTAATATAAGTAAGGAGAGATAAAATTTAATCTATTAGTTATGCAATATTTATCTATCAAAATGGAGTGTTGGGAATACTTACCTTATTGGAGTGAACCTATCATGCCGCAATATATCCCTTGTCCAGTGGTGATTTGCAAGAGGTTGTTGTGGTTTTAAAGCATAATAAAGATAAAATAGCTCTAGGCTATAATACTTCTCATATGCTTTTAGGACCTTCACAAGATGAATGCTACTACTCCAAGGTAAAACCTCAAGCATTAAAATCCTCAAATAATAGTATAAGTAGATTTATGAGTTGTAATGTTGTGTAATATGAATTATCCTATATTCAAAAAGGAATTTAAGGGGGTATTTATATCCAAATATTGACCCTAAACCTTCCTTATAATTAAAATGACAAGGTTGGCTGGGTTGATCTTGTTTGGAAGGAAATAGAGTTATTAGGTGATGTAGGAACATTAAGCTAAACTAAACACCATTTTTGAGTTATAGTCAAAATATGTCAAAATTGGTCAATTTTGGGTGTAATAGTTTGTGTGGGACATATTAAGGTCTTTTTGTTGTCTTATAATCCATTTTGGTTCCTTAAGATAAGTTATTTGGCTTCTAGGTGTTTTCCCTCCAAAACAGGGAATTTGAAAATTCAAATGTTTGAATGGAGTCTAGGAGGGTTAAATGCATGTAAGGAGTGAATATATGATTAAGTTTGGATTAATGATTCTAAATAGGTCATGTAAAATGGTAATTATAAGTTATATATGTTAATTCATAAAGTGGAATTCATGTTTTGTATGATCTCCCTCACCCATACGTTGGGTTGATAAGAAGGGAGGTAGTTTTGGTAACTAATTTGATAACCAACATTGAAGTTGGTAAAAAAATAGAGTAGTTATACATTATTTTTGGTGTGAGGAGATGTGAGAGACAAGGTATATCTTCAATAATATGTAGAAGGATTAGAGAAGAGGAAGAATATACAAAACCTCTCAAGAAAAGTAATGGAGTCGTATTGTAGACAAAATATGTATGGTTGATGAATCAAAATGAATAAATAAGAAATCGTACTATATGCTTGTGTTTTTTTATGGCATTGGTATTGATATTAGTTTTATGTTTCCTTTAATTTCCTTTGAGGCCATAATCTTTTTAGTGTTTTGAAAGAATGCAGGTTTATATCAAAATGAATAGGTCATAGTTCAAATCCAAGTAATTTTTTATTGTTTCTGCAGATTAGTGAGAGGAGACTTGTGTTGGTATGTAACAATAAATATATGGATATGATAAAGACATTAAATTCCTATAAAACCTATATATAAGGATAAATTGTGAGTGCAAAGGCAATTAGTTCTTTAAAGCCCTATAGACTGTTGTCTCAGTCAAATAATAGAATCAACTACTAGGTTCTCATGTGTGGACCATCAAGATGATTGAGAGAGTATTGGTAAGTGATTATATTAATTACAATTTGAATTTTTTAAGTTAGATAAGGATGGAATTCAATATATAGGAATTATAAAGTAAAGGTCATGTTTGTTACAACCAAATCCCTATTTTGCAGTCAAGGGAGATTCTGTTTGCATGGTCAAGTGTCAAGAAGACCTGTGATAGTTTAAAAGCTTGAATGGTGTATTATATTTTTAAGATATGTATATTTTACAGTTTTTAAAAAAATTAAACAAACCTTTTGAATAACCTTAAAAATAATTAGTTATGCACAGTCCTTTTAGAAAGTTGACATAGTCCTATTTGAGGCCCTAGAAACCTGAGGTTTGTGTTGAAATATCATTAATATGTGAGAGAAGTGAATTATAAAGATATTTTAGAATTCATGGATGGTAATATAGACCTTTTAAAGGTCTTGAAACTTTGTATGGTGAATTAGAATCAAATACATTATATTTTGGAACCAGTTATGTCTTACACAATCAACAATGTTACACAAAATTCTATTTTGAAGTATTTTTAAGAAAATGAAAGGTAATTCACAGGTGATAGCCTATTGGTAAATATTCAAGAGGTAAAAAAATATCTATAAATTATTTTGGTGTCTTTTTAAACTACCTACAACTTGAGTTATTGAATTTTATATGCCCTCAAGCTTGTACAGGGGGCAAGAAACCCTAGGATTAGGATTTTAAGGATTCTAAGAGTTCCCACCATAAATCAAAGGTAAAACTTTGTTGTTTTGGTATTATAAACATTATTAAGATGATTCAAGCGGTTTTTAATTGAAAAGGGTAAGACTTGTATGGATTCTAGGACTGAGTCAAGAAAAGAGGACTAATGAAGCCTAAAAGATGGGTATTTTCTAAAGAAAGTGCTAACTAAGAGAAGATTCAAGTCATGAAACTTGGGAAAGAGGAATCATATAAAGGTGATTAATTATTTAATATAGTGCTTGGATATGGTGAATCAAGTGAAAACCCCAGGAAAAGGGATACAAGCCTTATAAGGCCATAAAGAGCTTGGATAGTGGAAATGGGTGTTGAAGTGTGTTACGTCCATTGAAAGGGGTATGGATAGGTATTTTATGATCATTTAAGACAATATAACAATTAATATTGATTCTTTGAAATCTATTTCTAGTTTTGGTCCTTGAGACTTAAGGGAGAGTTGCCTAGTACAAGCACATGGACAAGTTTGAAAGAGGAATGAATAGAATAGGATAGATAAAGAATGTGACTGTCATTATGGAGGTTAATGTCATAAAGAAATTGTTTTTAATATTATAACAAATATGGAATATATCAAGATTTTAATGATCACAATTATTAAGCTATAAAGACAAGATGAAACTAGAGGAATTCAAGCTAAGATTGACATGCTAGAGAGATCTATTTCATGACCAAAGATAGATAATGAAGTTTTGTAAGCTTATCCCCATACCTCTGAATCATTAGGATTGAACTAGGTTTGTTGGGTTGATGAATTTTTGTAATGTGGGTTGACTTCTAAACAAGATTGTTCGGGTCGATGCAGTCAAAAAATGAAGAAAAGTGGCTTATGCTTAGTCAGAGGATATTTTGGAAGGAAAATTGCTTAGAGGAGTGTATAATTAGGTTTTTATTACTTAGGGAGTTGGATAAAAGTATCTTTTAGTGGTTTTAGATAATGGTATAGGGACAAATAATTCTATGAAACACCAAAGGTTTGCCAATCCATTTCCTAGTGCACCCTTTAAGTCATGCATTCATAGAGATTGAGACTTGGAAAGAACCTACAAGAGAGTAAACATCAATAAATTTTAAAATATTTTGTATACATGTGCCCCAATCGAATCTCATCACATGTCACATATTTGTAACATGGGATGGTGTTTCAATAAAGAATGTAGCAACACACAACATTGAGATAATAAATTATAGTAAATAGTGGGAAGTGAACGAAAGTAAATTGAAAAATGCATACCTTCACTTACTTTGTAGAATAGAAGTTGTGTAATAAGAAGGAAGAGACATTTAGTGTGAATAACATTAGGTAAACTTAGAAAATAAGATAAAATTTGTTTTTGTCTAAAAATATGGTTGAAGTATAGATTTTTTTCTATGTTATCAGGATTACAAAACTTTTTGTGGTTTATAAAAGAGCATGTAGAAACATAGTTGTGAGCAAAACACTGATTTTTTGGGTAAATAATTGACAACTAAAGAATTTGTAAATTTGAAATATAAATAGGATTTTTAACTATTAATTTGTAAATTTACTATTTTGAGAAACTAGAGCTTTATGTGACCTAAAAGATTGATGAGAGAGACTATGGCATAAAGATGAGGAGCATGAGGTGGAGGATGGATAAAAATAACTGTTAGAATGATCCAAGTATGGAATGTACTAGATTTAAATTTTTATCAATTTTAATTATAAAATGAGGTAGATTTGAAAAACTAAGTACCAACGTAAATATGTGTAGCAAAATTTACCCTATAAAATTTTAGGGTAGAGTAGGAATTACATCGGTCAATGGGTAGGGGGAAAAGAGAGTCATTAATGCTTAAGGCATTAATGAAAAATGGGTGGAAATTAGCACAATAATTGAACCAAACCAATCAAGTCATCATATTTAAAAATTAATAGGTTAAGAGGGTGGTCGATTGTGTACTAATAGGTGGATCTAGTTTGCCATTAGCTGGTCAATTGTGTATAGATGAGTTGATTTAGTTCAATGATTTATAGTAGGCCAATCATATACATCCTATTCGATGTAGTGATGTATGTGGTCGATGTAGATTTGAGGGTTGACTAATTTTATATAAAATGGCTAATGTAATGGGATTACTTGACCAACTATGTATTGAGTGCTCAATATAGTTAAGTTAGCTGGTCGACTTTGTATAAAATGACTGTTATAGTTTGAAGTTAAAAGTTGCCAACATAGTTAGATACGTGGATGACTTAGTATAAAAGTTTATTTTTGGCTGACATTTTTAGTTATGTGGCTGATGTAGTATAAAATGTGGAGAAAATATCAAAATAGGTTGATGAAGTAGTTAATTTTGAGTAAATGCATGTATTGTTAATTTTTATAATGTAATTTGATGATTATCTGATATCAAGGACTAATACGTTCTTTGTTGCTTGATATTTTATAGAGGCAATATAGACTATGGCATTTAATAGATGTAATGTGGTTACCAAAATTGTTAGAGAGATTGACAACCAATGATCATGTACACTTGACATTGTTCGGCTTTAGAAGGATCATGTAGATTCATCTATCCCATTGAGTGTTGACTTAGTCATCATGTTCTTAGGGACATGGGAGTGACTAATCAACACTTTCAGGTGGGTGGTGGATGGGGATACCATTAAGGTGGGTATTACCCTATAGGTTATCCATGCAATCTTAGGACTTTATATTGTAGGTACTCCTATGATTTTTGATACCCCTAATGTATATCCTAAGAGATGAGCCCTATCCCTATGGGTGACCGGTTCAAAGAGGTATTTTGAAGGATTATGAGTGTATCTATTTAATGTTTATGTATCGACCATTCTAGATATCCAGAAGATTATTATTGACCTTGTGATAGCTCATATGATCTATCACAAGTCAGATGGGAAGGTGCCATTATACATGGCCATCATGTATCATTCTATATTAGAGCAAGGTACTATGTATAACCTGGGGTGAGATATTTGGGTGCAGTTAGTACATGATATGTATAACATTTTATCACATGGGTAGATGACTATGGGCCTTGTGATTTTACTTAGTAGATAGATTTATGAGATATTTCTTATGTATCTGCGATCTAGGTTACCTCATGTTATAGATGATGATTTATCTCATGTTTTGAGATGGCAATAGGACCTTGCGTTATGGGTTGTACGTGATATTTGAACACTATAGACTGTCATATGAGGAGATATTGTTTGGAAACCATATGCAAGTATTGAAGCTAGTTGGCCTTCTTAACTAACTATTTCTCATGCATTGGCCAATGTTCATATTATTGAACATTATATGTGGTGGGTGGAGCCACATCCTATTTCCTATTTACTTGGTCAACTAAGGTTGCCTCCTCTAGTGGTACCTATAATAGTTCCTAGATATTAGGCACAATATACGAGGGAATATAGGGGTAGTGAAGGTGTAGGAATGTATTTGGATGTGCTTGTCATTTGGCCATCATGAACTAGACTTTGGGTGAGGCAATGATTATGAAAATAGAGAGAGGGTAGAGTGGTTGAGGAGGAGGTAGCAGTGGCAAAGGAGGTAGAGATGTTAGTGGAAGAGTATGTGGGTATGGTTATTATTTCACTATAATAGGCTTTATAGTTACCACCATGGGCACCATGATGATGCAAACATTGACAAGTGTAGATGTTGGTGAAGAAGGAATCGCAAAGAGAGGTAGTTGAGCATGGATATCTTATGGCACAACCTATATAGAGCTGGTCTATATAGTGGTGGATTCATAGTGGACCATGGCGTGCTCATATTCTCCAGCCTAATTTTTTAGCACCATAAAGACATGCTCTAGTAGAGGTACTTGGCAGATGTGTCGATGGAAAGACTGTTGTTGGTAAGTGTTTTGTTTTTTTTATGTAGTTGGTTTTGATTATGTTGATATTTTAGATATATATTTGTTTTCTTAGATTATTTTGAGATATTGTGTGTGTGTGTGTGTGTGTGTGTGTGTGTGTGTGTGTGTGTGTGTGTGTGTGTGTGTGTGTGTGTGTGTGTGTGTGTGTGTGTGTGTGTGTGTGTGTGTGTGATATATAATGTACATTTGGTTTTGTGTTTTTTAGATACTTTAGAGGAGTTCAAATTATCTAAAGTAGTGCAGGTAGTATACCATGATATTTTAGATGATGTGTTACTAATTCATGATAATACCAATATTATTGATATTAGTTTAACGTCTACCCTAGATTATGATAGTTTTTTTTAATTAGTCGGTGAGTAAGCATGAGAGTTTGTAGAGATGAGGAGATATAACATGGTTACCACTAGGAGTGGGTGATGGATAAATCCATGCTTGAAAGATAGTGGACGAGGAATGGGGCACTCATATGACTACCTATAGAGAGTTGGGATGTGTACAATACAAGGTGGCCAATCTAAATGGATATCTAGATGGCCTACATTCATGGATAGAGTCACTACAATGCACCATTTAGAGGGGATAGTCTCAGGCATCAATGGGTAGTGTTGCTCATCCACCAAATAAGAAGGGCAGACCACACCCATAGTGTTTTTAATGTATTGTGATCATAGCCTATTTTTATATTGTATGAAACATTTGATATAGTGATATATATAGATCTATACTTGTTATGACTCATGGATGTTATAGATTGTATTTATTTTCTTTTTAACACATGTTTAATTTCTTATATATGCTTATGAGAAAATGTATGATGTATGTTTGATTAATTTATAGAAAATTTATGATGTATGATGTGTGTTTCATGTGCATATCTAAAGGGGGATGTGGGAGCATTAGGATTTTTCTTTCCCCATTTAGTAGGTTGAGGTTGGTTTTGGAAATGCATTAATTGGTTTTGCATTTACATCATTTGGTTGAAACTATTAGTTTAAAAATTATCCATTTGATTTCAAGTTTGCAATTACCATTGATTAGTGTTAATGGTGATTCGACTAGTGGAAGCAACACGAGATGCATTAGCATTATTTGAGGTAGTAATATTTTGAGAGACACTATTAGTTTGAGATGCACTAGTAGTTTTATGAAATTGACCATTAATGTGGGCATTTTGAGTAAACCCACCTGAAGTCACACCTATCATGTTTTTAGAAATGGTTGGCATGGAGGATGAAGAAAGAATTGAGGATGATTCCATGCTAATATAATGAGGTACAAGAGAGGAGAAGGATGTGATAGAATTCATATGATGACTTGCCCAAAATCTTGTATAAATGTTAGGTGAAGGTGTTTCGGGTTCTCCAATACGAGGTCCCATCATGATGTTGTAAATAACTGCGGGATCCTTAGCCCAATATTAGGGTGTTTCATTTATGAAGAGGATAATTTAAATTGTATACTCAAGGTCACTTTCATCCTCTAACATTTGTAAGAATGAAGGATTAAGTGTAGTAGAATAGGGAGAAGTCCTATAGTTGGTAGTTCTAGTAGTAACATGGATATTTCTAAGATCTAGATTATCTACCACATGATATGGTAAATATGTGTTAGATTAATTATGAGGACTAGTAAATCTCATCATGTTAGTTTTATTTTTATTTATAGATTGATCAAATAAATGTTGCCTGATTTATACACTTACTAGGGAAACGAAGATCTAGAAGCTAAAAATGAATGAGATCAAGCTGGTTGATTTAATTAGACTAACATGATGAAATAAAAATATAGAATCAAACTAATTCAAGTTAGTTGATCTAGTTTAAAAAGTGAGATAATATAAAAATTTGGAAACAGACTAGATCAAACTAATCAATCTAGTCCATTGAGTTAAAAAAGTAAGAAAATAGAATAATTTATAAATAAACTAGGCCAAGCTGGTTAATCAAGTTGGAAAAGTAGGAAAATAGAATCTCTATAAATAGACTGGGTTGAGCTATTTGATCTAATTATGTATTCTTAAAAAAATTTAATGGTCTGATTTTAGATGATTGAGTTCTAAATGTCAAAAAGAAAGTTAAACACACAGGCAACTAAGTCGACCTAGTCGAGCTAGTTGAAACACACAACATAGAACTTGTATCAATATTGGATAATCTAGTCTACAATATAACATAGAATGATGAAAAACAAGTATAAAAAATATACTTTATATGTTAATTAATTATTCAAAAATAAGATCAAGAAGTTGTACTAAAGGTTGTGATTGATAGTGTAGGCTTCCAAAGATACTTGTACTTTAGATAGTGTTGGCTCAATATTTCAGAGTGATAACTATGGAGGAAGTGACATTACCATAGACCATTAACCCAATTTAAAGGGCAAGATGGAATTAATTTCTCGATGCTAATCACTAACCGATACACTACATAATCAAATAGATGGTTGGATTCATAAAACTTAATATACAAAAAAATCTTAGGTGTTTCTGAAACAATGTGAGGTATATGGAAACTAAAGACCATGTTTGAATCTATACTATGGCTATGAGTATTGGGGAAAACCCCTCACACCATGATATATATAAATAATAAACTAGGATTATAAAAAGAAAATCATGTAGCCCTTCAAGACAATAGCTAAGTAGTTTTAAAATGTCGGTACATAGTTTCTAAGAAAAGGTAAATAAAATGAAAAATAAATGTGAAAATCAACATTTATAAAGCTAAGTTGAAGTTTTGGAAAGAAATTAAACAAGCAACCAAATGAAAATTAAAGTGATTGTAATCACTATAAATTATAGGTTAATTCCCTTCATTTAAGCTTGAAAGTGAAACACACAAAACAAGATCAAGTATGTTGATCAAGTTAGACAAATAGGAAAGAATGAAATCGAGTTGATAGACTTAGTCTATTACAAAAATAGGTCAGAATAAATAAATTCAAGTAGGTTAACTTAATTTTTTTTGTAAAAAATAAGCACAAAACTAGATCAAGTTGACTATGTAGGTATAGTTTTATAGAACTAAAAAATTGATAAAAATAGTATAAAAATTAAATTTTAAATACAAGGTGGGAAAATAAAATTTGATTAAAATTTTATAAAGTAAAAAAAATGGATATTTTAGAGTGAACCTGGTAGATAGAACAAGATAGATCATGGTCGATGTAGTAGTTTTTCTTGAAGATATTGAATTATTGTTTAACTAGGTCATCCAAGCGAGTTTGTGATCATATAAAGGATAAAATAGTATTATTAAATAGAATTGATTAAATTGATATAGTATAACTAAAATTGATACACAAAGGAAAATAAAGCTAAATCAATCAGATCGATTGAATTAGCTAAAACTAAAATACAAAAAAGAATAGATCAAATTAGTTGATTCAATTAGGGATAAAAGGCAAAAAATTATTATATCAATCAATTTGATCTAGTTTATTAAGTCTAAAGAACCCTATGCACACAAAAAAAAAATGCGTCGATAGGCTCAATTAAGTTGAAAATCCTACACACAGTAAACTAAACTAGGTTGATAGGTTTGATGAAGTTAAAAACTAGTACACAAAAAGAAAAACTAGGTCGACAGGTTTGACAAAGTTGGAAATCCTATGCATAGGTCAATAGGCTTAACAAAGTGTAAAATCCTATGCACATAATATGAAACTAGATAGATAGGCTTGATCTATTTGAATGTAAATGAAAATAAAAAATTATAAGGGTTAGATTCATGTTGGGTTCACCAGAATGTATGCAAATAAAATAAGATAGATCTACAACTTATCCTACTCAGTAATATCCAAGCTCAAAGAAGGTAATCAACTAACAATCCACTAGCAATACTTTGTTATATTGGGGCCATGACCAGTTATGGATCCATGAAACCTAACTAAGGGACATATTAATACATAATACCAAAAGAAAGGTTTCTAAGGGCTCTAGTCAAATGACATTGTGTAATAACCCTAGCTAGGTCTTATTATGTAATGAAAAAATTTATTTAATCTAATAAATGAACATACAATATAATCTATTAAATGAACATACAAGTTAATATAGTGCTCACCAAAGCTTGTGGCCAAAAGTGGGGAATATAATAAACATATAACAAGTAAAGATAATTCTATTCAAGATAATATATAAGTAATCTAAGTAAGGAAAGATACAATTCAATCTATTAGTTGTGAAATATCTATTTATCAAAATGAAGTGCTAGGAAAACTTATCTTAATAGAGAGAACCTATCATGCCTCAATATCTCCCTTAGCCGATGGTGCTTTGCAAGAGGTTATTGTGTTTTTAAAGATCAAAAGGATATATTAGCTCTAAGCTATAAGAGAACATACTGGGAAACATACTCTTGTCTAGGATTAATGGAAATAGTGGCTATATTATTGCCCATAATACATCCTATAACTTTGTTATAGTCATGTGCAATGACATGATAGTCCCCTTGGTTAGATTGGTCATTATGACCTTGGTTCTAACCATTATGTGTTTATTTTTTTCATTGTTATTGCTTTATTTTTTGTTGTTGTTGTTGTTGTAGTGGTGGCCTTTGTTATCATTGATTTTGAATGTTAGCATTGTGTTACGGAAAAGGGTTATAATAAATACCTAGGTTCTGATTAGAATTAGAAGGCCTATTATCTAAATCTATTTCTCTAGTTTCAAACAAATTCTCAATAAGGTGCCTTAATTTTACAAACTGGCATGTGGAATGCCCTTTGACTCGATGATATTCATAAAAATCATGCTCTTTATACCACTCAAAGAAGGGACCGCCCTCAAGGAAAGGCTTTGGAATGGACCAACTATTCACATTAGCAACAACTAGTTTCTAGAACATTGATTCAATTGGTTTTCCAAGGCCACTAAAAAATATATTTACCAATGGTCTTCTTATTGGAGGATGTTTTTGTAAAGGAGGAGGTAGGAGTGATTGCATAAGTGGAATTGGTTGAATAGACAATGTTTTCACCATTTGTACATGGCATGATTCGGTAAATCCATTACCAAATACATCTTTGTTGTAGTTATATAATTTAAGATTCTCATAAGTATTAACTTAGGATGACATAAGAAATTATGTCTAAATTGGGTTTTGGATTTGATTTTGGCCTTGATTATGGAATTAGTTTTGGTTCTGGTTAGGAGTGTACAATTTGATTATCCCTTTATTGATAAGGGATTTTTTGATTTGTAGGCCTTTATCGATAATTTATTCAAACATACGGGCACACTGAATCTCCAGGTGATAAGATATATCACTTTACAAATTATAGGTAAATACCATTGCCAAATTTTTGTCTGGTAAAATATGTGTGAAATAGATAGCAAGTGCCCTCCATCATTATAAGTAGCTTGAGAAACTCTCACCACTCCTCTATTGAGCTTGGCCCAAATCAACCATGGTAATATTGTGTTTAAAATTATAGAAAAGTGTTGCACATAATTCTTTGATAGGTCATCAAAATTAGGCACAAAATTCTTTGGAAGTTGGATAAGCCACTCCAAGGCCTACCTAGCTAGACTATGAGGAAAAAGGGGAAGCAAATATATATCATTGAAGGCCACTGGCTGGCAAGTAACATAAAATTATATTAGATGTTCTTTTGGGTCACCTTTGCCTTTGTATTTTTTAAACTTTGGTGGCTCAAAAACCAAAATAAATGGTACCTAAAGGTAATCCATGTTGAATGGGTATGAACATATTTCATCTAACTTGAATTTAATCCTTGCTTTCCTCTTTGAAGATCTGAAATTGCATCCTTCATGTGTTAAAATTTTGGGATAGGGGTGTAAGATGAGAAGGGAAAGATGGTTATGGTTGGGTAGTCCAAGGTGGATTACCTTGACCAAAGTATAATGGAGGAATTGAAGACTATGGAATGTTCATTTGGTTTGTCACCTAACTAGAAATATGTACCTATTGGTTAGGGTTATATTGTTGGTATGGCATGTGTTGTTGGTAAACATTCAAGTTGGGGTTTTCAGTGTGACTTTGACTTGGAAGGAACTATGGCTTGAATAGAGGTGTTTGGTTTTGAGTAATAAATTGCATGTGGTGGGTTTGGAATGGAACTTGTTGATGGCTAGTTGAACCCTACTCTATGAAAGGCATATGTTTTTGGATAAACACTTATTTGAATAAATTATTGTGTGTTAGGCACATGTTGTATGTAAGGCATGTGTTTGGTGTGAGGTAAATGTTGCCTAGTAGGTATTTATTTTATGTTAAGCACTTGTTGTTGGCTGAAAACCTATTCCCTATTGGGTAATTTTTGTATGTTAGGCACTTGTTTTTGGTTGGCCTCAAGACATTATTGACTAATAAGAATATGTTGATTAAATAATGTTTGAGGTGGATGATTTACAACTTGCTATGGTGGAATGTTGGTCAACACCTGTTGAGGTGGAATGTTTGTCAATACCTATTGGGGTGGAGTGTTGCTTACCACCTACTATGGTAGGGTATTAGTTATCACCTGTTGAGGTGGGACATTGGTTACCACCTACTGTGGTGGGGTATTTGATGACAATTGATTGCTTACACACTATATATTTGAGGAAGCAGATGGTGGTGGAGGGATAGTTACATGCTGCAATTGTGAGCTAGATGTACCTACCCCAATTATTGTGATCCAGTTGATGTATTTGAAGGAGGTATATGTTGTGAACTATTTGGAGGGATGTTCCTTTATATAATGGACTTAAGTTGGTGTGGATTGGGGAACACTTATGTGTTATCTACCATGTTTTGAAAAAGGTCTTCTAAAGAAGCCACTAATTCTTCTTCCATTATAGGAACATTAAACATGTCTTCAACTAGCATGGTTTGAGTGAATGGATCTGCATTTGTATTGGAAGAACCTAAAAAACTAGTTTTTAACCCAATTGATGGAGCTAACTCTATAAGTGGTATATTTGGAATGGTCATGGCATTAAATTTTTATCTAGATCAAGGTAAGTTTGATATGCCCATTGTACTTGCACTAATTAATTAGCATTTTGACCTTTTCCTTTAGCAAATGTGACAAGTTTTTGGTTAATAATTAGCACAAGGGCTTGAGTTTAACTAGAGGAGGCTCAATCAAAAATTTAGATAAGAGGTGCATGACTAGGTGCTCTAATCAAACAAGGTAGGCTTTCTTGTGGGAAATCTGATGGGAATTTTGCCCCTAGCATTTTAAACTTTTCCTTTAGCAAACATGATAAGTTTTTGGTTAGGAATCGGCATTAGGGCTTGATTTTGACTAGGGGAGGCTTGATAAAAAATTAAATAAGAGATGCATGACTAGGTGCTCTAATCAAACAAGGTACACTTTCCATTGGGAAATATGATGGGAATTTGGACCCTAATTCAATTTATTTAAAAAGAATCTCATAATTTTGCTCTAAAATATGGCAATCAAATAGATATGGATCATAACTAGCACTAGATGGTTTGGTCACAAACTATGGTTGTTATTGTTAGACCATTTATGTAGTAGGTAGTACATTGGTAAGGTGATGTGTAAATGGGTCTTGTTCTTACCCTGGATAGGGGGTATTATGTGAATTGGCCTTACCCCTGCCCTGAGTTAAGGAATGAATACATGGGATATGTATCTATATCATATGCTACATTATCACCATAGGGCTCATAATCAAAAAGGTCACTTGTGATGATGTCCTCATAATAAGGATTATACATACTTTCACTACACATATACCGAGGTATGGTTAAATCAACATTATTTATCTTGGGAAAGGTTTGTATAATGCTTCAAACTTTTGGAACTTAGTTTTAAAAGGATATTTTCTTAAAAACAAAAAATTGAGAATCGGTCTAAATTAATAGGAAAACACTCTTGGCCCTTTGGAAGAAAATGGACTCAAAAAGAAATGTTGGCCAATTTTTGGCCCATATATGAAGATTTTGCATGATTGATGAAGTAGTGGATCAAAGTATTCGAAAAGGGTCTAAGATTGCAAAATACAAAGACCATGTAGGTTCTTATGTGTTTTAAACATTCAAAGCATAGACCAAATTGACATAAATCTTAAGAATCCATCAGGGTCTTGAAGGGATGATCAAAAGATAAATTTGGGCATGTTTAAGAACCAGACCACAACCAAGATGTCACATGGAAACCATAATGAATAAAATTGCTTAGGTATTTTATAAATGAGCTCAGAAAGTATCACACAACCATTGAATCATGCAAAATCAAAGTTCTTCATGCCAAGAACATATCATGCAAGTTTCATGTCTACATGAGTCTACTATATCAAGATCTAAGCCTTCCAAGTTCATCTTGTTGAGTCTAAAGGGCTAGGCCATATTGCATGTTACACATGAACAAATGAACCAACTCATTTGTGCATTTTTTATCTTCACTTAGAAAGCATCATCGACCAAGATATTACAATACCATGTATATCTTCATGCCAGGAACATGCACTAAAATTTTCAAGTCTGCATGAGATTTCTATCCCAAGTTATGAAGCTTCAAAATTGAACTAGTAGATTAAGACATCCACACCAACATTAAAATAAAAATCGAGCAAAACAAACCCTTTTGAGATTAAATTTGATGGTTGAGAGAACATCAATGAAGGTCACATGAATGTCATTTGATGGGAGTGTGAACATCAATTTTGAGATCGTAAAGTAGCTATTGGATTTTAAATAGTGGGTCCTAGTAGATCTAATGGTACACATTATATTGCACATTTTGATCTAACAATGCATAAGCAAGTCAACTTGTCAAAGGATATTCATGGTAGGAAATCGAGGGCTTGTATTCAATCATGTAGCTTGATCATATGGTATGCAGGAGGTCAAAAGGGTAAATATCTGATAGTGGGATCTATGAGGCCAATGAGATCAAAGATAGTTTGGAGCATGTTGATTGGCATGAGCAATATTTGATGGGCAAGGTTGAAACAAAGAATCCATTTTTGATAGAAACAAATAGGTCTTGTAGGATCATCTTATCACCATTAAATCTTGATCCAATGCCATTAAATGGACACAATGATGTAGCTAAAGTGATAAAGAACATAAAAGACCACCATTATGGCTAAATACGGACCTCTAGTTCAAAAAATTATATCAGGCAGGGTTATTCCTACAATTGTATTCACCATTTTTAAGAAGGATCTTGTGTATACAATGAACTATTGGTTCCTATAGAGATAAAATGGGTCAATTTGCACCTATTATAATATAAAAAAGGGCTATACAATTTATAGGTCCATATTAATATGGCAACTATAGGAAAACCAATAACCTTAGATTGGTTTTTCATCTATAGATAGACCCATTATCCAAACATGAAGATAGAGAAAATATGTGGTTAATGAAAAGGGTCTCATCTATCCACGTGTGTCTATTATTGACAAAATAGGTGCTTTACCACTCAAGGTATGGCATGACTATTAGTTTTAGGATTCGAGGATTTGATCCTCATAATAACATCAAGTAGACTTAGGGTCCCAAGGTGGTGAACTGATAGTTAGAGAAACATTTAAGGGCATTGATTCCAATAAAAAACTTGGTCACTATGCATAACAAGCCCTTATCTCTTAGTGGGATCTCTCAGCTATGAGAGGACCTTGAAGGTTATTGGAGCAAGAAAGGGTTAGTTCATTGAAGAAGGCACAAATACAGAAAGCAATTAATGAATTTCCATTGCATGACTAGGACCCTTTCTCAAATTTCCAATGCAAGTTCCCATCTCTCTTTCTTCCTTTCTGCTATTTATAAAGGCTTTAGAGCCAAAAAGTGGATTCTCTCTGTATTTTATCTACTCCTTTTGTGCATGAGCAAACTCTGCCAAGATGGAGCTTGTAATCTCTTGAGATGAATACAAGACTATTCTTTAAATTTCATTATTCTAGTATAGTGTGTACATGTTAGATTTGCATATGTGGTAGAATTCTATCCCTTATCAAGTCATGATCTCACCTAGTTACTATTTCATCTTGTTATGCAAGTCATGTTTAGTGTTCTACATCTCCTGATTAGATCTCGCATGTGGATACTGTGATCGTTTAGTGTCTTGCATTAGACCTCTCCATCATTTCCCTTAGCTTTTGACCATTTGGTAAACTTCTTCATGAAATACTAATGTATGATAGATGTTTGGAATCCTAGATCTAGCCTTGTGATTTTTTCATTGTGTTTTAAGATTCAAGCAGAGTGGATCAGCCATAATTTAGGTGCATCACCATCTTTAGCTTAAGTTTTCATTTCATGTTATCTCTCTCTTGTTAGGTTGTGGAGCTAAAAGCTTCACTGATGCAGACACGGAGGAGGTTGCAGGAGAGTTGCTGAGTGTCAGAGACACCGACGTCGACAGGATAGGGCAGGAAGGCAACCGACGTCGGTCAGAGATTGGCCGGCGTCGGCGACCCCTAGGCGGACAGGGACCGGCATCGGTCACCTGTGTGGTTCAATTGCGAGTTAATTACGGGCAGTTGGTTGACGAACCAAGAGTTTGCATGCTTAGCGCTAATTATAGACTAAGAGCTGTGGATCTAATTATTGTACTGAGTGTCTAATTATTGTTTGGATGAGTTCTATATATTAGACTCATGGTTGTATTGTAAATTAGTGCTAGGGAGTAAGAGAGCATAATTATAAGCTCCTTCTATGTGTGAGGTAGAGCAATGGTGCGTTCCTCCTAGTGCCACAGTACCAGGTGTGTTGGTGTTGGATTGGAGAGCCAGCTGGGTTCTTCAGGAGTGTAGGATCTTGGTCACAGGTGCATGGCCTATATAAGAGATCTACATGGTAAGTAAGATCGTTGATCTGCAGATGTATGTGTGTGCAAGGTCAAGGTTCACAGGTGAGCAGAACTGTGTTTGATTTGCAGGTGTGCAAGATCATATAGACATCAACACAACAGGGAGCAGTATCAGGCAGGATCTACTTGGAGTACAGGTGTGTACTCGGATAGAGCAAGAGAGGAAGGCAAGGGAGTTCCTTCCATAAGTATGGTCTGTTGAATTACAGGTTGTTGCAGATTCATGGGAGATCTACTTGAAGTACCTTGATTACTTGTTGAGTACGTAGAGTACTTGTGGAGTGCGTGGAGCACTTGTGGTGTGCGTGGAGCACAGGAGGTGAACACCAACTCTGTATTTGAGTTGGGTGTTGGGACCTGAGAGGGAGAGCTTTGGGGAGAAGAATTACTGTTCACTTGAGGTGTGGCGAGCCTCTGAAGAGGTGGTGGAGAAGAAGTGGCATCTTCTTTATTGTATTTTTTTCTGTATAAAGTGTTAATACAAGTTGTGTATTGTCTCTCATATCTGTGTTATTCTGAATTCTAGTTACTTGGTGAATCTGGTTTATTTCCGTATATTAAGTTGCTTGGTTTAGTAATCAATTGTGTGCTTCCGTTTATATATCCCAACAAGTGGTATCAGAGCTAAGGTTGCAGGAAGCAAGTTTTGTGTTTGGTTACAGGGCACTCTCAGGGGTTTCTGATCGAGTGGGAGTAGAGCAACAGCAGATCAAAGTAAGCTAAGGATGGAGGAGTTGAAAAGCACAGATGGTTACTTAAGGTCCCATGGAAAGAAAGAGCAAGTAAAAGAAGATTGTTGGTTGGTAGCAGATCAGCATGAAGAAACTGAAGATATAGATGTAGCAGGTGTTATTGCACAGGATGTGTTTGCAGGTTTCTTGGATAAAGTTGAATCTTGGATAAAAGATTCGGTTGCCTCTTTCCATGCAGCCCCAGGTAGAGGAGCTGGTGAGCCTTGCCAAAGAATTGGCAAAGGGGAAGTGAAGCTGAAATTGCAGGCAGCCAACACACAGGTGTTGATGAAGGTCATGCAGGTCCCAGGTCTGGAGATATGGCTAATTTCTTCAGAAAGATTGGGTGATGAGAGATGCACAAGAACTCTCACAATGGTAGCACTTGAATTAGCTGGTGGTAAGAAAACAGGTATACTTTATCTACTTGTTTATATTACTGATTCTTCTTCTGTTGCGGAGACGTGGCTTCATAGGCTTGGTCACATGAGCAAGAAGGAGATGCATGTTCTTAAGCGGAAGACGGATATATTTGACAGGCTTAAGAACTGGAAAGCCTTGGTGTTCTTGGAGGAGATGGCGGACAGAGTTCAGTGGATGAGGTTGGATACATCTGAGCAGGGCAGTTTGGACATGGAGATTGATTCAAAGGAGCTCGCGGGTAAAAAGTCATCACTCACAGGCGAACACAGACACCGATGTCGGTCAGGAGGAACCGGCGTCGAACAGATAGGTGCCGATGTCGGTCATGTGCAGATCGAAGCCGGCAGTGTCGGGCAGAGTAAGACCGACGTCGGTCAGGGGACCGACGTCGGTAGTAGGTAAGACCAATGTCGGTCAGTAGGACCGACGTCAGTAGCAGGGACACCAGCGGTTGTAGGTTGGTAGTCAGGTACAGGCACATGGGAACTAACGTCGGTCAGATGCAGACTATGGGGTGGCCGAGGTTGGTCACTGTAACGAATTTTGGGTGGACAGCATGTTGTCAAGGAGTCTCAAACACCCATACAGAGGACTGAAGGTGTAAGTAGGCCCTCAAATTCGTGTTCCTCTTCTTTATACTTGTTGCTGATTGTAAAGCAGGAAGGATCCAGGAAACAGGTGGGAGCATGGCAGGTATATGATGCAGAACCAGACGGGAGTTTTGGTAGGTTTGCCAGCTGGATGAAAGCACAGAGACGAATGGATGCCTTAGTAGAAGAATAGAGAGAACGAATATGTGAGACGGAAGACCAGGTTATATGGTCTTGAGGAGCTGCAGGACAGTGGTACAGGTTTTGACAGGGGGATGACAGAGCATGACTCTAGTCAATGTCAGGGTTATTACTGTGGTTTGACTTACCAGGTGGATGATGAGTCGCGACATCATTCTGTTGCTGTATGTGGATGGTTTGATTTGCTAGCAGGGTTAGTACATACAGGGTTTTGCTGAGCTAAGGGTAAGATTAGTTCAGTGGCATGTCAGGAGGAGTTTGGAGCAGCGGAATTCTTTGACATGAGAGACATGGAGATCACAGGTAGATTTTGTCTCCAGTGGGAGCTGATGTGAATCAGGTGTTGGCGAGGTTCAGGATGGAGAGTCGGAGCACACTAAGGGCTGGACAGGTATAGTGTTCGAAATCACATGAGGTCTGGTATAGACCTGAGTATTCCCATGCAGAGGGAGCTGTCAGAGTTAGGAGCCAATTCGGGGAAGTGAGTTCTCAGGGAGTTGAGAGGGACCAGCAGCAGGTATACATGCAGGGTCAGGACTTCACTACATGTGTTTGTAGGTTCGGATGTGGCAGGGTACTCGGATGACAGGAGGTACACCACGAGATGTGTGGTGGGATGTCTTCAGGATTGAGCTTGAAGAGGGATACAAACCAGGAAATAGATTAGATGGGATACAGGTACAGGTACAGTGCAGTTGTTTATCTCCAAGTGGGAGATTGTTAGGTTGTGGAGCTAAAAGCTTCACTGATGCAGACACGGAGGAGGTTGCAGGAGAGTTGCTGAGTGTCAGAGACACCAGCGTCGGTCAGGCCAACCGACGTCGGCAGGATAGGGCAGGAAGGCAACCAATGTCGATCAGAGATCGACCGGCGTCGGCGACCCCCAAGCAGACAAGGACCGGTGTCGGTCACCTGTGTGGTTCAACTACGAGTTAATTACGGGCAGTTGGTTGACGCACCAAGAGTTTGCATGCTTAGTGCTAATTATAGACTAAGAGCTACGGATCTAATTATTGTACTGAGTGTCTAATTATTGTTTGGATGAGTTCTATATATTAGACTCATGGTTGTATTGTAAATTAGTGCTAGGGAGTAAGAGAGCATAATTATAAGCTCCTTCTGTGTGTGAGGTAGAGCAATGGTGCATTACTCCTAGTGCCGCAGTACCAGGTGTGTTGGTGCTAGATTGGAGAGCCAGCTGGATTCTTCAGGAGTGTAGGATCTTGGTCACAGGTGCATGGCCTATATAGGAGATCTACATGGTAAGTAAGATCATTGATCTGTAGGTGTATGTGTGTGCAAGGTCAAGGTTCACAGGTGAGCAGAAGCGTGTTTGATTTGCAGGTGTGCAAGATCATATAGACAGCAACACAACATGGAGCAGTATCAGGCAGGATCTACTTGGAGTACAGGTGTGTACTCAGATAGAGCAAGAGAGGAAGGCAAGGGAGTTCCTTCCATAAGTATGGTCTATTGAATTGCAGGTTGTTGCAGATTCATGGGAGATCTACTTGAAGTACCTTGAGTACTTGTTGAGTACGTGGAGTACTTGTGGAGTGCGTGGAGCACTTGTGGTGTGCGTGGAGCACGGGAGGTGAACACCAACTCTGTATTTGAGTTGGGTGTTGGGACCTGAGAGGGAGAGCTTTGGAGAGAAAAATTACTGTTCACTTGAGGTGTGGCGAGCCTCTGAAGAGGTGGTGGAGAAGAAGTGGCATCTTCTTTATTGTATTCTTTTCTGTATAAAGTGTTAATACAAGTTGTGTATTGTCTCTCATATCTGTGTTATTCTGAATTCTAGTTACTTGGTGAATCTGGTTTATTTTCGCATATTAAGTTGCTTGGTTTAGTAATCAATTGTGTGCTTCCGTTTATATATCCCAACATCTCTTCCTTTTCCTTGCTCATTAGTAGGTTTTAGTAGTAGGAATGAGCTAAAATGATGCATCAAATGAGCTAGCCTTGTTAAAAATCCTAGAGATCTGACCCCATTATAAGATACCCACATCCTGGGGTTGGTCCCATGTTGAGCTAGATTTGGAAGTGCAACCTAAAAACTTTTGTTTCTAGCTAGGTTGAAATCTAGACCTCCAATAGTTCTGGCACACTTGTTGGGATAAGGTCCAAAAGAGAGGAAATATCTTTGTGTGTCTTTCCTCTAATCATATTTTGGGAGCAATTAGTTATCACTAATGGAAAATCCAAATCAAAGTTTTTGGTTATGAGCAAACCAGGTATGTCTCACTAGAGATCTTAGTCAATTGTTTCATCTTATTTGATATATGAGGTCAATATGAATATATATGGTAAATATTCCTACTATCCAGCTTATCAACAAACCTAATATGATCCTTATTATCCATATGAACCTTATCACTCCTACCAAGATATGTATTAACCTTATGATTAGTATGGTCATTCACACTATGGTCCTCATTGGAAAAATGGGGACCAATGTCAATCATATATACAAGAGTATTGCCCTGATCCTTCATGTGGATAGCAATCCCATCATAATACTACTCCTCATCAACCCTATCATGAGCCATCTATACCAACACTTAAGCAAACTTTAGTGATCCTTGACAAGTAAGCTCTAGAATTGTGCTCACATAAATATTATGGCCAACGTGTCCCTACTCATCAAATCCATCATGTGAGGGGGTCATGACATTAAGTTAAATAATAATGGGCACCTATTGAGAGAGAACATTAAAAAAATCTCATAAGTGAAATGATGGATGTAATTGGTTACATTCAAAGCATTGAGGACAAGCTAAAATGCCTTGAAGAATAACATGTCCAACCTCACCAATTTTATGTGCCTTAATATACACCACCTCAGCCTTATTATGTTCCATCCATTCCTCCTCAAGAGACCATTCCAAATACCCCTTTGAGTATGCTATGTTCTTCATGTGTTCCTCAGACCTTTCCTTCTTTGAATTCTATCCAAGAGAGCTATCAAAAAAAGAAGGATATTGTTGTGGAACAACCTGCTATTGAGATCCAAGAACCCCTTATGAATTCCTTCAAGGTTCCAAGTTGGAATCAAGTGGTGAAGTCATGGGGTGGGAAAAGTAAGACAAATATAGATTTGAAAGCCCAAGTTAAAGAAGGATATAAACTTATGCAAACCTCTCTCATCCCTCCTCAAGAGTCTTCTTGTGTTCCTTTTATTTATGAAGCCACTGACCACCTTAAAGAGGAGATATTCCAAGAGATTATAGAGAGGCAAATAAAAGAGTTGGAGATAAAGACAAAGAAAGAGAAGGAGAACCAAAATCAAAAGTTCAAAAGAGAACCTCTATCTTTCCCATCTTGGAACCAAATCATGCAGTCAAGCAAACCCAAAGCTACTCAACCCTTATCCCTCCCTCCTCAAGAATCTAGGTCATTTCCATCTTGGAAATCCATCTAGATTAGTATTCCAAAGAAGGAGGAGGACATGGCTATCAAAGATAAACATTTGGACCAAGGAGGTGTCACATATATTTCATCTCTCTTGGATTCATCCCAAGAATATCCTATACCACTCCTTGAAGAGGTAAGCAATGAACTCCATGTTAAACTCATAACTGATAATGATGGATTATCAAAATTAGAGGAGGAGATCATTATTGGAACACCACTTGGAAAGAGAAAGCATGCCTCAGTCTTTCATAATGTCAAAAGGGATGAGTTGTAAGAGCAAGTGCAAGTTGGATATGAGATCCAATATGAACCTATTGATCACATATCAACTTTCCAAAATCAAGATTTTTCTCAAGACCTTATGGTAGTTAATATAGATCAAGTAAAAGCTCATATTTCTTTGGAAGGTATCCATAAAGATAAATGACATAGAACCATTGTTGAGGTAGAGAGCATTCCTTAAGAATAAAAATATTGATAGCAACTATACCATGATTTCATGAGTGAGATTGGTGAACTTAAGATGGTGGACTTTGATGATGAGATAATGCAAACTGGTTGAATATTCCTCGAAGGATTCCATTAATGTTTTGGAGCTTCAAGAAGATAGTGCTACTCTGGGGATGCCCAACCAAAATGAGAAGTTTGGTCATGATGAGGGATTGGTATAAATGGTAGACATGGATGAGATTGAGATATATCTTATTGGGAAGGATCAAAATACTCATCAAACTAATCTTATCTAGTTTGATCAAAGTGAAGAACAAAAGGATAATTGTCAACTACAAATGAGGCTCTTTCAAGATCTTTAAGATCTTTGTCAAATTGAGGATCAAGTGTTTGAGAAGGTGGACAAATAATTTTCCATGGAGGACAATGACCAAGATTCGGAAGAATATGCAGAGCTCCTTGATGAGCCTGAAGAACTTGAATCAAAGGAGAAGCCCAGTCTTATTAAAGACATCATGGAAACTAAGGAGGTATGCCTTGTTGAACCACCATTGGAGGTCATAGTTGAGGAGCCATATGAAGAAGTTGAGACTATCTTGATGCATATAGCTGACCTATTTGGAGCTACTTGGTTCTAATTAAATATCATGCCAATGAAGTTAGCATACATCATAAAGAATAAGGAGGAATCAAGATCGAGGTTTAAGGATCTGCATGCCTCATTCAATCCCTCATCTCATGATGCAATAAGGTTATCATGCTTTCCTTTTAATCTAGGAGGAAAGGTACACATAGTTTTAAGTTGTATATATTAGGATAGTCTTACGCAATTCCTCTAAGTACCATTTATGGCACATTTACTTTTTGTCCCTTTGTTTTAGGTTAGTTTCCATTTCAATAAGTCCCTTGGGCACTTTATTCTATTTTTTTCCTCTTGGTCTTTATATTATCTCAAAAGAGGTTATCCAAAGGATTGGAAACTAGTATTAGAACTAGGTCAATATATTGGGCCCAAGTAGAGATTCCATGCTCAATGGAATAGACAACGCAACATGGTCTAGTTTCTCTAGCATAGACAAGCATACATCCCCTATGAATTGCCAAAGATGGCTAATTTTTGGCCCACATATGAAGCTTTTTCATGATTGATGAAGCAATGGATAAAAGGCTTAGAAAAGGGGTCTAGGATTGCAAACCATGTAGGTTCTCATGTGTTTCAAGCATTTAGAGAAGGGACCAAATTGACACAAATATTAATAATCCATTAGGGCCTTGAAGGGATGATCAAAATATAAATTTTGGAAACTTTAAGAACCAGACCATCACTAGGACATCACATGGAAACCAAAAAGGAATAGATTGGTTGCACATTCTATAAATGAGCTCAAAAAGCCTCACACAACTAGTGGATCATGTGTAATAAAATTTATTCATGCTAAGAACATATCCTATAAGTTTCATGTTTGTGTGAGTCTACTATCTCAAGATATAACCCTTCCAAGTTCAGCTTGCCAAGTCTAAAGGGCTAGGTCATCCTATATGTCACATATGAATGAATGAACCAACTCATTTGTCCCTTTTTATCTTCACTCAAAAAGCATCACTAACCAAGATATTACAATTCCATGTAGATATTCATGTCAATAACATGCTCTAAAATTTTCAAGTCCACATGAGCTTTCTGGCCTAAGTTATGAAGCTTCAAAATTAAACCAACAGAGTAAGACATCTTTGCCAACGTCAAAATAAAGATCGATAAAAAAACACTTTTGAGCTTAAATTTTATGATTACACAAAAATAATTTGACAGGAGCACAAACATCAATTTTGATCTTATGAAGTAGTCATTGGTTTTTAAACAATGGATCCCAATAGATCTGGCGATCTGCATTGCATCGCACATCTTGATCTAATGGTGCATGAACAAGTTAACTTATCAAAGGATCTTCATGGTAGGAAATCAAGGGCTCATATTCATTTGTGCAGCTTGATCTTATGGTGTGAAGGAGGTCAAAAGGGTCAAGATCTGATAGTAGGATCTGCAAGGCCAATAGGAACAAAGATAGTTTGGAGCATGTTGATTGGCCCGAGCAATATTTAGTGGGCAAGGTTGAAATAAAGAAGCCATTTTTTATGGAAGAAAATAGATCTTGTAGGATCATCCTAACACCATTAAATCTCAGTCCAATGCCATTAAAGGGACACACTAATGTATCCAAGGTGATAACGAACATAAATAACTGCCATTAAGGCTAAATACAGACCTCTAGTTCATAAAATTGCATCAGGCAGGGTTATTTCTACAACTGTGTTCACCATTTTTAAGAAGGATCTTATGTATATAACGAACTCCTGGTTCATGAAGAGATAGAATGGGTCAATTTGGACCTATTATAATACAAAAAAGGGGCTATATAGTTTATAGGTCCATATTAATATGGCAACTATAGGAAAACCAATAACCTTATATTGGTTTTTCATCTATACATGGACCCATGATATAGACATGAAGATAAAGCATATATGTGGTTAATGTAAAGGGTCCCATTTATTCATGTGGCTATATCATTGATAATGCAGGTACTTCACCACTCAAGGCATGGCATGACTGCCAATTTTAGAATTCAAGGATTTGATCCCCATAGACATGTCAAGTAGACTTAGGGTCCCAAGATGGTGAACTGATAGTTGGAGAAATAGATAAGAGAATTGATTCAGATCAAACAAACTTGGTCACTATGCATAGCAAGCCCTTGTATCCTAGTGAGATTTTTCAGCCAATGAGAAGAGCTTGAAGGTTATTAGAGCAAGAAAGGGTTAGTTCATTGAAGAAGGCACAAATGTAGAAAGTAATCAGTGGGCTACCATCACATGATTAGGACCCTTTCTCCACTCTCTAATGTAAGTTCCCATCTTTCTTTCTTCCTTTATGCTATATATAGAGGCTTTTGAGCCAAAAAATGGATCCTCTCTATATTTTATCTACTCCTTCTCTTGAGCTTGACTAAGCTCTACCAAGATGAATCTTGTAACTTGTTGAGATGAATACAAGACTATTCTTCAGATTTCATTGTTTTAGTATAGTGTGTACATGTTAGATTTACATTTATGGTGGAAGTTTCTCCCTTGTCAAGTCATGATCTCACCTAGTTACTAGTTCATCTTGTTATGCAATGTCATGTTTAGTGTTCAACATCTCATGATTAGAGCTTGCACGTGAAAAATGTGTCTGGTTAGTGTTTTGCATTAGACCTCTCCATTTCCCTCAGCTTTTGATCATTTGGTGAACCTCTTCATGAAATATTGATGTATGACAGATGTTTATAATCTTGGAACTAGCTTTGTGATTATTTCATTAGTGTTTTAAGAGTCAAGCAGAGTGGATCAACCATAATTTAGGTGCATCACCGTCTTTAGCTTAGGTTTCCCTTTTGATATTATCTATGTCTCCCTTTTCCTTGGTTATTAGTAGGTTTTAGTAGTAGGAATGAGATAAAATGATGCATTAGAGGAGCTAGCCTCGTTAAAAATCATAGAGGTCTAAACCCATTATAGGATACCCACAGCCTGGGGTCAATCCCATGTTGAGCTAGATTTGGAAGTAGAACTTGGACACTTCTAGCTAGGGTGAAATCTAGACCTACAACAAGAAACTTGAACTTGGTCTTGGAAAAGGTCTACGTCTAAACCTAGGTATAACCAAAATTGAATTTTGAAATGAAAACTTGAACTTGGTCTAGGAACATGAGATCTTAAACTAAAATGAAAACAAACTAGGTCCAAGTCTAAGAACGAAATTAAACTAGGTTTTGGTCTAGGAACATGAGATTGGTCTCAAAAAAGAACTTGGTCTAGGAAAAAAATTAAAATGACTCTTAAGTCTAAGGGTTTTATTTTTTTTAAAAATGTATACTTGGTCTAGGTGAAAATGTAAACAAGGTCAAACTCAGTGTTTGTCTAGGCAAACATCTTAAACCAAACTAAAAGCCAATCCAAGTAACACAATCTAAGAACAAAAAGGAAACCACTCAAGCCCAAGTAGCAGGCAAGACTCAAGCATAAATTAATAATCCTTAGATCAAAACTTGAAAGTGATTTTAAACTTGGTTTGAGATGCACTTGGATTTTAATAAAGGATTGTGAATTTAAACAAAGAGTGTAACAATGCCTTTCACAAACTAAAGCATGAATGGTTTTTCAGTCTTTTGCACTAAGGCAAATGGTTTTGAATAATTTGGGTAGCATAATGCTTCTTGGTGTAAATGTATATGTATCATGTGCTTTGACTTTCTATTATGTATAAAGATTTTGGACTCAACATATAAGTAAACAAGAATCACACAAGTACACACTCATATCTTAATAATTGATACAAGGTTGCATTATATCTACCAAATTCCACTGATATACCTATTCTTGAGAGGAATTAAGTGTTAATACAATAAATAAAAGTGCATGAATCTAGAGTGTTTATCCCCCCTCTATCTCTCAAGAACTTGTATGTGGAATGGAACATAGAGTACCAAATCAACTTGACATTCATAAGATAATCCATGACAACTGGGGTCTCTTAGTCTAAAACTTTTGCAATGGTTTTCTAAATGATCCACAAGTATCAAAGAATAAGTGGGTACAATAAAAAATCTATTAGTTGGATGTCAAACCATCTAACTTGTTAGGAGAGGGCCTTATCTCTTTCGTAACCACTTCATCCATTAATTTCTAAAAAAGTATGATGTCTAGAATGTACATGCACCAATTATCCATTCGACTTGTCAGGTTAACCGCCCAACCACTATCTAATAAAATGACATGCTCAATTTGTATACCCTACTAGATAAGTGGAGTGAATATGATGTTGGGAGATGGAACCCTAGGTCAACACACCCATAGATAACTTACGAGGAGGTGATGAACTCTCTTTCGCTAAGCCAAAAGAAAAGAAAATGGGAGAAAGGTGATTCTAAGTCATCCACATCTAAGAAAATGAGGGGATAACGTACATGACGTCAACTCTGGGATACAAGAAACAAGTATCTTAGTCATGTTTCGGAGTCACCCTAAGTAGGGGAGATCATACACATGAATTTTATAAACAACACTAAAAAAAAGGAAAACACAAAATAAATGCTTAGGTAAAAGAGTTTTAAGCACCAAAAATATAAATGTTGTTGAAGATCTTTGATTAAAACTTTGTAAATGAAAACTTTGAAAGTTGTTTGGTTGATTTTAAATAACTAAACAAAATATTTTAAAACTTTGAAGCAAAAAAAGTTTTTAACCCCAAACACAAGTGTGAAAATGCTTCAAAACTCAAGAAAAGGTACAAAATGGCTTTGTTAGTGTATCAAATTTCTTAATTTTGCCTTGTACCTTGTATCAAATAATTAGTGGATTCATTTGGGTTGATGAAGTTGCAAGAATTAATCAAAAAATTGATTTTTTTAAGCTCTCAAGTTTATGTCTTTTTCTATTTTAGTATTTGAATTATATCCAGTTTTGGCAAGGGAATCACAGTAAATTCCAAAATTCATAAATTTACCTAAAAAGGGGGCATTACAATGGGATTAAAGCCTTGATCTTGCTAGCTTGTTGGTAAAGTTAACATCTATATGTAATCATATGTCAATATCACATGCATGCCAATGGTGTTAGTGGAAGAGAAATAAGAAAATATTAAAGAGAAAGAAGAAAAGTTCATCCACTTGAGATAAAATAAGAAGACATGGGTGACAAAGAAAAGAGGATTTTTTCAAATGAAATCAGTTATTTACATGAAATGATTAGCCGAAGTCAAAAGGATTTGAAAAACACAATTCAAAAGACTTTGAAAGAATCCATGTCAAAGCTAGTATGAGCTATATAGGGTATTAGCTTGAATAAAAAAATCAAGGAGAAGGAAACTCCTTAGCTAATGAATGGGTCTCAATCCAACCTCCTTCTAGAACTTTTAGAGAAAAAATTATACAAAGAGAAGAGTAGATAAAATAAGAAGTAGAGATTCAAAAACCTCACATAGGTAATGCCATTTTAGCATATCACGAGGAATATGTAGAACTTAGCCATGTAGTATATGATGCATTGACTTTCAAAGAGTTATGTGATTTAATAATGAAGAACAATTCTAGGAAAGGAAGAAAAAATGAGAAGGATCAACCCTTGATCAGCCTTGTAGATATATCCAACAACGTTGGGGTAAGATTACCATTCCAACTATTATGGATTCAATAAATGTTCTTCCAAGTCTTGGTTACATAAGTTGGACATTTATCTATCACTAAATCCAATGTATAAAGAAGAGGCAATCAAATTTGTTACCCTCCACTTGGAAGGAGTGGAACATGAGTGGTGGTATCATAGTATGATCACCCAAGGGCACAAATATATTTACACATTGGAATAATTAAACAAGATATTGATAGAGAGATTTGATAAAAAAAATATTCTAGGATACACTTTAGGGAATTAGCTCAGCTTAAGCAGTGTGGAATTGTGGATAGCTATATTGAAAATTTTTAGAGATTATCAGTTATGGTTCCTAATGTGATAAAAAGGAGACTTATTGTTCTATTTGTAGGACTAACTAAACCACCTAATGTTTTGATAATATCCTTTGACCCTATATCTTTGAAAAAAGATATTAAGAGGAAAGGGGCTATATTATCTCTAATAGTGGAAACCAACTATATTATGTTATCACAATGTAATCCAAACATGAGTTAAGTATTTAGGAGATGGTGGATTGCTCTAATGAAACAAATGAAGAGAATCAAATACAAAACCTACTGCACAACTCATCAAGGAGATATATGTCCCTCATTAAATCATTGGAAATTTTGAATTATAATGTTCACTTTCTATTTAGGAAGAAAACAAGGTATCAAACACCATAAAATAATGGGGAGCTATATCCTTTACATGAATTTTATCCATATTGAAATCAAAATACTAAATTGTTTTCCTATTTATCTTGTAATTTTTATAAACTAAAATATCTTGAATTTTAAAGACTAATATATATGAATAAATAGTGGTAAAGTAAGTCATTTCTTAAAATCTTATCCAAGTTGCAACTCTGTAAAGGAGAGCCTATCACTAGATGAGGATGTTATTGCACCTTCAAATTTGCAATCAAGGGACTATATCAACTATGGGCTAAGGAACCCTGGTATAATTGAATGGGACCCAACAAAAGTACCTAATGGGATCAAGCCAAAGGTTGTTTCCTTTAGGTAAAATTGTCAAAAACTGGTTGATTTTCCAGCCCTATACTGAAAGTATACAAACAGTGTCAATTTTTTTAGCTTTCACAATCCCATCTAACAACATACATTTACGATATCCTTGAAAGTCAAAAACTAAAACCAATTCTGCAAATTTCCCACATCTATATTCATTCAACTTATTAGCTTAGTAATCAAGGGGGCATATATATATTCTCAAAGTCTTTCACAATCCCATCTAATAACATGCATTTATGATATACTTGAAAGAGAAAAACTACAACCATTCTACATTTTTCCAACATCTATATTCATTCAGCCTTATTAGCTTAATAATCAATGGAGCATATTTCTATACTTTTCTCCTTATAACTATTATACTAAGGCTATGACACTGATAGACATATTTTTAAGTCTAAATTCTGGTGAATGGTTGAATTAAATGTCTACCCTTCTGTAGATTCAAATCAAATTTCTACTTGGCTGCAAATTCAAATTTCCACCATTGTGTGCCAACTAGGCATTTAGATGCCCTCTTAATGGTGGATTTGGGGGATTCTGGTTTTAAATTCTAAAACACCCCTACAAATAGATAAACAAGGGGTTTTCAATTCCCACAACTATTCTATCTACCCCAGCTTGGTTGGCCCTTCGTACATTCTCATTTTCCCTACCACTACCGCTAGCCGCTTCACTTCCATCTACTCTACCAATGTTGTAAAGTGTGCATACATTTGTATTGACCTTGCCATTTCCACCATCACTAGGTGATTCTTTTCCATGTATATAATTCTTAATGACCTTGCCTATCCTCATAGCTATTTGCCTAATCTAGCTTGGTGATCCCTCTCATGTGCTTTGTCGATGCCACTGTGTGTTCTTCCATCTCCCTTGCTTGGCCCCATAACTACTCTACCTAACCTAACTCAACCATCCCTCCCACATGCTCTACTAGTGCCACCACATGCTTTGTTATCTTCAATGCCAGCCATGGACAGGGCCTTACTTACCCCCATAATTGCTCTACCTACCTCATTTTGACTAACCCTCCCACATGCTCTGCCAGCCACCACTAGGTCATTGATTGACTACAAAGATGCTCTACCTACCCTAGCTCAACCAACCCTCCCACATGCTCTACCAACACTACCATAGACTCTTCCATTTCTATTACTAGTCATTAGTAGGCCACTATCTACACCCATAGTTGCTCTACCTACCCCAACTCAGCCAACCCTCCCACATGCTCTACCAATGTCTCCACGTGCTCTACCAACCACAACCAGGTCACCACTTGCCTGAATAGCTATTATGCCTACCCCCACTCAGCCATCCCTCCCACATGCTCTATCAAGCCTTATAATGCCTCTACCTAGCCCTATAATTGCTCTGACTACCCTAGCTTGTCTAGCCCTCCCACGTGCTCTGTCAAGCCCTATAATGCCTTTGCCTGGCCCCATAGCTGCTCTACCTACACTATCTCAGTCGACCCTCCCATGCACTATACCAGGTCCTATAATGCCTTTGCCTACACCCAAAACTACTCTACCTACCTCTACTTGGTCAGCCCTCCCACATGCTCTACTAGGCCCTATAATGCCTCTATCTAGCCCCACATATTTTCAACCTACCCCAACTCGATCAACCCTCCCACATGCTCTACCAGGACCTATAATTCCTCTACCTATCCCCACAATTTCTCTAGCTATCCCATCTCAACCAAACCTCCCACACACTCTGTTATGACCTATAATACCTCTTCTAAGTACCAAAACTAGCAGTTGAGCCTTGGCCCCTTTGGGATATGGAGTTCCTAGCCTTTTTTGTATATTTTTAGGGTCCCATCTTCTCCAGTTCTCATTTTCATACCACTCTTATGTTCTTGTGTAAACTTCCCATGTATGTGTACTCCTCCCCATATGATGTATAATATGCCTTCAACTAAAGTAATTTTGGAATTTTTTTAGAATGAATGATTGGATTGTATACACATCTATTGGTAATCCTGTATAGTGGGAATCTTGCATTCAATAGCATTGCTTGTCTTAAGGATGTTTCAATATTCGTTTAAGAGAGTTTAGGAACTTATTTTATAGATCTCATCAATCTAATTCCTTCTCTCTTGATAGGTGCCACATAAGTAAAAACATTTTGTAAATATAAACTCATAATTATGTAAATGTTCACCATTTTTGTTCAATAAAACACCTGTGACAAGAGTGAACAAAATTACAGACCTAAGCCTATTTTATCATGAAACCTAAACACCTAAAATTTGAGATGTTCATGAAATTAAACTTAATGAAACAACTAAAATTCATTGTTAATGTTTTTAAAATCTTATTTAATACTCTTCATTTTGTGTTTCAATAATCAAATCTAATTATCTACCTCTTTTACAATTTTAGGTTGGTTATCATGAATTGATTTCTTCATTTTTCTTCGTCCCTCATTAAATCACTGAGAATTTTGAATTATAATATTCACTTGATATTTAGGAAGAAAACAAGGTAGCAAACACAATAAAATAATGGGAAGCTATATCCTTTATAGGAATTATATCCAAATTGAAATCAACAAACTAAGTTGTTATCTTATTTACCTTGTAATTTTTATAAACTAAAATATCTTGAATTTTGAAGACTAATATATATGAAGAAATAGAGGTAAAACAAGTCATTTATTAGAATCTCATCCCATATGTGACTTTGTAAAGGAAAGCCTATCACTAGATGAGGGTGTTATTGCACCTTCAAAGTTACAATCAAGGGACTATATCAACTATGGGTTAAGGAAACCCTGGTATAATTGAATGGGACCCAATAGAAGTCCCTATGAGATCAAGCCAAAGCTTGTTTCCTCAAGGTAAAAATGTAAAAAATTGGTTGATTTTCCATCCCTATATTGACAGCATATAGGCACACCTTCAAAGTTGCAATCAATGGACTATATCAACTATGGGCTAAGGAAACCCTGGTATAATTGAATGGGACCCAATATAAGTCCCTCATGGGATCAAGCCAAATCTTGTTTCCTCAAGGTAAAATTGGTTGATTTTCCAACTCTATATTGATAGTATACAGACTGCAATTTTTTTAGCTTTCACAATCCCATCTAACAACATGCATTTACGATATACTTGAAAGAGAAAAATTACAACTAATTCTACAAAGTTCCCATATCTATATTCATTCAACCTTATTAGCTTATTAATCAAGGGGCATAAATCTATTCTTAGAGTTCTTTCACAGTCCCATCTAACAACATGGATTTATGATATACTTGAAAGAGAAAAAGTACAACTAGATTATACAAATTTCCAACATCTATGTTCATTCAGCCTTATTAACTTAGTAATCAATGGGGCATATTTCTATTCTTCACTCCTAACTATTATATTAAGGTGATGCCACTAATAGACATATTTGTAATTCTAAATTTGGGTGATCGGTTGACTTGAATGTCTGCCCTTCTATAGATTTAAATCAAATTTCTACCCAATTGTAGATTCAAATTTTTGACCCTGTGTGCCAAATGGGCATTCAAATGCCCTCTTAATGGTGGATTCTATGGATTCTAGTTTCCAATTCTAAAGTAACACCACACATAAATAAGCAAAGGGTTTTCAATATCCAAAGCTGCTCTACCTACCCCAGCTTGGATGGCCCTCATATATTATCATTTACCCTATAACTACCATTGGGTGTTTCACTTCCATCTGCTCTACCAGTGTTGTAAGGTGTGTATACATTTGCATTGACTCTACGACTTCCACTACTTCTGGGTGCCTCTTTTCCATGTATGTAATTCTAATTTCCCTTGCCTATCCTAATAAATGCTCTACCTACTCTAGCTTGGCAAACCCTCCCACTCACTCTACCAATGCCACTGTGTGCTCTTATATCTCCCTTGCTTGGCCCCATTATTTCCATACCTACCCTATCTTGGCCATCCCTCCCACACACTCTACTAGTGCCACCACATGCTCTGTCATATTCAATACTAGCCATCAATAGACGCCTGCTTACCCCCATAGTATATTTGCTTACCCCAACTCAGTTAGCCCTCCCACATGCTCTGTCAGCACCATCACATGCTCTGCCAACACCATCACATGCTCTTCCAACCACCAACAAGTCACTACTTGCCTAAAAATCTCATATACCTACCCTAGCTTGGCCAACCCTCCCATGTGACCTGCCAACACTACCATATGCTCTTTTATTTATGTTTCCAATCACCATTAGGCCACTACATGCCCCTATAGTTGTTCTACCTACCCTAGCTCGACTGACCCTTGCATGTGCTCTACTAGGGCCATCACATGCTCTGCCAGCCACAACCAGGTCACCGCTTACCTGCATAGCTATTTTGCCTCCCTCATACTCTGCTAGGACCTATAATGCCTTTTCTTGGACCCATAGTTACTCTACCTACCTTAGATTGGCCAGTCGTCCCATGTGCTCTGATAGGCCCTATAATGCCTTTGTTTGGCCCCATAGTTATTATAATGCCTCTACCTGGCCCCACAAATTCTCTACCACCCCAGCTTAATCATCCCTCCCATGTGCTCTGCCAAGCCCTATAATGCCTCTGCCTAGCCCCATAACAACTCTACCTACCCTAATTTAGTCGGCCTTCCCACGTGCTCTAATATGCCTTATAATGCCTCTGCTTATCCCCACAAATTTTTTGTGTACCCCAGCTCAGTCGACCCTCCCATATGCTCTACTAAGATATATAATGCCTCTGTCTGGCCCCATAATTGCTCTGCCTACCCCAACTCAGTCGACCCTCCCATGAACTCTATCAAGCCCTATAATGCCTCTTCTAGGTGCCATAACTAGAAATTGATCCCTAGCCACTTTGGGTTGTGGAGTTCTTAGCCTTTTTTGTACACTTGCATTGCCCTGTCTTCTCCAATAAACCTCATGTTCATACCACCCTCTCTTGTGCTTGTGTATTCTTACCATGTATGTGTACTCCTTGCATGATGTACAAGATACACTCAACTAAAGTCTTTTAGATTTTTTTTTGAATGGATGACTTGATTGTATATGCATCTACTATTTATCTCTCATACTAGGCATCTTGCATTCAACAACACTGAATGTCTTAAGTCTCTTTCAAATTTCCTTAAAGAGAGTTCAATAACTTATTTTATAGAGCTTGTCAATCTAATTCATTCTCCCTTGATAGTTTCCACACGATCCAAAATGTTACATAAACATACTCTCACAATTTTGTAAATGTTTTTCATTTTTTTCAATAAAACACCTACAACAAGAGTGAACAAAATTACAGACCTAAACCTATATTATCATGAAACCTAAACACCTAAAATTTGAGATGTTCATAAAATTCAACTCAATGAAACAACTAAAATTCATCCTTAATGTTCTTAAAATCCTATTTAATACTCTTAATTTTGTGTTTCAATAATAAAATCTAATTATCTACCTTTTTTTAAATTTTAGGTTGGTGATCATGAACTGATTTCTTCATTTTTCTTTGTCCCTGCTACAAGGCAAATTCATAATGTAGAAGTGAGAAAGTTCTTGATAGTAAAAATTATTTACTTCCACTTATTTGTCTAAAATTAAGAGGAAAGGGATCATATAATAGATTATTTATACAGTAAATATGAAATAAGCTAGCTTTCAAAGCTTATTTTATACTCGTCTAGTAAATTTATTATGAACATTATATTTGTTAACTTTAAACATGGTGAATATACGAAATAGTAGTTTGTTAAATTTGTTACAAACATTGTATTTACTAACTTTAAACATGATGATATGTGCAATACTATGCATAAGTCAATTACAACAGTTTATTGTCAATAATAAAATTCTTCAAAGCTTGTTAAATGTTGGTTTCAAAGACTCAGTGAAAAAAAAAATCAAATTAATAAATAAAAAATGCATTCATGAATTCAACTAAATGAAGCATCTAATTTCTTCATTTTTCTAATGCTTCAGGCAAATTTTATGCTTATTTGTATTTGTTTGGATTATTAATGAAATTCCCTGAAAATGATCTACTCAAAAATTATAGTTTGAGAGGAAAGGGATTATTTAATAGATTCTTTGTATAGTAAACAAATAGAAATATGAAGTAAACTAGATTTAAAAGCTTATTTTATGGTCATCTAGTAAATTTGTTATGAACATTGTATTTTCTAACTTTAAACACAATGAGTATGTGCATACTGGGCTATTAAATTTGTTACGAACATTGCATTTGCTAACTTTAAACATGACAAATATGTGTAATAATGTGCACAAGTCAATTGTAGTAGTTTATTATCAATAATAAAATTATTTAAAAGCCTATTAAATGTTAAATGGTGATTTCAAAGTCTTAGTAAAAAGGAAAAATAATCTCAAATGAAAAAATAAAAAATGCATTCATGAATTCGATTGAATGAAACATCTAATTTCTTCATTTTTATTATGCTTCAGAAAAATTTTATGATTATTTTTAATTGTTTGGATTATTAATGAGATTACCTGAAAATGATCTGCTTAGAAGTTATAGTTTGAGAGGAAAGGGATTATTTAACAAATTATTTGTACAATAAACAAATAGAAACATGAAGGAAACTAGCTTTCAAAGCTAATTTTATGATCCTCTGGTAAATTTTTTATGAACATTATATTTGCTAACTTTAAACATGACAAATATGTGCAATAATGTGCAAAAGTCAATTGCAACAATTTATTATCAATGATAAAATTATTTACAACCCTATTAAATGTTAAATGCTAGTTTTAAAGTCTCAGCGAAAAAGAAAAGGAACCTCAAATGAAGAAATAAAAAAAGCATTCATGAATTCAATTGAATAAAGCATCTAATTTCTTCATTTTTATTGCACTTCAAACATATTTTATGCTTATTTGCATTTGTTTGGATGATTAATGAGATTACATGAAAATAACTTGCTCAAACATTATAGTTCGAGAGGAAAGGGATCATTTAACATATTCTTTATATAGAAAACAAATAGAAACATGAAGAAAAATAGATTTCAAAACTTATTTTATGCTCATTTGGTAAATTTGTTATGAACATTGAATTTTCTAATTTTAAACATGATGAATATGTGCAATATTGTGCACAAGTCAATTGCAACAATTTATTATCAATAATAAAATTATTCAAAAGCCTATTAAATGTTAATTGCTAGTTTCAAAGTCTCAATGAAAATGAAAAATAATCTCAAATGAAGAAATAAAAAATGAGTGAACAAAATTAAAAACCTAAACCTATTTTATTATTCATGAATTCAACTAAATAAAGCATCTAATTTATTCATTTTTATTAAGTTTTGGGCAGATTTTATTTAGGCTTATTAACAGTGTTTAGAATACACAAGTGAGAAAATTCTTGGTGGCAAAATTTTTTTTTTTACACTTATTTTCCCCTATTTAACCAATGAGATTCCCTGAAAATGACATGGTCATAAATTATAGAGTTTGAAAGGAACATACAATTACCAGTAATGATGCAATAATGGGAAATTATAGTTTGAGAGGAAAGGGATCTCAAGTGAAGAAATAAAAATGGGGTCACTGAAGTTTCATGGGGGTTTTGATAATCTTACTATATTTCACCTTACATTATCTCATAAGGTACCCAACCACTTACTCACACCGTAATCTTAACTCCTATATTGGTACAATGACTAGTACATAGGTATCATACATTCACTTATGGTATCCATTCACTCACATATCCTAGTAATATATAAAAAATGAGAAATATTTCTATATGTAAATTCAAAACAATGTAAAGGAATTTTAAGGTGTAGGCAAACTTGGAAATTAAAGTAAATAAAGAGTTAAAAACTTAGTTATTTTACTAAGGATAGCTCATAAAACCCCATAATCACTTCTAAAACATAGCAAACACAAGGAGTACAGACATCAAATGGATAGGAAAGGGGAGATAAAATTTTGAGTTTACTTTAAAATGAAGCAAAGACAAATTTAACCATGCAATAATAACCTCAACTCAATCACCATATACAATAGGGGAGCAACAATACATGTTAGTTTTGGAGGAAAAGAAGGGAAAGAAGGATATATAGTTAATTATTATTTCAAACAAAGTGAGAAGGAGAGATATTTGGAAAACAAAGGAGAAAGGGATGAAGAGAGTGAAGAAAGTAAGGAATTATATAACCAACACATCAACACTAGTAATGTAGTCATCAGAATTGCATGTCAATGAGTTAAAAAACATGAAAAATAGGCCTGAATTTATAGAAAAAAAGGAAGAATATAAGAATGTAATGATTAAATAAATCACAAAATCCATCTAGAAATTAGCTAAAACAAAATAAACTACTTATCGAGAAAATAAACAACATACAAAATAACATGGATAAAAGACAAAATGCATTGATCACAATGAAACAAGTTTTGGACCAATTGAAACCAATATGTGGACATAGATTAAGAGTGGTCGAAGGAAGAAAATTATCATAAATAAAAGAGATTCAATCCACAATAGAAAACATGTTAAAATAAAATAACTTGAGAGACCAAATTGAGGAGGAGGAAGAGGATTAGGCACAAGTAATAAGAGGACTCTTGGCCCTTAATTTGTGCTAACTACATAAACATGCCTAGGAAAACATAGTAGGGGCCATTTTTGAAGTAATAACCCATGAATAAATAAGGTGCATGATTTCACATCCCAAGAATTACCACCCAATTATATGGGGTTTAGATAAATTCCAACAGTGCACCATCTAATAAAAATCCATGTGAGGAAGTGTCAATGAAAAGTTGAGAAACCCATGGAGTAGAGGAAGTGGAAGGGTGACCAACGAGAATCTCAACATGTACTTTGTGGGATATTGGTCAACAAATTTTATGTGTGTCATGATTGAGAAAATAATTGCAAGAGTCAGATTGAAAATATAGGATCACAACTCAGAGGAGCATCGGCATGAAGTCTTGGTATTCGAATAGAATACCATTTGTTTTACAAAAGCCATCAGTTGTAACAACTTAATGAGTAAATATAAAATAACTAGAGCGAATCTAGGGGTAAATTTGGATAGGAGTTAAATACATGGTTATGTCTAGCCATGTTTAGAAATTTGTTTACATTATTCTAAGAGGACTTAACCAAATAATGTAATGATGGGGTGGTGACCTAGGTCTATAAAATCACACCTCATATTTCAATTAAGGGTTGACAAGTATTCTAGGCATTAATTAAGTGCTATAAACATTATGCAATCATGTTATACTATTGTTATCATTATGTATTTGACATTTGATTAATGTAAGGGGCCAAATACACCATTAATAAATGACTAATTAAATTAAATCTTGTTTTCTTCATACTGAGCAATAATGATTAGATTTGTCAATGCAATGTGTGTGTAATTTGTCTTCACCACATAGATGTTTAAGTATTATTGTACAATGTAATCTTCCTAGAGTTCAATATGGTAACTTTTGACAAATCATCTCTTATGACAAACCCAACACACCCATGTTTTATCTCTCTCAATACTTTAAGCTAGAAATCAAGTTGGTACAACAATTACTAAATATTTGGTTAAATTTAATGATGTAGATGTATGGCTATATGCATAGGAAAATACCCTCGTATTTTGGTTATGTTGTTGAGACATTGTTGAACCAATTATAGAAGACGATGTTTGGAGATGATTCATCATATTTTTTAGAGAACATTCAACAGTGGAAAGTGAGCCAAGAGCGCTCTTTTGTGAAGAATCATCCAAGCTTACGAAAGTAATCTCCTGAGAAATAGAGGAGGAAAATCTATATGATCCTCTCTATGAATAATTTTTTTTGTGAGTTCCCAAACACTTGTGTGTATGGATGGCTACATATGTTATGGATGAGTATAAATTTTAGTATGAAACATCCTTGGATGAAGGCATGGATCGAGCATTTGCAACACATTAATAAAATATAAACCAAAGTAATTAACACATAGTGGAGATGTGCACTTAATAGTTACCATTTTGAGTTTTTGGTTTCAACATAGTCTTGCTTATTTGCCTAAAATTGAGTTGAAAGGGATCATTTAATAGATTATTTATATAATAAACAAATAAAAACATGAATAAAACTAGCTTTTAAAGCTTATTTTATGCTCGTTTGGTAAATTTATGTTTAGTTGATTTTAAAGCACTAAACTAAATGTTTGGAAATTTTGAAAAAGTTTTTAACCCCAAACACAAGTGTGAAAATGCTTTGAAACTCAATAAAAGGTGCAAAATGGCTTTGTTAGTGTATCAAATTTCTTATTTTTTCCTTCTACCTTGTATCAAATAATTATTGGATTCATTTGTGTAGATTAAGTTGCAAGAATTAAGCAAAAAAATTATTTTTTAAGCTCTCAGGTTTATGTTTCAGAGCAAAGTCACCATTTAACAATTTGCATTGTCATTATTTTTCTAAAAAACTAAAAAGACATAGAAACTGGCAAAGTTACCATTTAGCATGGTAAATTAATTGATTAACAGAGTCAAAGTCATTATTTTCTTAAAAAAAGTAACAAAGTCACCAATTTCATAAAAGATTTATACCTGACAAAGTCGTTAATATCCAAGGATGAAGATGTTATTTTCTAGGGTCAGGATGAAGTCACTGAGACATAGGGTCTAAGTCACTAATTTTGTGGAAAAACACAAAAAACTAAAAGGACACAGAAAATAATGAATTCACCATTTTATAGTGGTAAAGTCATTGTTTTCATCTTCAAAGGATGAAGCCAAGCAAATCGTGCTTAAATTTGTGAGTTCAATTCATAAAAACATAACATGCGCCTTCAAAATGAACCTCCTTCCCTTTTTTATATCCTTTCCCTCCAATATATTATCTAAATTGAGGGATGATTCATATCAAATTAGAGGACTCCCCTTCTTTATTACAAATCATAGCAACTTAAACAAAGAACCAAGTTTCCCTTGCTCCTTCCCTTAACGTATGGGAAACAAAAAGAAAATATACTAAGAGTCTTCAATTGCTCTAAACCCGAGATGGGGACATTACAAGGAAATTCCTAAGAGTGACCTAAGTTCAAATCCCCACACTGTAAAATGGCAGCTCATAAAATGGAGATGATGTCACAACGATTGTGAAGTATTGAACTCCATATTGTAATAAGGCAGCTCACTCCCACATCAATGTTGGGTCTTAAGCAAAAACAAACATCTTGTAATGAAACCAAGCAATAAGTGCCAATAACTCCGATGGAAATAGAAGTTAGTAACCTTTCGCCTAGCACTAAATGTGCATGTTTATTTGAAATGATACTTGTTCTTAAAAACACAAACCAATATAGTTGTCGCGTATGAACGAATAAGTCGAGTAATATTATATAGAATTTTGAGAACTGGATTCACGCATAGTATACTCCTAAATGGTATATGAAAACTTGGTCTCTTTGTCATTAGCTGGAACGTATGATTGGAGAGAAACAACAGAATTTTCAATGGGATAGCTACCACAATTGAGGGAACAATGGATAGGAGAGACGGCCCAGGTGTCGAATTGATCAAGACATGGTGGCCCCCCTAAAGGACAAGAAAGTCAGATAGCAGAAAAAACAAATCGTGGAAAACTAGATCGAAGAGTTCAATAATATCCCTGATAAAGTGGGAAGCTAATAAGAAAAAGAAAATAGCAGAAACGGAAACCTCCACGAGAGGGAAGAATCAAGCTAAATTTTAATGGGTGGAAAAAGGCAACGGTGGGGCAGCTAGGGGAGGAGGACTCTTTAGCAACTACAAAGGTGAAATGCTTCTTGCTTATTCGGGATTTAGGAATAGGCACTAACAATATGGCTGAAGTTAAGTCTTTGCTATCAAGATTGCAGATGGACATGGATGGGGATTGTATGCTATTTCTTAGTATAATACAATCAGGGAAGTGCCAAAATTGGATCCTAAAAAGAATGATAGAAGACATTACCAACACCATTAAATTGATGCGTAATGCCAAGGCTATGCATATTAGAAAAGCTTGGGAACAATGTACCTAACAAATTACAGAATTTGGGCATTAATCTAAACTAAGAAAAGGGCACAAGTTTTTGTATATTAGGCCAACAGCGGAGAAATGTGATGCAAGGGCCCTACCAGACAGTGATGCCCTTGGCGAGATATTAGTGAAAGCACTGAAACATAAATGATAGGACAAAAAGCATCCACCATGCCACAATAATAAAGTTAAAGAGGTGGTTCTTCTGTGTGTTGGCCTTGAATCAGCCGCTCTCTAATTTGGTTTTTGGACAAAGTCCTCAATAATAGGGGAAAAAATTTAGACTAGATGTCATAAAATCAATTAATAACTAAAACTTTATCCACAATTCCACAACATGTTCATATTTACTTCTCAATTATTTAGACAAGTTTATTCACAATTCTACAGCATGTTCCGATTTAATTTTGGATTATTTAGACCATGGATTACATAAGTGGCGATAAATCGGTTACTGGCCACTCAAACTCACAAGCAGTTCACCGTCATTCAAACTTGCAGGGAAAAAGCCACCGGTTTTTTTTTCCTGTAGCGAGTACTCGCCGATTAATCATGGAGTACTCGTGAGTAATCGCGAATAACCGATGAGTACTCACCACCGGCCCTATACGCTGTAAAAACGCAAAAAAATGCATAAAACACTGTTAAAATGCTAATAAACCACAGAAATGGATACCAGATGTTGAGAAGACACTGTAAAAATGCAAAGATTTGTCTTATAAATTGAAACGCATCACCTCATTGCATTCACACAAGATTTAAAACATTCAAAGAGTGAATTGGAAGAAGAATTTATCAAAGCAATCCCCAGGGTAATATATTTTTTATTTTTTATTTTTATTTTTAAATTTATGAACATGTAAAGAAATTATAATTTAATTATAAACATGTTTGATAAATATTTTAAATTTTAATATTCAAATTTCATGCATTTCATTCAAAATTTTATGCATTCCGTTAAATTTTAATATGTAGCGTTTACAATTTATGCATGATTTTTTATAATTTTTTATTTAAAATGTTATTTTTTCACTGTTATAGTTTTTTTTTTATCATTATAATTTATTTATTGTAGAGAATTGTTTTCAAAGTTTTCAATTTGTTCGTTAAATGAATTTTAATTTCCGTTTATCATTATAATTTGTTTATTGTATTTTAATTTGTGTTAAATGTTTTTAATTTTTAATGTTTTAAACATATTTGCCGGGTATTTGTTAGCAAACAATGGGATCCGCTAGTGTATCATGATCGATTTAGCGAGTGGTGGACAAAGTGGTCCCCCTAATGCTCAAATTGCTATTTGGAAGTATGTCATGTGAGTTGGAATGTTTCAATTGGTTTCAATTTGTTAATTTTGATGCCACCTCAAATACCACTTTTCATGCATTCTTTCTTTAGTGTCATGAAAGAGACAAAACAAGAGAATGTCGAAAAGAAACTAAAGAGGGCAAAGATGCAAGCAACCATAACAACAATCATTGCTTCTATATTGGTAGAGGAAGAAAAAGCAGCTATGTCAGAAATTATGGGCTCTACTCGTGATCCATTGATAGCAATTTAAAACGCTTATGAAATTATTTAATACATACAAGAGCAAAACACAGAAATGTTTGATAAAACACACTGATAATATATTATTCACTCTAAAAAACTAGTTATGTAATTATAATTATATAAAAAATGTATTTCCTATAATCTAAGATATTATTCTATTTACAATATCTCTCAAATATCTAGCAAACTCTTATAATAGCTCGTAGGTATTATATTGTTGTTACCAATAATATATACAACAAATAACATACTTAGAATATAATAACAAATTATATTCTAATGTAATATCTCTGTAGTACTATTTATCATGGTACAACCACTCATGTAAATAATTATTCTTAACATTCTCTCTCCTCGTTTTTATGTAGTACAATATCTCTCATTTTCTGATTGTAGCGTGCCACCTTTGTGTGCTCATGATCTTCTCTGCATACATGTGTCATCACACATCTCCACATTCATCTGCATTGGTTTTATAGGGTCACCAATAACCTTACATAATGGTTTTCTCAAATTTACCACTAACCTTACAACATAGTTTTCACAAGTTTACCATTGACCTTTCATCATGATTGCTACAATGTTTTTTAGATCAATATTCTCTAATGTAAATATACAAAAGGGGTTACATGAAAATATTATTCACAAGTGAACATGTACCACTGTTATTATTTTTTACACATGATGAAAAATAAATGTAACTATCACATTACACTGAAAAACTAAAATCCACGCAACTGAAAATAACACCACATAAAATGTCACCAAATCATTGGTTCGACCCCGTCGTTGGCCACTGATGAGAGGTCGTTGAAAGACCTCCAACCTCCGTGTATCGTTTGGAAAAAAATCCTATAACCATGTCAATCTAAAAAGTTAAGACACCATAATACTTATTCCAACTCAATTGAGTTAACCCATAAGGACTCTCATAGCTAAATGCATAAACCACTCAAATCCCAATGATAGAAATTTAAAGAGCTTATAAAATTATTTAATATATACAAGAGCAAAACACAGATATTTGATAAAAACACGTTGATAATATATTATTCACACTATAAAAAACTAGCCAAGTAATTATAATTATATAAGAAATGTATTTCCTATAATCTAAGATATTATCCTACCCACAATATCTCTCAAATATCTAACAAACCCCTATAATAGATCGTAGGTATTATATTGTTGTTACCAACAATATATACAACAAACAACATACTTAGAATATAATAACAAATTATATTATAACGTAATATATCCGTAGTTTTATTTATCATAGTACAACCACTCATGTAAATAACTATTCATAACATCCACACAAGCATCATGACACATCTTTATTGAGTTTGAATCATATACAGTCATTTTTTATCCGTAAAAACATAGCTAGGGCACAACCTTCGCTACAAAGTACAAGTTGGAACAAAAAGACGCATGCAAAAACAGATAAAACATGCACAAATTTTTGGTACTTCAACATGGCGAGGAACCCGTACTGCGAATATCTGGTGACGATATAGACAATTGCAGTGAAAAGGTACAAAGCATCATTTCCAAGAGACTTGAGTGGGAGGTCGCTCTGAAATACAGTGGAAAATGCAAAGGTAATTGTAGAAGATCGGAAGAGGTGGTGTAACAATCCTTGCCCAATATGCCCTTAATTGTCTCAATTTGTTGCCTTGTAATTTTTTCAAACACTTTCTAAGCAAAGTGTTTTTTGTTGGTTTTTGTCACAATTTTGATGATTTGTTTGAATGACGATGGATTAAAACTTCAAGTGTTTATAGAACAATGCAAGAATGACAATGCTAAGTTCTAGATGCAGGAATGACTTTTTTTTTTGTTATTTTCTATGCAATTAGATGAATTCACAAAGCAAACTAATCACTTACAATGAATGGACATTTAGTCGAACAATTGGCATGCAACCTACTATCTCAATTCAAATGCTCAAAAGATAACTATAAATGACCAGCAACTTGTGATTCTTATTTGTATTGATGATTTGATACAATGCTCCATTAGATTAGCCAAGACTCTTGGCATAAACAAAAATTACAATTATATGGTACGCTGGTATGGACGCACACCTACAGTTGCAGATATAAACTATACTAAAAGATGAATTGTATGCAATGAACCTTGGTAGAATTGAGGCGCCCTTGAAAATAGATGGAGCAAGCAATTTTCAAGTGAAATGATGATCTCCCAAGCCAAATCAAATTTTTCAAGCCAGTCGCCCCTGTTCTGGTCTGATCTCAAATTTAAAATAATATGCAATGAATATGCACCACCTCAAGCATCTAATATCATCTCCATGCTCCAAGGAAGTGGGCGCATCAAGCCAAGCAGAGAATCGATGCAAAATGAAACCCCCACAAGTAAAAACGTCCCTCCTAATAGCGTCATTCATTGACTATAAATATCTGATTTTTATATCAGATTTCTCTGCAATGCAATTTGCTCTCTTAACCTAGAAAAATCAATGCCAAGCTATATAAAAACCAACACCAAAAGATAGCTATGCAACGTCCACAAATACATCAAATCGATTTCTCCAAAGTTTGCTCCAATTGAGATGACTAAAATATCACCTCCAAAATGCAACCCTTCAAGAGATATTTCACTCCCTCAATTATGCTATCAATGGGAGTTATCATTCTCAAAAACAAATTGATTCACTGCAAGAAACTCTAAGCTCCACCAACATACCACATCAAAAACAACATCAAATCGGGATAATTCATAATGGCAGCGCACACTTCCCTTTATACTTTTTTTTTCCCCTTCATTTGGGAAGCTTCTAGAAACATCATAATATTTTATTATTATTTTTATTTTTTAATATATTATATTTCCACTTTAATATAAAATAATGAATTGTATCATAAAGCACAAATATAACATCATCTTGTAACATTAGGTTTTTAAAAATAGAAACATTCTAATAAATCATTAAAAAACCTTCAGAATATGTTGAAACTTCTCCAAAGAAACCAACTGTCATTTGGGTAACTGCGGAGAAGACCCTCAAACCATGTTGTATTAGCCTACGAGGGCCATTGATAGGCTAATCATGTTGAAAGTACAATGTCTAACTAGAAGAGGACATTACAAATTGTGAAAAAATTAAAATGCACCATTCTTTCTGATGGATGGACGATGGAAAGAACCGCACCCTCATCAACTTTTTGGTATTTTCAAATGTTAAGCTTGTTTTTTTAAAATCTATTGATACATCTAACATAATAAAAAATAAAAAACTTTGAGCTTGATGCTCGAGCAGGTTGTTTTAGAGGTGGCACCTAGATGTTGTCCAAGTTGTCATTTTGTACCCCTTGTGCGGCGCATTGCTTTGACCTTCTTTTGGAGAACATAAGCAAATTTGATTGAGTGCGACCAATTGTAGAAGAAGCTAGAGAACTCACAAAATATATATGCAATCACCCTTGGGTTCTCAACTTGATGAAAGATCACACCAAGGAAAACGAGCTTGTTCGGACAAGAGTGACCAAACTTGCAATGAACTTTCGTAAATTGCAAAGTATTTGCAATTTGTTGACTCCTTTGAAGTAAATATTTATGTGTGAAGCATGGGTGGAGTCATATTCTAACAACGCTGATGGAATCAAAGTTGGGAAGACAATTTTCAATGAGACCTTTGAAAAGAGAGCCACAACGATTGTTAAATAACTTGAAATTTAAATTTAAATTTCGAGTCATTTCCCTTATTTTAAATTTGTAAACTTGAAATATTTATTTTATTTTTAAGTTTGTAACACTAACTTTAATTTGTTTGTAGCTTTCTAAGTGTCGAAGCCTTTGGTGAAGGTTTTACGATTGGTGAATAGAGAGCAAAACCTAAAGGGTTATATTTATGACGCCGTGGATAAGGCCAAAGAGGACATCCAAAATTATTATAAAAGGGATCGTATCAGATTTGATCTCATTTTGGAGTTGATTGATCGACGGTGGAACAATCAATTCCACCAATCCATCCATGCAACATGGTACTAACTTAACCCTAAGTTTTTCTACTTCGATGGCTTTGTAGATGCTAGTGGAGAGGTTATGGAGGAGTTATCAATATGCATTGAGAGTATGACACATAACGTTAAGGTGAGAGACCTCATTATTGCAAAGTTGCAAAACTACAAGTAAAGAGAGGCTTTTTCTCCAGCACTAGCTATCCGAGAGAAAGCCATGCACTCACCAGATAATAAAAAATAAAGTCTTTACTTGTACCTTACAAGTTACAAATTTATAATTATTAATTACTTAGTTTTGAATATCTTGTTTGCAAGGCCGTGGTGGAAAGATTGGGGTGGGAAGATTGAGGTGAAAATACGTCACATCTTCAAAGACTAACCCTCTGCATTTTATCTCAACTTTGTAACTCTTTTAGATGTGAACGCAATTAGAGTTTGTTTGACACCATTCACACAAAGTAGCGTAACAAATTGAGCCAACTTCTCAATGATCTGTTTTTTGTGCGATACAACATTTGACTTCATACAAAGTTGGAAAATGCATCAAAGAAGCCTATCAATCTAGATGATATCAATCCATACAATGAATGGATTGTACAAGAGGAGGCCCCTATGTTAACAGAGGATGAGATTGATAATTTCAAACAACCTTCGACTTCGTACAAAGTTGAAGAACACATCAAAGGAGCATATTGATTTAGATGAGAGCGATCCATACATTGATTGGATTACACAGGGGGGCCCTATGTTCATAGAGGATGAGATTGTTGATTTCGAAAAACATGCTATGAAAGGTGCAACTGCAATATGAGAGATTGGATTGGAGAGCATCCTTGAAAATGAAGTACAAGCAGAGGTAGAGGTGGAGCCATAGGTGCAAGTGCAACCTTCTAAATAAAACGATGTAAGATAGCCAAGTGGGAAGACTAGAGATTCTCTATCTCCCTTAGTTTTTCATAATAGAGAAAAGAAAATCATAGATTCTTGTAATTTGTACTTGTAGATCCTTGTATAAGACTATAAGTATCATTATATCAGTTTGTTGTTGACAACTTGACAAGGTCACAATTGTACTCGCATGATTATGCAATTTGTATTTTATTTGTATTCAAATCTGATAGAAAACACTTTCCCAATGTATACAGACTCGTTTGATCTATTTTGCTTTTGCAATTTCTTTAAAAATTATGTTTTTTTTATAAATTTAAGTATTTTTTGCCTTTGTTAGTTATTCTCGATTATTCGACCAGCTCTGTCAAATACTCTTCAGTCACTCAATTTCCCCTTGACGAGTACTTCCTAGTGACAATTATCTGAACTATGATTTAGACATCATCGGTATCACTGGTAAAGAAAAGGAGAAGTGAACACCCTACCGACAAAAAGTGGTGCATTACAAAAACACAAAATGGTGCTCAAAGATGAAATGAATTCTAAAAATAGAACCTTGGATTAAGCAGGGAATGTTACATCTCATATTATTTAAGGGGGTCTTCAAATACCGAATAAATGCACAATTTCAAGTTAACATCAAGAGTGATGAATTTAATTAGATGACATATTTCATTATTTTTCATAATTCCCCAGACATGCACGCGCATGCACACACACATTACACAACTGTGAGCAGGGAATGTTACATTTCATATTATTTAAGGGATTCCTCAAAATACTGAAGAAATGCACAAGTTCAAGTTAACATCAAGAGTGATAAATTTAATTAGATGACATATTTCATTGTGTTCCATAATTTTGTAGACATGCGCACTCACGCGCACACACATATTACACAACTGTGAAAATTTATTCTTGTACCTTTCGTATCCCATGAACTTCTAGAAAATAAAACAAATAATATGATAAAGAATATTTGGAAAATCAATTTTAACTAGAAAGCGAAGTGAACTACAAAACCAAAATTTGGGTCAAGAACTAACAATGAAGCTAATAAATATAACTTTTAAACATGAACCGGATCTCTCCCGCATCATGCTAAAACACAAGTAATAAAGACTTAAATTACTATGTTGCAAAAGTGAATTTAGTCCAAATTTTCCACAATTTCCATAACGTTGACCGAAACTAACAATAGGAAACATTTGGCTTCAGAGAGACTACCAGAAACATGCCTTTATTTACCAGCTTGACCGCAAGATGATTCTTCTCATTGTCTGAGAAATATGTAGACACAGAAGAAACCCAAGCCTTCCAAATCATATTTGGATAGAAGCTCAGGGTTTGCTTAAAAAAATGCAGATAAACATTGTATAGATTTTAAAATATAAAAGTTTCTTATGAGGTTTACAAAATAAACCCGTTTAAACAGAAAACACCTACCTGGTTTTCTAGATGACTAAAACCCGATAGATGAGGCGGACATATTGTTTGATCTAGGAAAATAGGCCCATCATCATAAAAATTCCAGTAGATGGAAAGCAATCACTTATCTCAGATGCAACAGCAAAATAAATTTATGTTTAAACTCAAAAAGTTTGTGTGATTACGCTAGAGATAGCTCCCCTGCAGGAACAGAGCGTTTCACTAATTTTGCCCATGATTCATTTGTCTCTGCAATAACTTTGAGTGCATAGTCCTGCTTGGAACAGATACAGGTAAAGCAGAGATGCAAGATCAGTAGTGAGACATCAGCAACAAAGAAGGCACAAGTAGTACTTGGCCATTATCAACCATAATTTCTCTCAACATTTTGGGAAATTAAAAACAGAAAGCTAGCGTGCTTATGAACTAAATGTTTGTTTCAAGTAGGGAAAAATGAAAACATTAAGAACTATAGGTAAAGACTCAATAATGTTTATGCAATGGGATTATCTAGCTCACCCAATCTGTTTGACAAGAAAACTTTAAGATGCAAAAAAACAGTCTCGGTGGACAAGGCCTATAAATTAAAGAACTGAAGTATAGCCGTGCTTATGCACTTCTTCGTATTCAGAAAACACAATTTAATTTGGACTCAATTATAAAGAAAGAAAATAATTATGACACACTAACCTTGTTTGCTGCCTCATTACCAAGGCCAAACTTATTGGCAGGTTTTCCATCTGGAATTTTGTAATCTCTAAACCAATTCCGTATAGCTATTAATGTACCCTGCAATGAGTCAAACTTGACAGTTACAAGGATGACAAAAATTCAAAATGAATCGAGCTTACTTGCACTGAAAAACAAGAATCCCAATCACCACAAACTGAACCTATCATTATAGCCTGTTTCCGAAGCATTTTTTGACAGCTGCATCAATCTGAAAATCACATATTAACTAAGCCCTTGATTAAGACATTATAAGAAATTTACTTAGTGTATGAAAAACATCAATATCTTTTAATGAAAATAAATATTAAAAACTATTAGCTTTCTAAAATCACAAAAAAGGAGATATTCCAAACACCCCTCATTGGTAACAACAGATATGTGAGATAACCAATAATTCCCAAAATGTCTAAGCACGTCTTACATAAGAGTAAGACACAAAGAACTACTTCTATTCAAAAAAATGTTTGAACCTAAGTTGCAAAAACGTTCCTCTATGCTATGATGAGTGTTGTAATAACCTTTCATTTTATACTGTTGATGCCCAGAATTGTACCATGCATTGCACCCGCTGTAAGAGCATCACAGTTTGGAAGCTTTCAATGCATGGGACTGGCACTGAAACCACCTCCAGGTTTGAGAGGCCAACTCCTCCTATTCTAGCACTGCTCTACACATATTGGGGGTGAAAAGGGAGAGGAAAGATTAAAAGCAACAAAAACAAACAAGGGCGATGCGCAAGAATAGTTGTGTCTTCCACCATTCAGAAGAATACAAGCAAAAAACAGCTGCTGGAAACTCAAGCAAATCATTCCACAACACATTAGCATGAGGTAAATAAGCAAATATTTGCACATAAACAAAGGGTAAGGGCAGGAATAAGCCACAAAATCTCTATAAGGTGCTGCTGCCAGGACTACACAATTGCATAAAGTAGTTGTTGGAAATGAAAGCTTCTATTACAAAGTTGGGATCAATCCATGGGCTGACAGGGGAACCCGCAATAGAGAAGCTCTCTTTATTTTATGTAAAATTTGGACGGAAGAAGAAGAGGGGAGCTTTAATTTGTACACCTGCATGTCAGAATTTACAGCCACCATCAATGCAAAAATCTGCCTGAAATCCACCATTTATTTACCTGAGAATATCTCCATCAACTCGAAATGTGAGTGGATCAAAAATGACACAAAAGCCTTTTTTAATATTCTCCGCTTTTTAAATATCTAAAAGCTCAAAGCTTTAGATAAGGGATGTCCACCTTTTAAGCTCATCATTCCCATGGCTATTTAAAAAATCAGAAGCTAAAAGCTTTTCCAAATGTAGGGTGGGCCCCTCCAATTTTAAATAAAGGTTAATACCTTTGCCTTCCCCCCAAGCATGGCCATCCATGATTTTAAATATATAAAAGCTTTAATTTAAAAAGTTTTTGATGGCTTGACTTATTTAAATAAAAGCCTTTTTGATTCTAATACGGTGGAGCTTGCATTTAATTAAAATGTGGCCATTTGAAATTAATCCCCGGGCTATTTTTAGAAAAAGTGGAGCTCTTGTAGATTCTCATGGCGCAAACTCAGACATGGCAGAAAATAGTGCAAACATCCCAAGGAGTGGAATTTTGCAACATATAAAGAGGCAAGTTGTAATTGAAAAAATGATTTGAGTGCAATAAAGTGGACCCCTCCTCCAAATTGTTTCTTGAAGTTTAATTTTGATGGAGCATCATGCGGTAATCTTGGCCTTGCAGATGCTTATGGCATCATTCTATGTAGACTAGGTAAAGCTCATGCGGCATTCTCTCTCCTACTCTCTAAGGAAACGAACAACAAAGCAGAAGTTGTGGCGTTGGTGGAAGGGCTCAAGCTTGCCGCCACATTGCTGTCAACTATCTTGTTGTGGAAAAAGATTCACATGTTGTGATTTGGTCTTTACAATGAGGTCAGTGTTCTGATTGGCATCTAGACAACCTTCTTCAAGAAGCAAGAGCTTTTGCCTGTGACTTTGAGTCTATTTTATGGCAACATTGTTGTCGTGAGGCTGACTCTGGCATAATATTTGACCAACGAAGGTTCACATTCATTGCAAGTTACCCATGATGCTCGATCATGGGCTAATCTTGAAGGCTTATCAGCTATTGATACTCTTAGCTCATGGTTAATCCCTCTTGGTACCTAAGCTTAGGATGATATCAACTCTCAGCTTGGGTCCTTTTACCCTGTATATAGGACACCTTTTATGTTATGAAATGCTTTGAATTCCCACCTCCGCACTCTGACCCCTCTTCCCCATAAGATTTCATAATGTCTGATGTGAATACTGTGTGCATTCCTCGTTGTACGTCTATTTATGGAGGTTTTGTATTCTCATTAGCATGTTTTGTTAGTGGTTTTCTGCTTCATAATGTTCTCAAGTTCATGCAGCATGTTCATGTGGGTTGGTCTTCCATGGCATCATAGGGTATTTCTGCCTTTGACTTGAGGAAATGTTTCAATATTCACCATGCACTCTCTAGGCTTCACTCATTCTGTTCCTGGGGAAGCTGTTTTCAATGAATAGCATTCTAAAGAGGCTCTCCAGGTGCTCTTTAAATGCCATCTCAATTGCAGGTTCAAGGAGACTAATGATTTCAACCTATTCTATAGGATTTTCCTGCCTGGGTCCTATCATTCCTTTGTCGCTCCGTTGACCAAGGACACAATTGGTCTTCTGAAGGTTAGGTTGCAGAGCACGAGGTGGAATTAGGCATAACACAGCACACTAGGGATGAGATGGTGAACTTTTTAGACCAATTGTATGCCCTAGACCTAAACATATCTATGCTGCTAAGTCTGAATGTTCTTCTATGACGGAAGTCAACTATGTCTGCTCCATTTTTGACAAAAAGGGACCTTGGGCGTCCATACGAGGAGGCAGCTGCATTGTGGAAGGCCCAGGCTGAAGCTTCTCTTGCAGGAATGACGGTGCCCATGGATGCAAACGAGCTTGAGGAGTCGCATGTAAAGGACAAGCAGCTTGCAGCAGAGGGTGGCTGGAGTGGACTTGCAGGTCTTTCTGTTCCTTGCTCCTGTCGTTCTTGACTTTCTTTAGATGATTCTGATCTTTTGGTTGCCACTGGTTTAGTAAGCTCAGTTTCATTTGTTGGCCTGTTAGTGCCATTTTGTATGGACTGGTTCTTTCCTTGCTGGCTTGATAGAGCCATTTTGTATGTACTGTGATGGTTATTAGTATTACTGTAGGTTTCCTTAATTTTTAGCTGGCTGGTAATGGCCTTTGGTTAAGTTTTTGGTTCAGTTTATGCTTTGTATTGGATGTTTTTTCACTGTTATTCAAGGGCAGGGGCAGGAATTTTAATACCAAAACATTCCTACAGGGTTAATGAAGCCTTATCATCCACCTTAACTATTTGAGACAACATTTGACGCACAATCTTAGATTCCCTCTTGGCCATATGAGACTGCAGCCACATCAGCTTTGTATTAGGCATCATAAGCAAGTATCATTTCCCCAAAAGGAGAGGAACTGCAAGCCCTATTATCTGAAACACACTTCATTTTAAATGTTTGGTCTGTTACATTATCAAAGGGAGGCACAACTATCAAGATTCTAATGGAATACTCTCTACTCTATTCCAATATCCTGATCAAAGGTGCCTAGCTCTTTTTCTCCATGAGGCAATGACTTCCAAGCATCTGTCCTTGTTAGGGTCTTCTACACCTGTTAGATTAATTACATCTTTCTTTCAAGTAATCTCACCTTGCAAAGGTACTGAGCCTCTTACAACTTCAGCTAACAAAGATACAAATAGCAAGAGACCATTCAAGCAGTGCATTTCTCATACTTATCAAAGGCTCACACGGAATCCCAATTCCCATGGCTGGTCATGTTGTGTCCAGTTTGGATCCCATAAACAGACCAGTATCACCAATATTCTGACCTCCAAGAAATATTTAACCATGGATGGTAGCAGTAAAAAGAAGACACTACGAGGATCAGTTAGCAGTCCCTCCAATCCCAGCTCAGTCCTTTAGTGACATTATCAGATCCTGCATTGGCGAATTTTTATTGGTTGATTATCCTACAGACTATGTCAATACAACAAAAATGCATGACTAGTGGTTCTCTTGTACCCTTTCAGGGTGGTTCTTGTAGCTTGGGTTGTTTCTATGTTACCTGGACCCCAGTTTAGGGATGAGAACACCAGGCGATGGGGAGACATGTTTTGGGAGTGGCTAGAGCAAACCCTTCAAATTTCAAGAAACGGAATAGAAAGGAGTTGCAGGGTTAGGACAGAGGAACCTCCTCAAACTATATAGGAACAAATACAGGAAAAAATATACATCGCCAAAAAATTCTATTTATCATCATTATGATTAATCAAAAGCAAGCACAATGTGCATCAAATTTGTAAAAGTTGGAATGTCAATCCACACTTCAATAAAAATAGAACCTGTGAGCGACTGGTAGCTCAGTGGCAGAGCATGCCAGCAAGCCAATAGGAGATCCTAGGTGCTAGCCCTAGCTGGTCGATGCTTTTCAATGTGGAATTAGAGCCAGGGTAGGTGAGCTCAAGCCAGTGTGTGGATTGAGGGATGCAGGAGGGTTGTTGTAAGGTTGATCGGAATCCACACTTCAATAAAAATAGAACTTGTGAGGGCTTGGTAGCTCAGTGGTAGAGCACCCCAACATGCTGCTGGGGGATGCTATGTTCAAGTCCTAGCTGGTCCATGATTTTCAACAAAGATGAAAAAAATTGTTTTCATCTCTACTAGAAGAAAACAATATGATCCATGATAGATAAAATTTTAAAAAAAAACTTAAATGTTCTAGTTTACAGCAAGAATGACAAAACACCATGCAATAACAGGTCTCATTTTATTTTCTGTTTTTTAATTGGGGAGGGGGTGTCTGTCAGGTGTTGAAGTAGTGTTTGTCATCTTAGGTCAAAGGGCATCGGTTTGGGGATGTCTAGGCATTCACTTCCCTTCCCATAAAAGAGGAGACTTTTTTAGGACACTATTGCTCAGAAGGGGTTGAACTGGAGACATTTACCTAGCGCGCTGACATTTTAAGGGCAGGTCAGAGACATTTCATCCCTGTTTCCTCATCCCCTGGGAACCTGTTCCCAGGGGATGAGGGATGATCTTTCCCAAATCTTGAGACACAGACTTGGGTAATACTTATTTGTATAATTGTATCCTCCTGCAATTTATTAGTTATTATATTTAAGGACTTGGGGGTTTACCCTCATTTTTGGGGTAAAATCATTATTTCTTCTTGTATAACATCTTATTTTTTCTTTATGGGGATGATTTTAGAAAATTCTTGCTGGCACCTTGCGGTATCATGACTAACTCTACTTTGCAGTTCCATTAACTTTGGTCATTCATGGACAACTAGGTGATTTATTTTTTATTCCTTTCTCATAGGAAATACTGCAAAGCAAAAACAAACTAAGAACATTTCAGTGTGTCACATATCATATCAGCTGGTCATTTTGTATTGTTTTCATCATGCCAACATTAAGATTGCAGCCACGTTTGGCATGTTTTCATTTTAACTAAGATATTGCTCCCAGTTCCTAGCCCATAATCGACTGATTTCTGTATCATTGTAGGTCCCCAGACTACTAAGTAGCCTTCTTAACAATTTAAATAACAGTCCTTAGACTGCCCTTTGCTTTCAGTCCAAAATCTGTACCTTTTCATAGATGACTTGCACATATGCATTCTAAACCTACATTTGCTGCCAATTTCTCTCACCCACTCATCAATAATTTCTAGTATCAGATTTTTAGCATTGATTGTTTGTAATAATTCATATAAAAGTGAAGCACTCAAATCAATAATGTTAAAGGCTTAAATTTTAATTTATCCAGTAACTTCTATTTTCAGTCATTTTAGTCAATGATGACATCATGACAGTTAGGGATGGTGTATATAGACCAACTAGCATGACTGTTTGTATTTTGATAGCCAAGTCGTAATGCATAAAATCTTGTCTATTTATAGGATTGTGAAACTCTATCCAACGCTCTCACTAACAACCTTGTTACAGCCCAAGTGTTTGTCAACAAAGAAAATAAGTGATCATAAGAATTTCTGTTCACTCACAACCTTGTTACAGGCCAAGTCTTAACTAACAAAGGAAAGAAATTTCGAACTTGATGAATGATTGTAAGAATTTCACACACACACCCGCACCTGCACACAGAGCAGATGAGCTACAGCTGGAAGAACGGCAACCACTATCAATCACGATGGAGGAGGCCCACATGGATCTTGTAGAGATGCCTTGATAATAAAATTGACACCTGATACTACAGTTATAGAGGTCAAACCAGGTGGAGAGCAAGCAAGAAGGCCACAAAATACTACTCAACAAAATCATTCTAACCAATCAGCTGCAAAGCTTTCAGTTATAAGTACTTTTGCTCAGTAGAGGGAGTTGCACAACATGAACAGTGAACACATTTAATGAGGACCGATTTGCTCTAGGAGAAACAATGATGGTTCTCAAGGAAGCATTTTGCACTGAAAAGAAATTGAGAATATGTGATTAGTCACAGACTGCTTTTAAGGTGATAAGACAAAAGACCAACATAATTCATATGTCTATACTGCATTTTTTTACTGATTTAAACAATATGACATTTGATTCATGCTCTAGTTCAACCTCTTGGTCGTCAGAAGATATCTCAATTACCCTATATATATTATCAGTTTACTGTGCGAAGCAGCTGCCAGCATATGCCATGCCCAATATGACCCTATTTTTTCTAATTCGGTCAAGTCATTACCATAAATACTAGACTAAACGACTTCTTTACAGCCCTCACACCATCTAGTAATGAAGTTAACACCACCATGCAAAATTGATTTAAACCTTTTCTTTCTATGAAATTCCCTTCAAGTGCATTAGATAAACAAACTAATTTTCTAAAGAAATGAGCTTCTTAATGACAGGAAAAAAATATTATAAAGAAAAGAGAGAGATGAAAGAAACCGGAAAATGCTTCTCGATGTCGTCAATGTCATTAACAAGTGAAGCTTTTGGATCATCAACAGAAATAGCCACTATTTTCCAATCTAGCTCGCCTTCATCAATCATTGCTAAAGCAGCTAACGGTTTCACTTTAAGTATTTCTCCAATTTTAGCCCGCCTTTGTCCAATCTCAACAATGTCAACTGTACAAAAACATATCCAAAGAAAAGGCTCACATATTTCAACTTTGACTGGAGCAGATGCATGATTTGGATATAAAAGTTAAGCCACAGAAGTAAGTTATAAGAAACTTTGACTGAACCTGGGTCATTGTCACCGAAAGCTCCTTCAACTTCTGCATTTGCAAAAGATGGATCCTCCCACGTTTGGGGAAGCAAGCCATAATTCCAATTTATGTTATATCTGTGTATCTCGCAATACAATGAAAAGAAACAATCAACAAGATGCCTGAAACATTAAAGCATGCAACAAATTAAATTGATCTTATTCATTCACAAAAAACACAGTAATTACCAAAAAATAAGACAGTTGCCTTGAGGCCAGACATACCATTGTAGCAAATATAAATTACAGGCATAAGAGATAATAAAACTTTCAAGGCAATATAGTCTAAAACAGAAAAGAATGGGAAAAAATGAAAATTTGATTTATGAGGTTATGTCAAAAAAATAAAACTAAGAAGGAAATGGGGAACCGAAGATTATCCCGGGATTAACAATTAGTTAGCTCTATGTGTATGGTAGTAACACATTCTACCATATCAAAACTGCCTTAACATGCAAGTGCACTTGGAATCTACCCATCAGTCCGAGAGAAAGTCTGATATGATTTTATTTTTAAATAATAGGTGAGAAACTCCAGCAAAATTTGTAATTATCCTTGCCATTAAATTTGCAGGCTACTTGATCAAAGTAAGTGTGAATGCAGTCTTGGGGGGAAAGCATGGTGAGAAGAAGAAAACTTGTCCCAGATGCCAATGCATACTGTGTGTTTTTGTTTGTGATAGAGGTGGATTGTATGTGCATCAGCTTAGCTTAGCCAGTTGATGTTATTTTCTTGCCAATAAAAATTTGCATTGTGGCTGCATGAGTGCCAGGCTGGCTCCTATTCATATGGATAATATTCTCTTTGGCTCACAAATCCTGATCACGGTGCCTCCATGAAATGTGAAGCCATTTGGTAGGATGCTAGGTCAATTGCCTTCATAGCCAGCGAGAAATAGACAGCTGCATCATGCTTGGTGCAGCCACTGCCAATTTTACATCCAACTAGGCTCAATGGGAGGTAGATTGTGTGTTTTTGGGACTCTCACGCCCATATCTTGTGCTTATACCAAACAAATTCCCAAGCTTGAGCATGATCAGCCATGCAAATCACCAATAAAGACGTCATTTTCTATGACCATCAAAACAAAACATATACAAACGCAGGAAAGAATTTCTTGTTGATTCAGTAGCATGTTTGAAAAGAACTAATATTACTACATAACATAGGTAGAAGTAGAACCTTGGAAATGAAATTTTGATTAAAACCATAGTTCAATATCTCATTCTTGGCGATTTCTCGGGAGGGCAAAATTTGAACTGGATCTCGGATCTCGGTAATTTCTCAGCATTTCTCGACAACTTTATCACTACTTTAAAAAACATATAAATTCATAAAATAAACTTAAATTAAATGTAAAGCACTGTTAAATGACATGAGAAATGAATGTAGAGATATCAATCAGTATAATGTCCCCAATCTCACTGTGTAACTGTTTATTGCAGCTTGCCAAATACTATAAAGTATAAAACTGCATAATTGTATATTGCAGTTTGTGTTTTCCTTTTTAATATTTACCCTCGTTCAAGAATCAAAGCAGTCAATAGTCTATAAGTATACAGTATACCGTGTATACTATATACTATATAGTTATACTATAAAGTATATATGGGGCCCAGGCTACACAAGCAGTATCCCCACAGCTCTATGCGCATACTACACTTATAGACTTACAGTATCGTTGTCAACTTTAATCATTAATGGCATCGGGCGAACAACAAATTGCAATGAGGGCACTGTAAAATTTAAAACTTGAACTTTGAAGGCACATTTTCACTTAACAGTCTACTGTTTGTGCAAAAGGCGAACGGCAAACGGCGAACTACGTATTAAGCATAGAATGAGAAAACACGATTAAAAAATCTGTGTACAAGATTAACTTTTAATCCATTGACCACTTTTTGTTTATTTTCCGAGAAACACAAGTTTCTCATCTAAAATGATTTTCACTGAGAAGAATGGGGTTTCTCATCTCACAAGAAACACCCCGATATCTCAGCTACCGACTGTACTGCGAGAAACGGCAGGAAATCGCCAAGATTTGAAACAGAGATTACATCAGTTTGCGATGATCATTGTTGACACCTGTTTGCACTACAAACCAGTGCAATCAGAGTTCAAAATATTTCTATTCATCTCAAAAAGCAAATAAAAGAAAGACGAGAATAACAATGCCATGGATGTATGATACTGCATGAATTTATTTTTCTTGAGAAAGCTACAAAAGGGGACTAATGGATGGGAGGACTCCAACCAGATCAAAAGCATTCCAAACTCAAAGAAAACATGCACATATAGCCTAACAGGTGCATTCAACTGACACACCCGACCATAACGTGTTTCTATAAAAAGCTACACTACCAAGATAATACTATTGCAAAATTATATGTAAATACCAGAACATGTTACAGCAGAACATAAGAGAATTAACAGCTTTATTGCATAAGGTAGCATTCAATACAATTGCTCAGTACAGCAAGGACCTACCACATCAGCACCCTTACCCTGACATGCATCCTTCTAATTATATGACAAAAGACACAACGGTTGTCGATTAAAACATAATTGTCAACTACAACTGAACATAACTAAAGAGTCATTAAGACACTACCTAGAGCCGATAGGAGAACAATAACATAACAAAGTCAGCTACAAAACAACGCTTTCGTTAAATACAACAGTCTACATTTATCGCCCCTTTAAACCAAGTCAGAGGCCCTTCCTTATGCAGTCAAGGATAGGAGGTCAACTAAATGACTGCCTGGAACCACACACACACACACACACAATAGACACTCACACAGACCAAATTGAGATTACAGAGCAAAGAAAACCACTTTATTTATTTTGCTGAGGAATTACAAAGATCAGACTACATTCTCACTCACTTCTCTCTCTGGTTAGATCACACCGAACACTCCCTCAATGGACTGAGTTCAACTCTCTATTATGTGAACTCTCAACAAACACCCCACTCTCCCCATAAGTCCTCTTTCACTCCAGCCTGCGTCTTTCAAATATTCCCATCACCCCCCCGCACTCCCCCACTATCCGCCCGACCCCACACCCGCCTTGTCCTACCTCATTAAGTGACACTTGGAATCCCTTTAATCTTGGAAAACGCTCAAAATGAGACCTCAAAACATTTTTGGGTCATTCCCTCACTTGTGCAACTACCACAAGCAAAGCCACCACTTAATGCAAAGCGGCAGTTTTGTAACTGCCAGTTAAGACGAATCTGTGTTAACTGGTGGTTTTGTCATGAGACATAATAATATCCCGATGACTGAAAATCTCTTCCTTGTTCTAGACCCTGTTAAAGTGCTATTGACTACCATGGGTCCTTGTAGGTCGTCTTCCCACTACCATTTGGGCTAGATTGCACATGAACACACTAGTAGATAATTTTGGTTGATGCAAAATTGCTTAATCACCCAAATGCTCTTGCATTAGACACACTAGGTAGTAGTTTATGAGCATAGTTCTCACAAATTTGCACTAGATGGTAGAGCCATTCTTCTGACCTAACAATAAGGCCACAGCATGTCCTTCCACCATGCTAAGTAGTTATAATCTTTTAAGCCACTTGTTGGACCATAGACCGTCCTCCGCCAAATGTTTCTCACACTAGCCCTTACTAACTTAGGGCTGACCACCTCTGTCTAAGCTTAGCATTTCCTTCATTCTTGAGCATGCTTGGGCTGATAACAACCGCTGCTCTATCTTCTTCTCAATTGAAAGATAAAACCCTTCAACCTCCCTTGTTTCTATTATGAGTAAGAGAGGGTCTTCCATCTCTTCCTCTTGATCATACAAATTTGTCACACTTCAACATTCAAGGTCCACTTCACTCACCTTCTATTGTGCTGCACCCTTTGCATTGTTCTTCACAATCAATGTGTTGTACACTTCTCCTCTTCTAGCAAAGTATGCATGTCAACACACATGACAAGATGGCTCTTATGCTCATTCTTGTCTTCCTTATCATTTTATGGACTTAAGGTATACCTTATCCTTCTTAATATTAACTATGTTAGCTCTCCCGCATTACAACATCGCACTACCAATTTGTTGTGGCTTCCCCAACAGAACATGGCATGCATCCATAGGCAAAACATTAGACAAAACTGTCTTTATACCTACCAATTTGCATGTCAACTTCACAACGTTCTAGCATCATGACCTTCCAATAACCAACACACCCTATAGGGCTTGGGGTGTGGTGTACATACCAAATTCCGTTTATTGACCATTTCAATGGACACTATATTATCTATACTTCTGTTAACAACCATAACATTACAGCACTTACCTTTCTTTCTACACCTTGTCCTGAAAATGTGTCTTCTTTGGCATGCTGCTTCTCTCTTCTTTCAACCTTCAAGACTGTAAACAAGTATTGAAAACCGTTAACCTACTTTTCCCCATAGACTAAGGGTTAACTTTTGGGGATTTTATTTTATTAATTGATTAAGATTGCCCGAATAGTGATTTTGATCATTGACCATATAAGGCAATTTTAGTTAGTTAATAGAATATTATTAAAAAGTGGTTTTTACCACTAAAGCATTCTATAAAAGTGGTTTAAACCACTATTGCACTTGAGAGTTCGAATAATATTTGGAGAAGGAATTTTAATTAATTGTTTGCCCAAAAGTGATTTAATCACCTTTGTAAATTGGGTAAATTAATTAATTATTTATTCAATTATTGTTTTAGAGTAATTTTAATTACTAATTTTATTTTGGCAATTAATTTAATATTATAAGTGAGAAAAAGAGTAAATGTCAACTTGGAGGGAAACTAAAAGAAGAAAATATATTTTGAAAAGTGGTTAAGTGATTTTAAAAAGATATTTAGCCTCCAAAAGTGGTTCGCCCCACTTTGAAGACTATATATGGACATGAGGGCTTCTATTTTGGATATGCTAATTTGATATATTGAATCTTCATTTTTGAAGAAGGATTGGGATGTGAATGCCCAAGGTGGTGGTTGTTGATTGAAGAGTGATTTCACCCGAAAATAATATTAAAGACTTTTTTTTTTGTAGGTTGCTGATTTGAAGAAGTATTTCTAGTTTTTCTGCATTTTAGGTCTATTTTTGAAGGCAAGTGAGCAAAAACATCAGATCTGAAACGAGTATTCAGATTGAAGACATTTGTGAGGGCTCTCGAGTGAAGCGAACCCCTCTAGGAGTGTGATGTCACACTCCGTAAGGGTGATGTCACATTTGAGACTGTAATTTCCATTTTTGGTGGACATTTTATGCTCAGAAAATTCTGCAATAAAAATCATTGAATTCCTCCTATTTTTGTGGTCATTTTGGTATATCATTTGTTTTAATTGGCAGAGTATTTTTGGAGCAATTAATTTTATAAGTTTATGCTGTATTTTGCCTATAAAATTTTCAGAATTGATGATGTGGCAAAACTAATTGGAGAATCTGATCCAAATATTCATTTAGCACTTGCAAACCAAATTTCATAATTTTTGGAGTTGTTAAAGGGCAGAAAAAACATTTTTTACCAAATCGCTGACCTAGTGCAGCAATCTAGACTTTCTGGCAATTTATTCAAATTTTGGCATTTTAATATTGTGACTTTTCCGTTTGAAGATAAAGTGGATTTGTAGATTTTCTGTACTTTTTTCTTTGGCCCTATAAGGGGACATTACAAAGACTTCTCTTCACAAGTGAATCTCTCCTTGATCAAGTTCTCTTCTATACGCTCTGGTAATGCTACGGATTCCACATCTGCTTTTACAACTTGTGCACTACCTTCAATCCTCTTTCACCATTACATTGAACATGAGGTCCTAGAAAGCACTATGACCAAAGTCAATCCCCACATTTGAAGCATATTCCATTGAATGATCTTCCTCTTCCTCTCCCATAGTTGCCTCTCCCTCTTCCGAAAGTGGATCCGCCTCTTGTTTGATGATTTAGAACTTGAGAAGTGATAGATCCTTCCTCATTCCATTGCTGACTATTTTCATTGGATGACTGGCTTTTACCAGTACTGGACCTCCCTCTTCCTCTTGATGCACTTTGTTGTCTCCTTCACAACTCTTCCACCCTTAAAGCATATTGGTATGTTGCTTCTAATGTACGTAACCTCACCATGTTGATTTCATCTTGAATATTTCCCGCAGTTCATTTACGTATCTTGCCACCTTCTCTTTTCATCGTGACCAGTCTGGATTGTGATTTTGTAGAACTCCTCCTATAGTCTTTCACACTTAGTTCCTTTTGCCTCAACTTTCATAGCTTCTTCAACACATCTAATTGATAATCACTAGGAAGAAACTTGCCTTTCAATTTGACAACCATCCTTTCCTGACGGGTAATATTTTCTTTACCCCTTCTATTCCTCTCAGTTTGTACCTCTTTCCATCATAGGGTTATGTGACCTTTTAGCTTGGTCTGAGCCACTTTCATCTTCCTTAGGTCAGCCACTTCATCAAATTTGAAATACTCTTCCATCACAATGAACCAATCAATCAACTCCTTAGAATTCAAAGTTCTTGATAAGCTTGGAATTTCCATTTTGGTTCATCTTCCAATCTTTAAGATAGCTCTAACAAGCCTATCTTCTCCTACATCCAATTGCCTGTGTGCTTGTCCCACATCTTCTACTACCAACTCATCATCTTTTGCATCACTCGCATCATCCTTTGGGACAAATCCCCTCCTATCCACTTCAACAATAACTAATATTTTCTACATAACCCTCAACAATTCTGCAATCTCATCTAGTCTCCCTGCCATAGTGGCAGCTACTGCTCCACATCTACCAGTGATTCTCCTTGGAGGCATTCTAGACTCTCTTTCAATAAGAACCTACTGCAGCAATCTCTTGTTTGCAAACCTATGTAGGTACTACTCTTTACAATCTGGATTTGGAACCAGTTCTTATACCATTTGATGCAATCAAGGATAGGGGTTCAAACGAATAACAACCTTGTGCTTGCAGCTTTTAACAACACACACCCAAAATAGGCACTCACACAAACCATATTGAGACTAGAGAGCAAAGACAACGACAGTATTTATCGTACTATGAGGAACTACAGAGATCAGACTACACACACACTCACTTCTCTTTGGTTATATCACACCCAACAGTCCCTCAATAGATTGGGTTCAACTCACTGCTCCTCTATGCTCTGTCAACAAGCACCCCAGTCTCCCAACAAGTCCTCTCTTACTCTAGCCTACCTCTTATGAATCTTCTCTTGCATTTTACTACCTCATGAAGTGACCCTTGGAATCCCTTTGTTGTTAGAAAATACTCGAAACAAGCACTAAAATGTTTTTGAGCCATTACTTGACTTGTGTAACTATAGCAGATGAAACTGTTGCTTAATGCAGAGCAGCAATTCCATAATTGTAGATTAATGCAAACCTGTGTTAACCGGTGAATTCCTCATGAGATAGAGAACTCTCTGTCTCAATGACTAAAACCGTCCCTTGTTCCAGGGTCCTATTAGAGTGCTACCGACTTCCATGGGTCCTTGTAGGTCATCTTCCCACTACCATTTGGACCAGATCACACATGAACACACTAGTAGCTTTTTTTGGTTGATTCAAGTTTGCTAGATCACCCAGATGCTCCCTTGCATCACTTCCAACAACACCCATACAAACTCAAGAAGAATGACGTGGAGTGGGGAGGAAGAAGACGACGTCCTTGGAGATACCATGGCTCCAACTTATTTTAAAGGGACATCATGTGGGGAACACAACTATAAGAATAACTACTTTGGCTAACATGCACATTTAAAGTAAACTATCGGATGTGTGACCATACCATTATTCAAAATCAAGAAAGAGTGAGCTGCCAACTTTAACGCAAAGAGTTAGTCTGCTGCAATAGTTAACATGTAGATTTTAACATTAAACACTGACTCACATAGACAATCACATGAGGTTGATTGATTGCGAGAGATGCAGTACCACCTCAAGCATGATGAATCAAGTACTGTAAGATACGTCATGGTGTGTAGATGATGAGGCCATGCAACCAATGGAGTGGCATCATAAGATTGTGGAAGGAAGACCATCTCTATAAGTTAGAAGGGATATTTAAAAAAGCATCTACATGCAAGAAGAGATCATTATATTGTTGCCTAAAGGTCAAAACAACAGTGGAAGACTATCATTGCAATGACCCTATGATACAATGGTCGATAAGAAGGCCCACGCATAGATTGCAATTGGCTTGCATTTGCAATCCTTGCCTATAGGCTATATCACACAATACACCAATTTTTTGGCTCGAAATTCATCGAATTTTTCACCTAGCAATGAAGTTTACCTAAAATCGCACATTTCAAGGTAAAATTTTGCAATAAAAATGGGTGGCAAAACCCTACTGTGCCTCTTTATAACTATTAAAATCACGCATATTCAAAGCAATGTGAATCTAAACCAATGACTGAGGGAGAGAGAAACAAAGGCTAGCGCGATGTATTTATTAATCTACTATGTTGAAGCTTGGAAGTGGAGAGTCAGAGACTATATCTGTTATACCTGTGTTGGATGGCATGGAGACTAGATCCGTTGGAGGGGAGACCAAACGTGTTGCACCTTGTTGGATCTATTGTGGACGAAGTGACTAGACATGTTACACTCTGTGCGCATGTACAACTGGGTAGAGCTTGGACATAGCACAATGAGGAGGTTGGAAGGAGCAGCATCGATGCAAGGAACGAAAGAGAAGAGGTTGGACAAGCAGCGTCAATGCTGACATCAGGTTTTGTAATCATTTTTATTTTGTTATCTATTATTTTATGTTTTGTTTTAAAAATATATATTTTATTTTATGTTTTGTTTTTAATTTTGTTTATAATGTTTTATTTTTTATTTTAAGCTTTGTTTTAATTTATTTTATTTTATTTTCTGTTTGGTTTTTAATTTTGTTTATAATTTATAATTTTTTTTATTTTTAATTTATTTTTTACAACGTTTTTTTTTAAATTGTCTTTTATATTTTCTATATTTATATTTTGAATATTTCTTATTTGCTTCTTTTTTTTTAAATGATAGCGAAAGAAAGCATAAAATGAAGTGATATTACCTTACAAGCAAGCAATCTACAAAATGAAGAAAACAAGAATTGACAAGTGAGGAAACCGTCAAACGGAGGCAAATCAATCTATTAGAAGCCTTACAAACAATGATCTTTAAGTACAATACCAAGTAAAAGCCAAGAGATAGAAGAATGGCCTCAAGCCAAAAAAAAGCATTTCAAGATACCTACAGCAACATAATGTAGAAGAGAGGAGAGGGCTCTTTAAATAAACTAAGAGGAAGGATGAGGTAGTTACAAAAATTCTATCATGACCTTACAAGGCCTTCTTAGTGTGTGTCAAATGTCATATTCCCCAAAGAGTGAAAGGAAGCCACAACATGTGGGGGCAGGAGTTACTTGTGCAAGTAACTCCCAAAATCCTACTAAAACACAAAGAGGTGAGACTTAAGATAAATTGAATTTCTAATAATAAAAAATGCACACCTAAAAGAGACTTAGGGTAAACCTGAAGGACTAAAGTGAATCCAAATAAAATTAATCTCCAACAAATATTTTTATTTTTTATTTTTTATGTTTTTTAATTTTTATTTTATGATTTTCTTGTTCATTTATTTTATTTTATTTTTAAAATATATATTTTTAAATTTTTATTATATGTTTTATAATTACAATTTAAATATTTTTTAATTTGTTTTTTCGTCTTAAATTTTTTTAACGACCTTTTAATTGTATTTTTAAAAAATTGTTTTTTTATAAATGTTTTTTAAATATTTTTTATTTATTTTATTAACGTTTTTTTAATAATTTTTGTTATTTCTTTTTGTTTATAATTTTGAAAAAAAATAATAAGATTTTTTTTATTTGTCATTTTAATTTTTTTATTACATTTTAAAAAAAAATCTATAATTTTGTTTCAAATATTTTTTATTTTTTGTGTTTTTTTAATTTGTTTTATTTTTAAATTATAATTTTATGTTTTATAATTATAAATTAAAATTAATTTTTTTACATCGATTTAGATATGTTCATACCTAGTAAGGAATCATGGGATGTTTGTTATTTATTCGATCTGTGAAGCCTTCCCGCTTACTCTAAAATGTCAAGGGGAGATCCAGCGTTATTTTGACAAGTATGGATTTAAAAAAACTATGTGAAAAGAGCCATGGTTTACTATGCAGAGGCTGTGAATATCATCCCTTTTTACTTCTTACAAAAACTTGGTTACAGGGAAACAAATTGTTCTATAACACACAACACACTATGAGGCTATGAATAGTCTTAAGTCGACTTCCATAGGGACTATAATACTCCCGATTACCTTGGGACCTAAGATAGTACTAACAATGTTCTACGTCATAGATAAGGACACCATTTACAATATGATCTTGGGAAGACCTTGGATACTCAGAATGAAGGCCATCCCTTCTACCTTGTTCTAACAACTCTGATTCTTGCACACGGTAAAGGTTTTTGTAGCCCAAGGGGATCCTAAACCCTTCAATATGTTACAAAGTACCATGAACAAACAACTTGGGATACACATCGATTACCACCTACCTACCAATGGGGTTATGAAACCCCCACAATTAGTTGATGTTACTAGATCCTCAAAACCCAAAATATTCATCATAAAGAAAGGGACTGAAATACCCCAGACCCTTTTATAAGATAAACTAGAATAAAAAGAGATTAGGATGGTTGAAAATACCCCTAACTCAGAATCAGTCACTAGTGTGGCAATTTCCACTATGTCTACCACTGAAATCATTAGTCTCTTGGAGAAGTACACACCCCTAGTCTTCCCATTCGATCTGTGAAGAGTAGGGACCTATGGATTCTCTCGGCCTCAAGGCCAATAGCCCCAAGAGGGGTTGGATATCCTACTAGACCTTTGCATGGTAGAGGTGTTTAGGAATGAGGAAGTTCCCCTTCGCGAGAACCATCTCAATGGTCATCACCATGGCCAACCAAAAGTCAACCATATGGGAACAAGTTGTAACTCGCATTCCACCCTCATCACTTCTTAGCCACTTCAGAATATGGTCGTAAACCACATCATGACAAGGTTGTACTAATTTTCTAGGTTTCTTAACCCATCATGTTTTCTCCCTCCAGGGATGTTAGCCATTCTCCTCTGGCCTACACTCAATTTTGTTTCTCATCATGCTCAAAGTCCGCCAATAGTCATCCAGGTTGTTCCTGCTCCCTAGGTCACCCCAGTGCTTGGGGAAAATATTTCCACTGTGATAGTAGGTAGGATAGAAATCAACATTGAAACTGACAATTACCCATGGATTCCTCAGAAAGGACCTATCTTTCCTGCCACAAAGGAAGAGGGTTTTGGGAAGTCATTCATCAGGTTCATAAAATCCTTCCCACACATAATGATAGGATAAACAATGCTACCCATGTCTTACCCACATTATTTCAAGTTGTATAACTATGTCTATACGCCTCCTCCATTGGGATGAGATCCTAATTATGTTGGCATACTCCCTACAATTGGATAAAACGCTAATTATATCAGCATACTTCCCACCTTAAAAAAAAAAGCCAAACAAGTAGTCTTTCAAGTTTTTGGAGGTTCTTACCTACCTTGACCTAGAACCTAGAAAACAACCTTTTAGGTTCTTAGAAGTTCTTTCCTCCCTTTATACACATCACGAAACTAAGTCATCCACACCTTCATAAGCCCTTCCATTTTCTCGACACAGGGGACGAATTCATTGTCTTCCTGAGCTTTGAAACTAGGGGCCCCAAAGGAGATTACCTAAAAAAATTCAGTATTCATATGGTCGAAATTTTGGAAGACCAAGAAAGCTTACTTGATGGCTAGTCACCTTATCTCAAAAGAATAACATAACCATGCCATTTATGCATCAATCACCTGATAAATAAGCATATAGTGGTATCATGTCTGAGTAGATGTATCATGTCTAAGTATATGTATAAATCACAAGAAGCCCTAAGATGCGTGATATGGATCATGGCGATGTCCAAAAGTAATAAACACAAGCGCACATACACAAGAGCACTCAATGTCACCCAAAAGGGGTCTAAAGAGACTACAAATAAGGGGCATGTTCAAATGCCACACACTCAATGGGAGGATATGTTTAAATGTCTGCACACCAAATAAAAAACACTTAGTGGCACTGTGGCCAACAAACAAAGAACATGTTCTAATTTTTCACAATTAAGTACACTTAAATAAGCCATGTCATAAGATGAATAAGTGAAAGATATAAGCAACCAACATAATCATATCATACTAGTCCCTACCTACATGTGTTATAAAAATGTATTCTAACGGAACATATCTAGCATATTGTGTAAGATGTAAACATGAGTATATACACGTGTAAGTGTTAGTATATAAGCTTGGCATGATAATGTAAAGTGATCATAAAACAATGTAGTCTGTATCAATCATGATCAATGTGGCAGATGCCCCAATGTAGTCTATCACACGAGTAAAGGAAAATGACCATTTATTTATTTATTTTAATTTTTTTATTATGTATTTCAAATTTTTTTTTTTATTTTTTTTTTTTTTAATATTTTATGATTTGTTTATTTATATATTTTAGTTTTTTTTAGATTATGTATTATTAAATTTTTATTTTATGTTTTATAAATTTATTGTGTTGCACTAAAATGTCCTCCCCCCTCGTACCAGGCCCAATAACATTCTGGATACAGAAACACTCCAGATAACCCTGGACACATGACAAAAACGTCTTGGACATTTCTGTAGTGTACGAGCATTTCCGGTACATTTCTAGGTGTTTTGTTGCATTTTTGTAGTTGAAAAAAAAAATCAAGTCCCAAAAAAAAGGCAAAATCAGTCCAAACCAGAATATATATATATATATATATATATATATATATATATATATATATAAAATAAGCATTTAAGTATAAGTTTACATTTAGATGGGGACAGCTAATTTCTTATACTTTTATATATATACATTTTCAAGATGTTTGAGAGTGGTTTTGAACCTCTTGGAGCTATAACACAAATTCTAGGTTTTGGAGTATCCTATCATATTTCAAAGTTAGATTTCAAAATTTTGGGGCTTCAAACTTGGCCATATTTTGCAGTTTCAAGATTTCAAGGATACATCATAGGAGATATAAAAGTTGCATGAAGGGATGTAGATATGATAGAATAGTATGAGAATATCTCTCACAAAGTGCCATGCGCCGAGCCCACCCCATTCCTTGTGCACCCCTTAAGGCATGCACTTAGGGAGATTCACTACACTGTCGAGCCCCTGCGAGAGAAATAGTGGGAGTGGCATTCATGATTGAGGACAAGATAGATGATTTAATCCAGATTTGAAGGTACATTTTGTCCTTGAATTAATGAATGAATTAGTGCTATATATTTTTACGTGTTTTATCTTTTATTGACTAAAAATGAGTATTATGCATTGTTTATATATATATATATATATATATATATATATATATATATATATTGTATGGACATTTCCAAATCAAGGGTTTTTGAAAATCCACGTTTCAGAAATAGAAAGGAAACGTTTCCATTTCCGTTTCCAAACAACATAGTAAAATTATAAATTATACTTATAATATTTTTTAATGTATATTTTAATTTGATAAAAAAATTTAATTTTTATTTGTTTATTTTAATTTTTTTATTGTGTTTTTTAATCATGTATATTAAAAAATATTTTATGTGTTGTAATTTTGTTTTAAATTTTTTCATTTTTATTTTTTATTTTTTTATTTTTTTAATTAATTTTTTTATAATTTATTAATTTATTTTAGTTTTTTTAAATTATGTAATTTTATTTTTATTTTTTTTACTTTATGTTTTATCTTTGTTTATTTATATATTTGTCTTTGTTTTTTTTTAATTAAATATATTTTGACATTATATTTTCATTTATATTTTACAAAAGATTGCATGGCTCCTCTAAAATCAAACACTAAGGGATGGAAGCATATGTCACGGATCAGATCAGGAAGTGAAGTAAAATTTAATTTGTGGTAAAATATTTTATAGGAGTTTAACTAGGGTTATGGACCACCTACTTGGCAAATCAGGTGATCCTAGTGGGGGTGTTAAAGTATGTTCCTAATATTACTCCAAATATCAGAGTGAGATTGAAGAAAGAGGGCAAACAATTAGTACCTAGAAAACATATGGCAGCACACAAAAAAACGGAAAATTCAAGAAGAACTTTCTAAGAACACATCAAAAGGTTTTTCTACAAGCATGTCATCATGTATGCAATCAAACACTTGTGGGAGTGTAACAATTCCCAACATTTGGAAGCCAGTATAAAAGCAAGATGTATAATGCATTGGCCAATTTGTTTTATTCAAGTGTCATTCCATTCAATGTGGCCAAGAGTCCATTTTTTTAAAATGCAGTTAAAATAATATCTAACTTTGGCAAAGGATACACCACCTAGTTCTGAAAGGCTAAGGACTACTCTTTTGGAAAGGTCAAAAGAAAGGGTGACTAAAAACATCGCAGACATCAGTGCCTCTTGGAGTGTACAAGGTGCAAAATGTTGAATGATGTTGGTCTGATATGTGTCAAAGGCCATTGATTAATATCTTGGTGTTTCGCCCTCAAAGTATATATTTCTTGAAAGTGATTGACCTTCAATATTTTCAAAATCTTAGATGAAGCAATTTTTGAAGTGGGTGAAGAAAATGTAGTTCACATTGTCACTAATAATGCCACAAATTGTGTAAGAGCTGGAAAGATGATTATGGACAAGTATCCACAAATTTATTGGAGCCCTTGTGTAGCACATTGCCTTAATTTGTTATTTTAAGACTTAGCCAAATTTTCATAGGTGCATGAAGCAATTCAAAGGGGGAAGACAATTGCAAATTTCATAAAGAACCACCGCCTCACATTGAGCATTTATTAACATGCATGTAAGGAGTTGTTGAGCTTTTGTGAAACAAGATTTGCTTCTTTTTATCACTTTGAAAAGAGTGGTTGAAGTAAAAGCAGCGATAAAATCAGTGATTTCTTGCAATGAGTGGAAAAACCTTGCGCTTTCAACTCAAAGGGAAAGCAAGCAAAACAAATCATTATAAACCCCAACTTTTGGGAAAGTGTAAACAAAGTTCTAAAAACATGTGAACCTATTGTTGATATGCCTCGCATGGTTGATGGTGACACCCCATGTCTTGGTATACTTTGTGAGGCTATGGACCATTGTAAGGAATCCATTCAAAAAACATTCAATGATGTGCAGACAAACAACAAAGCAATATGAAATGTGATTGATGTAAGATGAAAAATGATGCATACATCCTTACATGCGACAGCTTGTTATCTAGAGCCTAGGCTCTTTCATATAGATAGAGACAATGATTCTGAAGTCATAAGTGGACTTTACAAAACCAATGACAGGCTTGTTCTAGATCTAGATCTTGAACTTGCATGTATAATCAGGACCAAACAAGGACATTCCAAGAGTAAGAAAGGGTATTTGCAACAGCAAGGGCCAACTATAATAGGTCATGTCTTGAATGATATAAATGGTGGAAATCTTATGGATCAAGTGTAAAGGAACTACAATGCTTTGCTATTCAACTTTTGAGTCAAAGAGCAAGTGCCCAACGTGTGAAAGGAATTAGAGTTTTCTTTACCACATTCAATCTAAGAAAAAAATAGGATATTGTCAGGAAAGTTAAGAGATCTTGTTTATGTTCACAACAATTTGAGGATGTGCATGAGCAAAATGGCAAAAGAATCTTCTTCTTCACAACTCCAACCCATTGCAGCAGACTTGGAGGATGCAAATAGTCCTAACTTCCTTTGTGATGAATCTAGTGATGACGGTAATGTTCATGAGCCAAGTGCTCTTGATGATATGGAAATTTTTTATGTAGCTAGCAGCCTATAAGGCTATAGGGTGTATTGGCTCTTGTTGACATGGAACTTTTTGATGCAAAAAATATCTTTAATATTCTGATTTGACTAATTTTTATGTGTTTATGTTTTTCTATAGTTCAAATTTAATGGCAATTTTTTTTTAGAATTTTATCCATTGGTGAACTTGAACTGAATTTTATCTTCATTGAACTCGAACTCAAACCTTGTGACTTAGCCCATAGGCATCAGGTTGACTAGTGAGTTGAGCCCACACTGCAAAGATCCTGTGCAAATTTTGGGGGTAAAACCATGATTTGATGTCATTAACCTAGCTATAACCCTGTTGTTTCTTAACAGAAAATTTGAAACTGAATCGAAGCAAATATTTGACAAAATATCAACTACTGAAAGAAATCTGAAAAACCACAAAAAACTTTGAAATCTAAACTCAAGGACTTGAAACCAAAAAAACAAACAGATATCTAGAGCTGACTAAATCCGGAACTTCTGATTTTGTTTTTGAAGCTGAAAACAGGGTTACAACTTCACCATTACTAGAAAATCTGATCAAACATTACATGAAGAGTAACTTTTCTGAGAAGGTGTGGATGTGGACTCGGGCCGAATCCACAACAGTATGGACACTGTCTTTACCAAACAGGCATCAGACCTGTACACAAGAACTTCTTTCAAAAACATGCTCCACTTCACTACCTAAGATTCTATTGATAGCATTTTTCTCACTTTAATTATTTTGCCTCTTGCATGTGGAATAAATTCTAATCGAGCCACAAGATACACTTACAAAAAAACAAATCCTAATGAAACGCACTAACTGAGGTGGACAATTTTGAATATCATTATAGTTGAAAAAAACATTCATAACATTTAATGTGTTACAAGGCCATGGAAAAAATCATATGACCTTGACCGCTAGTGCTCATCTGCGATGGTGAGCCAAGCCTATGTTGCAAAGGTTGTATCATCCTGCACTCTTTGCAAGTGTGGTAGCAGACTTGGAGTCTAGTTACTATGCAGAAATCAAGGCTACAGTGCAACAAGGAAATAAGGTTTAGATGTTGGCATGCGTTGCAAAAGTACATAGCAAAACTCAGCAACTTGATTGTACTGATCATCCCAGGCCAATGGACTAAGCTAGCACTGAAGAGGTTGCCTGTAGGCTTGTGCGATTGAAAATACAAGTTGTGCTTTGAAGTTCTAGAACACATCTGTGGGAAATTCGTGGATGATTTGTGGAGAACAGTGGTTTCTTCTATTCTGGACATTGAGTGTCGATGCACGGCTTCAGCAATGAGATTTCATCACTATCCTAATCATTATCAAGCTCAAGGATTGTAATCTCATGGAGAGCTTAGCCTACACCTGGATGGTAAATGTGAGCCATATCAGTGATGTGTTTGGTGCCATTTGGAATTGTACTCTTGGAATTTTTTTTACGCTGTCATTTAACTTAAATGAAAGCATTGTAATATACAGCGAGTTGATGGGGAAAAAAAAGTTATATGCTTGTCTATATTCTTATTCAGAAGTTCAAATTTTGTCAGTTCGTATTTGCATCTTCTTGTCCATAGTTGTGCCACGTCTACTATTTAGCACTTCGGAACTTAATTTGTATTGGTTGAGTGGCTTGTTCCAAGCTTGGTGCTTTGTAGCAGGGTATGGATTTCCATCAAAATAATTGAACGTAGATTTTTGTCAGTTGTTGCCATTGTGATTTCCCAAAGAGACATGGGGGCAAATTGTAGAAGCAAGCAGAAGGTACACGAATTATTTGACAATTTGCCTCATCTATGTGGCTTTGTGAGCTTGCTGAAATGCCTTGAATATTTTTTAGCAAATCTAATTAGTGGGAGTGTTGACGCAGTGGATTGCACCTTGGACAGAAGGCCGAGCTCCTGCCTTCCACACGCAATAATGGAAACTCCCCTCTTGCCTGTGGGACCGGCGAAGCTGGGGGGAGAGTCTCTAGATAAGGGCTAGCTCTCTCTGATGTATCTTTTAGGTCCTGGATTCCCTACTGCTAACAAATAAATTAAAAAGAAAAGGGGGGGATAAAAAGGGAGAAGGATGCTGAAAACAGAACCTAAACCTAAACTAAAAGGTGATACACCAAAAAAGTTGATCCACTCAGCCTGAACATAACTTTTCACCAAGAAGAAGCTCCCATACACTTCATCTGATGTGGGAGACTCTTCTGTATCAGTGAGTCAAGGGTCCGTAGAGATACAGGGAGGAAGAAACTATCAAAGGTGTTTTGAGACACACTTTGGCAGCCTATTCACATGCGCCTATATTCCTGCTATAGACACTTCTGGCAGACCTGCAGAAGAACTTCACAATGCACTAGACATGCCGGAATCAATCTGTGAAAAGCATAAAAGAAAATGACTTAACACAAAAGAACACATAGACATATGCATGAGTGCAAGATCAAATGGAGGTAAAAATTGCGAAGTCTTGATTCAAGGTAAAAATCCGGCAGAGTTTTGCCTTACAAGTCTGAGAGATTTTTGGGCAGAGCTTTGTCTTACGGGCTAAGAGAATGGATCTTTCCTCAAAATGAGAAGTTTACAATATATAGAAAACAGGTGAAGAAGTAAAGGCACTGCTTTGGAAAAGACTTTGGCGCTCTTTGACAAGCTGGCCCATGTGCGTTGAGAGCATCGGGAAGAGGAAGTCACTGTTGTTGATGTCATTCTTCTAGAAGAGGCCTGCTGGAACCATGTTGTGTAATCATCGGTCTTGATTTTGGCATTCAAACATTAATGTGAAAGCATGGGCGGCACCTCTTTTCTACAGACAAGACTGCTCCTTCCAGATATTCACACGGTTTATAGATGCAAAATGGAGAAAACAAGCCACACCGCTTACTGTTCGCGCCATTTGATGACCCCCTGACAATAACTCGCCTCCCCTTTGCCACCTAGACTGTTTGTCAGTTTCTGCACTTTGTCTTCTTCCTGGTTTTGTCTCTTTCTGGCTCCTTCGGCCCTCGGGGCTATCTTTTGACGGGTCGTTGCATTCCTTGGGTTCTTAGGCTCTTTTTCAAAATCAACGGCTATTTTACGAGCCTTAAATTTGACATCTGCGCACCCGTCATTACGTTTGAACTTCCAATTACGTTTGAACTTCCAACGGCTAGTTCGCCGTGCTTGATTTTGACGTCTTCGGGCCCGTCACCCCTGAGACTTTCTTCGACCTTTCTCTTTCTTTCAGCTTCTTCTGTTGTTCCCTTTCCTTTGGGCTTTTTGCTTTGGATCCTCCCGAAGGGAAGGTGACCCTTCGGCTTTTGGAGAAGTGTCCTTCATTTGGCAGCCAAGAGTTCCCCGCAAGGGCACCTGCCATTCGGGGTCCTTTGGCTCCCTTGGCTTTGAAATTCCTCGGAGTTTTCCACGCGGACTTTTTCCGCAGGCTTTTTCCCCGCGGACAAAAAGTCCGCAAGAATTGTTTCGAGCACTTTGCCTTAGTCTTTTCGGAATTTCTCTCGGGCTTTTCCTCCCGCGGCCTTCCTCCGAATTTCTTCGGACTTTTTGTCCGAAGGAATTCCTTCGGACAAAAAGTCCGAAGAAATTATTCTCGCCTTTGCCTTAGTCTTTTTTGCGGGATTTTTTTGTTTGTGGCCCTTCCAAATTACTTCGAACAAAATTCTGAAGGATTTCTTCCTTTGTCTCTTCGACTGCCTTTGAAAAGTGCCCTTCAGGAAAATTGGAAACGACCCTTTCGAAGGGTATTTCCTTTGCCTTAGACAAATTTCCGAAAGAAACTTACCTCTTCGGCCTTTTTCTGTGGCCTCTTTTGAAAGTGTTCCCTGCCCTCCGCAAGGGCGTTTGAGTCCGGAACTGCCCTCTGCAAGCACTTGAAATGGTTCATTTTTGCGCCTGAGTGGGAACTTGCCTCTTCCTGCAGAGTCCGTAGTTTTCCGCCTGCCGAGTCCATAGAAATCCATACCTGCAGAGTCCGTAGAAATGGACCTGCAGAGGTCGTAGAAATCTCTGTGGAGTCCGTAGAAAATCCCAAACTTGTGCAAAATCAAAAAAGTACTAGCTCAGAACAGCAGGGGAAAAAAGAGGGGACCAATTTTGGCCTGCAAGACCAAAATGGTCAACAAATTGGCGACTCCTAGGGGAAGCATCCCTGCTATGCTTAGAGACCAATTGCCTTGAAGTCCATTGGGCACAGAGTCAGAATGCAGCTTTGAAGAAAGGTTAACAACAGCCTTGAGAGATCCAAGAATCAAACATGAAGTTTTTACCCCAAACACAAAAGGAAAACACACACAAGGCTAAAAACACTACTTGTGCAAACTGCACTTGGGAAAGCAAGAAAGAAAACTGAAAGCAAACTACTATATACAGCTAACCAGGTATATTTGCCTCCCTCCTGGATCAAAGGGAAAAAATTTTAAGTCCCCTTCCTGGTTAGAAAACTCACGGTGCTAGACAAGTGGCTGAATGGAATGAAGACTTGGTGACTTGCTCCTCTTGCCTACCACCTTGATTGGCTTGTATCCGAGTGGCTCAGATTCAAACATGCTTCCAACATATACGTACTCTTTTTGTTCTTGGAAGCTTGTTGAATGTTGGTCCTTCATGCTGGTGCGTTTCACCAAGAAATCAATGGCTGCTGGCTCATCACCATAAGCCCTTTGATTTGCACAGTCCCTTTGCAATGCATCATGGTTTGACCTGTTTCCTTCTGCTTCGTTGAAGACCCTGTCAAACTCATCTTCTGCTCCCTCATGGCCTTCTTGAAGAATGGTGACTGTTGTGATGTCTGAAATGGAATCACAAACTGATTGCTCATCCCACAGAACATCACCTCTTTGTTCAAAACTCTCTTCTTCAAGGCTTTCCTCAAGAGAGACTAGCCTCTCCTTTTCCTGCTCAAGGACCAGAGTCTCTAGTTGTTCAAAGACATTCATCTGATCCTCTTCCAACTCAGGCTCCTCGGCATAGTCGTCCTCATCGAAGCAACAAGGAAGTTCATCAAACAAAGGAGGAGAGAACTCACCATGCTTATGTTCCTCTTCGTATTGCTGGAACATCTGCATGTATGCATGCCCTGTACCTTCTCCATCGTCGATGATGTCTTCAAAGGGAGCATCGATGACGTCTTAAAAGGGAGCATCGATGATGATTTCTTCTACTTTGTCGCTCATGATAGCCTCTTGGAGAGCTGCAAACTGGATTTTCTGCTCCTCACTTGCCTCCTGCAAAACAGGTTCCTCCTTGAGAAGGGGTGAAGTGAAAAAACCATGTGGAAGAGGAGGCAGTCTTTGAGCTAGAATCGAATGATTCTCCTCTTTCCATTTGGTCAGCACTTCATCTATATCAGGTGTGACCTGATAGCTCTCTTGGAAGTGTGTAGATGGAGTGTGTTCAGACATGGAATGTGTCGTTGGGTCTGAACCGTCCATCACACATTGGCTGAGGAATCTCTCTGGATTCCAACTCTGCAATTCTCTTGGCTATGTTTTCCTGGAAGAGCCTTTCTTGGATGTCATGAGCATCATCAAGATGGGTAGGAACAGTTTCGTCCTTTTCAAGGTTTTGAGCAAAACCTTTCTTCTCCTCTTTCCTACCCCATGATTCCACTATTTCCCTCCAAGTTAGGATCGTGCCATTAGGATCAGTGACCTGAGGGAGTTGAGGAAGACTAAGAAAGGTATGTTGATGCATAGGAAGAGCTGTTTCAAATGAAGGCGCATTTTGGCATGTATAATCCATTGCTTAGGACCATGTAACTTGTATTTCTTCATATGTTTCGATCAAGCTCAGAATATTCATGAAATCACCCCAAACAGCTCTCTTGGTTACCCTTCAGCAATGAGGGAAGTAACGCTGGAGTTTGAGGTGGTTTCATGACAGCGTGAGCTTGATCAAAACTATACAAAAAATGATCTCTTGATGGCACCAGGACTACTTAAGCAGCTGATTCAACTCGGAGTCGCCATTGGTGTTGATAAAAAAAAGCCTCCAAACGCTGGTTGGTTGAAGAACACACCAAAAATTCTTCAACTCTTTGGACACAACTTGTCCTAGTTGGTCCCACTGGGCGTGCCAAAAACTGTTGACGCAGTGGATTGCACTCTGGACAGGAGGCCGAGCTCCTGCCTTCCACACGCAACAATGGAAACTCCCTTCTCACCTGTGGGACCAGCGACGCTGGGGGGAGAGTCTCTAGATAAGGGCTAGCTCCCTCTGATGTATCTTTTAGGTCCTGGATTCCCTACTGCTAACAAATAAATTAAAAAAAAAGGGGGGAGGATGAAAAGGGAGAAGGATGCTGAAAACAGAACCTTAACCTAAATTAAAAGGTGATACACCAAAAAAGTTGATCCACTCAGCCCGAACATACACTTTTCACCAAGAAGAAGCTCCCATACACTTCATCTGATGTGGGAGACTCTTCTGTATTAGTGAGTCAGGGGTCCGTAGAGATATAGAGAAGAATAAACTATCAAAGGTGTTCTGAGACACACTTTGGCAGCCTATTCACATGCGCCTATATTCCTGCTGTAGACACTTCTGGCAGACCTGCAAAAGAACTTCACAATGCACTAGACATGTTGGAATCAATCTGTGAAAAGCATAAAAGAAAATGACTTAACACAAAAGAAAACATAGACATATGCGTGAGTGCAAGATCAAATGGAGGTAAAAATTGCTGAGTCTTGATTCAAGGTAAAAATTCGGCAGAGTTCTGCCTTACAAGCCCGAGAGATTTTTGGGTAGAGCTTTGCCTTACGGGCTAAGAGAATGAATCTTTCCTCAAAATGAGAAGTTTACAATATATAGAAAACAGGAGAAGTAAAGGCGCCACTTTGGAAAAGACTTTGGCGCTCTTTGACAAGTTGGCCCATGTGCGTTGAGAGCATTGGGAAGAGGAAGTCACTATTGCTGATGTCATTCTTCTAGAAGAGGCCTGCTGGAACCATGTTGTGTAATCGCCGGTCTTGACTTTGGCGTTCAAACATTAATGTGAAAGCATGGGCCGCACCTCTTTTCTGCAGACGACACTGCTCCTTCCAGATATTCACGCGGTTTGTCTGCTTATAAATGCAAAATGGAGAAAACAAGCCGTGTCGCTTACTGTTCGCGCCGTTTGATGACCACCTGGCAATAACTCGCCTCCCTTTTGCCACCTGGACTGTTTGTCCGTTTCTGCACAGTCTTCTTCCTGGTTTTGTCTCTTTTTGGCTCCTTCAGCCCTCGGGGCTATCTTTTTGGGGGTCGCTGCATTCCTTGGGCTCTTCCTTAGGCTCTTTTTCAAAATCAATGGCTATTTTACGAGCCTTAAATTTGATGTTTGCGCACCCGTCACTGCGTTTGAACTTCCAATGGCTAGTTCGTCGTGCTTGATTTTGACGTCTTCGGGCCCGTCACCCTTGGGACTTTCTTCCGCTTTTCTTTCTTTCAGCTTCTTCTGTTGTTCCCTTTCCTTCGGGCTTTTTGCTTTGGATACTCCCGAAGGGAAGGTGACCCTTCGGCTTTTGGAGAAGTGTCCTTCATTTGGCAGCCGAGAGTTCCCCGCAAGGGCACCTGCCCTTCGGGATCTTTCGGCTCCCTTGGCTTTGAAATTCCTTGGAGTTTTCCCCACGGACTTTTTCCCCGCGGACAAAAAGTCCGCAAGAATTGTTTCGAGCACTTTGCCTTAGTCTTTTCGGAATTTCTCTCGGGCTTTTCCTCTCGTGGCCTTCCTCCGAATTTCTTCGGACTTTTTGTCCGAAGGAATTCTTTCGGACAAAAAGTCCGAAGAAATTATTCTCGCATTTGCCTTAGTCTTTTTTGAGGGATTTTTTGTTTGTGGCCCTTCCGAATTCCTTCGGACTTTTTGTCCGAATGATTTCTTCCTTTGTTTCTTCGACTGCCTTTGAAAAGTGCCATTCGGAAAAATTGGAAACGACCCTTCCGAAGGGTATTTCCTTTGCCTTAGACAAATTTCTGAAAAAAACTTACCTCTTCAGCGTTTTTCTGTGGCCTCTTTTGAAAGTGTTCCCTGCCCTCCGCAAGGGCGTTTGAGTCCGGAACTGCCCTCCGCAAGCACTTGAAATGGTCCATTTTTGCACCTAAGTGGGAACTTGCCTCTTCCTGCAGAGTTCGTATTTCCGCCTGCTGAGTCCGTAGAAATCCATTCCTGCAGAGTCCGTAGAAATGGACCTGCAGAATCCGTAGAAATGGACCTACAGAGTCCGTAGAAATCTCTATGGAGTCCGTAGAAAATCCCAGACTTGTGCAAAATCAAAAAAGTACTGACTCAGAACAGTAGGGGAAAAAAGGGGGGACTGATTTTGGCCTGCAGGACCAAAATGGTCAACAGGGAGTAAAGCCAAACTCATCAAACTTTGTCAGTCTACTACTAACTTGTGCCCCAATGGGGAGCTCTTGAACAGTTGAACATGATATGGAAACTGAAATGTCCCTTTTAGGGCTGAAATTAGAACAAATGGGTTTCTCAACAAAACCCTAACACCACATGTGCAAATTTAAATTCAAATATCAAACACTATTAAACATTTATGATTTTTCTGATTTTTCCACTTCAAACCCTAGATAAAAATTACAAAATGCTTGAAATGCAATTTTCCAAGTGCAAAGCAATAATTAACCCTTGAATATTCACCAATAAATTCCGAATATTATTACCAAACTAAATACCTTATTTTCTGAATTTTTATAATGAATAATAGCTGGAAAATAGCAATATAAAATGGCAGAAAATGATTAAATATTCATAACTGCAGTTTTGGCTTGAAACAACCCTTGAAACCCTCAGATTTGACCTTGAAAGAGATCGTCCAGCTGTCATAGGCAGTTCATTGCCCTAGGGCACCAAGTGCAGCCCTCTAAAAGCAATCCACAACCCTCAAAACCTTGCGTTGTCCCTCCAAACTAGTCGTTGCCTTGCTTTTCTAGTCGCTGCCCTAATTTTTAAACTCCAAACCCTAGTCACCAACCCTAAAAATGGAGATGAAGTACTGCCCAAAATATGATGAAGATTTTGTAAAAATCATACCAATGAAGCTCAATACAAACCCTAAATGATGATGCCCTAGTTGAATGAAGGGGTTTTCGTCCTTACTCCAACTACCATTGAAGGGTTTCGTCCTCAATGAATAAGTTAAGCGTTTTCGCGCTTAGACTCAAAGAATTCAAATATCAAATCATGCATAACCCCAAATGAGCTCCTTCATCTCCTTTTATATTGTTCCCACTCAAAACCCCACTTTATTTTTTAAATAATAAAACATAAGTTGCCGACATTTTTGGCCACTTAGTAATATTATTAATTTTACTTTTAAGTATTTAAAAAAACTTTTTATTTTAATTAGAATATTATTTTAATTTAAAAAGGGGGGCATTATAGTTTGCCCTTTCCAAATTTGTTTGCCTTCAAGCAAATGCAAGCTCTTATGCCCAAGTACCATCATATCAAAGTGAAGAAATACATTGTAATGCTCCAAAAATTTGGATCTTGTACTTGTCAAATGAGAGAGCTCTTGCCAAAACAAGCTCATATATTTGTTGTCCTCCTTCCTAATAATGTTCTTTGGCAGCCCGTGAAGTTTAAAAACTTCCTTGAAGCAGAGATCAGTTATTACCTTAGCCCTGCCATCTTTGTTTTCCCCTTCAAAAACAGCGTCAACATATTTATTCTTTCTATATTCAATTGCACTAAAAACCCTCCAAACTGTTGTAGCTTCAGCCCTAGAGCAAGGAATTGATGAATAATCAGCAACTTGACAAGCTAAAACATTTCCAAAGTGGCATCATGAGGGCTGAAGATGTTTGCTACAACAAAGTACTTGCTGGAAATTTGGGGAATGGGTGTCCCCATTGTAGTTTTTACGCAAAAAACAAACAAGTTAGTTAAAACCAAGGCTCTGCACCTCCCTTTTAAACTCCTTCCGAGCCATATAGGAGTGTGGTTCAAATCTCCTTCCTTGTTTGCACCCTTAACCACTCTCCCTTCCCAATTGGTGGCTGGCAACATGTTTATGATTGCCCAAGAAGGCATTAAGGGGCTGCCTATGTTATACCAAATAGCACCCAGCATAGAATAACTGTCATCATGCTCAAAAACCTGCCCCTAAACTAAGAATTGCACCTATTCCATGGGCTGGAAACACTCCCAAAATGATAGAAATCAACTCCTCATTCCCCGTCAACATGTGATCTTTCAATTTGGCAAAAGAGATTACATACATAGTCATGTATCCGGTGATTAGTGGACTGTACTCATGCATAACAACCTTCTTATCATCCACATTAATGTGAATTTTTGACAAAAACCCACCCTTTGGAAGTTTCCGTTTACAACATACCTTCAACATGGACTTGATGACCCTCAAGCTCATACCAAATGTGTTGGTACTGTTGTGGGCAGCATGGAAAAAAAAGTACAATTGTTTCCCTCCATGGTTCCCTTGGCCATTCTTAGCCATGCATGCACCTTAGAGATGTGCCATCCTCCTTCCTTGGTGGAATCCTCCATTCTTACTTGTCGGAAACTCCAATTTCAGTCAAGACTCCGCCACATTTCTAAGAAGTGCTCCTTTAGGGTAGTACATAAGCATCCATTATGAACTCCAATGATCCTTAAGGCTCTCCCCTTAAGCCTGTGATAGGGTTCACATTTTTTTCTGAAATAAGTAAACTTGAACATAAAAACCATACCTTTTTTGCAATTCTCTTGAGTGCCTATCTTCCAAATTTCCATGTGGATATCTTCAAAGCCCGGAATGAAGGAGCCCCGACCAATTTTGTCACTCCAAGTGACTTTCCTTGCATCTCCATCTTCATGTGGTTGCCCCAACAGAAGGCAGCCTTGCCATGATACACAAAATAATACCAATCTTGCCAAGTGTTCCCTTCCATACATATGCAGCCCCTTACAATCATACACCCTAGATGGCATGTGAGTGCACAACAAATTAGGGACACTTTCACACCTTGGGCTGCCCTCAACTTGTCCATCCTTCTTTTCACTATGCTTTGTGAAATGATCTTTATTAATCATCTTGTACACCATTCCTTCCAAGGAAGGACACCAATCAGTTTGTATGCAAGTTGGAAACAACTTAGGGCAGCCATGAAATCTCTGATTTTTCATCCCATTCTTCTGAACTATTTTCGCTGAAGTCTTCATTTTCTTCAGCTAGAACCATTCACCAGCGTTTCCCAATGATTCAATCGCCTTATAATGATCGAGTTTGCAGTTATTCAAGTCTGAAAATGACAATTTATAATCTGATTTCTCCAAGGTTCGCAACCTGATAATGGAACAGCAACTACATGGTTGAAACCTTTGTGCAAAAACATGAATTGCGAGCATGGTTGAAATCTTTGCTATGAAGATAATTAAATTGCTTAGCTTTATATGCTGGTCTAAAAATTCCAGCAAGTGGAAGATAATCATACGAAGCTTTGCGAGGCCCCTTCCTTATATGCGTACTTCCCAACAAGACATTCATGGGACTCCTCTTCTTTCAGGGATGCATTCTTGGGTTCTTGCTCCTTGATCTTCTCCTTAGCAATTTTTTGAGGTTTTGGTTTCAACTGCTCTTCTTCTTTCTTTAATTTTTTACTTCTACCTTCTTCGAGCATCTCCAAAAACTCTTCAAAGGTAAAGTCATATTCTTCGACATATGTGGGTAGCTCGCTCACATGATTTTGTATGATGTGTCTTTCTTTTCTTCTTGGATTATATCTCCTTAAATCACAGAACTCTTGGAGTGTCACAATGGCTCAAGTTCTTAGACGAAGCTTGTAATAATCTTCATAGTAGGCCTCATAATCAACTCTGATTTGTTGTTGCCCTTCTTTTTTCTCTATGAACCCCATGATATTTTGTCATATCTCCGACTCTCACCCTTGCAAGCTGAAAATATCTGGAATCGCCTTCACAGGGTGCCAAAATCTTGGCTCTGATACCACTGAAATGTCTGTTTTAGGGTTGAAATTAGATCAAAGTGGTTTCCCAACAAAACCTTAACACCACGTGCAAATTCTAATTCAAAAATCAAACACTAATCAACAATTATGATTTTTCTAATTTTTCCACTTCAAAACCTAGATAAAAATTACAAAATGCTAGAAATGCAATTTTCCAAGTGCAAAGCAATAATTATCTCTTGAATATTCACCAATAAATTCTAAATATTTTACCAAAATAAATACCTTGTTTTATGAATTTTCCTAATGAATAATCGCTGGAAAATACCAATAAAATTAGCAAAAAATGATTAAATATGCAAGACTGCAGTTTTGGCTTGAAACAACCCTTGAAACCTTCAAACTTGACTCCAAAAGAGATCACACAGCTGTCATAGGCAGTTTGCTGCCCTGAGGCACCAAGTGCAGCCCTCTAAAAACAATCCACAACCCTCAAAACCCTGCATTGTCCCTCCAAACTAGTCGTTGCCCTACTTTTCTGGTTGCTGCCCTAATTTTTAAGCTCCAAACCCTAGTCATCAACCCTAAAAATGGAGATAAAGTTACTGCCCAAAACATGATGAAGATTCTGTAAAAATCATACCAATGAAGCTCAATACAAACACTGAATGAGGATGCCCTAGTTGAATGTAAAGGTTTTCGTCTTTACTCCAACTACCATTGAAAGATTTTGTCCTCAATAGATAAGTGTTTTCATGCTTAAACTCAAAGAATTCAAATATCAAATTATGCATAACCCCAAATGAGCTCCTCCATCTCCTTTTATATCCTTCCCACTCAAAACCCCACTTTATTTTTTAAATAATAAAACATAAGTTGTCAACATTTTTGGCCACTTAGTAATATTATTAATTTTATTTTTAAGTATTTAAAAATACTTTTTATTTTAATTAAAATATTATTGTATTTGAAAAAGGGGACATTACAGAAACCAAAAAAAATATCAAGAGTCAATTTCTCTCAAAAGTTATAGCTTTGGCTACCCTGATAGACATGTATTCAGAATGTGGAAGCATACATGGTGTTAAGCATAGGCTTATACTGAGAGGGGGGGTGAATCAGTATAAGATAATTTTTGACTTTCGACTATTAATCTTAAATTCAAAACCTCAAATTACTCTGCAATTAATATATTCAAAGCAATCAAAGAATACAATGCAAAACCACACAATGCAAATAGACACAGATTTGCGTGGAAACCCTTTCGAGAGAAAACCACTGAAAAATTCTCTTAATATAAATATTCGTAGGCACCAACCTACTGGAGCACCAACTCCAAAAACAATTTTGTAGGTACCAACCTACAGGAGCACCGACCCCTTTCACTGAGCACCAACTCAGCAAGAGACACCAATCTCTTCAAAACGAAGGCACCAACCTTCTCAGAAAAAATCACTCTTCTATCTCAAGTTTGTTGTCAAAACAACAGATGATAGAACACTTGATTTATCTCCTTTAGATTCGATCTACACTTGAGTGTTTTCGCTGCTATACTCTTACTTATACTTGCTGATTTTTTCTTTTCAATATTCTCACAAAAATTTGCCTTTAAAAATTATGCTCTTCTTTTATATATCTTCTACTTTCAAATCTACTCTTTTGCCATTTGTTATGGACTTATTTATAACCCACGGAAAGCCACAAATTAAGGTCGTGACTCTTCAAGTGAAAAGGTCCTTTCGAACGGTCACACCTCCTCCCAATAGGTCGGCCAAGGTTGACAATTCCGTCAACATTTCCGTCGACAATTTCGTTCACTTCCGTCAACAATTCCGTTCACTTCCGTCGACATTTTCGTTCAATTTCGGTAACAATTCCGTTCACTTCCGTCAACAATTCAGTTCACTTCCGTTGACATTTCCGTTCACTTACGGCCATCAATTTTGTTCACTTCCGGCAATCAATTCCGTTCACTTTCGGCAATAGTTCATTTGACATCAATGACAATATTCCAACAATCTCCCCTTTTGTCATTGATGGCAACCACATACTAAAACTGCTCCCCCTTGCTGCACTGTCTCTTCTGTTTGAATCCCCTTTTTTTTTTGTCGTTGTAGCTCCCCCTTTCTGTGACATCCTCTTTTTGTACTTCTCCCCCTTTGACATCAATGGCAAAGAGTCTATCCAAGAGCTAGTACTTAGCTCCCCCTTAGCTGATGCTTCCCTTCAGTGGCAAGACGCAAAAGAAATTACTCCCAACTTCTGTCGTAGGTACTCAAATGTTTCCTTTGGAAGTGGCTTAGTGAAGATATCTGCCATTTGTTCGGATGTGGAAACATATTCCAATTTTACTTGTTCTGCCACCTGTTCTCTCAAGTAATGATACTGTATAGGGATATGCTTAGTTCTGGAATGCATAACTGGATTCTTTGAAATACTTATCGCACTAGTATTATCGCAGAATATGGAGATTGGATGATTATACTCTACTTTGATATCTTTCAAGGTTTGTTTCATCAATAGAACTTGTGTACAACATAGCACTGCCGCTATGTACTCTGCTTCTGCTGTGGATAGAGATACAGAATTATGCTTCTTACTCAACCAAGATATTAGGCTATCTCCAAGAAAGAATGCTCCTCCACTTGTACTTTTTCTATCATCTACACAACCTGCCCAATCTGAATTCGTGTACGCTACCAATGTGAAGTCTTTACCTCTTCGGTACCACAACCCATAATCCAAGGTTCTCTTTAAATATCTAAATATACGTTTCACGGCTTGCACATGTGTTTCTTTTGGAGCTGCTTGAAATCGTGCAACCATACCTACTGCTTGCATGATATCTGGCCTAGATGTCGTCACATATAGTAAACTCCCAATCATTGATCTGTAAAGAGTTTGATCAGTATTCGGAGATTCATCATCTTTGCTCAATTTCGTACCTGTAGCCATAGATGTGCTAACAGGGGCACACTCCTCCATATGGAATTTCTTCAACATCTCCTTCACATACTTGCTTTGGGATATGAATATTCCTTTGTTAGATTGAGAGATTTGTAAACCAAAGAAAAATGACAACTCACCTAACATGGACAACTCAAATTCCTTTTGCATATCTTCAACAAATATCTTAGACATTTATTTATTGTCTCCTCCAAAGATTATATCATCTACATACACCACAACAATTAACTGGTGATCTCCTTCAGTTTTGATGTAAAGATTACTATCAGCATATCCTCTCTTGAATCTTTGGTCTTGTAGGTATTTATCAGGCCTAGCATACCATGCTCTAGGAGCTTGTTTCAATCCGTATAAAGCCTTCTTCAACTTACACACATAATCCTTGTTTTCTGATAAGAGATCTTTCTGGCTATTCTATGTAAACTTCCTCTTGTAGATTGCCATTTAAAAATGCTGATTTAACATCCATTTGATAAACTTTGAAATTTTTGAACACTGAAAATGCAAGAAATATTCGAATTGCTTCTAATCTAGCAACAGGAGCAAGTCTCTTCAAAATCTACACCTACTTGAGCATACCCCTTACACACCAACCTTGCTTTGTTTCGAGTGACTTGGCCATTTTCATTCAATTTGTTTCGAAAAACCCATTTAGTGCCAATTACATTCTGATCCATTGGCCTGGGCACAAGTTCCCAAGTCTCATTCTTCTCAATTTGATCTAATTCCTCTTCCATTGCTTTTACCCAATGTTTATCATGACTAGCTTCAGAAAAATTCTTAGGCTCTACCTTGGATAACAAAGAAAAATTTACATGCTCAGGGATACTTACAATTCTTCTGGTTTGCACCCCAGCATCAATGTTGCCAATGATCTGACTTTCAGCATGATTCTTCTGAACAAAGCGAGATGGTGCTTTGGTGTCCTGCCTTTCAAATTCACTCAATTTTTCTACATTTTCTTCCTCCCTTTCTTCTACAAGATTGGGTATTTCTAGAGGCTCTTCTGAAGGTTCTTTTGCCTTTTGATTCATGATCTCATCTATTCTAACACTAGCACTTTCTACAATAGTTTGTAGCCTTTTGTTATAACATTTATAGGCTTTGCTTTTGATGGAGTAACCAAGAAAAATTCCTTCGTCAACTCTTGAATCAAATTTGCCCAAGTTTTCTTCATTCCTGTTAATAAAACATTTACTTCCAAACACTTTGAAATGTTTGACCGACGCTGGTCTTCCTTTCCACAATTCGTAAGGAGTTTTGTCATTATTAACTCTGATTTGCCCTCTATTCAAGATATATACTGTTGTATTAACTGGTTCTCTCAAGAATCTATCTGATAGCTTAGATTCATTCAACATAGTTCTAGCCATCTCTTGAACGGTTTGATTTTTCCTTTCCACCACTCCATTTTGTTGTGGAGTCCTTGCAGCTGAGTATTGTCTCTTAATTCCATGATCTTCGCAAAACTCAATGAATTCATTTGAAATAAACTCACCTCCTCGATCTGACCTTAGACATTTTATTTTCAGCTCTTTTTCATTTTCTATTAATGCCTTGAAAGCTTTAAACTTTTCAAATGCTTCTGATTTTTCTTTTAGAAAGGCTACCCATGTCATTCTAGTATAATCATCAATGAGCAACATAAAGTAGCTCTCACCTTGCATGCTTTCAGTTCTGGTAGGACCACAAAGATCCGTATGAATCAGCGCTAGTGGTTTGGTGGTCGAATATTCCTTCGTTATGAACCTTGTTCTGGTTTGCTTCCCATGTTGGAATTGCTTGCATAGAGTGCTTGAAGGTTTTGTTATCTTTGGCATATCTCGCACACCCTGTTTGTTGCTGATTTTCACAAGATTATCAAAATTTATGTGCCCTAACCTTCTATGCCATAGCCAACTTTCTTCAACTTGACTCAGACAATATTTCTCTCCTCTCATTTCTCCAAGCATGTATAAGTTGTTTGTGGTTCTATGAGCATCTGCAATTAGTTCTCCCGTGTCTATTTTTCTGATCTCACAACCTTCAGAAAAGAACTTGAGTGTGTGTCCTTGATCACACATTTGGCTAACACTTAGAAGATTATGCTTTAACCCTTCCACATATAACACATTTTCTATTTTGGTTTTTCTATTATCGAAACTAAGTGTACTTTTTCCTGTTATTCTAGCTGTAGTGTTGTCTCCGAACTTCACCGTGCCTTCATTGACCTTTTTTAATGAGATGAATTTGCTTTTATCTCCAGTCATGTGTCTCGAACATCCGCTATCAATGAACCATTGTTGTCCTTCATCTCTAGCATGGAGTGTTGTTTGAACAATCATGGATTCTTCTTGCTTCTTCTTCCAGATCTTTGATGGTTCTCTTTTCTTTATCACTGGAGCTTTGAACTTTTGATCTTGTCGTACAGATTCAAAAACACTTCTACAATAGCGTGCTATATGTCCATAGTTGTTGCACTTGTAACAAACTATAGCTTCATCAAAGTTTGATAAGGGAGCAAACGAATTGTAGTTTCTGTTCGAAGCTCCATAGGTTCCTTTGTTTCTGCTCCTGACTTCAATATCCTTGGCTCTCTTTCTACAATCTAATTTCTTATGACCAAAATGATTGCAATAATAACAATATCCATCAAAATAATTATCAAACCTGGTTTTATTTGCATATCTTGGAGCAAATGGTCTTCTGAAGTTTTGTTCTCCTTTGCTTTCTTTGTTGATAGAGTTGGTTTTTGTATTCTTGGCTTCTTCCTTCTTGGTCTCCTTTTTCATTGGTTCCTTAAGAGTTTCAACATAGTTCTTAGCTTTCTCTTTTTCTTTCTCATAGCCAATGCCTGATTTGTTAGATGGTGATCTTTGACTCTCTAGAATCTTATTCAAAACTTGAGTGCTTTTCTCAGATTTCAATTCACTTGTTATTTTAGAATTCGCCTTTTCTAGATCCCTTTTTAAAGCATCTATTTCAAATTCATAACTTTCATAGTCTTCTCCTTTCTTCTTTAGCTGATCCGTTAGATCTTCTTCAATTTTCTTTGCTTCTTCGATTTGGACTTTTAGATCAGCAATTACCTTGTTTGATTCCTCAAAGACTTGTGATGTCTTCGTTTTGAAGTCTCGATTCTCTTCATATTTTCGGAGTTGTAACTTTAGTTTCTGATTCTTTTTCTTAAATGTTTTTATTTCTTCCAACGCGCAAATAAGTTCTTCTTCAAGGTTCACTTCACCTTCTTCTTCCATGTCTTCGTCTTCCTCCAAATTATCTTTGCTGGTGGTGGCATTTTCTTCTGTAGCCATGAACAAAATCTCTTCATTATCACTCTCAACATCACTTTCTTTGTTTTCTTCGGATGAGCTGCTATACCTCTTGGAGTATAGGCTTTTCTTTTGTTTCTCAAATCTTTGCTTGTCTTTGCTCGGCTTGAATCCCTTTTTGTACTTTGATTTGTTTCTCTCATCATCGCTATTTCCTTTATTTGGACATTTGGCTGCAAAATGACCAATTTTACCACAATTAAAGCATTTAAATGGTAACTTTCCTTTATATTTGCCCGATCCTTTCTTTAACTTCCGAATGAATAGAGCTTCATTTTCATCTTCTTCACTACTTGAATTTTCACTTGATTCTGGTTCTTTGATCTTCTCTTTCTTCGAGACTTTGAATGATGCTTCCTTCTTCGACTATCTCTCAAATTCGGTTCTCATTTCATAGGCCGTAAGAATTCCATGGAGCTCGTCCATTTTCATCATGTCTAAATCCTTCATTTCTTCAATGGCAGAGACCTTCACAACAATTCTCAATGGTAGGGATCTCAGGACTTTCTGAACAATCACAGATTCTTCAATTTTCTCTCCAAGTCCTCGAATGACATTAACAATCTCATCGACACGAAGAAGATACCCAGCAATGTTTTCATCATTCTTCATTTTTAAACTTTCAAACTGCCTCCGATGGGTTTGGAGTTTTGCTTTTCTAACCTTACTATCACCTTCATAAATAGTGTTGAGTTTATCCCAAATCTCTTTTGCAGATTCACAATGCATAACCTTAACAAACTCATTTTCTGAAAGCCCGCATAAGATTGCATTCATAGCTTTCGCATTGTTCTCACTAGCCTTTTTTCCGGTGGCATCCGTTGGTGCAATTTGTGGCATTGTGTATCCTATTACCACTGCTTGCCAAATATCAAAACCTAGGGCCATCAAGTAAGTCTTCATTCTTATGCTCCAAAATGCGTAATTCGTTCCATCGAACAAAGGAGCCTTGTTGGTGGAGAAACCATCTAGCACTTGAGATCCTGCCATATGTGCTTTCCAAAATCTACCTTCTAGCAGTTGTGCTAACACCGAAGGAACCGGCTCTGATACCAATTGTTAAGCACAAGCTTATACTGAGAGGGGGGGTGAATCAGTATAAGATAATTTTTGACTTTCGACTATTAATCTTAAATTCAAAACCTCAAATTACTCCGCAATTAATATATTCAAAGCAATCAAATAATACAATGCAAAACCACACAATGCAAATACACACAGATTTGTGTGGAAACTCTTTTGGGAGAAAACCACAGAGAAATTCTCTTAATATAAATATTCGTAGGCACCAACCTACTAGAACACCAACCCCAAAAACAATTTTGTAGGCACCAACCTACAAGAGCACCGACCCCTTTCACTAAGCACCAACTCAGCAAGAGACACCAATCTCTTCAAAACGAAGGCACCAACCTTCTCAGAAAAAATCACTCTTCTATCTCAAGTTTGTTGTCAAAACAACAGATGATAGAACACTTGTTTTATCTCCTTTCGATTCGATCTACACTTGAGTGTTTTCGCTACTATACTCTTCCTTATACTTGCTGATTTTTTCTTTTCAATATTCTCACAAAAATTTGCCTTTAAAAATTCTGCTCTTCTTTTATATATCTTCTACTTTCGAATCTTCTCTTTTGCCATTCGTTATGGACTTATTTATAACCCACGGAAAACCACAAATTAAGGTCGTGACTCTTCAAGTGAAAAGGTCTTTTCGAACGGTCACACCTCCTCCCAATAGGTCAGCCAAGGTTGACAATTCCGTCAACATTTCCGTCGACAATTCCGTTCACTTCCGTCAACATTTCCGTCAACAATTCCGTTCACTTCTGTTGACATTTTCGTTCAATTCTGGTAACAATTCCGTTCACTTCCGTCAACAATTCTGTTCACTTCCGTCAACATTTCCGTTCACTTACGGCCATCAATTATGTTCACTTCCGGCAATCAATTCCGTTCACTTTCAGCAATAGTTCATTTGACATCAATGACAATATTCCAACACATGGCACTCAATTCATTTGACAAAAAGTGAAGATATGGTATGGAAGTCCTCTCTGTAATAAGTGGCAATTGTCTTTTGGTCTGATGTTGTAGCTGCAAATGCCCATATTGTAATGTACGTAAATACCAATTGAACCTGATGTAAATCAAATAAAAGTAGTAGGCTGGGAGAATTTGAGGCAACACTCCATTTTGGGTTGGACTTTTAAATTAGTTCTCCTTACGTTCATATGTAAAACAATTATGTAAAATTGACCGATGAGGTGACATTCAAAAAGATGAGGAAACTGAAGTGAGATAGGGGCTTTGAATACTTTCCTATTTGTTGATGGGCCCCTGTGGGAAAAGTATCAAGTGGGCTTTTACTAGACGCTGTTGTGACTGCCATGAGTGATCCAAATTTGGATCCTAATGTACTAGTCATATATATTAGATGTTTCCACTGTGTCCAATTGTATGTAATTCATGCTTGTAAGACATTTCATATTCAAAACATCAAACCAATGTGTTACAATGGCAAAGTCAGTATGGGGGTGATTTGGACATCTTCATGGTGATGAAGTTAGTAAGTTTCAACTCTTAAAATGGAGAGGTTTTCCATACATAGCAGACATGCCGCTATTTGCAACCACCAGTGTGTGAGTGGCTATTCCGCAACCGCCCTGGCAGTTGCGTAACCGCCGATGTGTGAGTGGCGATTCCGCAACCACCAATGTGTGTGTCGATTCCACAACTGCCCCGACAGTTGCCTAACCACTAATGTGTGAGTAGCGATTGTTAAACCACCCCAGTGTTTACGAGAGCAATTGCGTAAACGTCCTGGTGGTTTCAAAACCATCTGTCTATATACACCAGCAGTTTCACCACTATACAAAATGCCCAAATTTAAACTGTTGCAAACGTTTCTTCTTCTCAATGGCAGTTCGGTTAAGCTTCTTGGCAGACTCTAAGGTTAAGAAAGCATAATACAGGTTTTGGCAAGGCAGAAAGGATCGAAAAACACAGTGAGAAATCTAGAAATTGGATTCACATTGCACTTTGCAAGTTTAAGTATTTGTTCTTGTTGTCTCATTGTTTCCTAACTATAGATGGTTGGTTCAATTTTGTTGGAGTAGATAGACGTGTATGATAAATGCAAATTATCCTTGTGTACAAGTTTTGGATAGAATGGTAATGAGAACTTTCTATGAAAGCTATGTTTGAAAGTACCTTGTACATTTCTTGCCTTACATAGTGGAAGGGGAGTGCAATTGCCTCACCCACTGGAGTTTTTCCCACATTTGGGTTTACCGATGATATCTCGTGTTTATTGTGAGCTTTGTTCATTCTTATGCTTCATGTTCATGTGCAATAGGCTATGCATTTCATTTCCAACACTTGTTTATCTTTGTTTTAACATGGTTAATAGCCTAGAACAGTCATTTTCCAATAATTGTTAAGTTTGGAGTGATAGGATCCGTGTTGGCGAAGCTTAGAGTGGAATATCCACCTAGATTACGGATCAAATTGATATCAAAACTGGTTTAGTATTAGTCCTTTATGTGGTTGTGTGTTTTTCACAACATTGCAAGTTTACGCTCGTCACTGGAACAAGTAATGCTAGTGGTCAAGGTATCCTAGTTCCCTTTGAAGCAAATATTTCAATGAGGAAATGGAAACAAGAGATCAAAAGTATGGCCCATACTGATGAAGAAGATACTCGAACAGCAAAATAGCGATCTCACAAGCTTGAAGGAGTAGCTAGCATTTCTATTTCTATTAACGGGCTTGACCAATTGGAGTCCATCATGGGAATTCTCATGAAGAAGCTTAGTGTTTCCACGGAAGCGTTGAAAGCGAACAAGGAGGATGCCATCGAGACGCATGAGAAGGAAGAACAGACCCATACCAAGCAAGCTCCACCTCCATTCAACATTGAGGCAAAAATTAAAATTCAGCTGTATGCTGGGGACGTGAATGCGGAGAGACTACACCATTGGCTAGCCCAGCTTGAGGTATATTTCAATTTGCATCAAATTAATGAAAGCCAACAAATTTATTTTGCAAGGTTAACGTTAGCCAATCATGTTTTAACTTGGTTTGAGAGTTATGTTCATTTTTTGGTTGTTACGAAGCTTCCTCCTATTACTGAGTGGGATAATTTTAAGATGCTAATCAAGAAGCAATTCTATCCTATTTGTTATGAAGAAGAGAGGTCCATGTATTGGAAATATTTTAAACAAAAACAAGGCCAAAGCATCTAAGAGTACACAAGTGACTTCCAAAAGAAGGCTGTCCAAATGGGCAAAGATATAGCGGACCATGACATCTTGACAAAGTATGTGGGTGGACTCCGTAGCCATTTATGGAGACTAGTCCTCTTGGCCAAGCCTACGGATGTAGATGAAGCTTGTTCTCAAGCTCACTAGTTGGGGACGAACAAGAAGAAAGCTCCATCTACCTTTCAAAATACTTCCAAGCAACAAGGTGGATTAAAACGAAAGGGTAAAGATAAAGGGAAAGTTAATGTAATGTCCCCTTTTTGGGCCAAAAGACCAAATAAGAGTTTTCCCTAAAGTCCACAATATTTGAATAATTTATGAATTCTGAAAATTGAAAAATCAGCAAACCCTAGCTGAAATAAAAGCTTCAAATACATGCAAATCACTACCAAACCCTAGGCGTCAAGGCGCAAAAAATAAATAGGCAATTTCTATCAATCACTTTGATCAATAACCACCTCAATATGAGCAACTATGAGCAACAGCGGAAAATAGAAAAATTGTACCTTTTCACCACCTGAATGTAGGTGAATTTTTGAATTAAATTTGCTGAAAATTATCTGATTTTATTCAAGAAAATAGCAGTTGTTCACTCACCAAAATCCCACTCAAACCCTTGCAAATTCATAGATAAAGTACCAAAAATATCCAAACAATTCCGGCACCCTTCTAGGGCTCTCAAAGTGACCAAACAACCTCTCAAATGAAGTCGCCCTAGGTCAAAACGCTGTAATAAAATCAGAATTAATTGTTCTTCACCAACTAGGATTTTTGGCACCCTCAATGACCTTCCACACATGCCAAACCAAGTCGCCACACTTTTGAAAAATCATGCAATATTTATTAACCTCAAATTAGCAATTCATGAAGTCAAATCCACCATAAAATATGTCAAATATAATAAATAAATAATTCAGAAATTATTATTTATTTTTCCACTCAATTTACCCTTGAAAACCTTACCACAACTCATAGAAATCCAACGCCATACTTCAGCAATTCAATAATAAATTCCAGCAATTTAAATTGAGCAATTGGACATCAAATTACCCTCAAAACACTCTCCAAGACCTCTCAAAGCAAGTCACCCCTCTCCTAGGGCAAGCACCAAATAAACCTTTGCAAGGTGGCATCAAAAGGCACATTTTTGTTGACAAATCAGCATCAAACTTGCGGTAACAATTATCGGGCATACATCTCAATCATTCTTCAAGCAAGAAGATTCACAATATCAAATTCAACATAACTTCAAATGAGGTCTCCACCTTGTATTTGTACCCTCTAAAAAGGGCAAACCACCTCAGGAGGTAAAATACCTCATGACTCTCCTTGCCGACTTTTTAGGATATTTTTTCTTTTTTTTGTTCAACTCCCAAGCCGACATTCCTCTTTTTCAAATAGAATATTAAATTAATTGCCTAAATAACATATAGTAATTAAAATTACTTTTAAGAAATAATCCAATAATTACTTATCTTTTAAATATTATAATGATAAAAACCACTTTTTAAAAAATACTCTATTAATCAACTAGAATTGCCCTTATATGAATAAATGATAAAAATCACTATTTTGACAATCATAATTAATTAATAAAATAAAACCCCAAAAGTAATCTCTTAGTCTATGGGGAAAGTAGACTAAAGGTTTTCAGTACCTACTCATAAGTGCTCTAAAAATAGAGACATTACAGTCAAGCATAATGTTATTTTCGTTTTTTAAAAAAGATATTAAAAGACATTGTGGGAGATGTGATGATGAAAGTCATTTCGAGGATTAATGTTGAAAGCTCCATCTAGAATTGCATCCGTTCAAGAACAAGAACAACAATAAAACGGTTATGCCCTCTCTTCAAGGTGAGAATATTAGTTGCAACTCTGATGTGTATAATATTTTGTGTTGTACTTCCGTCAATAGAGAGGTATGTTTGGGTAGTAAAAATTCTCAAAGGAGTGAAATTTTTAAGCTTTTCCATATTAAAAATCCAATGAAGAAAACAAAAATGGATCCTCTTTTTGATACTTGTTTGCAAGCTAATTTGATAAGCAATGAATTGGTAGACAAATTGGGGTTTGAGACTTACAATCATTCAAATTCATATTCTTTGAGTTGGGTGAAGAAAGGCGTAGACATCAAGGTGACCAAACAATGCAAAGTTAAGTTTGGTATTAATGCACATTTCATTGATGAATTTACAATGGATGGGGTGCCTCTTGATGCATACGGCATAGTGTTTGGCAGCCCTTGTATATCTGGGATGCTATCTTCATGAGGAGAGACAACCAATACGATTTGGTGAAGGATGGCAAGAGCTACATCATTTCAACCTACAAAGGTGTTTCTAAAATCTCTTTGGTAAGTGTCTCTGAAGCTAAGAAGCTTATTAATGCTAGCAGGAAGTTTGTTTTGCTTCTTTTGAGAGATATTTAAGATGAAGAAGCAGTTGCACATAAGACTTCTTGTAGTATGTTTACTAACAAACTATGTTGCAGAGGTACGCCCCCCCCAGCGCCCCCTATTCGGAGACGCCTCCGGCACGGAGATGTCCCGGGCACTCCCGAAGGCATCCGTGGCTGTGTCGGAAACTTCAGGCACGGCCATGGACGCCTCTGGGAGTGCCCGAGACGTCTCCGGGCATGCCCGAGGGATTCCGGCAGAAAAATGGCAAAAAACTTTTTTAAAAAACTCGGAAAATCCTTAAAAAAAAATCTAAAAACTAAGCAACCCTAAATGCCGCTGATGGCTTATAAAAGCAGCCCTTCCCTCTTAAAAAATTTAAGTATGGCGAAAAAATGGAAGTCAACAAAAAAATTTAAAAAATGTAAATCCAGTCCGAACCCAATAGTATATAAATAAAATAAATGTTTAAGTATAAGAAAGACATCTAGTTTCTTATACTTTAAGTTATATTTTATTTATATACTTTTAGGATGTTTGAGAGGGGTTTTGGACCGCTAGGAGCTATAATGCAAATTCTAGGTTTTGGAGGATCCTATCATATTTCAGAGTTAGTCAGATTCCAGGGTTTCAAACTTAGCCATATTTCAGGGTTTCAAGATTTCAAGGAGACATCATAGGAGGTATGAACGCTGCATGAAGGGATGTGTGTGATAGAATAATATGAGAATATCTCTCGCAAAGTGCCACAAGCCGATCCCACCCCATTCCCTGTGCACCCCTTAAGGCATGCACTCTGTGAGACTCAATGCACCGATGAGCCCTTGTGAGAGAAAGTGTCAGTAAATGATAAAGTTGAAAAATAATGCATCATGATTTTGTGGGCAATCGAGATGATTTATTCTAGATTTGAATGTACATCTTGTCTTTGAAGTAATGAATGAATGAATATTATATATTTTTAAGTGTTTTATCATTTATAGACAAATATTTTCATACTATGTAGTTTCAAGTGTTTTACTAAAAAAATGAGTAATATATATATATATATATATATATATATTCAGACGTACCCACGACGTATCCAAATCAAGGTTTTTGAAAAATGATGTACCCGCATACCCGAGACGTCCCCGTATCCGTACCCATACCCAAACAACATAGCTAACAAAGAGTAGAAACGTATGGGAGAGTTGGTGCAACATTTCAAGGAGGTTTTCCATGAGCCTAAAGGGTTAATTGAGGACAAAATTCATTTGCTACTCAACAATCCGCTTTCAAATCTCAAGTTATATAAGCAATCTTTGAAGGATGCCAATGAAGTAAAACAACAATTACAGTCTTTGATTAATTTGGCCTAGTACTTCTCCATGTGGTTCTTCTATTTGTTTTAATGCTTAAGAAAAATGGTTCATGAATAATATGTGTTGATTATAGAGCACTTAATAAGATAACCATTAAGAATAGGTACCTTCTTCCATGGATTTATGATCTTCTTGATCAACTTCAGCATGCCAAATATTTTAGTATGCTTGATTTGAAATCTGAATATCATCAAGTACGGATTAAGGAAGAGAACATTTGAAAAACAACATTCAAAACAAATCAAGGGTTGTATGAGTGGTTGGTTCTACCTTTTGGGCTATGCAATGCACCAATTACCATCATGTGGTTGATGAACGAGGTAATAAGGCCATTTATTGATTCCTTTGTCATTGTATTTTTAGATGATATTCTTGTTTTTTGCAGAGTTTTTAATGCGCATTTGATCATCTTAAACAAGTTTTGAAAGTTTTGAAAGAGTACAAATTAGTGTTGAATGAGAAGTAATATGAATTTGCTCAACAATCACTTGTCTTCTTGGAGCATGTGATTGTAGATTGGGAATTAAGGATTGATCCAAAGAAGGTAGAGGCCATCACGAATGGGCCAAGGCCTTCCAATGTGACCGAGACAAGAAGCTTTGTGGATGCAATTCAATATTTGAGGAAGTTCATCAAGAACTTTTTTTCCATAGCAGCCCACCTTTGCACACCATTATAGCAAGTGGTAAGACTTTTACATGGGGTAAGAAGCAACCAAGTGTATTTAATATGTTCAAACATAAGATTAGCCATGCTCCGATTTTAGCTATGCCTAACTTGCAATTGCCCTTTGAGGTGGAAACGAATGCTAGTGACTATGGTATGGGGGTTGTCCTACTTCAAGGAGTTAAGCCGATATGCTAACATTCATAATTATTTCATGGTGCAATTATGAATTATGGTACATATGATAAAAAACTATATGCTCTTGTTCAAATGGTTAAGAAATGAAAGCACTATTTTATGGATAAGAAAACTATTGTTCATACAGTCATCAACCTCTCCAATAATTGCAAGCTCAAACTAAACTTCAACAAACTAGACACTATAAGCAGATGGGATTTTTGCAACAATTTCCTTTGGTTATCAAATATATGAAAGGCGTGACTAACAAACTAGTTGATATGTTATCTAGACCTTTTTTCTTTCAGCCATGGGCACCATAACTCTTCTTGAGCCTTTTATGTATGAGCCTTATGGAGAGGGATATGAGCATGATGTAAATTTTGGGGAGCTATTTCTCCAACTAGGAAAGTCCCAAAGTACAGGTTTTGAGCCCAAGGAGAATTATTATCTTCAATATGGATTGCTCTACAAGTTGGGTAAGCTTTGTGTGCCCAAGGAGGAAAGATTTCAGCTAATGAGGGATGCAAATACTTCAAAAGTTGCAGGACATTTTGGTGTTACAAAGATTGTTTCACATTAGTATAGATATGTTTATTGGCCTAATATGCAAGTAAGTGTTGTCAAATTCATAAGAGGATGTGTATTATGTAGTCCAAGCAAGCCTAGTAACAAAAAATTGGGTTTGTATATGTCATTACCAATTCCTTCTAGGCAATGAGAAAGCATTTCTATGGATTTTGTAAGCGGGTTGCCTATGTAAAGGAAGGGGCATGACTCTCTTTGTGGTTAAGGCCCAGTTTAGTAAGACGTGTATTTTTGTTCTTTGTAAGAAGACCCTCAAAGATAACGACGCAGCTGAGTTGTTTTATGTTAATGTGTGGGTTCAATTTGGGTTGCCTAGTTCAATTGTTTTAGATTGGGACTTGAGGTTTATGGGAAGTTTTGGGCCACATTGTGGGAGAAGATGGATACTGAATTGAAACGGTCTACCACTTTTCACTCACAAACTAATGGGCAAACCAAGATTGTGAGCACAACATTGGTACAACATTTGAGAAGGTACCATAGGAAGCATCCTAAATCTTGGGATAAAAATTTGGTATATATTCAGCATTCCTACAATAGGGCAGTGCATTATTTTACTAGTAAATCTTCTTTTGAAACTTGTTTTGGCTACTTACCTCCATGTGTATTTGATGTTGTTTTGAGACAGCCATACAAAGGCAATGGGAATGTGGATCCTAAGGTCCACAAAGCTGAGAAATACATTGAAAAGATTCAACAAATTCACCTCCAAGTGTAAGAGAGGTTGACGGAGTCTCAAGCCAAGTACAAAGCAAGACATGATCAACATAGGTCTAAACATAATTTCTTTGTTGGAGACAAGGTATAATTATACTTAAGTAGAGAAAGGCTCCAAGGTAAGTCTAATAAGCTTAAGTCTCTTAGGTATGGTCCATTTGAAATTTTGGAACAAGTGAGCAAGAATTCTTTTAGACTTGATTTGCCTCCTTATATGAAGATCTATTCAATTGTCAATGTTGAGAAGTTATACTTTTTTTTAGCCTTCTATGTTAGACAATGAAGATGAAGGGTTGTTTATCCCATCAATTGAAGACCTCGCTCCAGATAGTCAATTGACATTGGAGGAGGATGTTGTTTTGTAGAAGAAGGAAAGGACAACGCGAAGAGGAGTGCAAGAACATTCGTTGGTTGGGTTAAAGGGTTAGATACCTAGAAAGGGCAAATGGTTTTTCAGAGAAGATATGAGGAAGAAATATCCCCACTTACAGGATTCTTAAAGTTTTTAATGACTTACAAGCCTCAACTTGAGGAGGTATGATGCAAATTTGGATCCTGATGTACCAGTCGTGTATATTAGATGTTTCCACTATGCCCAATTGTATGTAATTTATGTTTGTAAGACACAATTGTAAGACATTTCATATTTAAAACATCAAACCAGAAGTGTTAAATGGCAAAGTTAGTATGGGGGTGATATAGACATCTTCATGGTGATGAAGTCAATAAGTTTCAACACTTGAAATAGGGGTTTTTCATACATAGCTAAACCTCTGCTATTTGCAGGGTGGAAATTGCGCAACCATCCCCATAAGTTTCAGCTCTTGAAATAGAGGGGTTTTCCATATATAACGGAACCACCGCTATTTGCAGGGTGGCAGTTGCACAATTGTCGATGTGTGAGTGGCAATTGCGCAACCGCCCCGACGGTTTCAAAACCACTAGTCCGCATACGCCAGCAATTTCACCACCATACGAAATGTCTGAAGTTGAACGGTTGCAAACATTTCTTTTTCTCAATGGTGGTTTGGTTAAGCTTCTTGGCGGACTCTAAGGTTGAAAGAGCATAAATATAGGTCTTGGCAAGGTAGAAAGGACCAAAAAACGCAATGAGAAGTTCGGAAGTTGGAATCACATTGCACTTTGCAAGTTCGAGGCTTTGTTCTTGTTGTCTCATTATTTCCTAGTTGTAGATGGTTGGTTCAATTGTACTAGAGTACAGAGAAGTGTCTGATAAGTGCAAAGCATCCTTGTGTACAAGTTTTAGATAGAGTGGTAGTGAGAATTATTTTCACAAAGGCCATGTTTGGCAGTACCTTGTACATTTCTTGAATTACATAATGGAAGGGAAGTGCAATTGCCTCACCCACTAGAGGTTTTCCCACATCAGGTTTCTCTAGGATATCTCATGTTTATTGTGAGCTTAGTTCATTCTTATGCTTCATGTTCATGTGCAATAGAATGTACATTTCATTTCCAACACTTGTTTAACTTTGTTTTAGCATGGTTAATAGCCTCAAACAGTCATCCTCCAATCATTGTTAAGCTAGGAGTGATAGGATTCATGTTAGCAAAGCTTAGAGTGGAATCTCCAACTAGTTTATGGATCAATGAGAAACATGTATGCAAGATGTGGATACATGGATTATGTGTGCAAATTGTTTGATAGTATGCCTCATTAAGTTGTGGTCTTGTGGAAGGAAGCAAAAATGGGCTTCTTGTTAAAGGCTTGGAGATTTTTGAGATGTAATTGGCTGGTAAAACACTAAAAAAAAATAACCTTTGATGGTAGCTTAGGAACAGGATGCAGAGGTCCATCAAAATATTGACAGGGGAATTTTGTTTGTTATTGATTGCACTGTTAGACTTGTTTTCAAAATATGGCAGCAGTACAAAGGCTACTGAACTGTTTAACAAATTGCTCGTTCTGGGTGTGGCCTGATGGATTGCAAAAAGCATGGATAGCTGGGCATTGCTGATGTGCCAGGATGCTCTCAATCATTGGTTTTGGCAGAGCTCGAACACTCCAAACCTTCTAGTTATGCCTACCAGTAAGGGATCGTTATGGTAGTTGATATGTGGATACCCAGACTTCTTTTCTGGGTATTTGTAGGTGCTCGAAAGTGTGTTCACATTCTCAGCCTGTTGTTTTTCATTCTCATCTTTATATTCTTTAAAGGGGGACCCACGGTCAAATCCATTAACCTATCCAAAAAATTGTATTGATTAGGGATTAGATCAAAGGTGGATTGGTATTCCTAGTTATGATGATATTTTTTATAGTATTGAGTATTTGTAAATATCTAACTCGTATGGGCCAACTGCTCTAAAAGGTTCAATCTTAATGTTATCTTCATTTGTCTTACACCTAACATTGTAACAAGATTTTATTTTGTCCATAGCCTGCATTACAAAAACCTATGGAAATAAGTGGAATATATTGATCGGAATCAAGAAAAAAGGGACAAAGGAAACTAGATGCAAAGTAGAAAGAGAGAAATAATTTCATAAATCCCTCCAAAACATCATATATTCATGATGTTGCTGACCACACACAACCAATGTTACACCAAAATTCACTCAAAACATATAAAAGACTTGGACAAGTCTGCATAAGTCATCATATAAGAATATTAAACATTGGAACAAACACGCAAAAGGATAATAAAATTTCCTACGGGTAATAACGAAGTTTGCCCTTTTTCGTGTCCTGCTTGATTGGCGTGTATGGCTCTTCAGTTGCAATTTCCATTTTCGCACTTGACTCTTTTGGTATTTCTGCTATAAAGTTGAAAACTCCGTCTCCTAATTGCAATGGAATATCATGCCAAGGTGATATCTGTAAATTGCAAAGTGCAACAACAGTATAAGCTATATGTACGACAAACATGAATAGAGAAAGCACATGGATGATGCATTACATTGCTATAATTGATATGAAAATAAACATTCACAAAGAGACCAGCAAGACATAACTAGAAAACATGCTACACGGTTATCAGATCATGAACTACAAGGGACTTGGTTTCAAAAGGATTCCAAGGAGAAAACTAAAACTTCCAAAGTCTCAAAGGAAGCAATTTTCACAGCAATCAATGCAAGGAACCTTCTACAGGGACAAAACATCAAAAATTATGCCCCTGGTAGCAAGATTTTATGAACTCAACAGGCAACAAAATAAATTAGAAGTAGAGGAATGATAAAAAACTGTTTTTTATAATTGGTTTAATGAGTGAGCAGCATCCACGCATTTGAGTTTCTATCCTCCAATGATTCGTTGTTTTAATACCAGCTGGATATCTATTCTGTTGCACCCAGCTATGTGCAACACTGCAGAGTTGATGTTTAGACCTTAAATCAATTCCAAGAATGAAAATCTATCAAGTAATTATTTTTCCATGATAACCTTTTGCCATAATTTTTCTGATTATTTCATTGCAAGCTAAGTACTGTTGTTTTCAGAATTGATCATTAATGATAGTCACCGGGGGATGTGGGATATAGGTAGCTGAACTGGGACCCAGACGTCATTTTGAAATACAATACAGGAGCATACGAATAAGGCGAAGGCCATATCATCCCTGGTAAAGGGATTGCAATTAGGGTCTCTAGGAAAGGAGCTGTCACATGAATCTTCCCCAATCAGCATAGGATCAAACTCAACTTTGATTGAGGATCAAAGGTACCCCTGACAAGCTGCAGGCGAAGGAGTACTCAAAAATCACGAGGGTTCGGCATTGCTAACTTACTGAGAGGACTACAGTAAGAGCACCAGCAAATTAGCAGAAGGAAAGGCCTTGTTGGATGGCCTTAAGATTGATCAGGACCATCAACAGACAGAGTTAGACATTAGAGGAGATGAATGAAAAATCATGAACAAAGCAGTAAATAAAACAAACTGCTCTAACTGGAGACTCAGAAGTGTCATCTTGGACATTGTTGACATTCTAAAGAATTTCCAAAATTCTAGGCTTGGTCATGTTAGGAGAAACAGAAACAGATCAACCAATCAATTGGACAATGAAGGTTTTGATTTCATCAGAAGAAAAAGATAATAAGTTTATTATATCCAAAAGAGGAGGATCATATTCTTCTTTAACAATTCTTATTGAGAAAAAAGGGGCAATGGACTCCCTTAACCCTAGTGTTTATGAACAGTTATGCTTTGTTTAAGAGGCCTAACGGGACTTTGTGGGTTGTAATCACACCAGCTTCCTCACGTAAAATCTAAGTTACCGGTACAAGTTTGAGTTCCAGTTCGAGCATGAGTATGTGGTTAAATTACAGGGGTTTGCTGCTTCTTTTTTTTTTTTTGAAACCTCGGGTAGAGTAGAGCTTGGGTATGTCCATACAAGAACAATAAAAAAAATATAAAAATTATAGACAAAATTAACCATAATATGACTCAAACTCAAGAACTACATGAACAAATCATCATATTGCTCTTCATAGAGATCAGTGATTGGTTCATTAGAACCAGATGCAGTCGGACTAACAGCAATTCAGTTAGTTGTGGGTATTTTTAATGTGTTTTTGGTGTTCTTTATTTATTATTGTTATCTTTTATCGGTTATCGGTTATGGTTATGGTTATGGTTATGGTTGTAGGATTAGCACAGTTTTTTAATTAAGTTTTTTATAGTGACAATCACATACCCAAGATAATAGAAGAACTCAAGAGGTTCCCGGGAGGTACCTATACCAATACCAGAAACAGAACCACAACAGTATTGGGTACGGGGGCCTCCAGGGCAGTACCCAGTAATGTATCATAAAATCATTATTTGGTAAGGGGCAGCTAATGGCTGCCACCTCAACCCATTCTCACGTGAGTATTATCACGAGGCTTTTAAGCCTCCCATCAAGCTCTTCTCTCTCATTTCACCCAGATACTCATCACAGGTCTGAAGCAGATGGGATGCAGACACCACTAAGCAAGTCACACAGACTGTTTTTCTGCCGAAGCCCTGAGGAAAGTAACAGTTTCCCAGCCCTTTTTCTGTGGTTTCTTGCTTCTTTGAGATATATTTCAGTTGAAATTGGGAAGTGGTTCTGATAATTTAAAATTTCTAATTCCTGCCAGCGGGGCTTTGGTCTCTCTCTGTCTCCTGAGGTGTGGTATTTGTGCTTAAATTGGTCAAATGGATCACTGGTAGAATAAGATTTTACCCTCGCAGCAAACTGCTATCTTTGACCTCCTCAATTTCTGAAATTGCTCTCTTTCTTTTCCTACAAACGCCTTCACAAATTCTGCAATTTGGTTTTGTTTTTGTCTATTCTCTGTTTTTAATGGCAAGCCCCATGGAGCAGGATAAACCCTCTTAGCATGAGAAAGGTGAATCCTCTGGTTTTAGGAAGGGCAGCAGAATTGGAAAAACCAATGAAACTGAAATACCAAAGAGGTGTTTAAGGCAGAGACCAAAAACCTTCTTCACTTTTATACTCTGAAGGACCTTCACATAGCATATTATGACATGGTGGCAGATATCAAACTGCAAAAACTCGTTGAGGAATATAGGAAATCATCACAGTGGAAGAAGTTACTAGGCTCGCTGCAGAGGTTGCCATGAAAGCTTGGAACAGAGCCCTGAAGAAAGGCATAATGGATCCTGAGTTGCTGAAGTGACCACAAACTTAGTCAGGGCCCAGCTTTCCTTGAGATTGAAACCCTCTGCTATGGGGACTGTACTTCAGGCCATGCAGGACACAGGCCAATCACAGCCCTATTTGAATGTGACGAAGGTATCCGGTATCATTGATGTGCAGACTGCTGGTGAATGCCAGCAACACCTTGGCTATCCATGAGGACATGCAGCAGACTGGAGGTAATATATCCATACAGTGGGACAGGATTGGGAAGCTGACAAAGGGAATGGCAGCCCACATGATTACTCAAGACAAGAAGATTGATCTTATAGATGTGAAAGCAAACATAGAACTGCAGGGGTATCAGGATGACCATGGTTCAGCTGAGCTTCTGAAGGACCAACAGCTGGAAGGGGAAGCTTCTGTGCACGCTGCAAAGGCTGAGGAAGGGAACAAACTGCTCACATGCTAGTTGAGAATTCTGATGAAGAATAAGAAGAATCGAAAAGCCCTGTTCAGTTTTGTCTGCGGCAATAGATGTTTTTGTGAAATAACTATAGTGCTGTTGGCAAAAATAGCAACACATGTTTTGAAGACAGAAGGGATATTTTGATTGACACAATCTGTTCACACTTGTTCCACTCTTAATTCTCTCTCATTTGATACTGGAGTTTATCATGATAGCAGCCTATGTGCTTAAGCTTGTTTTCTTTCATTAGCAGATAGATTTGGACTTTCAATTCCCTGGTGTTAAAACAGTTTTTTTATTTTGAACAAGGCTTATGTATGCTGGCATGGCAATACCAACTAACTACTTTTATAATTAATATTAAGAATCTTTGATACTTAGTATCAGTGCTATCTTTTCATTGATCATGGTTCTCATAAACTCTTGGTTTATTAAAGAAAACTGAACAGCTATATTACATTTAAACATAGTCATTAGGGGAGGGGCAACCAATTACGATTTCCTAATCTGTAAACTCCTATTTGCCAAAAACAGTAAAACCATTTCTTGCCTAAGTGCTTGAGTTGAGCCTAACCAAGTATGAATTCCCATGCATTGCAGCACTGAACCATCCATGATACAATAAATAAACACAGTTTCTGATGTGTACAGCGAATCAATGCTGACAACAGCAGATCAATAACAATGCTCCACCGACATACTTCAAAGTGTGGCCATTAGTTGTTGACTACCCTCCTTAATGCCCTTGGAATGAGAAGATTTGCTTGCTTATTCATGGAACACATGCAATGTAAAAAAACACCAAAATACACACAAAGACAACCCATCTGACAAGCTTGAATAAAAGTAAAAATAAATCTTACCTTCTTCCTAGATTTGTCAAGGAAAAAGATCCTGTAATCGATAATTTCTGGAATGCCCTCCTTTTTTATTTCGATGCCTGGTCTGTAAAGAGCCCTGCAGGTTAAAGACCTTCATTGGTGCTTCTTCAATGAATGATGCCTCAGAGGGTTGATTTGCAGAGCAGCAAAGCCACAAGACTCTCCTCCCACAACAGAGTTTATGTTGTTGAAAACAAACGGCAATGAACAAATTGGAGACAGAACAACATTTGCTGCTACCACTCTCAGGGCTGACATTGATCTAATTAACTTCTTCACAAAAAGGCTTCTCTGTAGTGTCTACCCACTTCAGTTATGGTGCATAATGTGCTCCCAACTATTTCAGGAAAACATACAGTGGGCCTATTTTAGAGCCTCCAGTGGGTATTATCACACGAAAATGGGATGGGTGGTTCTACCATATTTTAGATCGACCCCATTTTCGGTAGTTTAAATGAGAATATAATCCTATGTTTTTTTAGTGTGCCATTTGTGGTGGAGAAAAAAGTGTACCTGCTTTATTTTCAATTCCATGGTTTTCGTCTGGTTTATTGAAAAAGATCTGGACAGATGTATTACATTTAAATATAGTCACAAGGCGAGGGACAACCAATTCCAGTTTGCTAATTTGTAAACCACTATTTGCTAAAAACAACACAAATCATATCTTACCTAAGTGCTTGAGTTTAGCCTAGCCAAGCATATATCCTCATCCACTGCAGCCCTGAACCATCCATGATACAATAAATAAACATGTCTTTCGATGTATCAATGCTGACAGCAGCAGATCAAGAACAATACTCCACTGACGTACTTTAAAGTTTGGCCATTAGCTATTGACTGCCCTTCTTAATGCCCCTTGAATGAGAAGATTTACTTGCTTATACACAGAACACATACAATGTAGAAAAACACCAAAATGCACACAGACAACCCATCGGACAAGCTTGAATAAAAGTAAAAATAAATCCTTACCTTTTTCGGATTTTCCCAGACTCGTCACGGAAAAAGACACTGTACTCAATAGTGTCTGGAGTGCCCTCCTCTTTAATCTCAATGTCTTATCTGTAGAGAGCCCTACAGGTGAAAGCCCTTCATTTGACAGAGAAAACCAATTTGTACTTCTTCAATGCATGATGCCTCAAACGGGTGATTTGCAGGGCAGTAAAGCCACTACATCCTCCTCCCACAACAGAGTTTATGTTGTCGGAAACCAACTGCATTGACAAAATCGGAAAAAGAAAAGAATCCACAGCTGCAGCTCCCAGGGCTGCCATTGATTTAGTTAACTTCACAAAAAGGTTCTTTGTAGTGTTTAATGACTTCAGTTATGGTGCATAGTGTGCTTCAAATTGTTGCAGGAACACATACGGTGGGGCCATTTTAGAGCCTCCACTGGGTATTATCCCACCCAAATGCTACGTTGCCAGATCCTTCACCCCAGATCCCAAGGTCCCAGTATGAAACATTTCACAGCCATATACGTCCAGGATCCTGCCTGGATATAGCCAGCATCCTGCAGGAGGACTGCGGATCCTACCAGATGCATCCCAGATGCTACATTACCGGATCCTTCACCCCGGACCCTAGGATCCTGGTACAAAACATTTCAGAGCCAGATACATCCAGGATCCTACCTAGATACGGCCAGGATCCTGCAGGGGGACTGTGGATCCTGGGACGTATCCAGGAGGATCCACAATCCTACAGGATTTTGGCCATATCCAGACAGAATCCACAACCCATGACATTTTATTTTTTACTTTATTTCACTTTACAAAAAGTCAAATATGAACTACAACAAACAATTAAAAATAAAATAAAGTATAGGGGAAACCCAAAAAGCAACTTTCACACTCATTTTATCAAAAAAACAACAGCAGCACATTTACCTCTCACTGCACATTTGGTCTCTCACCTTCATTTTGTCAATTGCTTAGGAGTCAAATTCCTTCATTTTGCTAATCCCATGCCATTACAACTACCCTTTTGGCGCCAAGGAGTTTGTGATTAAAAGGATTATTGATTTAAGGTAAGTTTTGTGGTTTTTTTAAAAGCTACAAACATAAAAACATTTGTAACTAGTTTTAAATTTTTATTGTTATTTTTTTAAACATTCTTTCAACAAATGCCAAATGCCTTAAATTTTAATAGCATTATTATTTTGTTTAAACCAGGGGCTATAGAAATTTGCTAGAATCTCTCGCTCTGCAAGTGCTAGTTCGGTGGACCAAGGGATAGCCTTTAACACCGAACCTTTTTCACCCCTTTGGAAGTCTATAACGATGTTAAAACAGGTACCGGTGAAAGGGTGTTACATTTGGGTTTGCTTAAAGTGTAAGGTTAAATATAAGAGCTCATATAGTCGGGTGAAAGCCCTTTGTGTTCGATTATTGACCTTGGAATCAACGCTTGTGGTGGGCCAAACATAGATGAAAGCTAGGAAAGGGTTTTGCCACCTGCAAAAATCCTTGTTTACATTAAAAAGCAAGAAGTAGATGTCTCTATTGCCTAAGATCGAAGCATCTTTTGGGTAAGAGATGATCTATATCTACTGAACCACATGTTTTATCTCATGTTAATGTCTTGACCACATCACATCCATTTCTTGCTACATTTGTCATGGCCATAGAGGAAGAGGACCTCTTAGTCGCAAGAGAACAAAAGATGCAAGGCCACTGGAGAGGGCATCCCAGAATGAACCTAGGGACATAACATAGCAGAACATTGTGCAATACGCATGTGGGCTGCCATTTAATGTTGTTAGATCATCATACTAGCAGGATATGTTGAATTTATCATTGAATCCCTTAAAGAGTTCACCATTCCAAGGTATGAAAAGGTTTGCACCACTTTGTTGGCAAAAGAAATCAAATATGTTGAAAATGCATTGCAGTCCATCAGGTATTCGTGGATCGAAATAGAGGAGTCAATCGTTTTCGATGGATGGAAATATATGGCAATTAGGCCATTGATTAATGTAGTTGCAGTGCACTTTAAAGGGGCAATGTTTTTTTTAGGGCCGTTGATTGTGAGAGGCAAGCGAAGGATGCATGATTCATTGTTGACATCCTGATAGAGTCCATTGAAGTGATGGGGCCTCAAAACATTGTCCAAGTTTTAATGGACAACATAAAAAAAAAAAAGATGCAAGCATGTTTGTTGAGGCAAGGTATGGGGACATATTTTTAACACCTTGTGTCGTTCATTCCATCAACCTTATGTTGCAAAAATTGGGCATCAAAATTGACTAGATCAAACAAGTCTATGAAAAAGCGAGTGAGATCCACATGATCATAAGCAACCATCACATGTCCCAAGGCATCTTCAGGTTCTCGTAGTTGCAATTATTAAAAGTAACATTTTTTTTAATCATTCGTGAATCATGTATAGTTTTAATTTTATTTTGTAAGACTTTAATTTGTAGGTTTTTTATTTTTTTAATTTTATTTGTTTTAATTTCATATTAGGTCGCAGAGACTTAGATTGCCTCACACACACTCATCTTGAGACAACTTGTCAAGGTGCGCAATGCATTGAGTAGCATGGTTATCAACCACCTTTGAGATGTATAGAGGCAGTCAAACACAGAGAGGGCCACAAAGGTGAAAGGGTTTATTCTTAATAATGTGTGGTGGGAAAGTGTGGAGTATTTATTCAATTTTATCGAGCTCGTCATGAATAAGTTGATATTTGTGGATATCGATCATCCATGTTTGGCTAAAATTTATAACGGAATCGACTCAATGATAAAGAAGATTAAGTCCATCATAAATGTCAAAAAGTAAAATCCTACGGAGAGGGTCTTCAAAAAAGCGCAGTCGTATCTCATTGAAAAGTGGAACAAAATGACCACCCCATTGCATCTTCTTGCTTTCACCTTAACTCCCAAATTCTATAGAGCAGAGATCTTTTCTTTGTTTTAGTGAAGGATATAAGGCAACATTCTCTAGACTCTTCCCCAATCCAAAAGTAGAAGATACAGTACGGAAGAGTTTGGGCATTTTATAACCTCCACGAATCACTCCCTTGGCACTTTTCGTGACAAGTACAAGGAGGATGCTCATATGTGGCGATACCTCCATTAGCAAGCACCCACCCACCTCTAGTCACTTGCAATAAAAAATTTATCACAAGATTTTAATTTTTTTTAACTCTACCTTTCTTTTCAACATTTTGTTTTAATTTTTGCCTTTTATAAATTTTAATTGACTTTGCGGCTTGTCTCAATAGATTGTGAGTTCCTCTTCTATTGAGTGGAATTGGGATACATACAAGTTGACACCGAAAAAGAAAAAGGATTTGGTCAATGTGCATTTCAACCTGCGTCTTCTCACACAAGCAATATGAGTATAAAAGCACTTTATTACTTCTTTTTGGGACCTTTTTTAAAAGGTTACTTTAATAGGGAAGCTTGCGATATATCCTTTTATAAAAGGAAAAAAAAAGTAACTCTCCCTTCCTAATTTTTGGGCACCACAATTGGAGGAGGCATATAAAAGGTGAGAGAGGACTCTTTTGGAAGGGTTATGCAATTTGATTATTGAAATTTTTGTGCAAGTATGTCAAGCTTGAACAAGTGACTTAAGGACGAAACCCTTCAAGTGCACCAAGAGGTTTGGGGATGAAAACCTCCATTCTCTACTAGGGCAACTCTATTCAAGGATTGTAATTGTGATATAATTGTGCATAAGTATATGCAAAAAAATTCTACAAAGATGTTTTTTAACACCACTTTTATCAAGGAATTTGTACTATCCTTCGAAAAGCTAAAAATCTTTAATTTGCAAGTAAAAGAAAGGTGGGCGAACATGGAGAAGCCCTAAAACGAATTTGGAGTCTTCTAAAGTGTGGCAACCTCCTTTGGGAGGGTGGCGACCCTTCACAAAAAAAAAAAATTGGTCTTTGTAACCCTATTCGGGGGTTAAGGTAATTTTCATAATTTATTTCAGTCATTTGGTGAATTGTTTGGAACAATTGGCATGCGTGAAAGGACATTCTAGGTCCTAAAATATTCTAAAAATTATTATCATAATTTTGGCACTTGGGCAACTTGATTGGCGAGCTCCGAAAGGTGATTTGGTGAGATAAATCCAAGGGATAATTTTCAAAATTGTTTCTTCTAATTTTCTGAGGTGTGGCAACTCACTTGGAGAGCATTTTGAGGCGTTACAGGGTTGAAAAATACAGCGGTACCTTCAAGGAAAAATCAAATTATTTTTGGGAGGTATTTCCAGTTATTTGTCAATTTATTTGACCCTAAAAAAAGTACTTGCTTACTAAATAATTTTGAGCTTCTTGTGAAATTATTTAGGTGCTCTTTAGCTTGAATATCATATAATTTTTTCAGCTAGGGTTCGACTAGTTATCGATTTTCAGATTTCAGTTTGGTGCTTGGATTGGCTAGGGTTTGTTGGAAAACCCTTTTTTTTTGTCTTCGTCCCAAATTGGGGACATTACAGTGGTATCAGAGTCATTTGTGGGGATTCAGAACAGAAACAGGAAAGGATGAAAGGTAATACACAGGCCCAAGATCATGAGGACCAACCTTTGATTCACTGGGATCTCATGGAGGATTATGATGAGTACTTGACTCTTGCACCTATATACCGCAGGGGAAGGAGCTTCAAAACTTGGCTAGGCTTGAGATATGGTGAGAGGCACTATGGTTACATGGATACGCAGGATGATTTGGGGAAGATAGTTCTTCCAACTTTTGATGATGACCCAAGTAATTCGGTAAGAGTTTGGGTTGATACGATGATCAAGTACCTTGACTTGAGGTCGAAAAGAGGCACTATTTTTTGTTAATCAACATTTGGATGGGGCTGCCCACAAGTGGTGGCATCAAGAAAGGATGACACAAAGGCCTGGCATGATGGGAATACATGATTTGTTAGAAGAAATAATCAAGAAGTTTGAAAGGAAGAAGGAACTAACCACACCTAAATCAACAAAGGCATATGATAAAGAACTCCAATCAGAGGAAAGGCAGCCATTAAAACAAGTGTCAAAGTTGAATTTCCAATTGTACAAGGGGCAGCCACTTCACGAGCTTGCCAATGACCAAATATCAGTCAAACAAAGCTCCTCTATGAGGTACGAACAGCTAGGAATTTATTCAAAAAAATTGAAGAAATCATTGGCTAAAGAAGCTGATTTTGAAAGGCAGCCACCTAATGGAGAGACCTTAATGATTAAGCATAAAAAATCGGCCAATAATGGACTCAAAGAAACAAGCAATCAGCTGAAGCTAAAAACAGAAAATTTAGAAGGGTCAAAGACACACGAAAAGAGCAGAGGAGGGCAGCCATCTAAGGAAGAACAAGCTGAAAATGGGGAGCAAGGAAAGGTGTATGAGAAGGTAAAAGAAATTGAATATGGAGGGCGAATGCATCAAAAAGAAATGGACAGCCAACATGTGACAAAAGAAGAAGTGATCGCCACCCTATCAAGCGCCAATAGATGCCACATTTTCCGTATTAGAGGAACCATTAATGGAAAAAGTGTTATCACATCAATGGACAATGGAGCCACTCACAATTTTATAAATACCAAAATCGTTGCAAGATATAAGCTGCCCACTAAAGCAAATGAAGGATTTAAGGTGAACATTGGGGTGGCTCCTCCATCTCTTGTATTTCCAGCACTATGGGGTTAAAATTAACCTTGGGTGAATACACATTTGAAGGAGAATTTAATGTGATTAATCATGATGAGTTAGATGTTGTGCTTGGAGCCCAATGGTCCCAATCCCTTGGCGAATAAACTCATAACTTGCAAAAATCAGAACTGTAATTTATGGCAGCCAACAAGGAAGTTGTTCTCCATGGGTTAAGCAATGGAACACCTATGTTAGTGACTTCAAAAAGAATGGAACAAGCTTTTAATAAGGGGCAGATTACTTGGGGAGCAGAATTGTTTATGCATGATACAAGGTCTGATTTGAAACACAACGGAACCACAAGGATGTTCAAGCCATTCTAGACAAGCATGAGAAAGTGTTCGTTGATATACCACATGAGCTGCCCCCAGATAGGGGATTTGAACATATAATTGAACTTGTGGAAGGCTCAAGAGCGGTGATCACGACTCCCTACCGCCACCCACGGATCTACAAAGAGGAGATTAAAAAGGTCATTCAAGAGTTACTTGAGATGGGGCACATAAGACCTACTAGCCCTTTCACCTCTTCATGTGCTAGCGAAGAAGAAGGATGGAACCATGAAGATGTGTATTGATTATAGATTGTTGAACAAAAAGACCATCAAGAATAGGTATCCTATACATAAGATTGATGAGCTTCATGGGGCGTTTTACTTCTACAAAATAGATTTGAAGACCGGTTATCACCAAATTCGTGACGGAGGAAGATGTGCAGAAAACCACTTTTTGTTGTCACTATGGGCATTATGAGTTTTCGGTTATGCCTTTTGGACTCACTAATGCTCCTGCTACATTTCAATCTTGCATGAACCATATCTTCAAGCAACATCTAAGGAAATTTGTGCTAGTGTTCTTTGATGATATATTGGTGTATGGCAAGACTTGGGAGGAACACTTACGCCATTTGGACATTGTTTTGGGAATGTTGGGGAAGAAAACCCTCTTTGCAAAGGAATTCAAATGTGAATTTGCCACTTCCGAAATCTTGTATTTGGGTCATGTGATCAATGCACAAGGGGTCCAAGTGGACCAACAAAAGATTCAAGCTATAATTGATTGTCCACCTCCCACTACTATGACCCATTTGAGAGGGTTCCATGGCTTATGTAGCTATTATAGAAGGTTTGTGAAGGGCTTCTCCCAACTTGCTGCCCCTCTTGCAAATTTAACAAAGAAAGGTGCCTTTGTGTGGTCTCAAACCGCATTGGAGACTTTTGAGAGACTCAAGGTAGCGGATGAGTTATTGCCTTGTGTTGATTGTTCCGGATTTTTCACACCTTTTCACATTGGAATGTGATGCCTTGGGAGAAGGAATAGAGGCTGTCCTCATGCAAAAAGGACATCCCATTGCTTTTGAGAGTAGGAAACTCAAAGAAGGGGAGATAAAATTTTCAATTTATGATAAGGAAATGTTGGCTATCATGCATGCTTTGGTCAAATTCCATCAATATCTAATTTGTGGAAAAATTATAGTTAAAATGGATCACAATAGCCTCAAATACTTCCTCACACAAACCGATTTGAATGATAGGCAGCAGAAGTGGGTGAGCAAGCTTCAATCCTATGACTTCAACATTAAATATACAAAAGGCGAAAATAATAAGGTAGTTGATGCTTTGTCAAGGAGGGCCATAATTATCGCAGAATATGCTAAAGATGAATGGGCTACCGCAGTTTTGGAAGGAAAGGTGATTGACAATAATTACAAGGTGAGTGAAGAGCTGATTTTACATAAAGGCAGAATTTTTTTGGCCCTTACATCCAAGTTAAAGCATCAAATTATGAGGGTTGTTCATGATGATTCTATGGCGGGCCATCAAAGGTACTTCAAAACATACAAAAAAGTAAAAGAAAGGTTTGCTTGGAAGGGATTGAAAAGAGATGTTTTATTCCATGTTAGAGAATGTATGGTTTGTCAAAGGAATAAAGGCATGACTACATTTCCAGCTGGTTTCTTGCAACCTCTCCCAATTCCCCACCAAAAATGGGAGAGTATATCCATGGACCTCATCACAGGGTTACCTATGTCACAAGGTAAATATGGAATATTTATTGTTATGGATAGATTGATGAAATATGCTTTTTTTTTGCAATTCCAGCCAAGCATAGTGCTCCTTATATAGCAGAAATTTTTTTCAAATAAGTTTTTTAATTGCATGGGTTGCCCACTTTTATGACAGCCGGTTTATGAGCCACTTTTGGCAAGAGCTTTTCAAACTAACAGGTACCAAATTGCTTCCAAGCACTAGCTATCATCCCCAAACAAATGGACAAATAGAAATCGTCAATAAATGGATGGAAGGATACTTAAGGAATTACATTTCATGGCAGCAAACAGGATAGAATAGATGGTTGTACATGGCAAAATTTTGCTATAACACTACTTACCACATGTTTAGTGGTATGTCTCCCTTCAAGGCTTTATATGGTTATGAGGCTCTTTCATTTTTTGACCTTGTTTTGGGGGATAGTAGGGTGCCCGGGGCTACCGATTGGGTGCAACAAAGATCTAAAATTTTGGATCAGCTCAAGAAAAACTTGCAACAAACTCAAAATCAACAAAAAGTGTATGCGGATCAGCGTAAGATGGAAAGGCAATTTGAGGTTGGGGACATGGTCTGTTTGAGATTGCAACTTTATAGGCAATCTTTTCTCAAGCAAAGTGGAGCAGAAAAACTTAAACCATATTTCTATGGGCCTTATAGAACTCAAAGGAGAGTGGGAAAGGTAGCATGTGAGCTAGAGTTACCAAAAGGGAGTAAAATTCACAATGTATTCCATATTTCTTGCCTTAAGAAAGCTCTTGGAAAGCATATCATACCCTCCATTGAACTTCCACCACTTGATGAAGAAGGTAAATTGATTTTGATTCCTGAAACTATTCTTGAGGTTCGTGAAAGGAAGCTCCACAATCGCACTATCATGGAATACTTGGTGCAATGGAAGAACATGCATATGGAGGATGCAACTTGGGAAGGGGCAGCCATTCTTCAACATCCCAATTTACAATTGCTTGTGGGCAAGCAATTTCGGGAAGGGAGAACTATAATGTCCTCCTTTTCAAGTTAATCATGGGGATAAGATCATTAGCTTGTGCGTTCCCAAGAACTCAAGTATGCTAAGGAAAAGGGGACATTGGTAGGCTTCAAGGTTACTTTATTGTTTATTTTTGGGACCTTTCCTAAAAGGTTACTTTATAAGTGTTATTATAAAGAAGCGTGCGATATATCTTTTTATAAAAGGAAGAAAAAACTAACTCTCCCTTCCTAATTTTTGGGCACCACAATTGGAGGCATATAAAAGGTGAGAGGACTCCTTTAGAAGAGTTATGCAATTTCGTTATTGAAATTCTTGTGCAAGTATGTCAAGCTTGAACAAATGACTTGAGGATGAAATCTTTCAAGTATACCAAGGGGTTTGGGAACAGAAACCTCTATTCTCTATTAGGGCAACTCTATTCAAGAGTTGTAATAGCGTCATAATTGTTCACAAGTATATGCAAAAAACTCTACAAAGGTGTCTTTTAACACCACCTTCATCAAGGAATTGGTACTATCCTTCGGAAAGTTGAAAATCTTCAATTTGCAGGTAAAAGAAAAGTGGGCGAACTCCATGGAGAAGCCCTAGAATGAGTTTGGAGTCTTCCAAAGTGTGGCGACCTCCTTTGGGAGCATGGCGACCCTTCACAAAAAGAAAATTTGGTCTTTGGAACCCTATTCGCGGGTTAAGGTAATTTTCATAATTTATTTCAGTCATTTGGTGAATTGTTTGGAACAATTGGCATGTGTGAAAGGACATTCTAGGTCCTAAAATATTCTAGAACTTATTATCATAATTTTGGCACTTGGATGACTAGATTGGCGAGCTCCGGAAAGTGATTTGGTGAGAGAAATCCAAGGGATAATTTTCAGAATTGTTTCTTCTAATTTTATGAGGTGTAGTGACTCACTTGGAGAGCATTTTGAGGCGTTTAAGGGTTGTAAAATACAACTGTACCTTAAAAAAAAATAAGATTATTTTTGGGAGGTATTTCCAGCTATTCGTCAATTTATTTGACCCCAAAAAAGGTACTCACTAAATAATTTTCAGCTTCTTGTGAAATTATTTGGGTTCTCTTTAGCTTGAATATCATATAATTTTTCCAGCTAGGGTTTGGCTAGTTATAGATTTTCAGATTTCAGTTTGATGTTTGGATTGGTTAGGGTTTGTTGGAAAACCCTCTTTTTTTGTCTTCATCCCAAATTGGGGACATTACACACAGCTACTACTTGTGGTTTTAATGAACCATATGATGACGCTTTCGATTAAAACATTGAAGACCATATGAATATGCTAATTTGTCTTTATTTTTGTCTATACATTGCACCATTTACACTACACTGTGTAATTGTTCTAAGACTAATCTAAGTTCAACCATTGAATGTTATGACATTTAGCATTGAGTTATCAGTATGTTTTGTGGTTATTTAACATATTTTGTTTACTCTATGCATATTATGTGGTTAATTTTGCTTATATGGCTATATTTTTAATATTTTATATATATTTTTGTACGGCTGTATTCAAAAACGTATCCAGGCCCCCAAAAAAATGTCGTATCTGCTTACCCAAATCCCATATCTGTATCCATACTAGTACCGGGTTTGGCTACTTAAGCCCAAATGGGATGGGTGATTCTATCAGATTTTAGATTGACCCCTTTTTCAGTGGTTTAAATGAGAATCTAGTCCTATATTTTTTAAGTATGTCATTTGTAGTAGAGAAAATATGTACCTGCTTGATTTTCAATTCCATGACTCTCATAAACTCCTCGTTTATTACAAAAAACTGGACAGCTAGATTACATTTAAATGTAGTGACAAGGCAAAGGGTGACCAATTCTGATTTCCTGATTTGTAAACTCCTATTTGCTTTAAAGTTTAAAAAGCACAAATCATTCCTTACCTAAGTGCTTGAGTTGAGCCTAACCAAGCATGTATTCTCATGCATTGCAACCCTGAGCCATCCATGATACAATAAATAAACACATTTTTCAATGCGTACAGGGAATCAATGCTGGCAGCAGCTGGTCAAGAACAATACTCCGCTGACATACTTCAAAGTCTGGCCATTAGCTGTTGACTTCCCTTCTAAATGGCCTTGGAATGAAAAGATTTGGTTGCTTATAAACAGAAAACATACAATGTAAAAGAAAACACCAAATGCAACAAAGACAACCCATCTTGCAAGCTTGAATAATGTGAAAAATAGATCTTACCTTTTTTCCAGACTTGTCAAGGAAAAAGACAGTAGTCGATAGTTTCTGGAGTGCCCCCCCTCTTTAGTCTCAATGCCTGGTCTGTAGAGAGCCCTGCGGGTGAAAGCCCTCTGTTTGACAAAGGAAACCCACTTGTGCTTCTTTAATGCATGACGTCTCAGAGGATTGATTTACAGGGCAGCAATGCCAATAGATCCCCCTCCCACAGCAGAGTTTATGTTGTTGGAAATGAATGGCAATGAACAAATCAGAAACAAAACAGCATTCACTGCTGCAGCTCTCAGGGCTGTCATTGATCTAATTAACTTCCTCATGAAAAGTTTCTCTGTAGTGTCTATCCACTTTGGTTATGGTGCATAATGTGCTCACAACTGTTCAAGGAAAACATACAGTGGGGCTGTTTTAAAGCCTCCAGTGGGTATTATCATGGGGCTCTACCCAAAGTCACCGCATTTGAATTTGTGTTCGAATTTGTGGAAGATAAAATTCGTAAAAAAATCGCTGCTAAAAAAATTAGCAATTAAATTTGTCATTAAATTCGACTAAAAGAAATATATATTTAAAAAAATTATATATAGTAAATTTAAGACTATTAAATGTGTATTAATATTTTAAAAACTATTAAATATAATTATAACTTATAATTTATAAATATACTATATGACTATAATTTATCACTATTTTAAATTATATTTTATATTAAATCTCAAAATATTAATGCCAGATAATAATAATATTATATAGCTATTTGAAATTATATTTTATATTAAATTTCAAAACATTAATCCCAGATAATAATAATAATATTACATAACTATTTAAGATTATATAGTATACTAAATCTCAAACTATTAATACCATATTATAATAATAATAACTCGTGTTATTGAACAAGTTCAAACAAGAAATACGAGTTAAGATTATATAGTATTAATACTTCCTTTGACCTGACACAACTGCCACACATGAAGTACGAATTAAGAGCTCCATAATCTAGACCACTTTTATTAATTACATGCATTTCTCCTTGGAGGCCATTACAATTTACGGGTTGTGAATAAATATTACCAATGTTGGACAAGTGCCCGCACGGGCGTGTTAAAAGAAGTGCCCATGTATGAGTTGTTAAGTCATTCAAAACCCTAACGAAAGGCCTATGAATTATCGCAAATATTAATGTGTTTTTTCTACGTAGCCAATCTTGGTACTAGTGCAGATACGAATATGGGATTCGGGTACGTGGATACAACAATTGTTTTTGGGCCTGGATACATTTTTGGATACAGCCGTACAAAAATATATATAAAATATTAAAAGTATAACCATATAAGAAAAATTAACCACATAAAATGCATAGAGCAAACAAAATAAATTAAATAACCACAAAACATATTGATAATTCAATGCCAAATGTCATGATATTCAATGGTCAAACTTATATTAGTCTTAGAACAAATACATAACGCAAATGTTACAATGTTAAAGACAAATCAGCATATTCATTATTCGTTATATTCATATTCGTCTTCAATATCTCAATCACAAATCAACATATTCATTATTCATTATATTCATATTCGTCTTCAATATCTCAATCAAAAGCATCATCATGTGGTTCATTAGAACAAGCAGTAGTAGTGCCACTCCCATTAGCTCTGATATGTAGGTCAACGGAAGCACCCACTAGCTCCATGTTGAGCAATGAAAGGTAAGCATCCAAGTCAGTAGTCTTTGGGTTGACATCCCAACACTTTGTTTCCCCTTGCTTGTATTCATCTTGCTTGTATGTGAGAAGACGTACATTACAATGCACATAAACCAAATCCTTCGTCTTTTTTGTTGCCAACTTGTTGCGCTTAACTGAGTGAGTAAAGGTGTATGTACCCTAGTTCCGCTCAGCGGAAGAGAAACTCACAACCTATAGAGGTAAGCCACAGTGTCAATTAAATTTCATAAAAATTAAAAGTTAAAACAAAATGTTGAAAAGAAAGGTGGAGAGTTTACAAAAATTAAAATCTTATTTATGATATAATTTTTATTGCAAGTGGTTGAAGGTGAGTGGATGCTTGCCAGTGGCAGTACCACCACATATGAGCATCCTTCTTGTACTTGTCATGAAAAAGCGCCAGGGGATTGACCCGTGGAGGTTATGAAATACCCAAACTCTCCCATTATTGTGTTTTCTACTTCTAGATTGGGGAAGAGTCTAGAGAATGTCACCTTATATCCCTCACTACCTCAACATCCCTATATGGTGGGACCAAGCTAGGCAAAGAAATGATTTCTACGATGTAGTATTTGGGAGTCAAGGCAAAGTAAAAAGATGCAATGGGGTGATAATTTTGTTTCACATTTCATTGAGATGTGACTGCACTTTTTTAAAGAACCTCTTTATAGGATCTTGCTATTTGGCATTTATGATGGACTTAATTTTCTCAATCATTGAGTAGATTCCATTATAAATCTCACTCAAACATGGATGATCCATATTCACAAATCTCAACATACTCATGATGGACTAGGTAAAACTGAGCAAATATTCCACATGTTCCCACCACACATCATCAAGAATCAACCATTTCACCTTTAAGGCCATCTCAGTGTTTGACTGCCTCCATACACCCCAAAGGTGGTTCATAACTATGTTGTTCAATGTCTCACACACCTTGACAAGTCGTCTCAAGATGATTGTGTTTGAACCAAGTCTTAGCAACATAATACAAAATTAAAACAAATAAAATTAAATAAAAAATTAAATCCTACAAATCACAAACTTAGAAATTAAAATTATACATGATTCATGATAGATTTAAAATAGAATTACCTTTGACAACTGCAACTTCAAGAAGGCCCTGAAGATGTCATGGGACATGTGATGGTTGCTTATGGGCATTTGGATCTCGCTCGCCTTTTCATAGACTTGTTTAATCTAGTCAACTTTGGTGCCTAATTTTTGCAACATAACATTTAAGGAATGCACACAATGTGTCCCAAATATGTCTATACCTTGCCTTAACCAACAAGCCAGCAAATTTGCAATTTTTTTGCGTTGTCCCTTATAACTTGGACAAAGTTTTAAGGCACCACCGCCTCAATGGACTCTATCGGATGTCAGCAATGAATCATGCATCCTTCACTTGCCCCTCACAATCAACGACCTTCAAAACCATTATTCATTTAGGGCACATTGTGACCACATTAATCAATGGCCTATCTGTTGTATCTTTCCATCTATCGGAAATGATGGACACCCGTATTTCAATCCATGAATACCTAATGGGCTGCAATGCATCTTCAACATAATTTTTTTCTTTTGCCAACAAGGTAGTGTGCACCTTTTCATATGTTGGGATGGCGAACCCTTTAAGGGCTCCATTGATAGATTTCAACATATCCCGCTAGTATTTTAATTTAACATTAAATGGAAGCCCACATGCATAAACACAACGCACAATGCTTTGCTCCACTATGTCCCTAGATTCATTCTGGAATGCCCTTTCCAATGGGCCTGCATCTTTTGTTTTCTTGCGACTAAGAGGTGAATCCTCTTCCTCTGCATTTGCAACAGATGTAGAAAGAAATTGGTGTGATGGGGTCACGATATTTTGCATGAGATGGAACAAGTGGCTCAATAGATATAGATCTTTTCTTTCCCAAAGGATGCTTCGATCTTAGGGCAACACAGACATTTGCTTCTTCTTGCTCTCTGATGTATGCAAGGATCTTTGCAGGTGGCAAGCCCTTTCTCCGCTTTCCATTTATGTTTGGCCGACCACAAGATTTGATTCCAAGGCCAAGAATCACACACAAATGGGTTTTCATTCAACCATCTGAGCAAACCCAAATGTAGCACCCTGCACATAGCACCTATTCTAACATTGTCACATACTTCTAGAGGGGCGAGAAAGGATCAGTTTTGAAGGTTGTCCATTAGCCCACTGAATTAGCACTCGCATATCGAGACACTCTAGCAAATCCCTATAGCCCCCGGTTAAAAAATAATGATATTGCTATTAAAATTTAAGTCATTTGGCATTTGTTGAAAGAATATTTTAAAAAATAACAAAAAAAAGTTAAAACTAGTTATAAACGTTTTTAAGTTTGTAACTTTAAAAAAAATATAAAACTTACCTTAAATCAATAGTCCTCTTCATTGCAAACTCCTTAAAGTCCTTGCTGCCAAATGAGTAGTTGTAATGGCGTAGGATTAGCAAAAGGAAACAGTTTCGATCCTAAACAATAGAAAAAATGAAGGTGAGTGAGCAAATGTGCAATGAGAGGTAAAAATGCAATGAAAGGTAAATTTGTTGGTGTTATTATTTTCTTTTGATAAAATAAGTGTGAAAGTTGCTTTTAGGGTTTCCCCTGTATTTATTTTATTTTTAATTATCTTTTGAAGTCCATAATTAACTTCTTGTAAAGTGTAATAAAAATTATAAATGTCTTAGGCCACAGATCCTACCTGGATATGGCCACGATCTTGCGAACGTATCCAAGAGGATCCACAATCCTCCCACAGGATCCTGGCCATATCTAGGGAGGATCCTAGATGTATCTGGCTCCAAAACGTTTCGTATCGGAATCCTAGGATCTGGAAATGCAGGATTTTTTGCCCTATTTTTCGGTTCGGCGAATTCTGAATTTTTTGCATTAAATCTGCCAAATGCAGTGACATGTGTTCTCTACCACACTTTAGATTGACCCCTTTTTCGGTAGTTTAAATGAGAATCTAGTCCTATTGTTTTTTAGTGTGTCATTTATGGTGGAGAAAAAAATGTTCCTGCTTGGTTTTCAATTCCATGCATCTCTTAAACTCCTAGTTTATTTAAAAAAACTAAATAATTGTATTGCATGTAAATATAGTCACCACGGGAGGGGCGACCAATTCTTATTTCCTAATTTGTAAACTTCTATTTGCTAAAAACAGCACAAACCATTTCTTGCCTAAGTGCTTGACTTGAGCCTAACTAAGCATGTACTCTCATGCATTGCAGCCCTCAACCATCCATGATACAGTAAATAAACAGAATTTCCAATGTGAAAAATGAATCGATGTTGACAACTCTGATAACATACTTCGAAGTTCAGCCATTAGCTGTTGGCTACCCTTTTTAATGCCCTTGGAATGAGAAGATTTGCTTGCTTATACACAAAACACATACGATGTAAAAATACACCAGAATGCACACAAAGACAACCCATCTGATAAGCTGGTGAATTCATAAAATATGAAGCTTGTCTTGTTGAAGAGGAGAGTCGAAAGTGGATCTGGCATGGTATTGTTTGGAGTTGAAGTCACCATCTAGGAATGGTGAGGTGGTAGTCACTATTTATGTGATGAGGTGGCAATCACTATTCATGTTGGTGATGTGACAGTGATTATTCATGCTAGTGAGGTGGCTAACACTATTCATGCTGGTGAAGTGGCATGTGGAGTGCATTTCTCCACTAAGGCACATGGAGGCTTCTGCTTTGTGCACATGGATGGAGGTGGGACGCAGTTCTTGTGGGCTCCTTGATGGTGAGTGTTGCCTCAAGTCAAAAGGTGATTGATTACCTTTTGACTGTTGTGCAACAAAAACTACTATGCACTACCATTCGCTCATGTGGAGTGGGGCCCCATTTTGGATGGCACATGGTGGTGACACTATGTTAAAAGTAGGGAATCCACTTTTGACCCTTAGCACATGTGGGAGACCACCTGACACTATTCACACTATTCATCCATGTAGGAGTCTGGCACAATTTTGGAAACTCCTTGGATTCTTTCTCTCATGTATTTCTATTTAAGGATGTTGATCCTTGTCTTTGAAATTAACAAAGGCTTTGCCCTCTTCAAAATGTTGGTGCTTGGATTTTGGATGTTGCGCCAAGATGCATTAAGGAAAGCTTTGTTTGTAACCATTCTTAGGAATCAAAGCTATGAGCTTTGGAGACTTTGAGCTTTGTGAGTAAGCCATGAGTAAGAAGGCCAAACTGAAGAAAGCTTTGTAAGACAGAGATGTGGTTGCATTTGTATTGCTAAGTAAGCTTAGCTTAGGCCATGCTAAGGTGTTTTGTATGTAAGCCAAGGAGTGAGTAGGCCAAGCTTGAGGAGGCTTTGTAAAGAGCATGCATTTGCTAAAGAGATAATAGAAGTGTGTAGCTGCTATTGCCCCATGGTTTTTCCTTTACTACAATTTGTAGAGGTTTTCCATGTAATCTCTATGTTATGGTGTTGTTTCAAATCTATTGTTGTGTAGCTTGCTTTATTCCGCATTTACTTCTCACACAATTTGGATATTTTTCCTAATAGGTATGGTATTGAAGTGTGTTGGTAGTAGAATAGGATTGTAAAATCACAATGTAGATGCATGACAAGTGAGCGATGTATAGCAGCTTGTATAACGTATATCATTTTGTATGTATTCGGCCTACATATGTATTCCAAAAGACTACAAAATATGAAAAGACTCCTTCAAGCTAGAACTAAAAAGATAGAATGCTAAGCACCAGAGTTTTGTAAGTTCTATATATAGTGATCAATTGTAAAGGAAAAGAGTTCTAAAATATAGAGATTAATATAAAGATCAAATGATGATTTTTTCGAATGTCTTTTTGTATTAGTTCTATGCGCAGTGTATACTCTGTTTTGCTTAAATCTATTTAATTACGTAACAATAATAAACATTATGTATAATTTAAGTCTGCGTTTCTCTAGATAAACATGTAATTCTGAACCGAATGAATACTCGACCTATTCTCCAATTTTGTCTGTGTTTTTGAACCTATATCCTATTTTGCACAGAGACGTATTTGTTCTGATGGGTTTTCCAAGTACTTCTCCTAACAATGATGCGATGAGCGTGGGCATTTGAAACATGTTGAGATGGTTTTACCTGGACAGAGAGATTCAGAACAATGGTTGGATGAAAGAATTTGCAATTTTGCAGAAGAGGAGATAGAGAGAATAAGAAGCTTTGTGATAGAGCTTATCACTGAACACATAAATGGCGAGATATACGAAATCTTTTGGTGCGACTAGTCTGGGTTGCTAGTTACATGGTTGTCAAGAATTGAGTTCTAATGCTTCAAGTTGAGAGAGACAAAGCACTTTGTTTGGACTGAGGAAAAGATAAAAAAAGTTGTGAAATGTGGACACCGATCGGACGTGCACAAAAGATCATTGGTTACAGACTACCATCGACGAATATATCACTGAGTTTGTCGTGCGAGGGTTCATCGCGTTCAAAGTTGTGCAGATTTTGTTTATAAGAGCTGTCAGAGGAAAATTTCTACAACGACTACCTACTCTGCTTAAAATATCGGTTGTGGAAAAGGCCATGGTGCCTATCCCAGTGAACATGGAGAGTCGCTTCGGACATTATGGGGATGAGTGCGATGATGAAGTGAATGATGAAAAACTGAGAAGAGAAACTTGAACCTAGACCTAGAAGATGGAAGATGCAGAGAAGCAGAATGAGAAAAGAATTTTGGGGTTAGAGCGAGATTTGCAACAATAGAGGAGATGGAATAAACAAAACAATCCTGATGTCACTGCGAGGAGTAGAGTAGAGAGTTTATAAGAGAAAGAAGGAATAGGAGCTAAAGCTTATCGAAATTATGGAAATGAGGAAATGAGAGGGCCCGAAAAAGGAGGTGCTAACGAGAGCAAGAAAATGGACAGAGATTGGGAAAGGGATTCAAAGGAGATGGAAGAGAGTGGAAAGAGAGCAGAGGAGTAGATAGATCAGTTAGAATGTAGTTTTAGATTGTAGTTACAAGGGAGAATATTGTTTGGAGAAGAAAAGGAACAATCTTTTGAATAAGTTATGTTAAATCGCAAGATTGAAGTAGGTACAAGTTTAAACGAAGCAAGAGTTGCAGACAAAGATCATTCATTTCAAAGGTACACATCCCCTATGCCTAATTTATCAACAGAAAGCAGATGAAAAAGTGCAGAAACTAGGTCTTTGGTGTATGGAGTGCAGAAAAGAAGGGCACCATAGGAATGACTACCCAAAAATCCAGACAATTGTGAGATTTATCGTGTAGTAGGACATGCGATTGCAAAATGTCATCTCTTACAGTAGTACACCCAACAATCTCAGAGTCTATATTGTAATTTTTGCAAGTCGCACAATCATGATGATAGAAATGCAGAGCGCTCCAACAATTGAAGGAAGACATCACCAAGAATGTCTTCGCAGTAGTAGCACAACAGATCTTTGTTGCGAAACCAAGGGTCTCAAGCCTAGATGTAGAGATGACCACTAGGACTCAAATTGCTCCTAGATAGGTGCCAACGTCACCTCAGTATCTTCCTCAGGGCTTAGCAAGTTGGACACTGCAATCTCCACAGTATCTAACAAGATGGACTTCGCCATCTCCTCAATATCAACAGTCATGGAACACTATGTCACCCCAACAACAGCAAACAGGATGAGGCCCATCTTCTCCCCAAGGACCATATGGGGGATATGATGGTCAATAGAAATAGGGGTGGGATTCACTATAACAACAAGGAGGATATGATGGCCAGCTAAAACAAGGTTGAGGTTTTCAACAGAGACAAGGGGGAATAGAGGTGGGTACCGAGGTAGGATACCACGGAGGTAATTGTAGACTAGATGAGAGACAGGGTCGACCACTGATTATATGTTATCTGCGTGGGGAATACAATCACTTCCTATGGAATTGTCCAACCAATCCACAGAGACAAGTCTATTGTGCATATTGTAGAGTTCCAGGGCAACATCACACAAAAGTTTGTCCTGTGTTAAAAAAGCAAAGAAAAGAAAAATCGATACAAAATGTAAACATGGTGAAATCGCACCCAAGAGATCCTACATACATACAAGCAGTCACCCAGCATCAACACTTAGAACAAGGATTAACACCCTTAGAGATGCAGCAAGATCAGCAATTTAGAAAGGTACAATAAGACAATTATCATGATCCTATAAAGGAAAAGGGTCTGATGTATTAGGCAGCACAGGGATTGCAAAATATACAACTCCCAACTACGTCCAAGAGTGATGTTGCAGTCATTGATGCATAGATGTATGGTCAAATTGTGTGCATTATGAGGCAAGATGGAGTAGTTACTGCTTTGACAGATTTACTCAAATTTGTAAGCACTTTGCAAAATGAAGATATATCGCAGAACATCACAAATTTTCTGCATAATCTGTTAGATTGCGCACAAAGAGGTCAACAGCGCATTGATAAGGTGGTATGGTATGTAAAGACCAAAAAACCATGGGATGTTGACTCCCAAATGGATATCAAATTGGCAGGGTATGAAGTTTCAAATGTTGTATTCCACTTTGGAAGCACAGTAAATATGATTTCTCAATTGACATGGGAAGCCATTGGACAACTTGCTCTCAGTAATAGCCCAATTACGGTGAGTCTCGCAAACTACGTAAGGGTAGAACCTATTGGGCAACTAGAGGATGTCGAAATCAAAGTTGTTAATCTAAGTCTGGGAGGTGACTTCGAAGTCATAGATACGAAGACCAATGAAACACACGACCCTACGTTGATCAGCAAGAAGTGGGCATACAATGGTCAAATGACCATTAACATAGTGCGTAATCAGTTGGAGGCGCACCAAGGGATAAGATTATCATCATACCACTTAATAAAGCCAAAAGCAAGCCCTACATCATTCCTAAAGAGCCTGACTCACCCTATAAATATGGGGACAATAGCGGGTTTAAGGTTAGCACAGAGCCTAAGCACAATACATTACGAGCTACAGAATTCAACTTTTTACATTCAGAGATAGAACCATCTCGGCCATTATAGCAAACAAACAACCTTCAATTAGACCTGTGATAACAAAAGAACAAGTTCCACAATTCCATACAGGGGAATGCAAGTCTTCATTTGTGCGATCATCAACAAGGTCCAAATTAGATTTGATATATCAAGTGGGTGCGACAGACACAGATTACACTGAACCAACTCAGGATGGTGTTCTACCTTGAGAAGTTGCATCTTTAGTAAGCGATGATTTAGATACCCATATGTTGAGTTGGGTAAGAGGAAACCATGAGGTGAGACCAATGCGAATGGTTTTCCCTGTAGAGAGATAATTACCTCAATACTTTGCAACCGAGGACTTGGGCCAATTTATTTCCAGATTGGAGCAACATGTTCCAAACATAGATCAACGAGTCGGTGTGTTGAATTAAGTTCTAAAGGGCGTTGCAATGACATGGTGGCCAGTAAACAAGTCAAATAAGTTACACTAGGAAGATGCTTGTGAATTGCTATGGGCTCGATTTCAAATAGCACCTGCAATCACAAGTCGGTGGCAATTTTTCTTGGAAGAACAGTGTCCTAAAATGCATATTCATAAATGTGTCGATGTATGGTCTTCGCAGGGTGTAGAACCCAGATACTGGGTATATGTATTCAGGTATACTCTAGCATCTCTTCCAACTGCATGGTACATGCACCTGCTTAAGCTAAAAATTGGCCACAAGTTTAGCAGGATTTTAATCAAACCTTTGTCTTTGAGGATGAGAAACCCCCCGGTACATGATGCTCTTCAGAAGTTGAAGATATTTTGATGTCATGGGTGAGCAGAGGATCTAAGCACTACAACGAACTCCTCTTCACAGGGAGAAGCAACTAAGGATTAAATATGGCTATCAAAAATTACAAGGCCAGTAAAAAGAAAGAGTAGTTTTTGGTGCAACCCTGCAATAGAATCATGGACAACGGAGAACAGAGAAAATCTAGTGACAACAATGAGGCCCTAAACTTGAAGGGTTTCTTTGAACTTAAGTGAAAAGTAGAGGAACCAAAAGCCAAAATCGCAGAGCAAACTGAAGATGTTCAATTGCAAAATTTTAAACATTCGGGAATAAGAAGGGCAGAAGACACTGCGAGACTCTATGCCAAGTGGGTCCAACAAGATATATCAAGAACCACTAAAGTAATTGGTACCAAGTTTGTGCCTAAGCTTGCAACTTTGGGTGACTATTGAACACAACAAGAAATATCAGAAAGTTTGTAATCGTTGCAAGACTACCAAGATGTATTTGCAACGAAATTTTCAAGAGTCAAGGGTGTAGATCCTTCACTGGGAGAGATGCATATAGAGCCTAAGGAGTGCGCACGGCACATTAAAAAGCACCCATACAGGCTAAATCCCAATATGAAGTTTAAAGCGAATGCTGAAATTGACCGCATGCAAGAAGCAGGGATTATCTCCAGTAGAAAACGCAGAATGGGTAAGTCCAATGGTGGTGCAACCCAAAAAGTCAGGGGAGATCAGAGTCTGTGGGGACTACAAGGCATTGAATGATGCTTGCGTTAATCGCTCATTTTCAATTCCCTTTAAAAACGAAATTATGAAGTCAATCGCAGGGCATGAAGTCTATTCCTTCACAAATGGCTTTCGTGGCTATCACCAAATACTGATCGTAGCCGAAGATCAGGGTAAAACCACCCTTGCAATGGAATGGGGCTCCTTCACATACAAGGTAATACCATTTGGTCTAAAAATGCTTCTATTGTTTTTTCTCGCTCTGTGGTACCTACGTTCAAAGATTTCATCCATGATTTTCTAAAAGTCTATCTTGATGATTGGGTTGCATTCTCTTTATTTAAAGAACACCTATCCAAGTTGAGGCTCATGTAAGAACGATGTCAAGCTCTGCACATTGCTTTGAATTTGAAAAAGTGTTTGTTCTTTACACCGTTTGGTGTTCTCTTGAGTCACATAGTGTGCAGCGATGGTGTTTTGGTTGATCAAGCTAAAATTGCAATCATTGTGAGTATGCCACCTCCTACATGCTCTAACGAAGTGAGATCCCTCCTCAAACATACAAGGTATTATCACGAGTTCATCAAAGGGTACGCAGCTATATATGCACCAATGGAGAGATTATTATGCAAAGATATGAAGTTTGAGTGGACTAATGAGAGTCAGGCATCTTTTGTGCATTTGAAACAGAGGTTGGTCGCAACTTCCATATTGGTGTTTCCTAATTGGAGTAAGCCAATTCATGTGCATGTAGATGCTTTAGGAACCGTAGTAGAGGTTGTATTGGCTCAGCCAGCAGACGGAGGTTTGGATCACCCCATTCACTTCGCAAGCAGAAAATTGTCAGCAGCATAGAAGAATTACACTACAATAGAGCAAGAAGCCCTAGCTATGGTGTTTGCGCTTCAGAAATTCAAGAACTGCCTCTTAGCAACACCATTTGAATTTTTTACAGATCGCCAAGCTCTACACTACCTAGTGAATAAGCCTATGATAGGTAGAAGGATATCCAGGTGGCTAATGTTATTCCAAGAATTTTAGTTTAAGATCAATGTGAAACCATGAAAAGAAAATGTGGGACCAAATCATCTTAGACAAGGAATGGTGAGGAGCCAGAAGAATTGCAAGATGAGTCACTAGATGCGCACTTATTCAGAGTCTATGATTCTAGAGAATATGGAAGACATCCATTTTCCTGGAACAAGCTTTTCCTGCACACTGTCGAAAATGATAAAAAGCAATTGATTACAATAGCCATACCTTTCAGCATTATCAATGGCTTTTTGTACAAAATGAGTAAGGATGATGTGTTGCACAGAGTAGCCTTGGAGCACAAGAGACCGCAATTGCTAAAAGCACACCAGGGAATTGTAGGGGGGTATTTCACAGGGGAATCAACTGCAAGGAAGATATTACAAAGTGGTTTGTGATGGCCTTCCCTGTTCTTGGATATGCACAAAGTCACAAAGCATTGTGACGTTTGTCAAAGAATAGGAAGGCCAAATTAAAGGAATGAAATGCCTTTGAATCCGATGTTAGCAATGCAACCTTTTGAGCAATGGGGAATTGACTTTGTTGGACCTATTAATCTGCCAAGCGAACGCAGTCATGCCAAGTATATAAATACTACTACGGATTACTTCACCAAATGGGTAGAAGTTGCGACACCAAGCTGCAGCGCAAAGACGCAGCCAAGTTTTTGTATGAGAACGTCATTACCATGCTTAGATGTCCAATGAAGTTGGTCAATAACAGAGGAACACACTTCCTCAATAATACTATCAAGACTCTAACGAAAGAATTCATTATCTCACACCACAAGAGCACAACATATCATCCTCAAGCCAATGGACAAGTAGAAGCATCCAACAAAGTACTTGAAAAACTGCTTACAAAAATATGCAATGTGCACAGAAACAAGTGGGAGGATCAAATTCCTACTATCCTATGGGCATACAGGACTGATTATAAGAGTGCAATAGGGTTCACTTATTTCCAATTGGTCTATGGAATAGAAGCAATTATGCCTATGGAATATATAGTTCTGAGTCTGTGAATTGCATTGATAATGCAGCTAGGAGATCAGGGTTCACTACAGACCAAGTTGTTGGATCTAACTCGCATGGAGGAAACAATGCAGAGAGCAAGTTGGACATAGGAAATCAATAAGCAGTGTTAAAACGCATGGCATGATCACAATCTGCAATCTAAGGAGTTGTATATGATAGCAAATTTCGGGCACATCCAAGTAAACTGCACATTCAGTGGAAATGACCATACATCATCCACAAAGTATCGCAACAAGGAACAATGGTACTAAGGGACCTTCAAGGAACCATTCTTCTGGGGCGTATAAATCGCTGCAAGCTTAAGCCTTACCACTGATGATCTCTATTAATCTCATGTTGAAAATTGAGTGGGTGCTTAGTAGCACTAGTTAGGGTTTTTGTTTCATTTATTGTTTTCTTGTCTTTTTGTAGGTTTGCAATGTAGTTGTGTACAATGTGATCTCTATATCACAGGCCATCAGAACATAGTTTGAAAAATCAACATCACAGAGTATCAAAGGAAAGTAGCAAAACAATGAAGGAGCAATCAGAAGACAAGTCAACATGAGGTCAACACAGGGTCAATCAATTAATTCTGGGAAGGAAGCACTGACAAATGGGGTGCGGTGGATAGGTAACAAACGGTCTCTCATAAAGTGGTTAATAACAAAGCACTCCAAAGATTGCATCTTTCCCAAAGTAGATAAGTGTGTCAGATTTAGCTAATGTGCAATAAAGGAAAGTCATTAGAGAAGAAAAGACAGCGCATCACATCAAAGAATGCCATAAGCTAAAATATTGAACCTATCTAGCGAAGCCCCGAGGTCACATCACAATAACCGATGGGATTCAAACCAAGAGCATAACAACGTGAAGACAACTCAACACAATTCAATGTGAAGTGTTAGATGAGTGAAGCGAAGGAAACTTATATAAGGAAGGGCATACAAAGCGAACCGCCATTACAATCCTTTGCGAACAAGAGCCATCTGCAATTTGACCCTGATTCATTCATCTGAGGGCAGAATTTTCAACAACACGAATTTGAGTTACAATCATCTATCGAGAGCCTCCCAAATAGCAACTATGAATCGATCACAACTCTTGATTCCATTGACAGACAAAAAAAAAAGAAATGGGGATTAGCCTCGCACTAAGGCAAACATTGTACCATGATCCAGATCCATTTGATTTTATTGATACGACGAACACCAATCGTTTTACTACAAACCAAGCCACAACAGTACAAACAGGAGCCTTAGCTCTTCAACACCCTTTGCGAGAATCTGATGCGGAATGACTCATTAAGCTCCCTACATTTGGCCAATTGGACGAAGTGATGATGACATTGTTAAGTCGCTACAACAAAGGCACATTCCATCTATCCAAGGATTTGACCATCTTCATCAGTGCCGCAACAATGGAGAGGGCAATAGGACTTCCAGCACGAGGCAAATCCCCCTGCCGTACAAAACCAAGGCCCCCCCCATTCACTTAGATACTAACAAGAAGTATTCTAGGGCATCCAAAGGGATCCCTAGTGACTTAGTGGACAATGTTGTCATACAAGTATTGTCTGAATGTATTACCAAGCGCTTTTGGCAGAACACCAGAAGTGCGAGACGGGCTACCAAAGGGGTCATCAATATTGCATATCAAATGGTCTGGCTAAATGAGAACTTCAACTAGCATGAGTTCCTAGTCTCTGAGCTTATCACAAACATTGAGAGGGTCATCAATGGCACATCACAAGCTTTCCAATACTAGTACCTAGTATTACTCATCTGTTTCACACAATGGAAGTCTCCCGACAATAATGTCGCACCTGATGCCAACTTTTGCCCTGCACTGCCTTCACCAACATTGCATGAACCAAGACAAGACAGTACTATGAGCAGTTGGGTTGGTTCAATGCATGGGGGGTGGAGGCTCAAGGTCTCGTCATTTTGCACCCTTAAGTGCCCAAAGATGTCATGCAGTACCTGGGACAACATGCAACCATTGCAAAGCTACATGATGGGATTCAAACATGAGTCCATGAGTTGCCCAAGATGCCAATCACTTGCCCTTCTTCATCACCAAGATGGATGCACAGGCAAAAGCCCTGTGACAAAAAGTTTGGGCTACCAGAACCGTTCAACCTCTGTGATCTATGCCTCCAGGCATGCAGCAGCGATTGCCACAACAACGCCCGACACAACCACAATCCGAAGCAAGAGCACCTCCACAGACCTCTGCAAGTCCATCACAAACTACTATAGGCAAAAGGAAGGCGCCAATGCAAAGGACACCTCCACCACCAAAGAGGAAGACTCGCAACACCAATCCCTAGCTCAGCCACGCAAATGTGTCAAAGATTGTTGCAAAGTATGATCTTGCACAGCTTGGCGTCACTAAAGATGAAGTCTATAAATCTATGTTGAAAGATATAAGCACAGAGCTCTATGAGGAGAAAGAGGAAAAAGAATTTTTCTTGAAAATAGTGTGCACTTGCCAAGTGCTCAACAATGTCCCACAAGGCATAATGGTCGACATTCCCACACCCCCCGAGTCAATCATTGTTGACACAGTCACAAAGGAGGAAGAGAGCAAACGCATAACAACAGCGATCTTCAAAGAAGAATCGGGCATAAAATCGTCAGCAACATAGACAACCTAACAACAACCAAGGGCAGAGCAAGGCACAGTGCAACAAGAGAGTCCTCAACAGCCACTAATCCACAGACCCAAATCACACACAATGCCGAGGACCTCTCCCTCCATCGCAGAGTACATGGGCTCCTTTGTTGCACCATAAATGGTGGAGGAGATTAAGTCCGAAGAAGAGCAAGCAAAGGAACAACAACCTATTGAGACTACCCACACACACAAACCCCTGAAGAAGGTTCTCATTCCACCTGCTCGATCCAAGGCACCAGTTCACAAGTGCATAGTGGTGAATGTCTTTCCCTTCTTCCTCCCCTCGTGATTCACCAATTCATTAATCCCTGTCACCCCTCAATCTCCATCTCCAGATTCCCCCACTCATGCACAAGAATGTCAAGCAAGTGGGCACCAACAATCAAAGCAGCCAAAGGCACAAGAGAATATCAGAGTAGAATAGGAAGTTGCGCATGCCAAAACAACACAAGAGAAGGGGCAAACAGAAGTAGAAAATAAGGCAAGGAAGGAGGAGAGCAAAAAAAACGTTGTTGCGCAGAAAGGATGAAGAAGAAAAACAAAAGAAACAAGCAGAATAAGCTATGCAAAAGAAGAAGCAAGACGAAGAAGAAGAGCAAAAGAAGAAGCAAGACGAAGAAGAAAAAGAACAAGGAGCAAGCAGAGAAGGAAACGCAAGTGACGCAACAGAAAAAGGGAGGCTGACGCAGCAGAAAGAGGCAGAGGAAGAGAAAAAGAAAGAGGCCCTGCAAAAGTGGGAAGAAGAAAATAAAAAAAGGGCCAATGAGCAAGCTGCCAAGGATGTTGCGCAAAAGGCAAAGAAAGCAGCTTAGGCACAGGCATAGGTAGTTGCCACATCCAAGGAGCAAGAGCAAAAGAAGGTTGAAGTTGCAGCCCAATTGCAAGAAGAGTAGGCCAAACAGGTGCAAACACCCGAAGCTCAACAACCGTATGGCACATCACAAGGCTCTAGATCAACCCAGGGAGGTGCACTAGAAGCCTCACAGCATAGGCCAATATCCAGTCATTGGCTATGGGATGTCCCAACACCATCGAAGTGGAGGACAACATTCATTCTCTGTGACACAAATCCAACACCAACCAACACCGGCAACAACTGCAACTTCAGCACTAGCTTTGGCCATAGTATCGCAAGAAGCGTCACTTGATGTGACCAAATTGCCCCTGTCTAAGTAGATTGAGGCAGTTGCAGCATTCCAAGAATAGATTGCATGGAAGGCATCTGAATTGCAACAAGACGCAACCCAACTTAAGCAAGAAAACGAAGAACTGCACCTCCGCCTCAACAAGGCCAAACAGATCATTGACGATACATGTCCTGCATTGGTCATTCAAGTCCTGGATGACCAAGTCATGTCCAAGGAGAAGCAACTCACAACCCTTTTGTCCTAGCTTACAAAAGACTGGCTCGCTACACAGAAGTTGCAACAAAGTCAAACACAAGGTCAGAACTTTAAGGCAGAAACAGAGACTATATTTGAGCTCCTCGAGGAATATGAGCAAGTCTTGGACACTGTTGTGCTCCAAGCTCAACACACGGCCAAAAGCATGCTCGACTGGAAGCAACAACTGAACAACACATGGAACGAAGCTAACCAAGAGTTCGCCAAGGCCGACAAAGCCAAAGCAGCAATGGGGTACCAATCAGCTACATCTAAGCAATTGGATGCCGCACTAAAGGAGACTCTTGCTTCAAGAGATAATGTGATGGAAAATATCACTGGAGATTATAATGACTTGTTTGATTTTGGCTTGGTTTGTAGATCCTTCAATCTTTGGCCTTCCACTAGTTGCATCCAATTTTGGATTAGGATAACTAGCTCTCGTAGGTCTCTGCAGAGCCTAAGTTGTGTTTCTCTAAGAAGGGCTTTTTCTTGTGATCTATCATTCCTTAGAAGATAGAGAAACAATTTTTGAGAAAGGGCCCTGGTTCATGGCTAAAAGCGGATTCTTCACAAAGTATTGGGATGCTAATTTTTATCCAAGGGAGGAAATTTCAAATGCCACTCCGACTTGGGTAAAGTTACCCTTTTTCCCTATTCAATTATGTAGGGAGGAATCTTTTAAAGCTATCAAAGACTCTCTAGGGAGATTAATTAAGTTGCAAAAATGACTTCTCAGCATAGGCTCACTACATTTGCCCATATCAGTGTAGAGATTGATGTTACTGAAGATTTGCTTGAATGTGTTGAAATCCTGTTACGGGACCAAATATGGAAGCAAGATCTAGATTATGAACAAATTCCTTTCAAGTGTAGCCATTGCCATGAGTATGGCCATTTTGTTTGTAACTCTCCGGCTAAACCTCATGTGATAGAGGGAAAAGATGAGCGAGCCTAATAAAAAGGGCTTGTTTAAGTAACAAGAAAGAGGCAGAATAATTAAATCAAACTGTGGACAGTGTGGGGGAAGAATGTCCCACTAACAACCAATTTGATGCCTTAGGGGAGCCAAATAATGAACAAGACGGATTGGAACAGTTATCCAAGGAGGATATTGATGGAGAGCATTCGACTGGTACTGACCCTTCTGATGCGCTAGAAGGTTCAGATCTGGGGAATCAACGGGTAGCTCTGGTTGAAGACCAAAAAGAAGCAACACTCTCAGCAGAGAACGGGAATCAGGAGGACTCTTCTGAAGAAAAGAAGGATATGATCCCTGCTGACTCGGAATTAGAAAGGGTATATGATCAGAAGTTTAATGAGGGTGATACCACTGGGGAAGTTCAATCTCTAAGCCAAATAGAGTTCCAAATTGATTGCGGGACTTCTAACAATAAGAAGGCAGGACGACCAATCAGGAATAAGTCTTTGCATAATTATTTCAAGCGAACAATTGAAGAGGGCTCTCAAACTCAAATATTGCTTGAGAACAGTAGGTTGTGTTTCGAATGTCACGGTAAAGGGTCCAGTTTTGTGGTTGAACTAGGTAGGAAAGCTAAGAAAGTTGTAACCTGCAGCTTAGAAATTGATTGTTTTCTCGTGGAATACAAGGGGCATGATTTCTGCCTCCATTAAAAGAACCTTAAAGGGTAGGATACAAGAACTGATTCCTGATGTAATTTATTTGCAAGAAACAAAAAAATCAGAAATTGATTTATTAGACATTAAAGATGTCTGGCATGCAAATAAGTACTCTGTTGCATTCATTGGTTCAAGGGGTCAATCTGCAAGAATTGCTACTAATTGGGATCACAGCCAATTTAAAATATTAGAAGTGGTTAAAGACTTGTCATGAATCAGGATCACAGAGGAATGCCAAGTCTCTAGGAAAATATTCAACTTAACAAATGTGTATGGCCTTCCTGACAACTCCTTAGCAAAGGGATTGCTGGCAAAGCATTTGGCAGGATGGCTCCTCACATGCGCTGAGCAATTGGATCACGGTGGCAATTATAACCTGATCTTGAAGTTAGAGGGAAAAAAGGAGGCATGGCCTTCTTGGATCCAAACTCCAGCAATGATACAGATCTCATGGAAGATAGGAATCTAGTTGATATTTCTAGTAAAAATGGGATCTTTACCTGTCCAAGTAGGAGGGGAAATGCTCTAATTTTGGAGAGATTAGACCATTTTGTTGTCAATGAATCTCTGTTGGGGCTGAATGTAGATGTTGAAACCTTCATTTTGGCTAAGGCTAGATCAGATCGTGCTCCTATATTGTTAAAGATTCATGGATTTGAACCTCCTAGAAATGCTCCGTTTTAATTCAACCCAAAACTTATTGATCACAGTGACTTTTTACCAGACATCAGAAGGTGATGGAATGAAACAAATGTCAAAGGTACAAGAAAGTATCAGTTCCACGTGAAATTGAAGATCACTAAGAGCAAATTACAAGTATGGCAAAGAGGCATTATGAGAGAGGGGTGTGAGATTAAAATCCAAGTGTGTAGGCATCTGGAGATGATTAACAGATCCAGGCAGAATGGAGTTGAATCAGAAGATATCAGGACAGAAGAACAGAGAGTAGGTATAATGGCTCACAATAAGTTACACAATTACTCGGCTGCTCAAAAAATGCAGGTCACTCAAGGATTATCGGAGGTTGCTCTCAGGTTTTCTAACAGAAGGTAGGTATAATGTTCAGCAAGAATATCTCAGAATGCATGCAAAAGAATACGATTGTTTGTACCAGCAAGATAGTAAATGGAAAAAAATGTGGCAAACAAAGTCCATTCCGAAGCTTAACTCTTTTATATGGATTCTTCTTCATAATGCCATTTTACCTACTGAAAATCTTAACAATTGTGGCATTTAACCTTCTTGCTATGCTTTGTGCACGAACAGCTGTGAGGATATAATATAATATTTTTCTTCAAAGTGAGTTTACCTTACAAATTTGGAATTATGTCTGGCAATTGATTGGTAGTAGACTAAATATATATGAGTTATCAATAGCTGTTACATGTTTGTGAGTGACTGGACAAATCTGTACCCTTAAGGGTTTGAAGGGAAATCTGCTCTTCAATAAATGTGGAAAATTCTTCCAAGGATCGTTCTGTGGCCAACTTGGATTGCCAGGAATCATGCTCCTTTCCAAAGCAAAGTTATTGGCCCATTCAGCTGCTGGACTCATCTTTTGGCTCTAGTAAAAAAGATGGTCAAAGGGGAGGGTGGCTGTGTCCTGTCTAGCAATAATTTGAAAAATGAAGAAGAAAAAGTGGTTAATCTCTTGGAAATCCCCATCTCTGCCCCAAAGCAGAAGCCTATTCTGATTGACAGTCATCCAAATTTTAAGTCATGTTTTGTTTGCCTCTTCTTCGATGGGGCCTCTAAGAAAATTCTGGTGCTGCAGGGGCTGGAGGGGCCATCCTTGATGATAGAAACAAGGTTGTGGTGGATTTTGCTGAAGGCATTGGCAAGGATTCCACTGATGCTGCCTAGGTTTCTGCCCTGTCTGGGGGCTTACAAGTTGCTGTAAAAGGTTTTAATATGATTTAAGTCTTTGGTGACTGTTTCTTAGTCATCAACTCTGTGAAGCGTCTTTGGCAGATTGAGAGCTTGTTTATCTCCACTCTTCTGCCGGAAGTGAAAGACTTATGTGATTGCTATTAAGCCATAAGATTTACGCTTATACTAAGGAAATACGCTTGAGGACACTGTTGCCAATAAGGGAGTTTCTCTGAGACAAGGGGAGGTTACAAAATTTCACCGTGATAGACAGTGTTGGGGTGTGAAGTAGTTTGGCTGGAAGCTGTTTTCGGATTGCCAGGAAAGCTTAGTTTATGCTGTTTTTGTGCTTTGTCCCGTGTTTAGCTTCCTCTCTTATTCTTTGTTGGGATGATCAGGTTTGGTGATGACATTGTATTTTTCCTATTCTCTTAATTTAAATCCAATATTATTTTCTCTCAAAAAAAAAAAATCATCTAACAAGCTTGAATAAAAGTAAAAAATAAAGCTTACCTTTTTTCCAGACTTGTCAAGGAAAAAGACTCTGTACTCCATAGTTTCTGGAGTGCCCTCCTCTTTAATCTGGACTTCTGGTCTGTACAGAGCCCTGCAAGTGAAAGCCCTTCGTTTGACAGAGGAAACCCATGTGTGCTTTCTCAATGCATGATGCCTGAGAGGCTTGATTTGGAGGGCAGCAAAGGCACTATATCCTCCTCCTCCCACAACAGAGTTTATGTTGTTGGAAACCGATGGCAATGAGCAAATCGGAGACAGAACAGCATTCACTGCTGCAGCTCTGAGGGCTGCCATTGACCTAGTTAACTTGTTCCCAACTTAAAGGCTTCTCTGGAGGGTCTACCCACTTCAGTTGTGGTGCTACCAGCTGTTTACAAAACAAGGCGCTAACTAAAGCCCAACTAAATGGATGGCTGGTTCTGGAATCTAGTCCTGTTTGTTTTTAGCGTCAATTGTGGGATGCAATTGAGGGTGATCCCCCCCCGTCAAGTAATTTTTTAATGACGACTCTCCGTTTAACATTGCCCTTCAAAAGTTAAGGGAGTTGATCTTTAAAGGTCCTCTCCTCCCGGCCCAGCACAGAGGTTGGGGCTCTCCATCTCTTCATCCTATGCAGGTCTAGGGATAGGGCTCTTCGCGTCCTCATTTTTCTTCTCTTGAGCGCTTTTGCAGAATGGTGGGGATGCAGGTCAATATCAGCAAGACTAAGGTTATGATTTTTTCTAATAATAAAAAACAACATCAACATGAATTTTATTACAATGGAAGTCTTCTCGAAGAGGTTGCGGATTATAAATACCTTGGCATCGATTTCAACAAAAAGCTAAGCTGGTCTAGCTGCAAGTATAAAAGGACACTAGGTGAGTGGAAGGCTTTCTATGCTCTTCAGAATAAGTGCCGTGAAGCGGAGTTGTGGGATTGGAAAACTATTCAAACCTTGTTCGGTCTTCTTGTGCTGCCAGTTGTTCTTTACGGGTGTGAATTATGGGCCAGCAGCACTACTATAACACAATGGAAACAAATTGAAGGAATCCAAAAGCGCTTGATTACAAGCAAGATTAAAATCAAAAGCACGGTTCCATATGACATCATGCTAAGTGAAATGGGAGCTGTTCCTATCGAGGCACTTGCTATGGTTCGCCTTTTAAGCTATTTAAAAAGAATCGAAAAAATGGAAGATGATAGATGGCCTAAAGTTGTTTTTAGTGATACACTATGTAAGCGAAAAAGGACATGGATGCAACAAAATATCACATGGATGAGTAAATGGAATATTCAATTCAATATGTGCCCCACAAATAATAAAGAAATAAAAGTCTTTGTTATGGAGAAATTTTACAAGAGAAATTGGGGAAGCGAGATCGGGAGGAAGAAACTATATTATATAAATGAGTTCAACCCCACTTGTGATCAACTCCAAAAAGCGTACATAAGAGCCAACATTTCTTGGAGGGCTAAAATTCTTATTGCTCAGCTGAGAACCAACTCTCACCAACTTCGTTGTGAGACCGGGCGTTGGAAGAGGCCAAAGGAGGCTTGGGAAGAGAGAATTTGCAGATTTTGCAATTCTGGGAAAGTGGAAACTGAACAGCACTTTATTCTAGAATGTGAGGCCTACAAAGATAGCAGAGATAAATTTGCGGATACTATATGTGACAGTTCTTAGCATAACCTATTCAACGAAGAGCACATTGAGCAATTAGGGGGGCTCATCATCAGCGTACACAAGAAGCGAACAGTGCTACTTAAATCTGTTTGAGTTATCTTGCTGTCCCATAGACTATTTTTAGTCTCGTGGACGTTAAAATTTTTATTATTTATTATTATTATTATTTCGTAAGTTTAGGGGTGGGGCTATTCGCCACTTGTGAACTAGTGTAGGTGGAGCCTCTTATTCGAGAGTTCGTAAAGTGGTAGACAATTGCGACTAGATAAAGACTTCTCCAAACTCTTTTTTATTATTTGCCCTGTCATAATGTGTAAGTTTCTGAGGTGCAAGATGAGGGCGATCAACAAACCATCGATTCTTGATGGGTCTTTATTGTTGAAGTGAAAGATTTTGTAGGATCGGACTAGGGTGATCCCCCTGATCATGACCCCTCTGTTGCTAGTCTCTTTGTTATTGTTGTTTCAGTGTCACTTCTTTTTTTATGTTTTAGAGTTGTTCTAAGCTTGGCCTAGTTTTTTATACTTTGCTTTTTTTGCCTTGTTTGTATTTTTTAGGATGGGCCAAGTGTATTGTTGTGGCGTGTACTTTCTTACCACTAACTCTCTTATGGTGAATAGTCTTGGAACTTTGATATTATTATATTAATAATATAAACTCTATTTCATCAAAAAAAAATGCCCTTTAAAATTTGTGACACTTGGCTAAAAAATATTTCCTTTTATATAATGTTAAAAGAAAATCATTGTATTTTAGTGTCGAAAACCTAAAAAACATTTATACGGTTATTAAATTTAAATTCTAGTTGTTCTTTTTCATTTTTAAGAAATAGAAGTAGATATTAATTAAATTTGTCATAACATAACATTAGAGCGTATAATCAATGGACTCTAAAATGACTAATCACCTTGAAGAGAATTAAACCTTTATTTTAAGTATATTTGCTTCATATCCCTCCTTTGATTGGTTGGATAATTAAATGTTTTTATTGTGAATGTCAAATCCAAAGCCATAATTGGTCTATAATGATAATTTCACTCCAAATTTATCTGAATCTGACACAATATTCAATAGAAATGACAAAAATATTCAATTTTTTCTGAAAGATTAGTTTAAGTTACAATTAAACCCTAAGTTAAGTTATTATTTCATTAAAATATTTACTTTTAATCTTATATTTAATGACTTGAGAATGGCAATTTAAATATATATAAAGGCACTATATATATTATTCAATGAAATGACTAAAAAGCACATTTTATTTGAGAGAAGGGGTTAACTTGCAATTAAACCGTAAGTTAAGTTATTATTTCATTAAAATAGTTACTTTTAATCTTATATTTAATGACTTGACAATGGCAGTTTAAATAATTAATGGCACTAAATAATATGTTTTATTGTTTCGTATTGAATTGGATGATTTGTCAGTCATTGAAAAACTCATATGATATATAGTGTACTATGATGAATTTAATGATCTAAGAAATTAGACAATCAATCAATAACATGTTCTTCGTTAATTCATCCATAGTACAACAACTACCCATGGGATGTCACGACTGTAGGGAGGGTGCTCAAATTTACTTGGGGAACCTTGACTAAAATGAAGTACCTTGAATTTTTTACCTCGACTAGACGTGGGGATCCATAACACACCATATAACATCATAACTAGTTGTGGGTTGTCACGACTATTTGTGGGAACTTTGATGTTGATCATATTTATCAGATAATACTCAAAGACATGGAAGTACCCAGAGTTGCCTACATCTATATACAAATACCTATATATACCCTTATTTGTAACTACTTAGCAATACATGGAACTTGTTGAGTGTAACAATGATTTGTAGATTTAAATTTACCACCGTCTAGTGCACAAGTAGACAATATTTTGAACTAAAATGGAATAAACCAATGGAAAAATGACTAGTCAGGAGCCAACGATGCCAATCAAGTGGGAAATATCCTAACTTGGCCTTTGAGGTACATCTAGAGTTTTGTTATATAAAAATGTCATTCGTGTAGCTACTAGAAAATACTTGGATATACTTGTCTAACATGTAGCTACATGGAAATACATATAGATTTTTTGATATGCATGCAATTACCCTACTAAAAAATATTTGGTTTACCCATGGCTACCTATATATACATAATTGCATCAATCTTAGACGTTTTGAATGAGTACGTTAATTCCTTTTGTAGAGTTCCTTGTTTGATATATTAAACTCAACTCCAACAAACGATATTTCCCAATGGAAATGTTGATAAAAGATCTAATGAATATGATAATCTTCATGTATTGGGCACACACAACATTGCCCCATATTTCACTACAGTTAGAGGGAAAAGGGGCTCTACCCATCTTAGTGTAAACAACCTTTATCTTCAGTCTCCCAAGGTAAGGAGAACATACAAGTGGGGTAGCAAGTGTTTCTTGAAGAATAAACATTGTTGAATAGTACTCTTGAAGAAAAGGACCAGCGTATAATTCAATTGTGGGAAATTTTGAGGAAGACAAAACTCCCACAATAATTGGAAGTTGGATTGTTGAACAAGATTGCAGATGATGTTCCTGCATATATTTTTTCAATTCCAAATTATGTGAACTTAGCAGGTTGTGAATAGATTGGAGACAATCCAAGGATAAATGGAGCCATAAGACCATTAAAGGAATCACTTTGTATAAGGAAACATATCACAGAACTTAAGAAGCGTGAGTGATGGTTTCATGAAAGAATAAAAGGGGAAAAGAAAATTTCAAGGAAATTGGAAGAGGGTATTATGGTAAAGCTTTTGACATAAATGGGCATATTGGGTTCTTCATAAGCAAAATTTGTGATGACGATTCTAGAATAGGGGACATAAATGAACGTTTAGATGGAATAATGGGGAATATTCATTCAATTATTGTAGAAGATATTTGCATTGAATTTTTACCGAGGGGCATTGCTTCAATCATCCTACAATCGAGCATAAATCATAAAAATTTACAAAATACGAATCAAATTGACAAACACGGTGTATTTTTAAGGGGTTTATTTCTCAAAAGACATGTGATGAATTGAAATTATGGTGTGAAGAAGCCAAAAATATGAATGTGATTGGAAGATAACACATGGTTATACTTTTGTAGTAAGGGTGGAAATCATAATGGCATATGTTATATTTTTTGTTGAATCATACAAGGGAAGGAATGTTAAAAAAACCAATGAAGTTGCATCTAATCTCAGTATCAATTCTCACATGCATTATGATTGTGGTGGCGAATTGTGTGAGATATTGTTCAAGCTAATACAAGACAACAGACTAATGTCTTGCTTAAGCCTTGGAAAATCAGATGGAAACAAATAATACAAATAGGTATTAACATATGTAGTTGATCCTATATTTGAAGACAACCTAATGCAATGAATATGCTTGTTTTATCAATCTAGCATTATGATGACGAACAAGAGGATAGTCAATGTTAAATTTTGTGAGTGTCACGATTTTGCAGCCATATGCAATTTAGTTTGTAGCAATGATCTATCACCAATGGGGAAAAAAAATGTCCATGGTACACTGTTCAAAAGAAAGACATATAAATGGTGATCGAGGACCATTACATACAAGAATGAGATACAATTTGTAGTTGTTTAACCTATTTTTAGATTTAGTGTGAATCATAATAGGCTAAACTAGTATAATTAATTAAGATTGTAATATATGATAATCAAGCATAATATGAATGTACCTGATAGAGATAGATCTGATAATATAATTTACTATTTATGGAAATTACAACACAAGATAAGATACTTAGCTTTATTGGCTAATTGATTGATCGTGACTATGTTTTAATAGTGAAAACAAATTAGAAGTGGACATGTGATTCATCCAAATCAAAAATTGTGTCTTTGTGCATGCATGGTCAATATCGTCAGGCCTAGGTAGGAACGTTGACACTACTATCTTGGGTAGGTTTGTCTCTCTTTAACTGCACAATGTGGTGCATCTATTTGTTAAACCTTTGCATATTGGATCTATGACCCTCAACTATATGTGCAATTATGGATATCAAATTCCTTCTCCTTGAAACCTTAAGTTCACTTGTGAAGGATGAAAACTTGTAAAAATGAGGAGGTGTAATTAGATTGAGTTGATCCCAATCACCTCCATTGATGATTGACCATTGCCCACATATCCAATACTCTGAATAGGGAAGTCAAGTCACACCTAACTAGTTCTTCCCTTTAGTGTGAGTGTGTTATTGTGTTCTTTTGCTATATGAATGCACCTAAAAATATGGTTTGTCTTGACAATGTTTTCTCTTTACTTGGCTTGGTGTGTTTTAATCTTGGTTGATGACTGCTTATAGTGCTTGATTTGAAATTTGGCAAGAATAGGTCAAATTTTCTCAATGCAAAGTAGTGTATGGATGTTTGATAGATAAGTGACAAGTGAGTACTAAGCGTGGGTTTGATTTGTATTTGTATGAATCTGTGTGGGTAATTTCCTACGCCACTGATGCACTAAATGAATGGGTCGATCTAAGGAAGAGCTTAATTTTAAAAAATAGTCGTCATTAGGCAAAGGGCAATAACATCATCCTCAAGGTAGTAACGTTGATGTTATTTTCTACGCCTAACGTTATTGTCTAGGAGACAAAATACCACTGTGGCGATTTAGAAATGTCTAAGTAGGATATTTAACTGATTTAGCACGTATTAGAATATTTATGTAGGTGATTTATAGTAACTTATAATGGATTGAGCTCATAATTATCTTGTGGGTGTGTAGGAATGGCGAGTGAGAATTGTTTGGAAATGTACAAGTCATGTAGAATAAATGTAGGTCAAGATTGACATTGCCAGTTGTCAAATACCAGATGTTAGTGTCTATAAATTCCCCTTTTTTATATAGTATTATAATGTAATGAAAATATTGGAGTAAAAGGATAAATACATACATAAGTGTTTACAACAAACTATGTCTTTTAGAGAAAGCTCCAAATGTGCAAGTTGCCCAAAGGATAACCTATAGTGAAAATGTAGTAGTTAATGTCCATAAAGTGAAATTTCAAATATGAATTATACTTGAAGCTTGAAACATGAAAGAGTAGGGAAAAGTACATTGCCTTGTAACTTGTTGGAGATGATGTTTCCTTGTCAAAGCATCAAAGGATTGTGCGTCCTCACTGAAGCATGTGGAGAACATGGTAAAATTGAGGGTGATCAATCCCAAATTATAAATTTAACCAAGGAATAAGTCATATATTAGAGGACAAATGCCCCAACCCATATATAACTAATCAAGCATTGATCTTGTAACCCCAAGGTGATAAAGTAAGAACCATAAAATGGGTTCACTATGGGTAATGTCATCGCCACTTGAGCATCATTAAACCTCAACATACATTACCTAAAAAGTCATGAATCAATAAATGTAGATGGACTTATAGATTCAAGTTTGCTCCTCACATGAAAATATTTGGTAAATGATTTCAAAAGGTGCAAATGTGTGAATGTGCATGAACTAACATCATGCCCATTGAATCAGTGCCAACTATAATCTGTCATAATGTACATGAACCAACATCATGCCCAATTGAAATCTGAAATAGTGGTTTAAGTGCATAAACTAACATCATACCCAACTGAATTTATCTTATAAAATAAAGTACACATGCCCTGCATGTGCCTCTGAATATATTTGAATCTATATCAATGTGAAATTTGTCACTCATGGAGTATAAAATGTGGTATATATGCCTTATGTATGCCCCCATAATTTCTTTAGAGACTAAAAATAACTATCTTAATTTGATATTTGAATCACATATGAACACTAAAATCTGTATAATGTGATAAAAACTATTCATGGAGGCTTTAGACTCTAAGACAAATCCCATTGACATGCCTCCCTTTTGAGGTGAGGGATTGATCATGCAAGTCACTCATTTGAAAAGAGAAGTGAATTGTATCTTGCCATGTATTAAGATACTATCATCTAAAATCGTGTCAACATGTGGAAAATATGTCATCATAATAATGTATATAGCATCAAGGCATATATTTAATAAATGGAATGTATGAACATAAAAGCGGTATGTCAAGATAGATATATCTATGAAACACATAGTAGTACAATAAGACTACATAGTAAGAAAGTGCATGATTTAAATCATGACACAACACACAAAGGGGAGGTGCATGATATGGAACACGACACTTGGAAATATAGAAATCACATAAGCTCAATACACAATGTCACATAATAGCATATAATGTCACACATAATGCCCAGGGGCTACATACAAAGGACATAAATATGTCACTAACAATCAAAGCTAAGGAGCCACAAACAAGGGGCACAAATATTGTAACAAATAAGGCTTAGGATCCACAAACAAGGGCAAGGGGACACACATAATAGACAAAAATAACTAGCCTATCATGTAAAAATAACAACATCAATGAAGTATAAAACATGTGAAAACTATTTTACAATATCTATATGTGTTAGTATCATAACATAGTAAATAACATATCTATATAGGGCTGTGTAATAAATGAGTAACTAGCAAGGCATGTGTAAGCAATGTATGTCACACAACATGGTAAATAGGTCATATAAATATATAACTTGTGGTGATATAACCTATAGAAGTAGATGCTCCCAGCATTGGAATGGCCCCTAGGTATAAGAAAGGTCCAACATACACATGCCCATGTATGATCCATATGTCTCGCATCACACTCATATACCTCATGAGATGCATGTTTGTATTAAAAGGAATATGTCATATACCAAACATGTGATAAATAACATATGTAAATAATTCAATTTAGCAACTCAAGTCATGTAGAGATCTTGATTTTTTATTTTTTGAATATTTGAATGTTTTTACATTTTCTTATTTTTTATATTTTTGTAATTTATTTGAATATGTGAAAATGTGGTAACTAATTATTCCATCAATAGGATAGTCATAGAAGGTGTTTGTATCATATGATGCAAAGGTTATCATTCATAAACGAAAGGTAACAAGTGTGGGTGTATTGAAAATTGAAAATGAATTAGGTGTTGTGATATAACCATTGTCACCAATACTCATAGATATGATAAATAGTTATAGAAGATCTAAGATTCTATGGATCCTATTGTGTAGTAGGAGAATGCATAAATATACATGTTAGTTTGGAACATGTCGAATTATCTATTACACTAACTTGGTGCGTGAAATAGTAGATAATGGCCTCTTTGAGGCTTAAATAACTATTTGATTTGAGAAGTGTCATGAAATCAGTTACCCAAAAGAATCATATGTTCTCCTCTATACTGATTGTATAGATATATCTTGGATGGGTGCAATAATTACCTTTGAGTATTGATTCATAGTGTTAGTAGCAACAACCTTTTTATAATGATTTTAAATAGGAGTAATAATCATTACAGTAGTGGTGGGGGTGGAGGAGGATATACCATTAGCTAAAGAGGGTACTTATATTGAATACCTAAGATTGTAACTACCTTGTTGTAATTTATATACTTGATGCTTTGATGTAATCTGGAAGGTACTACATGGAGCTTATGAATCCATGGGCATCCCAACAACATGTCAAAGACCCCATTACTTGGTATAATTAGGAATGAAGTAGTTACTATGGTATGGCCTACTTGAAGAGGTAGCATGATACATTTGAGGGTGACTCGTGTATGTACATTAAACCCTTTGATCACTCTTGAAGTAGCTTGTGTATCTTTTTGTGTATATCTAAGAGAGTTGAGAAGTGTCATGGTACAACTATTTTTGCTTGAACTATTATTAACCATAACACTATTATTTTACCCTAATTTTGTTTTAGAACCCTAATACCATATAAAATTTTAAATTTAATTCAGATATTAAGATACATCATTCAAGTATACATTTGAAGGTAAAATACTAAAATTAATTGCATTGATTTGATAAATGACATATGTTAAATATATTAAGTAGAACAAAGGGAGAGGTACTTAGCTTTTTTGGTTGACTATCTAACTATGACTATATTTTGGAAGTGAAATTCAGATAAAAGTAAACCTATGGTTTGTCTGGTTCAATAATTTCACTATTGTTTACATAGGGTCAGTTACATCAATTTGGGTCAATATCGTTGGTTGATATTAACATGTATTGGTTAGTACTGACTTATATTCTATTGTTCCCAAAATCTGTCACTCGTTTTCGGGACAACATATGAACTATTTTGGTCCTGCAGGCCAAAATTATCTCTTCCCTTCTCAAAAAATTGTTCTGAGCATTCAAATTCTTCATTATTCAAGGTTTTTCAGTTAAGGGATTAGCAGGTTCAATGGCTTCAACAGTTGAATTTTCACAAAGGAACAAGTTCCCAACACTTAGGCAATTTCCAAATTGGTTTAACGCCTTGGTTCAACCAAAAATGTTCATTGTCAAGCTTCAAAGGAAGGATTGAACCATTGAACCTTGAACCAAATTGGTTCAATGGGTTCAGCGGGTTCAAAGATTCAAAGTCATCGATGAGCTCAATGAGTTAAGTGCTTTGGCAAGAGTTCAAAGTTCAATCGCTTCAACAAGATCAACGGCTTCAAAACACTTAATGAAAAGAAGAAGGCTTGAACCATTGAACAGTTGAACCTTGAACCATTTTGGTTCAAAGGTTCAACGTGTTTGGTTCAATGCAGTTGGTTCAAGCAGTCGAATGAATGAGCAGAACGAAGGAATGAACCATTGAACCAAAGTTGGTTCAATTGGTCGGTTCAATCAAATGGTTCAAAGGAGTGCCCCAAAAACCAAGGCCAAGTGCCCTTGCGGAGGGCAGTGAGCAAAAGCGGACTAAGATTTTCTTTAGAAAAATGAACAAGGTAGGAAAAGTTGGAATTCCTTTGGATTTGTTCAAAGCAAAAGACGAGGTGAATTCTTTCAGACAAATTGTTTGAAAGATTTCCTTCGGATAAATTGTCTGAAGGAATTAACCCGAAAGAAAAAGCCCGACGGAGAGAGGACGAAGCCAAGGAAAGATTTCCTTCGGATAAATTGTCTGAAGGAATTGAAGTTGAAGGATGCTGAAGACCACCTGAAGAACCCTGAGGGGGGCTCTCATCGACCAAAAAATGGACGTTCTCAAGGCCCGAAGGGACACCTTCCCTTTGGGAAGATCCAAAGGCATTAAGGCCCGCGATTGATTTCTACGGACTCTATAGGCTCAATTTCTATGGACTCCGTAGGCTTGATTCTATAGACTCATTTCTACAGACTCTATAAGCTTATTTCTATGGACTCTGCAGGCCGGGTTCTATGGACCAGTTTCTACAGACTCAATTCTATGAACTCTGTAGGCTCATTTCTATGAACTCTACGGACATATTTCTACGGACTCTTCCAAAACTCGAGAGACTTAGAGAAAATAAAGGCTTTTAAGGAAGAAGATGAATCGTTGAACTTTGAACTAAAATGGTTCACAGGTTCAACGGGTTCAACAGTTCAAGGGAAGCTCTGAGCAAAGATAAGAAGCAAAAGTTTCCAGAGACTAGTTCAAGGAGAAGGTTCAAGCGGATGAACCAATGAGGCCACCCGAACTGTTGAAATAGTGAACCTTTGACATCCCCATGGACGTCAAATTCAAGCTAATGAAATATCAGTTGATTTTCAAAAGTGGCACAGAACTTGAAAGCAAACTCAGCACCCAGCTGAAGAAAGAGCCGAAAAGGGCAACAAAAGGGCGAAAAGATAGCCCAAGGGCTCAAACTGCTTTAGGAAAGAGGGAAAGACCAAAAATATTTGTGCTAGAATTATTCCAGTAGGTGGAACAGCCCATCAAGTAGATATTTGAACTTGCAAACATTGAAGGCACAACCTGTTTGTCTCCCTTGAAGTAAAGTCAAGGTGGACAGCTGCACAGACATCAGGCGACAGACCAGATGACTCAGGCTTAGGAGAAGACTTTTGAGATGAATCAACATGCCACAGTTAAGGTAGCCACCCTGTTCTAGCATGGGCTCTTTAACAAAATTAAAAATGCATTCAAGGCATTGAATGCAGCATGGGCCATTCCATGGAATAAAGTGCCAAGCCTTTTTTAGCTGCTATATATTGTATTCTCTTACTTTATGCAAGAGAGATCTCTCGATTATAGAAGCAAAACTCTGCTAAAATTGAGAGGTGATTACTGAGACTTTGAGCTCAGATTGTTGATCATATTTCTTTGTTTGAATTAGAAAGCAGGTTACTTTCAGACTTTGTGTTGTTATAGCTTGTGTCATTTAAGAGATTGTTCTTATGTTTGTTTCTTGAATGTGTTCTTGTCCATTTTAAAGAAATAAGCAGGACTAGTGGAAGTAATTAGGAAGGTGTCCTGAAGCCAACTATGGAGAGACTTTGTGCCCCTATAATTGTCTTTAGTGTGTTTGTCTATTTTCTATTTTTGTGTAAAGGACCTTGGGATGACTTTGTGCCCTCATTGTCCTTCGTATTTCACTCTTGGGCAGTCGAGGTGGAGACTTTGTGCTACATCTCAGTCTGCTGGTTACTACGCCCTTTGTTACCAGTTACTTGTTACCCACCAGAAAGAACTCCAGCTGTTTGTTGTAAGACCACTTCTAAAAGAAGAGAAGTGCCTTCAGTGTTTCCACCTGGATTTCTCCTTTGTTTCTGAACATTATCTCTGAAAAAAGAGAGATGAATGGTGTTGTCCTACCCCTGAGTGTTATTTTCTACATATATATAGTATATAGCTCCTCATATTTACAGGGAAGCTCCCCTTGATGAGAGGAGAGATTTGTCCCTTTTTGATGTGGTAAACCTGCACATCTGGCTGACCAATCTCCTTATGTTGTGGTTGAAGAGACCTATTTTGCTCATCAGTTAGCTATTGATAAAATATTGAACCAATAATTTTTGGTGACTCCACTGGGGACATTACGTGCAGTCTAAAGCCTCAAGTTTTAGTTTGAAGTAGTGCCTATCCTTATACATTTTTATTCTGTAATCTGGTAACTCCACGTTATACCAAAAACTAGAGAGCCCAAGGTGTTGTTGACCCTATTTTTGAGTTGGTGCAGCATGGCAATTTCAATTTGTTCCCTCCCCAACTTCAAGTTCAATGATCCAGGAGTGTTCCTCCTACCCGTACCAGGTCACCAACACAAGGTAGAGTTTCTTTTTCTATTGTTACTAGAGCTTTGCCTATACATACTCCACCCAGATTTGTTATCCCTCTTTTTCATAATCAAATCATGGCAGCTCAAGGCCCCTAGGGTAACTCTTTTGGTTCACTCAATCTTACTTCACCTCTTCATGAGCTACCATGCAATTTAAGGAAGAATTTTCCCAAGTTTTTTAGTGATGGAAAAGTTCATCTTGATGAACATATTGTTGCCTTGAACATAGCTTATTGTGTGACAGGCATGGAATATGAGGACATAGTAGTTAAGTTGTTTGTGGAAACATTGCAAGGTGCTGCTATAGACTGGTTCTACCATCTACAAGCTCAGTTAGTGACTGATTGGGACACTCTCAAAGCTAAATTTGAAGCCAGGTTCAATCCCGTAGAAGATGTGCATGCCTTGCTAGCCCAGCTCACACAGATGAAGAAGGAACCTCATGAACCTATGAGGGATTTCATTACCAAGTTTGACAAGCTGAGGAACCAGATTCCTACAATTGCTCAGCCAACACTTGAGAACCTTAAATGCTTCTTCATCAACTCACAACTACTTGAAGTGAGTTTTTTACTGAGACAGGCTGGCCACATAGACCTTGTTGCAGCTCAAGATTTGGCTGCTAAGGTAGAAGATGACCTTATCTTGGTAGGAAAGATAAGGAGAGATCCTTACAGAGGTAAATCCTCTTCATCTTTTGAATACTCACCTACAGCCACCACTGATCCAATGGTGTAAAAGCTGGCAAACGAATTACTAGCTCTTAGAAAGCAAATGGCTCAAGGGATGTCATTTGCTCCTTCATACAGAGATGTACCAAGGAGGACATTCCTCAATCAATCATACCAAGGCCATGCTACCAAAAATCAAGGGCAACCAAATCGTCTTCCTCCCTCATGGGGAAACCTTGCCATTGAAGCACCCCCAACCAATTCAGTAGTTGAATATCTTGAAGCAGAATCAGATTTCTCCTTTCAGCCTGAATTGAACCTAGAAGATGACGTTAATTTCTTCACTAAAGGAGAAGAGGAATTAGCTGGCGACTCTAACATTGGTTTCTTGAATTACCAGGATGAACCCAGAAGTGAAGGTAAAGCAGTTGAGGGATCATATGTTGTGTTCATTGTCGGGGAATCCAAGAACAAACACACTTGTTCTGATCCCACTTGTTAGGATCTTACTCCTCAAAAAGAGCACAATATGATTACCAAACTTAAGCAATTAAACATGCAAAAATAACCAGAAATACAAGTAACTAGAATTCACAAATAGCACAGAATATGAGAGACAATACACTATCTTGTATTAACATTTGTACAGAAAAGAATACAATAAAGAGCCGCCACACTCTTCCACCTTACAGAGGCTTTCCACACCTCAAGTGTATAGTAGTTCTTCTTCAAAACACTCTCCTACCAAAAAACGGTCCCAACAACCAACTCACACACAGAATTGGTGTTCACCTCTCCAACCAGTCAATAATAACCCTGCTAGTACCTAAGCATTCTATAGTACTTCAAGTTGATCTCCCATGAACCTACAACCTGCAATCCAACAGACCATACTTACAATGGAAGGATCTTCCTTGCCTTCCTTTCTAGCTCATTAGTGGAACTAGGAGAAACACACACTTTGTTCTCTTCACTAGCACTCTTTACAATACATGCCAATGGGTCTATAAATAGATCCTAGACTTAAACAATAACTTAGACTCTTAGTTTACTATAATTATCCACGCAGCTCAAGAGTTGAAATAGCCTTTACATGCAAACACTTCGTTCACTAAACTAACTGTTCGTGCAACGAATAGTTCTGGAACGCACAAGCGATCGACGTCGGTCCCTACTTGCCTAGTGCTGATTGACGTCCGCCGACTCCCTACCGACGTCGATTGCCTTTTGCACTAATCATGACCGATGTCGGTCATGCTGCCGACACTAGTGCTTCTGGGTCTTCAGCAACCTCCTTTTCTTTGTCTGCAAAGAGTTGAAGCTTTTAGCTCCACACCCTAACAATCTCCCACTTAGAGATAAACAACTGCAACTGTACCTATACCTGTACACCGTCTAGTTTGTTCCCTTGGCTCTGTATCCATCCTCAAGATCACTCTTGAAGACCAACCACCACAAATCTTGTAGTACAACACCTGTCATCCAAATCACCTGCCACATCCACATCTACAAACCATGTAGAAAATAACTTGAACCTGCATAGCATGTGCACCTGCTTCTGGTCCCTCTAAGAATCCACAAAACTGCCCTTCAATGCTTCTTTCTCATATTGGCTCTAAACTTGTGACAACTCTCACTACTTAGAAAAACTCAGGTCTAGTACATACCATGCACTTAACCTCATTATGTGAATCAAGACCCTGTTCTGTGAACTGTCCAACCATCAGCATGCTAACCGGTCTCACATAATCATCCTGAAATAAAGTCAACATGTGACCTTCCATGTCCCTAGAACCCACTCATGCCAAAGAATCTTGCTGCTCCCAGATTCTCCATGACACACCCCTGAACTAGCTTTACCTTTAGTTCAACAATACCTGTATATGTAACCCTACAATAAGCATATCATACAGTAATAGGATAATGTAGCTAATATTATTCAACCTGATAAAGAGAAACACAATGATCAAACCTTTATTGCACTGCAGCTTACTCAAGACCATATACCCTGATCTTCTGTCTCACATGTCCATTTCCGCTCTTCTTCATCCTGAACATCCATTCGTCTCTCAGTGCTTATATCTAGCTGGCAACTCCACCCAAAACTCCTATTTGGTTCTCCTCCAAGGAATCACATCCTTCATCCATGCCAAACTCCCACTGTTTTTTGGATCTACCTGTTCTGCTTCTTCAACAACCTCCTGATTCTTTACCATAAGTAAGTAACAATTAGTGTAAAGAAGAAAAATGATGAATTTGAGGCTTACATACCCTTTAAGTCCTCCATATGGGCACTTGAGACTCCTTGATAGCTTGTTGTCCACCCAAAATTTGTCTCAATGATCGATGTCAGTCACATCCCAGTCTGCACCTGATCGATGTCGGTTCCCTGCGACTGCCTCATCGCTGACGTCAGTTCTTCCTTGCCGATGCCAGTGTTTATCTACCCTGAGTCACCGACGTCAGTCTACACAGCCGATGTCGGTCCCTATCTGGATGCTGATGCTGGTTTTCTTGTCGACGTCGGTCTCTGTGTTTTGCTTGTGAGAATTGACTTTTACTCGCGAGCTCCTTTTGGATCAAATCGTTGTCCAAATCACCCTTGATCTGCTTAGAATTCTTCTGCCCCTTGTGCTGAACTCTGTCCGTCACCTTCTCCTTGAAAACCAAGGCTTTCTTGCTCTTGTCACGAACATCAGATTCCTCAAGAAATGTCACCTTCTTCTTTTGCATACAGAAACCTCGATTTATGCTCTTCAAATCTGAAAGCATACCCTTTGACTCAAAAACATGCATCTCCTTCTTATTCATGTGACCAAGCCTATTAAGCCACATCTTTGAATCTACAGCTGAAGTAGATAACCCAAAAAGAGAATCAATAATACAAGTAGATAGATAAAGCGTACCTACTTTCTTACCTCTTGCTACAACAAGTGCACCCTTGGAAACCTTCCAAGAGTCCGCTGTGAGAGTTACTGTGCAACCCTCATCACCCAAACTTCTTACAAAAATCAAATTTCGCTCCAGAACTGGGACATGCATGACCTCCTTCAATACCCATGTGTTACCTGTCTGTAATTTCAGCTTCACTTTCCTTTTGCCAACCATCTGACAAGGCTTACCATCCCCTACACAAATTTCTCCAAAGTCTCCCTGGACATACTCATGAAAAAATTCTCTATTTGGGGATACATAAAAAGAGGCACCAGAATCTAAAACCCAAGATTCTACTTTATCCAAAGAACATACCAGAGCGTCTTATGCAACAAAATCTGCAACATTTGCTTCTTCTTCATGTCCATGCTGATCTGCTACCAACCAACAATCTTCTTTTTCGTGCTCTTTCTTTCCATATTTCTAGCAGGTTATTCTGCCATACCTAGACTTGGACCTCCTGCTATTAAACTTCTCCATTCTTAGTCTACTGTCTTCTACCATTGCTTTACTTCCACTCAAACAGAAACCCCTGTGAGTAACCTGTAATCAACACACACTAACCAGATCTAATCCAACCTATTAGTATCCCAACCAAAAGCTCTGATACCAGTTGTCAGAGAATCTAAGAACAAACACACTTGTTCTGATCCCACTTGTTAGGATCTTGCTCCTCAGAAAGAGCACAATATGATTACCAAACTTAAGCAATTAAACATGCAAAAATAACTAGAAATACAAGTAACTAGAATTCACAAATAACACATAATATGAGAGACAATACACTATCTTGTATTAACATTTATACAAAAAAGAATACAATAAAGAGCTGCCACAATCTTTCACCTTACAGAGGCTTCCCACACCTCAAGTGTATAATAATTCTTCTTCAAAACACTCTCCTACCAAAAAAAGGGTTCCAACAACCAACTCACACATAGAATTAGTGTTCACCTCTCCAACCAGTCAGTAATAACCCTGCCAGTACCCAAGCACTCTATAGTACTTTAAGTTGATCTCCCATGAACCTGCAACCTGTAATCCAATAGACCATATTTACAATGGAAGGATCTTTCTTGCCTTCCTTTCTAGCTCATTAGTGGAACTAGAAGAAACACACACTTTGTTCTCTTCACTAGCACTCTTTACAATACATACCAATGGGTCTATAAATAGATTCCAAACTTAAACAATAACTTAGACTCTTAGTTTACTATAATTATCCACGCAGCTCAAGACTCGAAATAGCCTTTACATGCAAACACTCTATTCACTAAACTAACTGTTCGTGTAACGAACAGTTTTGGACACACAGGTGACTGACGTCGGTCCCTACTTGCCTGGTGCTGACCGATGTCGGCTGACTCCCTGCCGACGCCGGTTGCCTTCTGCACTGATCATGACCGACGTCGATCATGCTGCTGACGCCAGTGCTTTTGGGTCTTCAGCAACCTCCTTTTCTTTGTCTGCAAAGAGTTGAAGCTTTTAGCTCCACACCCTAACATTCACCTGGTCTAAGAATCAGTCAGGCCAACAAGCTAATAAAGAAAAGATAAAAGAGTGACCTCAACCAACACTTTTAATTGTAAGCATGGAACCACTCTGCCTTTCCAGCCAAAGGACCCAGTGATTGCAAGAAAGGTAAGTACATCAAACATCCCTACATCTTCTACTTTAAATTTACAAACTAGTTCTCCCCTTCCAAAAACCAAAAGGATGAACTCCCATCCTCTGTTCCTAGTCCATTTCAAAGACCATATAAAGAAAACTAAGATTCAAATGTCTGAATTTGAATTCCTGTAATCCAACCCCGAGCGGTTGGATAAGTTAGTGGAATGTGTGAGAAATAAAATCATCCCTGCATGACCAATTGTTCTAAAGGGTACTCCCACGTCCACCTGAAATAACCTTGTCATTACTCCTCTTGCTACTCCCAGAAGAATCAAACAATTTTATGTCTCCTTGCTGATAAATGGACATCGACTGAATAATTACATCATAGACTCAGGTGCATCAGAGAATGTCATGCCTGTCAAAGTGGCTGAATCCCTTGATCTCACACTGAACAAGACATTTGGGAGATGTTTCTCCATGGAGAACAAACAAGTTCCACTGCTAAGACAAATCAAAGATGCCTAATTTGCATTTCTAGCATTCTCAAAAAAGAGAATCAAGATGACTGTCCTGGTGGCTAACGTCCTAACTTCATACGGCATCCTTCTTGGGTGAAATTTTTTTAAGGATGTTGGTGGCGAGCTGAGCATGGACCTGTCTGAAGTGAGGATCCCAATCAAAGGTGTTATGCAGAGATTGCTCCCTAAGAAGGAAGCAAAATATGTGGTCACTAAAATATCAGTGCCTGAAGCTCAAATTCTGTGTGAGTCTTCAGGCGTGGGTAATTACTTTCTGACTATAGAGGATGTTCCCGTCTTAGCTGATGAAACCTCTAAAAATGACTATCTAAAAATTATTTCAGACAGAACAACAAAAGACAGGATAGAGTGCAGTGTAAGCATAAAAAAATCCTCCCCTCCACACAAAGAGAAATCTAAGAAATGATCAGTTTCAAATGAAGTATGGATACTAGAATTTGATGGCAACTATTCCTCTATCGATTCAGAAGCCAAGATTGTTCTAATATCTCCCCAAGGAGATTTTTTTTTTCTTCATATAAATTATAGTTTAACAATACTAACAATATTGTTGAATATGAATTGTTGCTGCTTGGATTGAAGGCTACTCAAAACAAGGGCATCAAGCTCCTTCATGCCAAAGGAGATGCTGAGTTGGTGGTTTGTCAGGTGAAAAACCTGTACCAAACTAAAAATGAGAGATTGCGTCATTATCACAATCTGGTTTAAAAATAAATTGAAAGCTTTGATGCTTTCAATATCTCTGCAATTCCTATGGAATTCAATAATAGAGCTGATGCATTAGCTGTTTCAGTAACTCTTCTAGTCCCTCACCCTGATTTTAAAGGAAAAAGGTACACTATTGAATTGGTCTTTTGACCAAGTGTGCCTGATAATGCCAATCATTGGCAAGTGTTTAATGGTGACCACTAAATTATTGCCTTCTTGGAATAAAAAGATAGCTTTGAACAACTGCATTTCGAAGGTAGTGAACCTCAAAAACTTGAACCAGACTCTAAATCAAGTTCAAATGCAAGTGATGAATTCCTGCAACTGAAAGAGAACAAAATTCTCAAAGGATTGGTTTCCCTTGAAAAGTTGTTTGATAAACACGATAGATTCATCAACCAACAACAAATGGATTCAAGCTCCTCCCAGGAGTTTGATCAGATAAATTTGGGTACCAAGTCTCAAGATGATGAACATTGGGAAGTGTTGCACTCACGAAGAGAAGTTCAATTTTACTGCTCTACTCTGCCAGTACATGGATGTTCTAACATACTCATATGATGATCTGAAGTCACTCAGGCCTGAAGAAATTTGCCATGAGATTCCTCTCAAGAGTGATTCGGTACCCTATAAGTAAAAATCTAGGCAGTACAATCTGAAGATATCAGGTACTATTTTTTTTGAAATACATAAAATATTGAATGTTATGATAACTTTTCCAATCCATCATTCCACATGGATTGCAAACATAGTACCTGTGAGGAAGAAGAATGGCAAAATTTGCCTTTGGAGTAAAGGTGAGGTGGACAGCTGTGTAAACATCAGGCGACAGACCAGATGACTCAGGCCCAAGAGAAGACATTTGAGATGAATCAATATGCCACAATTAAGGCAGATGCCCTATTCCAGCATGGGCTCTTTGACAAAATTGAAAATGCATTCAAGGCATTGAATGCAGCATGGGTCGTTCCATGGAACAAAGTGCCAAGCCTTTCTTGGCTACTATATATTGTATTTTCTTACTTTATGCAAGAGAGATCTCTCGATTATAGAAGTAAAACTCTGCCAAAATTGAGAGGTGATTACTAAAACTTTGAGCTCAAATTGTTGATCATATTTCTTTGTTTGAATGAGAAAGTAGGTTACTTTCAGACTTTGTGTTGTTATAGCTTGTGTCATTTAGGGGATTGTTCTTATGTCTGTTTCCTGAATGTGTTCTTGTCCATTTTAAATAAATAAGCAGAACTAGTGGATGTAATCAGGAAGATGTCCTAAAGCCAACTATGGAGAGACTTTATGCCCCCACAATTGTCTTTAGTGTGTTTGTCTATTTTCTATTTCTGTGTAAAGGACCTTGGGATGACTTTGTGCCCTCATTATCCTTCGTATTTCACTCTTGGGCAGTCCAGGTGGAGACTTTATGCTACATCTAAGTCTGCTGGTTACTACACCCTTTGTTACCAGTTACTTGTTACCCACCAGAAAGAACTCCATCTGTTTGTTGTAAGACCACTTCTGAAAGAAGAGAAGTGCCTTCAGTGTTTCCACCTGGATTTCTCTTTTGTTGTGAACATCATCTCTAAAAAAAGAGAGATGGATGGTGTTGTCCTACCCCTGAGTGTTATTTTCTGCATATATATATAGTATATAGCTCCTCATATTTACAGGGAACCTCCCCTTGATGAGAGTAGAGATTTGTCCCCTTTTGATGTGGTAAACCTGCACATCTGGCCGACCAATCTCCCTATGCTATGGTTGAAGAGACCTATTTTGCTCATCAGTTAGCTGTTGACAAAATATTCACCCAACATATTCAAACAAGTGACTATGACCATATAGTCACATTTGTTTGTCTATATATGTTTTGTATGTGTGATCCTGAACCTTGATGATGTGCACAACTCCCATAAATCAACTATTTTGCCTTGAAATCTTAGGTGTGTTTGTGAGGGATATAAACCTACAAAAATTGAGAAAGTGTAATAGGTTTGAGTTGATCTCAATCACTTCTATTTGATAATTGATTATTTCTTATATATATGATACTTCGAGGAGGGAAGATAAGCCACACGTAGTTTTTCCACCTATTGTGATTGTGTAATTATGCTCATTCACTATAGGTATGAAACTAATTTTTTGGATTTGATACTTGATAATGGTTACTTTGACTTGGTTTTAGTATGTTTTAGACTTAGATTATGACTGATCCTAGTGATGGATTTGCTCAATGTGCAATAGTGCATAGATGTGTACTAGATACATCCCCAAGTCCCTTTTGAGTGAGACTTTAATTTATTTATATATGAGTCCAAGCAGTTAATCACTCTTGCCATTGATATACTATCAAATGGGCCAATCCTAAGGAAAAATTTTATTTTAAAAGGTAGTCATTATTGGGAGAGGGTCGGTTATGACTAGATTAGGTCAATATTGATAGGTAATTTTGATGAAACTAACTTAACTAACTTGTGTACACGTAGATTGAACTAAAGGTATGGAGATGTACATGTGTAGTATATTTAGTAGGGTTGAAATAGATAGTGATGTTCCTATAGGTGTGTAATAGTAGAACAAAAGGCTCAAACTCATAAGATAGCATGTAAGTGCAAGATATGAATGGATTAGGACCATGTTTGTGCACTCAAGTCATGCATGGTAAATATGTGTCAAGTTTGTCATTATCAAGTAATTAATACCAAATTTTAGTATCTAAAACTATGTATAGGGTGCTCATTGATGTGAGCTTGTATGAATAATCCATAGAAATCAGTCATCATCATCAATCTCATTATTGTCAAATGTAGTCATAGGTCCTTGTGGTAATTTACTCATAAGCGTGTCAATAAGCTCATCAATTGGATGGCTATATGTCTCTGGAGGGGATATGCATGGTATGTATGATGTACTTCAAAAGTATCCTTAGCTTTTGTTTCGTCATGCTTTGGAAATGAGTCATTAAATATTTTTAACTTATAGCTCCCGTGGTTTGGTGGACATCCTTAGTGGGTTAGCCTAATTTTGTAGTATTGTCATTAATAAGATCATATATCTTGTGCCTTAAATTTAAGTATCAATTTCTATAATGTCCAAGACATTTGTGATAATCAAAATAAACAACATGATCATATTTATTAGGTAGATCTTTGCTCATATCAACTACTAGGGGTGGAGGGAGATAAAAGATTGCACTCAAGTAACTTTTGTAGTAATTTGTGAGGAGGTTGAGACAAGTGTTATGATCCACACTTATAATAATTGGAAATATGCATAATATAATTTATATCAACATAACACAATATATATTGGTGGGCTAAGATACCCAAATAGTCAATAAATGTATAAATAAAATAATCACCCTTAAGGTAGGGTAACACCATACAATACTCATTTAGGATAGAACAACTCCAAAATGTCTCTTTGAGGGGAAAACCTCCAATATTCTCTTACAATAGAAGACTTAATGCTTACTTGATTGATTTACAATGATATCCACTTCCTTTATATATACCTCTATATAAATAACAATGGATGGGTAACCTCCTAATCCCAATGTAGTTCGACCATTACTCGATGTACTAATTCCACAAGTTACTCATTTATCCTAATATATTGAACCATATAACTAACTAAGGGGATATGTGCCACATGTCAACATCTCCATCAACCCATAAAATTTAATATATCATATCCCTAGGTATATTGGATTCCTTTCCTCCTCAATGTGTTTCATCCCCAAAACATGAGAAGAAACTAAAAAATGAATGTGCTTCAAATCATTACACACTTGTCTCCAAGATCAATCGTCCAACCACATGTGATATTGGTAGGTGATAACTCTCCAACCTTGTTTCCAAATTCCATAATGCCACTTTGATTCCCTTCGTGATCATAATTTTACCACCTTGGTGTCCATGCATAATTATTCCTCCTTTGATTCCCTATACCATAGTCCACTGTGCTACTTTGATTCCATGCATGACCATAGTAGTTATTTAGCCATACAAGTCATTGTGATTTCCTCATTGATTCCATTTTACGTATGCCATTGCAATACTCTAATTCCACACCTAACCATAGTAGTTATTTTTTGGCTTCCATGTGTAGCCACAGTGATTTCTTCACTGATTTCTTATGCAACCATAGTGATCGATACTCTAATTTCATGTATAGCCAAAGTGTTTGTTGTTATGATAGTCCCTTAAATGGCTCTATGATTTTTACCTCTCATGATGATGTGGGTGTCTATATACCTCAACTTGTTCTGATACTTTGACCTTATCAACCTTTTCTTCTACCTCTTCCACCTTTTGCTTTGGTGGTTCCTTTGTCTCTTTAGTAGATGAAGTGTTCTTCTTTACTTGTACTATTTCTTCATCTATGTCTTTATCTGAATATTCCACATGCTCTTCTTCACTTGCTTCAATCTCATCTTCATGGTCTACCTTGATTGTTTTTTGTGCCTTTCCAACTATGATATCCTGTAAAGTGACATTTTTCCTATACCAAAATTTCATGAACTTCTTATAAACATTAATAATGATCATTCCCAAAGTCTCTAACCATCGATATTAAAGAACGATATCCACATCATCCATATCCAAAGCATAGAAATATGAATGCAAAATATATTTGTCTATAGTGAGCTTCAAATCTTAAAAAAACTAAATATTATGACCATCTATTTGAGCCTCCTTGATATTGCTTGCTTGAACATGTAGATGTTGAGCGACATCCATGTTGATGAAGTTATAATTATTGATAGGGTTTATTGACATAATGACCTTTTGAATGCATCCATGAAACTAAAAAATTGACTCTAATTTATTTGGAGTCAAACTATTCAAACCCTTATCATCCAATCCTTCTTTTTTCTCTTGGGGATCATCTATCTCTCCTTCTGTATAATCTGTAGTTTCCTCACCATCATTACATGTGATTTTTTTATTCATCATCACTTTCATATTCTTCCTCATTATCATTATTTTCTTTAACTAGTTTTTATTCTTCGTCATCTCCATTATTTTTTTCATTACCCTCCTCCTCATCATCTTCTTCCTCTTTTGTATTTTATTTTTCTTTTATACCCCATCGATCTAGGAAAACTTGTTCCATTTCTTCCCATAAAAACTTTCATCATTTTAGTCCTAACTCTTCCCACCAAAGTGCTGCAAGACCATAAAGAAAATTGTATAAATGTCTTTGCCACTAAATTATTTGATCATTATTCTACTTAAAAAGGAGCCACCATTCTCTAGCATCAATATCATCCTCCCCTAAAAATACTTGTAACTTCATGATTCACAAAAATTAGGGTTAACAAAAAAACCCTAAAATTTCAATAAATCATGTGAAACTAATCCAAGCAGTCCAAAAAATTTATTATATCTTCCATGTATGATAATGCAACTTCAATGAAAATTTTGTGAAAAAAATTCAAAAAATTTGGCATGTAGAGCAAATCTATGAAAAATCATAAAATCAAAATAAATCACTCAAAACATTTCAAAAAATTATGAAATTTTGACTGTAGCTTTCCTATATGTTAATACAAGACCACCAAAAATTCAAAAACAAATTCATTATATTTATACAAATGTGAAGAAATTATTACAAACTCTAAAATATCAATAACCCCTCACAATTGATCATAAAACCTCTATTTTTTTTACTGTGACTTCCTTTTAATATTCTTCATTTGCAAAAATTAACAACCAATTTCAAGATATTAACGATTTCACAAAATTAAGGTTTCACCCCGCACAAATTGCCCAAATGAAAGCTCTGATATCACTTTTTATGATACACGCTTATAATATTTGAAATTTGCATAATATAATGTAGATCAACACAACACAACAGATATTGGTGGGCCAAGATGCCTAAATATTATATACATGCAAAAATAGAATAATCACCCTTAAGGTAGGGCAACACAATACAATACTCCTTTAGGAAGGAATAACTCCATAATGTCTCTTTGAGGGAACAACCTCCAATATCCTCTTACAATAGAAGACTCAATGCTTACTTTCTTAATTTACAATGATATTCACCTCCTTTATATAGACCTATATATAACTAATATTGGATGGGTAACCTACTAATCCCAATGTAGGCTAACCATTACCCAATGCACTAATTCCATAAATTACTCATTTATCCTAATATATTGGACAATATAACTAACCAAGGGGATGTGTGTCATATGTCAGCATCTCCATCAACCCATATACATTAATATATCATATCTCTCGGTACACACTATTTGGTATTAACCCATATATATTAATATATCATATCCCTAGGTACATAACAATAAGTGAGAAAAATGCCTCTTCGATGGAGTAGGTAAGAGGAGCCTATTTGCCTTTGTAATTTGGCTTGCTTTGAAACTCGACATTTTAATTAGTAGTAGTAATAGGAGCATACTTAAGTTTATTGAGTGCAAGGAGATTGACTTCTTGGTTTCTCACTATATGACATAACTCATCAAAATATCTAAATTTATTGAATAATATGGACTGATGAAGTGGTACAAGCAAGCTTTTATTGAAAATATCTTGTAACTCATTGTCTACCATAGGATTATTCATCTTAACTAGTATGGTCTTGTATCAAAGTACATATTCACTGGTTGGCTCATTGGACTCTTGTTTGATCTTCAAAAATTTTGCATAAGATATTTTTTCATCAATGTTGATACATAAATGTGCTAGAAATTGGTCAAATAGAGGAAGGAAAACACTAATTGACTGAGGTGGAAGATCATAGAACCACCTCAAAGCATAATATTTAATTCTTTTAGAAATAACTTGGTCAATAAATAGTTGTTGATTTCATAATCTAATCATGTTGCATGCAAAGATTAAATGTATTATTCAAAATCACCTTTTCCATCATACAATAGAAGCTTGGGAGCTATAAACCCTAAAGTTAGGGGATAGGCTGCTATCTCAGTAACTAAATGGTAATGGGGTAATGCATATGAATCCATGAATGACTATCTCAAGATTTATCATTTTTTAACTGCAACACCTTATATCACAAATCTGCAATAATTTGTGTAAGGAATGTGTGGTAGGTGAGTGTAACCTCTCAAATTTTATAATTAATTGCTTGACAATGTTTAATATTGGCATCCTTACCCTTACTTGGTGTTTTCATCATTTTGTTAACTTGAAATCTATATGGAAACATTTGTTATTCCATTTAATGCCTTACAATTATTACAAACATCATTTAAACACCCCTATTTTACTTACCAGTTTTTGTTATCAAAATCTTAATAGTCTTTGTCCTTTTGGGATAGATCGCATTAGGAAGATAGGGATGCATTATAGACTTATCTCCCACACTCCAACAATAAATTTTTAAATTCAAGACATTTTATATTACTCCTCTTACACTTTCATCAAAGTCAAATAACAAAAATATTCCAATTTTTTTTCTATATAAGCACATCAAGGTCATTCAAAATACACATAGCAATCACTTGGAAATTCAACTACACATTGAGCAAAAAAGTACTATTCTTTCTATTTTCAATTCTAATTTATTCTAATAGTCATAAGCTAAGTTGAAACTCATTTTATTTTAAGGCAAGGGCACTTATTTTTAAACATTCAAGGTTATATATCTAGTTACGTTCATATAAAAAATGTCAAGATTCACACACTCACTCTTGGAGGGAGAATTACATCAGCTTAAGGCCCTTTTGGGATATGTAGGCAATACTCAAATTATGCAAGGTTTTCTGAGGATAGCTTGGCTATTTCCCTTGCATGATTCCCCCATTTGTCTTTGATCCTAATTGTGTTTATGTGTAGGAGCTAGGTCCTAGATTGTACAGGTCTTTTGCATATCAAGTCAACACACATAGATGATTGATAAACCCTCATAGATAGTTTCATGTTCTCACATAGAAAAATTAATCACACAGTTAAACAGGATGTGACCATAGTCAATAAATAAGGCCACAATATGGCCCTATCCTCTTAGTGCAACCTTGTTCAAACATTGTTTTAAATTATACTCTCAATTGCAAAATGGTTCAAGGGTTATTACAATTAGTTTTCATCAACTGTATGCTTGCATAGTCAACATTAATTCAATTTGAGCTAGGTTTGCATATCTACTTGTCAATTTACTATTTATAACTCATTTCAAATTATGTAAATTATCGTATTGTACATTTAGGGCTTGTATATTATGTAGATCTAAATCAAATTTTAATAGTTTTTTTTTATTAGTATTTGATTGTTAAATAAAAAAGAACACTAAACATTCTAGTGAACCCTTAATTACTTGAACACTACTTTTTTTTTAAATTTTTGTCCTAGGATTTCATACATTTTTTTTTAATTCTTGGCACTAAAAGAAATAAACATCAACATTGGATATAAATCTGACACCACGAGTCAGTATTCTTTGACCTTTGATTTAATCTAACATTGAAAAAATTATCATGTCACCTTTGATAAGCATTTCTCTTTGACCTTGCATTAAAATTTGTTGATACACACAAAAATTTTCAATTTTTATTTTATCTTTATTTTTTATTTTCTTGCTGCTTGTTTTTAGCAAATGTGTTTTGGCAATTGTAAAACTACTTAGTGAGTGTCATTAGAGATAAGCAATGATCTATTTTATGGATGTCATGGTGTGAGAGGTATTTCCCCAATACTCAAACCATTGTACAACACTAAACATGAATTTTAGTTTACTTGCACCTCACAGTGTATTAAAAATAACTAGAGTCCCTTGTTTATACCATAGGAAGCTTTTTTTAGTCATTTGATTTGTGGTGAACTTGAGAGGAGTGTGTCATTAATGAAACTCACTCTTATCATACCTTTAGAGATGAGATAATGCGATATAGGCATGGTTTAACCTTTGTAGTTAGTGATCTGAAATATGGGTTGACACTAATCTACGAACAAGTAAGTATATTTGAGATCCTACACAATCAATCAAACCCTTGCTTGGATCACCCATTATTCCTTCATTTTTACTTGTATAGTATTCATAATAATTAGATCCTTTGTACATGCAAGATTATTTGATAGAATTAAGTGTTTCATCTATTGCATTTACTATATTCAAACTATTTTTATATATCATGGATAGTCAAAGTAAATATGTTAATGATGTTCATCCCCTAGATAAGTTATTTTATACTCATGTTATGCCTTTTAGCTATGATAATTAATGTAAAAACCACAATAACTAAAAACTTATGGAAGAAGCAGATGTGGATGATTATGATTTTGATGAAACTTGGGGAAATAAGTCCATAAAAGTAAATTCACCTGAATATTCTTCTTTGGTTTCACATCTAGATTCCTCTTTAGAAACACCTTTATATTCCTCTTTAAATTCACCTTTAATTCTTTTCTCAAGTCATTCCTAGATTCTTCTTTAGTTTCACATCTAGATTCCTCTTTAGAATAACCTATATCATCCTCTTTAAAGTCACCTCTAGATTATTTTTTGGTTTCACCTCTAGATTCTTCTTTGGAATCACTTGTAGATTCCTCTTTAGAGTCACCTCTTGACCCCTTTTCAAATTCAATCTTATATTCCTCTCTACAATCACCCTTAGACTCTTTTTTGGATTCACTTCTAGATTCCTCTTTGTATTCATCTTTAGCATCCACTATGGATTTCCATTTAGACTCTACTAGGGATCCTCCTTTACCTTCTTCCTTGAATAATAATCTAGCACAAAAATAGCATTATAAAAATGGCTATCTATTGTCCCTTAAATTACCACCTACCATCCAAAATGAAGAACCATATCCTTTCACATCTAACTTCTCTTTCTACCTTGCTAATGTAATAATTGCATTTGCAATTATAAAATAAATCCATGTAAAATTTCTATAAAAAAGGATAATGTTTTTCATGAGCAAATCCCTAATTCTTCTCTTCAAGTGAAAACAAGTACTACTAGTAAATATGTCATCTCTTCTTCTTTACTATTAGAAGATATTTATGCTACATGCCAAAACTCTTATCCCTTGCCACCTAATAAAAATGAGCATCCTTCATTTCCCATTAGCACATTATAAGCTATAAATTAAAGTAATGGCATTAATTTTCACACATCTTATGATGTTTTTCCCACTTCAACCTCGTGCTTGTCTCCAAATGATGCTACTCTTATACCACAAGGTCATAATCTTAGCATAGAGTTATCACATGATGATAATGCATCTCTTTCTAATGATACTTATTTTATGTTATCAATTAACAAGAACCATATTATTCATATATATACAATGAATATCCTAGAGCAAATGAAGAACTTCTCCTTCCTCCTCCTTCTCCTATTATAACTAGTCTTCTAATGGCTAAAATTAACAATATAATCCCACCCTTAAATGAACCTCTTAAGAACCTCAACATGCCTTCCCAAGAATTCATATCCTTAATGCATGATTTAGGATCTTTGCAAGATAAAGTACATCAATTATCCTTAGTGAGTAAAGCATATCATGCTTGGGTTGTTTCTGATGCAGTCCATGATAATCCTATCGTGTGCAATATTTTGCATGCACCTTTACCGCCCAACTTCCAAATGCCTACATTTTCTACATTTGATGGAAGTGGGGACCCTGACATACATTTTAGAGCTTTTCAAGAAACTATGAAAGGTTACAATAGTAATAAAATGTTATTATAATTATTTTCTGATAGTCTAGTGGGATGTACACTTGCTTGGTTTTATTCCCTCCCTCATGGATCTCTCAATACTTATCTATAACTAGAAGAAGCTTTTTTAATACAACACATTCAAAATAAGGGACCTAGGGTCACATATGAGAGGTTACCTTATTTAAATAAATGGAAATTTGAGCAAGTTTGTGATTACATTTTAAGATTTGAGACTGTTATGCATCAATTAATTTATCAACCAACTAATTTAGAAGTTCAATATATATTTTTATATAGGTCTAATTTATCCATTAAAATAAAAGCTACTCTATCATACTCATGAATCATTTTTATCTATTTATTATGAGGCATTAACATTAGTAGAAGAATTGAGACTTGTTCAAGAATTGAACAACATGGATGGAGATAGTGAGTTACATAATGAAAATTCTCATAACGAAGTCCCATCATCTAATATCAACACCTCCATTCCTAAAAAAATGAAAGAGTTCAATTGTAAATTATCTTCTAACAATGTACTCACTATAAAACTCTCTAATAAAAAGGCACGCCTTGATTTTCATAATATCGTATATGGTATTGAATCCACCTTAGAACAAGTCAAAATCCCTCAATAAGATAAAACATACCTTCCTAAAGTTACTAATCATACTTATTTATTTTCATCAAATAAATTGAAACCATTCAAATTTGCTTTCAATGATCGTCTACATGATATTTTAAATACATTATTGGATAAATGGTTAATCAAACTATACCCTAATTACTATCATCCTCCTCATTGATTGAAAAAAAATAGTGGTCAACTGTTTTGTACTTATCATGGCAATAATGGACATCATGATAATGATTGTTATGTGTTACAAAAAAAGTTAAATCAACTTGTAGAAGAACCAATTATCTCATTTCATAAATTGATAATGAGCTAATTAAACCTTCATCTTTGTCTTCTAAATCAACAAATGTTGATCACAAAATTTCTAAAAAATCTCCAATATAAAATATAATGATTTTAAAATATTTTCTTAATCATGAATATCAAGTTAATGATACCATTGGTGGTTTTCAAATTAACAATATAAGCAACAAATAAACATTAATACAAGAGGTTTCTAAGGCACAAAATTTATAAAATCCAAAAATGCCAATTAAATTACCTACACAAGTATGGATTCCTAAGTCAAAATAGTTGTAAATCAAGCATAAGGAAATAAACACGCATAATGAACCAAAGATTACACGTACAAACAATAAAATAGGAACTGACTATTACACATTCATTTTTCCCATCAAGTTGGCAATTTACTTAATTTTTAATGCTCAAATTTCAGTAACATGAACTACTTATAAGTTTACCAATTCATACCAACATAACACAATTAAAACATATGCATAAACAAAATTGTCAAATATATATTAAAATCCTAAAGTCTGAGCATTCTTCTAGCCCTTAGTATTATTTTTACTTTGGGCACTTTCCCTCTCACATTTTCAAACTAATTCGAATAATCCAAAACAATTGTCTTACAATGCTTTCAATGTTTGTGTTTTATGGTAATCCACTTGCTTATTATTGCATATCTATCATGTTATGGCTTTCTTTGCACTTACATTATCACTTATATCTACTCTTACATTCTACATAAGCACGTATATATTATTGCCCATTGAGGAGCATGTACATTCTTATCTATATTAATAGTTTGTGCTACATTGCTAATACTAGTTTACACATACATTGGGGGCATATTTCTTGTTTTCCTTCTTATCATACTATGCTTTCATACCCTTTTGTGGATTGTTCAAATCCCTTTTATTTTATTTTTGAAGCTTTTATTCTTGTCAATTTTCCAAAAAAGTCCATTTTAAATATTTATTAAAAATTAAAAAACATACAAATATTTAAAAAATCCAAGAAAAACCATATATGTCAAAAAAAAAAAAAAAAACTATTGTTAAAAATTCAAAATTAGGACCTCTAAGCATCTTCTTCTATTGCTAGCTTATTTATCTATATATGCTATTTTTTATATGTTAGATAGATAAAATACTTCAATTTTCAATACACATTGCTTTACATGAAGTATGTGAGTGTGATACAAGACATACTTTTACATGGTTCTTTGATGTTGGGCTTCTCTTTTTATCCAATAGCCTTGCTATGTTGGGAGCATCTCTTCATTCTTTATGAACATTTTACTAGCTTGTATCTATCAAAAAACTCTCTATCATGTTAATCTATATATCATTCAATTTTTTTTCTAATCATTCATACTTTACATTATGTCACATGAATATGATACTTGACAATAATGATAACGATACATATGGTTGATGCAGATTAGTCTCATTTTCTCTATCCTTCATTTTAAAATTCTTGCTTTACTACATGATAATATATAAATTTCCTGCTTATTGTATGTAGCCCTTGGCCTTGTGTGTGCAATATATACATGTTATTGATTGTACAAAATCTTTGTGCTATTTCAGTGTGGCGTTTAGCCTTGTGTGTTTATGCGACATTCACATGTCCCTTGCATGTGGAATTTTGGCCCCTTATAGGTGACATTCTATTCAAATTGCGTGACATTGTATGGCATTACTTGTTACTATGGTTTCATGATTCATATCACGCATAACTTCTATTTTCCCTACTTTACTCTTGTGCCATGATACATATCGCACACATCTTGCTTATGTGCTTCAATGTTATATCTATATAACACACGTTTCATATATGATTTGATGTTATATTCAATACTATGATGAAATTAAATCCAAAACTCATATGTTACTACATGATTACATCTTTCATATATTTATAATTCTCTTTTGAGAGTAGTGACTTGCAGACTACATCTCTTATCTCAAAATGGGGGCATCACAATGGCATCTCTTCAAAATTGAAGTCCTCATGAGTAAACAATTTCAAATATATGACAATATACATGTTTCAGAATCACAACATGGTTTAAAATTTTCAAATTATGGGGCATGTGACATACATGTGCACTCATTCATATAGTTTCTTCAATAAATATTTACATATACTTGCTGCATATACATGGTAACATTTAAAACAATTACAATTTATAGGTTTAAAATACGTAGAATATATAAATGGCACTCAATATCAATTTAGTACAAATACAGGGGACATGATATTCATTCATGTCCATATTTATACATGACAATTTTTAAATTTCACTTGTTCAAAGTTTTATAAGTTTAAAAGTTTCAAATAGAATCTAGATATGTTTGCAAAAATGTGATTCATCTCATTTTACAAGTGGTCCACATTAAAGTTTAGTGATTCAATGTCTATGGTGCAATATATTAAGCCACGATTGGTGGTTCCACCCCTTCAATTATTTTACAAGAGTACTCTATGAGAGTTGGAACATACGATATTTTCAACTCAAAGGATTTTAAAGATTTTAAAATTGAGACTTGATCACTCTCAATTGGCCATACGTTTAACATTTCTCCAAATGCCTCAACAAAGGGACATACACTTCTCTATTTTCAAGTTATAGGGAAATTATATTGCATACCCTTTTCAAGTGTATTCTTTCCTTGCTCTCTTTTTAAATTTAAAAATTTAATTTTTAGATTTTAAAATTTCAAATATGGATAATAACTACTTTCAGTGGCATCGTTGTAGGTTTTACATTGAGACATCTAGCACAATCAAGCTTCACATCAAAATACAAAGTATGGGCACACACTTAGGTTCACATATCCTTTACTCTAGTAATTTCACTTCATTGCATCACTAGAATAAGGAGGGGGGATGGGTAGGATGATAATGTAGAGACTAATATTTTATCATTAAGTGCTTGATAATGTTTAATCTTGACATCCTTACCCTTGGGTTTTTCACCATTCCATTAACTTGCAATATCTACGAGAGCATTCATTATTCCATTTATTGCTTTAAAATTATTGTAAACATCATTTAGGCATCCTTATTTTGCTTATAAGTCCTTATTATCCATATCCCAATAGTTTTTGTTCCTCTAGAATATGACTGCATTAGACAGACAGGGACACACTGCGGTCTTGTCCACTAATACAACCTTGTCCCCTGCACTCCAACAATAACTTTTTAAAATTAAAACATTTCATATTACCCCTATCATAATTTTAACAAGGTTGTTTAACATAAATATTCTAAAGTTTTCTCGATGTAAGCACATCAAGATTATTCAAAATACATGTAAGAATCATTTGTCAATTCTACTACACATTGAGCAAAAGAACACTATTATTTCTAATTTCAATTTTACTTTATTCTAAAAATCATAGGCCAAGTTTGACTTCATTTTATTACAGGTTAAGAGAACACATTGTTAAGCATTCAATGTCATCTATCTAGTTGTATTCATATATAAAATTTCAAGATTCACACACTCACTCTAAGAGGGAGAACTACATCGGCCTAAGGCCCTTTTAGGCTATGTATGCAATACTCAGATTACATGGGGTTTTTTATGATAACTCAACTATTCCCCTTGATTGATTATCCTGATTTATTTAATTCCAATTGTGTTTATGTGTAGTATCTAGGGTTTGAATTTTATAGGTCTTTCATACATCAAATCAACACATGCAAACAATCAGTAAACCCTTATAGATAGATGCAGGTGATCTCATAGTTAACCAAGATGTGGTTGTAGTCAATAGATAAGTCTCTAGTGCACCCATATAATCCTAATACAACCTTATCTGAAAATAGTTTAAAATTATACTTTCCACTACAACACAATTCAGGGGTTACTATAATCAATTTTCATCAATAGTCTACCTGCACAGTCAACATAAATTCCATTTGAGCCAGGTTTGCATATCTGCTTGTCAATTTACTATTTATAGCTCATTTCAAATTTTGGAAATTATTTTATTGTACTTGTAATGTCTATATATTATATAGATCTAAATTAGTTTTCAATAATTTATTTGTTCTTGGCATTTCATTGGAAAATGTAAAAAAAATGCTAAAAAATGAGCTAGATGGTGTGATATGCATGGTCATCAATAGATGGGAATAAGTCTCCTGCATAGGCATAGGTATGGAAATATGGGAGACCTTGTGTTTTCTCCACACTTTGTGTAGATTATCACATGTGTAGATGTATGAATAATATTGAGATTAAAGGGTTATATGCCTCGAATGCAGAAACCTTAGCTTGATGATTAGATTTAAAAACTAGGATTAAATTAAGACTTTATCCAAATCATGAGGGTTTCAACTGATACAACTTTGAAATTGAAATAAGACTTCAACTTGGTGAGGGTTTAATCCATTAAGGTAATTAGGAGTAATTCTATCTGGTTAATATTGATTATCTTGATTATCATGTTTTATATTATGCATGTGAACATTATCATTCATTCACACGTATTCATTGATAATTATGGTATCAAAAGAAGATGAAAAAAGGCAAATTCATTTTAATTTCATTAACCCTTATAGGTGAATTATAATATATCTAGATTTTGATTGTGTATGATTTGAAAACCACTTATTCTAACACTTTACCTTAGAGAAACAAGGGAACTAGCCTCCTTAGTTGGCACATGTTATCAACATGCAAGTAGAAATAAGAATGGGGCTAAAGGATGAATTGTGTTTAGTGTTAAATAATTATAAATTAGATTTAAAAATTAGACTTGATGGCATAAAATCTAAAACTCTAGAAAAAAGGAATGAAACCCTAAGGGTAACCTAGGGTTTGGAAAAATTCAATCAATATACGAATTCACCAATATGTTTACCCTATTTTTTGTTTTAGTGTGAATCAAAATAGGTTATACTAGTATAATTATTTCATGTTTTAATATATGGAAATTAAGCATAAATCTGAATGTATTTGATTGAGATAGATCCAATAATGCATTGTACTATTTATGAAAAGTATAACACATGATAATATACTTCACTTTATTATCTAACTGATTGATTGTGACCTTATTTTGATAATGGAAACATACTAGAAGTAGGCTTGTGATTCTTCTAGATTCAGAACTATGTCTTTACGCATGCAATTTTGATACCATTAGACCTAGGTAAGAATTTCAATGATGTTGTCTACAATTGATATTATTATCCTAGGTAGGTTCATCTCTCTATTACCGCATAGTGTGGTGTGCCTATCTACTAAGCCTTTATTTGTGCAATATATGATCCTCAACTGCATGCACAACTATGAAAAACATATTCATTCTCTTTAAAATTCTAGGTCTATTTGTGAAGGATGAAAACTCGTAAAAATGAGGAAGCTTAATTGGGTTGAGATAACATTAATCACCCTCATTGATGATTGATCATTACATATGTATCCAATTCTCTGAAGAGGTAAGCCAAGCCAAAAGTAGTTATCCCTTGTATTGTGAATGTGAAATTATGCTCTATCACTATATAAATGCACCTTTAACTTTGGCTTTGATCTTGACAATTTTCACTCTTGACTTAGCTTGGTGTGTTTCAGACTTGCCTGATAATGGATCTTAGTGCTTAATTTATAATTTGGGAAGAATAAGGCAATTTTTTTTAATGTGTAATAGTGTATAGAGGCTTGATAGATAAGTGCCAAGTGAGCACTAAGTGTGGGTTCAATCTATATTTATATGAGTAAATTTTGGTAATTCCTTACACCATTTACACACTAGGTAAATGGGCCAACCTATAGGAAGGGTTTAATTTTTTTAAATAGTCATTACTAAGTGAAGGGAGGTAATGTTAGCCTTAGGGTAGTAAGGTTGATGTTGCTATCTAAACTTGAAATTATTATCTGGGAAATAAAAATGCCACTGCAGTGATCTAGAAATGTCTAAGTATGATATTTAACTGATATAAAACATATTGGAATATTCTTATAGGTGACTAATAGGAAATTGGAATGGATTTGGCTCATAACTAAAATGTGGACATGTAGTAATGATGAGAATAACTATTTGGAGACACACAAGTCATGTAGGATAATTTTAGGTCAAGATTGACATTTCTAAGTGTTAAATACAAGATTTTAGTGTCTATATCAGTGTTTAAAAGCTGCATATTGTGACACCAAAGTTACTCCTTGCAAAAAATTTACAATAACGAAATAGTTCACTTCATGTTTGAAAAGTTTTTTCACAAATTTATGTAATATATTTTTTCAAATTAGGAAATGAACGTGTCTTTGTTTAGTCAAACAAAAGATGGGAGAACGATGTAGAAATATCTATTATAATCATAAACATTGCATTATTTGGAAAGGCATTAACAATTACGAGGAACTATCCCATGGATAAAATAAATAACAAGAAGGTAAACTTACCTACCTAATCCCTACTATATTTGATCATTTTACTGTACAACTATGTTCCTAGTCATTTGTTATGATTTATCATTGATGCATAGGTCAATGCCCATGCTTATTTACTGTGATTGTCATGTCAAAGTGCATATAATTTTGAATATCACTAGAAATTTTAATAATAACACAAGAATATGACAAGAGAAAAGGTACCAAGATATATAAAGACACAATTTTTACAAATATGGCAAGTGCTATAAAATATTAGGATTCATGCCAGGTTGGGGGAACCATACAACCTTAAACGTAAGACACACAATGATCTTAACTATGAGTAGTCAGATGGATCAATATCTGATGAGTTGTTATGGCATCACGAGGGTATTTTGAAGGTATAATTTTAAGTGTTTTTAAAATTTACACTTTTCATAATAATGTGTCATAATGAAGGTATAGATCAATATCTGACAAGTTGTTATGACAAGTTGTTTATAGGTTATAGAAGGTCTACTAAACAAAGCAATAAAATAAATTAGTGAGGACGTGGCATTATTATAGAGGGTTCCACAAGTTGGAGTTGTAGGGGTGTAGATGAGTTAACCCCATAGATTATAATGAAAGGTTGTAGACATTTTACATTTGATAACATAGTCTATGAAATGAATTGTAAATGTACTCTTGCACAACAGGTTATTCATAGGATTAGCCTTGTTGCTAGAAAATGGATTTGGTTATGTTCAAGTTGTTTAAGAGATGAAATGGTCACTTACATGCATGTTCAAGGTGAACATGCTATATTGATGACCAATTTTATATATTAATTTACATTGAGTTGGCTTAGGAATGAGGTAATGAAGAGCAAACATAGGGAAATGAAAAAAATAAATACCAACAAAGGAGGGGGATGAAGAGATCCAAATGTTACACATTCATGTTTACAAATCTCTAACATATTTGAAAATGACAAAAAGTTGTCTTATCTATGAAATGGGGGCACAATTATTCAAGATTTCATTGAGATAAGAGGGTGTGTGTGAAAAGGTCAAGCACGCAAGAAAAATCTTTTCTACAGTT